>OX451738.1:902275246-903023162 GCA_948472305.1 Vicia faba | reverse complement strand
CTAAAGGTTAAAAAAGAGAGAAATCTTCAAATGTTAGGGGAATTGATGCGACTTTTTTTTTACGGATGGCTTTTTCTAAAAGCATATATGGAAATGGGTAAATGGCTATTAACCCAATATTTGAGTTTCACTTACAATTGTCTTAGTGTCTTATGAGTGAAAACTATTTGTGAGGAAGAATTTGTATTGGTGTCGTGCTTTTATTATTACTCTCATAAGTTGGATATTATTGGAACATGAAGTTTTTTTCATGAGATTAACTAGTCTTAATATCTTTATTTGGTTCTAGAACTTAGTAGAGAATTTTTTGTTTGGTTACTGAGATTAACCTGGAAAATCTCTAATCGGTTTGTTAGTTCAGTAGAGTAAAAAATTTCTTGTTTTTTGGGGATAAGCCATTGTAAAATATTTTGAATATAATTGTATTGAAAGTTCATAGGAATACCTTGTAAAACCTCCAGTTTACAGTCAAAATATCAAGAAGATCTCTTCGGGACATGACTAGGTCGACTTTTGGCCGAACTTGGGTAAATGTCTAGTGCCATCTCTCTGAATCTCTATCTTTTAATTTCTACCATTTACTTTACATTTTTTTTATTGTTGTTAGTTTCAGTCTTATCTAAAAGAATACTTGAACAATTCATTTATAAGTAAGAAAACTTTAAAATTAATCACAATTTTTTAATAAATACCCCAACTTGTAAGATCGTAAACACCCTCCCACCTCCCCCCCCCCCCCCCTCTCCTTAAAAAGAAGTGGCATGAATTCCCCTAAAAAGTTAGATGCTCAAAATATGATTAAGGTGGGAGGTGAACCCATATCCTCTACTCCAGACCACCAGCGCCCTATCCATTGGGCTACATATTTCCTTTTGTACTATAAACACATGACATAGTTGTTATAGAATGCAGTTATAGTAAACAAAAAAATGAATTTCAACATATTTACTTAAATAATTGACAATGTTATAATGCACTTATTTTATATTTACTTAAATAATAGAATAATTTCTACTCAAATTTAAATTAATTTTAATCGAATTAATTCTACTTAATTTATGAGAAAAGCAATTTTAAAAGAAAAATGAGATATGCCCAAGAATAATTAAACATGTGAAAATCAATTATATATTTTTAAAATCAGTTTTACTTTTTTTTAATGTTAACCAAACATATGCATTTAAATATACACTTTTCATTTTGAAATAAATGTCTTTTAAAAAATAAAAATTAATATTTTTCACAATTATTGTTATAAATAAATTTTAAATGTATTAATTATTTTTTTCTCATAATTTCATACATTGAAATTATATATAAATACTCAAGAAAATACTACAATTATTAACTAATGTGATTAATATTTAATTAAACATAAACTATAGATATATACTACATTGAAATATTTAATCACATTAATTTAATTTGATTATATATTAAATATTTATTGTGAAATATTAATTAATAACATTAAATATTTCTCAATATTGAAAGTAATAATACATTTAAAACATTGAAATTAAACAAGCAATTGAAATTAATAAACTAAAAGAATATAAGAACAATTAATACGTTTAAAATGATATAACAAGAATTAAATACACTAAATTACAAGACCATATTTTGAGAATTTAACATGTTTTTTAATATAAATTAAAAAACTAATATAAAATGATATGCCTACGCAACATTCAAAATAATAAGTAAATAAAATAAAAGTTAAATAGACCATTCAAGTTAATAAAAAAACAAATAAATATCTATCATGTCAGCTTTTTTGAATATTGGATGTGCTAAAGGTTAAAAAAGAGAGAATCTTCAAATGTTAGGGGAATTGATGCAACTTTTTTTTTACGGATGGGTTTTTCTAAAAGCATATATGGAAGTGAGTAAATGGCTATTAACCCAATATTTTATTTTCACTTACAATTGTCTTAGTGTCTTATGAGTGAAAACTATTTGTGAGGAAGAATTTTTATTGGTGTCGTGCTTTTATTATTACTCTCATAAGTTGGATATTATTGGAACATGAAGTTTTTTCATGAGATTAACTAGTCTTAATATCTTTATTTGGTTCAAGAACTTAGTCGAGAAATTTTTTGTTTGGTTACTGAGATTAACATGGAAAATCTCTAATCGGTTTGTTAGTTCAGTAGAGTAAAAAATTTCTTGTTTTTTTGGGATAAGCCATTGTAAAATATTTTGAATATAATTGTATTGAAAGTTCATAGGAATACCTTGTAAAAGCTCCAGTTTACAGTCAAAATATCAAGAAGATCTCTTTGGAACATGACTAGGTCGACTTCTGGCCGAACGTGGATAAATCAATAGTATCATCTCTCTTAATTTCTATCTTTTAATTTCTACCATTTACTTTACCATTTTTATTTTTGTTGTTAGTTTCAGTCTTATCTAAAAGGATACTTGAACAATTCATTTATAAGTAAGAAAACCTTAAAACTAATCACAATTTTTTAATACCCCAACTTGTAATACCGTAAACACCCCCCCCCCCCCCTCCCCTCCTTAAAAAGAAGTGGCATGAATTCCCCTAAAAAGTTAGATGCTCAAAATATGATTAAGGTGGGAGGTGAACCCATATCCTCTACTCCAGACCACCAGCGCCCTATCCATCGGGCTAGCTTTTTCCTTTTGTACTATAGACACATGAGATGGTTGTTATAGCATGCACTTGCAGTAAACAAAAAAAATGAACTTCAGCATATTTACTTAAATAATTGACAATGTTATAATATGCACTTATTTTATATTTACTTAAATAATAGAATAATTTCTACTCAAATTTAAATTAATTTTAATCGAAGTCATTCTACTTAATTTATGAGAAAATCAATTTTAAAAGAAAAATGAGATATGCCCAAGAATAATTAAACATGTCAAAATCAATTATATATTTTTAAAATCAGTTTTACTTTTTTTAAAATGTTAACCAAACATTTGCATTTAAATATACACTTTTCATTTTGAAATAAACGTCTTTTAAAAAATAAAAATTAATATTTTTCACAATTATTGTTATAAATAAATTTTAAATGTATTAATATTTTTTCTCATAATTTCATACATTGAAATTATATATAAATTATCAAGAATATACTACAATTATTAACTAATTTGATTAATATTTAATTATACATAAACTATAGCTATATACTACATTGGAATATTTAATAACATTAATTTAATTTGATTATATATTAAATATTTATTGTGAAATATTAATTAATAACATTAAATATTAAAATATATATCAATATTGAAAGTAATATTACATTTAAAATACTGAAATTAAAAAAGCAATTGAAATTAATTTACTAAAAGACTATAAGAACAATTAATACGTTTGAAATGATATAACAACATTTAAATGCATTAAATTACAAGACCATACATCTAGCCTAGTGGTAAGGTGCTGGAACCGCAATTTGAAGGGTGTCGGTTTAACTTTAACCTCCATAATTTTTTGAGAATTTAACATGTTTTTTAATATAAACCAAAAAACTAATATAAAATGATATTCCCACATAACATTAAAAATAATAAATAAATACAACAAAAGTCAAATGGACCATTCAAGTTAATAAAAAACAAATAAATATCTTTCATGTCAGCTTTTTTGATGACTAGATGTGTTGAAGGTAAAAAAAAGAGAATCTTCAAATGTTAGGGGTATTGATGCAACTTTTTTTTAAGGGTGGATTTTTCAAAAACTGTCTATATAGCAGTGGGTAAATGACTATTAACCCAATATTTTATTTTAACTTAAAATTGTCTTGGTGTCTGTAGTGGTAGAAATGTTTAAGACTAAGCCATTGGATTGATGGGAAAAGAGCGAGTAACCCAAAAAGAGGGGAAAAAATTCAAGATAAGGGAGTTGGTTATGCAAAGGAAATGTATTAACACCCTAAACATCTACGGTACTCCGTAAGAACCTCTTTGAAAAATCTGTATATTTTGGCTATAGAATGTTGTATGAAAAATAAATGGTGGAGGTGAGAAAAGAAATATATTTTATGATTTTTGCATCCGCCGCAGTTGCGAACCTTTAGTGCCTACGTACCACCATTCGTGCAATAGGGGATCAGGGTACACGTATTCCTCTTTTAAAATTTTAAAACACAAGTGTGTTGGTTAATTTTATGAGATAAGACATCATCTTCAGGGTCCGTGTGGAAAACATACTTACTACACACAATCATGAGAAAGGAGAATTTGCATCATCTCAAAGTGGAGGATCTGGCTTGGATTTTAAAATCAAAAATGCCTCACTCAACATGCAAGTGGAAAATATCTCTCTTTACTACATATTGTATAAGTATAGTTGTTTGCATCACTACAAGGATTGACAAGAGTCCAACCTTTTGAGAAATGTTTTAAAATAAAAATAAGCCAAAGGGGCAATATGGTTTAAAATGAGATTGATTGACATTTAGTCTTCTAACAAAAAAAATGTCAAGGTATTATTAAGTTGGTTGAAGTTTATTATTGAAAAATGTTTTGAAAATGCATGGACCTAAGTCCAAGTTTATTATAAAAGTGGTTCAAATTTAGAAACAAGAAGGGTTTTCAAAAGGAGAGAGAAGATTTTTTGAAATTAAAGAAGATGGGAGGAGAAGGGGAGACTATCCTAAAGCATAAGGTAAAATCTAGGGATAAGAACCATCTAACGAACAAGAAGCCAATACTTGACATTATGAGTCAAGATATAATTCCCATTCTTTCAATTAAAACCGAACAAGCAAAGATACTAGAACTCTTGAGAACCAAACTTCAAGTGTATCAAGTCTTCACAAAAATTTGGCAGAGTAACGACTGTATACGGGTGAATTCCAGATTACAAACAAAGAGTATAATCACAATAGCCTGCACACAAAACAAACAAACAATCCAATGTCTTAAGGTAAACCTCAAGAACTTCAGACAAAATATCAATTAAGGTCATAAGTTCTCCAACATAGGCCAAGGTTTCTAACCCTAAGTCCAAGAAGTCTAATACTCCATAATGCCAAGGATAGTAACCAAATAGTCCAAGTATCATTAAAGGTTTTTTATGGTTCATGTTGATTATTAGGTATCTTCAAAAAGAAAAGAAAAGCTCAAGTGAGAAAAAATAAAAATGACAAGAAAGTAAGTGCTATGTTAAGCAATCGTAAGTGGACTTATATAAAAGTCACACCTATTTTGAGGCCGGTCAATAGCAATCTATACACCATTTGTTTTGAGACATGATATAGAGATCATGCTCCAATAACACTTAGTGCAATAAGAAAGGGATACGATGAAGAAGTGTGGGAAAGAATACAAACTAAATTTGAATTAAATTTGAATTAAACTATTATTAAAATCATTCATCCATTTCTATGGAGTTAGACTCAACACCATGGATCCAATGATGTTAACAAAGTTCATAATCAAAAATTCAACCCAAGATCAGCCAGAAAATAATCACAAAATAATATTGCATTTAATATATACATTAAAAAAGTTTTAAAAAGTTTTAAAATAGAAATAAAAGAGAAAAATATCAACTATATTCAAATTAATCAAGAAATAAAAGGTAAGACCATAGAAAAATCAGAAAAGGACTCAAATATTTTTATAAAATTTTTGGTAATTTTTTAAAGTCAGAAACTATTTTTTAAAATTAAAAGAAATGAGTAAAATAAACCAAAAATGATAAAAAATAACAAAGTCATAAATAAAAAATAAATGAGGTCACCAATATTTGTCACAATATCATTGGATCATTTCATAATTTTTTCAGAATTTAAAAATGCATAAAAGTATTTTTAAACATTTAAAACAATTCAAATAAAGTGAAAATTTATAAAAAATATCAAAACACAATAAAATTATAAAAAAAATAAAAATCAGAAAGAGAAGAATCAAAAATATTTTTCATAATTTTTTCTGATTTTTTGGATTAAAAATGAATTTTCTATGATTTTTTGAAGTTTAAAACAATTAAATATAAAAATCAGAAAATAAAATGAAAACCAAAAAGATGTGGACCAATGGATGAGAGTCAAAACGCGTTAGTAATCAAATCCAAGGGATCTGGTGCGCTATGCATATCATGACCATTAGTGAATAAAACACTAGATCACTTATTAAATAAGAAATTAAAAAAAAACAAGTGGTGCGCCCTCATTGGTTGGAAGATGACACGTTGGTCATCTTCAACCTCCAGCCAACGTGAATTTGCAGGTCTCTCAAACCGTAAAATCAGAAGCTCAGACCTACGCCATTCACTTCGTCTCTTCAACACGAAGACAACCACACCTTCGCGACAAATTTATATAAAATGTAGCTCAAGCAATTTGGAAGGAAAGTTTTGAAAAGGGATTTGAAATTTCATGGACAAAACGTGTTTCCAGATAAAAGTAAGTGTTGCAACTAGAACCAGGGCAATAAGAGCATCACTATGATATCGAAGTTTTGAAGAATTGATGGAGAAATCTACCTATTGAAATTGAGTTGCAGAGCACTGAAACTGGACTTCTATGGAGCAATATAGGGCATGATTCTTGAAAGTATTTGTATGGTTAGCTTCAGGGAAGATCAAGGAAGGTGAATTGATAGAAAATTGGATTAAAAAAGGCTTGAATATTGATTACGAAGTTACACAAAATTGAGTTATAGAGCAAGTTTGGCAGGGCGATTCTGGCTATTCAAGCTTCAAAAAATGAATGGGATAGTTCATGTATTTATAGGAGAAACAGATGGGATCAAAAGGAAGAGTGAATGATGCATTTTGGAGGGAATTCGTGTGAATCTGATGCACAAGTGAAGTGTGATCTTATTTTCACCAAAACTCATCCAATCTTTACGTTTTGAGGTGCTAAACACTTATGGGAAGTTTGTTAATCAAGTTTAAATAAAAAACATGCGTGAATCTTGTCATTAGAGGCCACATTAAGGATTTCAAAATTCTGACTTGATGAGAAATCCAGTTCCAAGTTACCAATTTCAAAACAATGGCATTTTCAACTCAAGGGGTCTTAAGGAATGATTCTTTATGCTTTAGAAATATGAGGATACAAGCTTTGCAATAGAAAAAGAATGTAGTTAAATGTATGCTTGAGATGAAATTTGCATTGAGTTAAAGTTGGAAAAAATGGATGACTTTCCATACTTAGAAATATTTCAAATTTTTCTTCAAAAGTGACCTAGAAATGTCTTGCATCTAAACATGGCCTTCTACTTGGAATTTGCTCTTGACCAAAGAATATGGAATGAAATACAACTTTTTAATGACATTTTGAAACTTGAACTATTTAAAATATCCAAAAATTGAGAGAGTTATGAATTGTTGAAGTTGGCAAAAAATCATGAAATGACCTATAATCTTTTGCATCCTTAGGGAATATTCTATCAATTTTCTCACTTTTCACATAAAATAAGAAATAAAGTTCAAATCCTCAAGATCATTTTGGAAAAAGAGTGGGCTCAAGGTGATAAAAATTGACCAAGTTAAGATCATTTTAAGTGACACCTGAGAAATTGGGGGTTCATCTCGAGGACTTGTAATCTTTCTTCATCATCAAGTTTCTTCCATATGAAAACTCATTGAAAATTTTGAAGTTATTTATTAATAACCCTTTGAAGAGAAGGATGTTTTTGGAATCACTCAAAAATACCAAAAGATGAGCAAGATATACTTCTTTGAAGTTCAAAACCCTAGCTCCTAGATCAAGAAAATGCTTTGAGGAACTTTGACAATTTTGAACAACCTTCTTGTACCAACACTCTTGATTTGTAAATAGAAGTTGTTTAGGATGATAATTAGAACTCATATCCACCAAAACCACTTCCATATCTCGAGAATTGAGAGAAATATGCACTTGTGATCAATGGGAACAAGACCTTTTCCAACCATGACAACTTCTTCCATCAACCCCTTGTTCTTTTGAATCAATTTTAACTTTGAAATGTGATGAACCAAAAGAAACCTTATCGTGCCATTTCTTCCAAAACAACATCAATGGTGAGGTTTGAAGTTATCAAGCTTTATTGACTAGGGCATAGAAATAAACTCATGAACCCATGGATCAACTTGCTAAGCCATATTGCCTTTACCTACATTATTAACAAGTAAGACAAGCCAACATTGTATTTTATTAATTAAAAGGAAAATCAAGACAAAACATTCATGATCACAAAAGAAAACAAGTCAAAGTTCTTGGTGATTCCTCAAAGATCAAAGCTAAAGATAGGCAGGAGAACCAAGAGCCCTAATGTGATCTTGTTGTGATTGAATCAACATGGTATGATGAAGGGATCTTAGGGGCAAAAATTTGGGTACAACAGCTGCCCTTATTTAAGTTTCTTCTATCTGGATATACGAAGGTTAAAAATCTTCGTGTCGACACGATCAGAGATACTTAAATATAAAACAAACCCTATTTTTGGCCCTAAGATGCCATGCAATGCTTATGAATATGAATGCACATGAACAACTTCAAAGGGACGCAAAACACCACTGGGGATGAAACAAAATAAAGAAACAGAAGAGAAACCCGACCAGGAAAACAAATCACTGATGGATCAAAAGACCCGACATATAGAGGATGATAAAAAGTCAAAGGATACACCAACTTTTACTGAAGGTGGAACTACAAACGTTCACCAAGGGTAGAAGGAGGAAAGAAATAACAACATCGACTTTTATTGACGGTGAGATACCAACATTCACTAAAGTTAGGAGGGAAAGAAATAACAACACCAACGTTTACTGACGGTGAGATACCAACATTCACTGAAGGTAGAAAGAGAATATATCATAGCATCGCCGTTCACTAACGATGAACTAGCAACATTCACTGAAGGTAGAAAAAAGATAAGCATCACCAACTTTCACTGAGGGTGACTTACCAAATTTCACTGAAGGTAGAAAGAGAATATATCATAACATCATTGTTCACTGATAATGAACTACCAACGTTCACTGACGGTAGCAAAAAGATAACCATCACCAACTTTCACTGAAGGTGACCTACCAACTTTCACTGAAGGTAAAAATAGAATATATCATAGCATCGCCGTTCACTGGCGATGAACTACCAACGTTCAATGAAGGTAGAAAAAAGATAACCTTCACCAACTTTCACTGAAGGTGACCTACCAACTTTCACTGAAGGTAGAAAGAGAAAATATCATAGCATCGTCATTCATTGACGATGAACTACCAAAGTTCACTGAAGGTAGCAAAAAGATAACCATCACCAACTTTAACTAAAGGTGACCTACCAACTTTCATTGAAGGTAGAAAGAGAAAATATCATAGCATCACCGTTCACTTATGATGAACTACCAACATTCACTGAAGGTAGCAAAAAGATAACAATCATCGACGTTCACTGCCGATGACCTACCAACTTTCACTGAAGGTAGAAAGATAAAATATCATAGCATCGCCGTTCATTGACGATGAACTACCAACATCCACTAAAGGTAGCAAAAAGATATAACAAGTTTCTCCAGAATTCTGGAATTTCACCTAGAACGTGTCTCCACTTCCTCCTTAATCAAGGCATTCTAACTGGAAAGGGTAACATTAGTTGTCTCAAATAAAGAGACTATCACTTGCAAAGATTTCACAACAAACTATCTCTGCAATATTGAAAGACTTTCCATCCACCGGAGTAATCTGACAACGAACTACAAACTATCCACTCATAGAGAAGATAGCAAAAAAGTAGCGTCGACTTTTATGGGGAAGTATAAGTTGCTCAAGTAAAGAAACCCGCTATTTGCTATTATGGGAAGGATTATAAGAATGACTTTTGGGGAAAGCAATATGACTTCCTGGAGAATGAATCATGACTTCCTAGGGAAATGCCTATATACTCCTGCTGAGGAGATAAAGTCTTCTCATGCAAAATAAATGCACATTCTCAAACCAAAACTCGAAACTTGCAGAAATCCAAAGTAATAATATTGCTTGGAAACAAAGATTCAATCCAGAAACAAGATGGAGTAAAATGGTCTATCAAAATACATTCTTTGAGAAATAAACTCAAGAGGGAAACTCAAATCATCCAGACAAGGAGTTGTACAGGAAGGCTAAATCAAAAATCTTCCACGAGGGATAACTGAGTGGGGAAATTGAAAGAATATACACTTTCTGCTTATGGCTGACACTCTATTGGGGAGAGGATAACACAACTCTTCAAAATAGGGTAATATATCAACATAATATTAACGAATGTGAATGAGCAATTATTTGCTAAATGTAAATATGCATGATGTATGTATGAATGTATGAATATTATCATGTATATACTGACAAAACATGCATATAACACTGGGGATAAAAAAATAAAACCAACTCGGCCATAAATAACAGTCGGCTAAATCACATTCAAGATGAACATTGCATAAGAAAATAAGCACCAACTGAGGAAACAAAATCCTACTGCATGGCTTAACTTTACTGGGGAGAAACAAACATAGCAACAAAACAGTATGGATACAAGGATATACATCCTTCTCCAGGCTTCACCAGGGAAAAGCACTCAGACTTCAACAGGGAAATAAATGTTTTCAAGTGTAGCACTTCCACTGGAGATTTGCAAAACTTATTTCGAATAAGGCAGATGGAAACCAAATCGTCAAAACATTCACTGAGGAATTTAGGCCCACTTTAAAGGAGAAAAAAAAAACAAACATACAGACTTCTCTACGGGAGATAATGCTTCATCATCGAGACATCAACTAGGGACTTCGTGCTGACTTCATTAAGGAGGAAAACACCACATCATCGAGAGGAAACCAAAATACGTCCTTCACTGGAGAAATTGGAGATACGTGTTCTTCGAGAGTAATTATTGTACCAACTTCTCTGGGGAGAAAGGACTTTTATCAAATAAGCGAAACCTTCACTGGAGAAATCTTGGATTGAGTCTTCACATCATGCAAACTCAGAAATGAACCAAGACTTGACTGGGGACACTGGAGTCACAAACCCAATACAGCGAAAACATCCTGAGAAAACCTTCCCGGTGGAACCAAAACTTCTCAAAACTACTGGAGTTCGTTTGTTCTTGGGATCACCACTTTTGTTTTCCTCTTGAATCACAAAATCTAAAGTAAAAGTAAATTGTAAATTATTTTTGAAAAACAATTTTGTTATTTAATATTTTCACTTGGAAAATTATTATCAATAATAAATGGAGTCTTTGCAAGCTAAATAAAATAAGAAATACAAAGAATTGGGTAAAAGCTCAAATTTCATTGATAGAATGGTAGTCTGCGAATGGCGAGACTCCATGGAGGATTACAAAGTTCGGAAAATGGTAATATATAATGGAAAAGATACATTGAGATACAATAACCACTATCCCCTCTAACAACTTTTGAAATCCTGAGAAGAAGTTGTTGATGAAGTATGGTAAGGATCCAAGAAGATTGTTGCTTCAATGATCAAGTCCTGTCTGATGTAGTTACTTGCCAAGAAAATCCCTATCTTTTGCTTAAGCTGCCCTTGCAGGTTTTCAACTTAGCGGGAAATTTATTCTATTTATGTCTCTAATTTTTTCCTAGACCCCTTTCGGGTTTTCGGCCTACCGAGACGCTCTTTTTTTCCTAATCCTCCCTTTCAGGTTTTGAACTTAGCGAGTTATTCTTTTATTTCATTAGGAGAATTATTTCTTGACTGCATCAACATTCATGGGACGTGGGAACTCCTCTCCATCCATAGTTTAAAGATTTAATGCACCGCCAAAGAAGGATTTCTTGACAACATACGAACCTTCAAAATTGGGAGTCCACATGCCCCTAGAATCAGCGTTAAAATACATGATCTTCCTGAGCACGAGGCCGCCTTCTTTGAATTCACGAGGCTTGACCTTCTTATCAAAAGCTTTCTTCAATCTCTTCTAGTATAACTGCCCAGGACACAAAGCCGTTGTAACGCGATGGGAGAACTGACTTGGGTGTTTTGCATTTTATCACAATTGTTGCGAATAGTAAGAGTCGCCACCGACTTTTCTTTTATCCAATAAGGAAAGGCTGAAAAGAACAGAAAAGACCTTTAGAGATGTTTTCTGAGTTCGGGGGGTAGATTATGAAAAGGGAAGGTATTAGCACCCTTTCCATACATAGTTATCTATGGGATCTTAGTTGCTTTCTAGATCACTTGCTTTTGTTTGAAAGTGTGCTTGAGATGTGGTTTTTGAAAGTATTTTGAAAATGTCTTTGTAATGGTTCTCGTTTCTATAAGAACGCGTACAAAGTGTTGTTTCGAAAATAGTTCAAAGAGGTGTTTGTGGAATGTGTTTTTGAAATTGATTTTGAAAAGGTGTTTCTTTGTAATGGCTCTCGTCTCTATAAGAACGCGTACAAAGTGTTGTCTTTTGCAAATGTTTCAAAATGAGAGTGTTGGTGTATAAAATGTTTTTGTTGTGAGAAAGCGAGCAACTAGGAGCAAATCTACCTACTCAAAAGGCCTTAGATGTTCTTTTCATCCTCCTTTAGATGTTGCTATCTTTCCATTGTTTTGGTAAGAAGCCCTATCGTTTAATGTGAAGGGGCAGGCGTGGGACGTTTGTATAGTCATAGAAGGCAACCTATACGATGTTTTAGCAATGTCGTTTTAAGGACTAGATTGTTTACCAAAGGCAACATCGAGGGTCATCGAGTGACTACGATCTTTTATCGAGGATCTATACTAAAACGCCCATGTTCGAGGGACATGACTATTTTTCCGAGGCAATAAGTGGAATTACCCTAAGGGTGCATATGTGAATAGTGTGTTCAATTACATGCATTTAGTCTTTGATTAGGGGTGGTCTACTTATTGTTTTTATCTTTCCATACATTCCCTATTTTACTTGCAAGCATACAAAAGCAGTAAAATGTAGAAAGATAAAATCCTAAACTATTACAACCATATCAAATTGCATGAAAATATAAAGGCAAAAAATAAGATAAAAGAAAGAAAAATGAGTTCTTTCGATCCAGGATGGAGCATTCTTTGATTTTCATTTCTTGGCCTCCTTCGATTGGGGCATGGAGTCAGCAAATTCATGTCATTCAATTGGGAGTTGGCGACAGTGAGGTCATGGCCTTTGATTCTGGCTTTCTGGGGCTTGGAATTCAGCATGTTATATCCTTCAACTGGGGCCTGGAAGCAGCAGGTTGTGCCTTTCAATTGGGGCCTGGAACCAGTGCAAGATGTAATCTGCCTTTCGCTTGAGGCATGGAAACAACCAGGTTTTAGCCTTTGTTTGAGGTTTGGAAACAACAAGTCCCTGGCCTTTGTTTGAGGCCCAGAAGCAACAATACTCATACTTTGTCACAGGTTCCTTGCTGACCCTTTGTAAGCATATTGGGTCCTCAGAGTATGATTCGAAAGGCTTGTACAACTAGCCAATCGAAGGGTACAACAAACCTATCTTAAAGTCTAAAAATGCAATAACCAAATATAACTACAATCCAGAGGTTAGCATGAAAACTAATGGGTCTCAAAGTCCAAAGCATAACTAAACTAAGGTTGGGTTTTCGACATACAGGCAGTCAGAATCGAAAGTTAAAACATAGTCTATAAATGTTTACATTTTTTTTCTTTTACAATGTATGTACAAATGAAACTAGAATGAAAAAAGTTTCAAGTTAAGAAAAGACTTACCTCTTGAAGTTCAAATCAAATGAGCTGTGTATGGCTTGATGATGGATTAGGCTTGGCTGGGATCTCCCTAGAACTATTTCAGTTATTACTTTGCTTGGAAAAAGGTTACTGAATCAAAGGTTGGTATATGGAGGTTAGGAGTGAATCGAAGGATTCACTGACTTCGTTGAGTGGTTTTTGAGGGCTTTGGGAGTGTTCCAAAGCTGGTGTATGGAAGCTGGGGGAGGGTGAATCGAAAGGATGATATATATGAGTTAGGAAGGTGAGTTGAAAGGCTCGCTATTGTAATAAAGGGGTTTGATATTTTTTTGAGAGTTTTGAGAGTTTTTGAGTTGGAGGATCTGAGAGTTTTGAGATTTTTTAGAGTTTAAGAGTTTGAGAGTTTGAGTGTTTGGGATAATTTGCAGATTCGTTCCTCTGGCCAAAAAAAACCTCCTTTAGCTTTGCAAAAATTCCTCTATTTATAGAGAAAAAGAATGGACCCCTTTTCAATAGCCAGCCTTACAAAATAATAAAATATGAAGCGTGAAGGTACATGCGGGGGGCATGTTGGGGTGCAGAAGATGTGACTTGTGCTTTTGATTTTGACTTTTCTTGTGCTTAGAAAAAATAAATTTTGGGGGCTCAAAGAGCTGACATGGTGATTAAAATAACCTTTATGAAAATAGATAACATAGCTTTTCGTCATTTCCTCCAAAAATAGTAATATCTAATGGATAAAGATTCGATTTTGTGTGTAAAACTATGATCATGTGAAGATTTGGAAGTAACATAGCCTGTCAAGTAGCTGGTCATGAGATTTTCCTCAGATTTTCTTCAAACGAAAACTGCTTCGAATGGCTCAGCTTGGATTCCAAGTAAGCTGATTCGAAGGGGATCCACATTCCAATTAAAGATTTGCATGGAAGTACTTGTGTCCAATCGAAGGCTTGTGTTCGAAGGAAACATATTGGCCAATCGAAGCATGTGGATCGAAACAAACATAAAGGGTTGTATCTGCTTAGCATAAGGGAATTTCCTGGCTTCTAAACCAAAGGGCGCTCTTTCAGGGGAAGCAAGAACTTAGTCAAATCTTTTATGAAGATATCTCTTGGCTCAAACAAAGCTTGTGAGAGGCAAATTATGCAAGAGGCCCTTGGTGCAAGTGGATTCGAAGGATGCATAGAGATGCTTATTTTGTCCCATCGAAGCTTGTCCAAACGAAACAAACATGTAGGCAGGATATGCCCAATCGAAGCAGGTTTGCAGGAAGCATATTCTCAATCAAAGCAGGCTTGTAGGCAGTAAACTTGTCCAAATCGAAGTAGGCTTGTAGGCAGCATAAACCCAATTGAAACAGGCTTGCAGGCAGCATATGCCCAATCGAAGCAGGCTTGTAGGCAGTAAACTTATCCAAATCGAAGCAGGCTTGCAGGAAAAATGCTTGTCCAAATCGAAGGGTTTGTCTTACAGGGGGCACGTGTGGCCAGCATATCATGGCCTTCGATTTCAAGCATGCAGGAAACACACTTATCCAATTGAAGCAGGCTTGCAGGCATCATGCTTGACGAATCGAAGGGTTTGTCTTGCAAGGGGCACATGTGGCCAGCATGTCATGGACTTCAATTGCAAGCATGCAGTGACCACACTTGTCCAATCTAAGTAGGCTTGCAGGCAGCATGCTTGGTGAATCGAAGGGTTTGTCTTGCAAGGGGCATGTGTTGCCAATATGTCATGGCATTCGGTTTCAAGCATGTGCAAGATTTGTCAAAATGTTATTTTTATCTGTTTTCTCCATTTTTGACAGTTTACTTTTAATTTTGGTACTGCAAAATCCCAATGCACATGTGCAAGCTTGAATCATGAGAATCTTTATGAGAAAACCCTTGAGAATTAAGGGGGGAAATTTTGGGGTACAACAACCGTCATTCTCTTCTCTTCGATCAAATTCAATTGGTCAAACCTGTTATGGACCCATTCAGCCTTTCACAACTTAGTTTCCATTATCACACGTAAAGATGGAATCTCAACCTCGATTAGGAGTACGCTTCCATTCCATACACAAGGGAGAATGGGGTTGCTCCTGTTGAAGTGCGGACAGATGTCCGATATCCATGCAAAGCAAAAGGGAGCATTTCATGACAATCTTTATAAGTAACAACCATCTTTTGGATGATCTTCTTGATATTCTTATTAGCAGTTTCAACAACCCCATTCATATTTTTCATGTAGGGAGATGAGTTGTGATGCACGATCTTGAATTCCTAACAAAGTTCTATCATCATCTTATTGTTCATATTCGAGCCATTATCGGTGATAATTCTGCTCGGCACACCATATCGACATATAAGATTATTCTTAATGAAGCATACAACCACCTGCTCAGTAACGTTATCATACAAAACAACTTCCACCCATTTGGTGAAGTAATCAATTGCTACCAAGATGAAATGGTGTCCGTTCGAAGCTTTGGGTCATATCATCCTAATACTGTCAATACCCCACATAGAGAAAGGCCATGGGAAAGAGATCACATTGAGAAGTGTGGGAGGAACATGAACCTTGTCCACATAAATCTGGAATTTATGACACTTCTTTGCAAATTTGAAATAGACAGATTCCATTGTTAGCCAATAGTAACCTGCCCTTAGCATCTTTTTAGCCATCGAATGTCCATTGACGTGAGTGCCAAATGAGCCTTTATGAACCTCATGCATCAACATGCGTGCTTTGTACCTATCCACGCATCTGAGCAAAACCATGTCATAGTTTCTCTTGTACATCACATTTTCACTAAGGAAGAAGCTGCCTATCAATCTTCTCAATGTCTTTCTATCTTTATTCGAAGCACCACTTGGGTATTCATGAGTCTGAAGGAAATGCTTGATATCATAATACCAAGGTTTCTCGTCCGCTACCTTCTCAATTGTAAACACATGAGCGGGCCTATCCAATCGCCGAACAAGAATTCGAGGTATATCATTCCAACTATTCACTTGATACATAGAAGCTAGAGTTTCCAAAGCATCTGCCATTTGATTTTCGTCTCTAGTGATGTGATGGAATTCAACTTTATTAATGAAGGGTAACAATTTTCTAGCATAATCTTTGTAAGGGATCAAGCCGGGGTGACGAGCATCCCACTCTCCTTTAATCTGATTTATTACCAAAGCTGAATTACCGTACACATCTAGAATTTTAATTCTGATATCAATAGCTTCCTCGAGACCCATGATGCAAGCCTCATATTCTGCCATATTATTAGTACAATCAAATGTCAACCTTGCAGTGAAAGGAATGTGCGATCCATGTGGAGTGAAAATCACAGCACCAATTCCTTTACCATAAGCATTCACAGCTCCATCAAATATCATACTCCAACAAGATTCAGGATCAGGACCTTACTCAGGCAATGGTTCATCACAATCTCTCACTTTCAGAAACATCACATCCTCATCGGGGAAATCATACATCACAGACTGATAATCATCAACTGTTTGGTGAGCAAGATAATCTGCCAACATGCTGCTTTTAATAACTTTTTAAGTGCGTTACTCGATATCATATTCAGATAACAGCATCTGCCAGTGAGCAATTCTCCCAGTAAGAGTAGGCTTTTCAAAAATGTACTTGATTGGATACATTTTGGAGATCAACCAAGTAGTGTGATTCAACATATACTGCCACAAACATTTTTCCGCCCAGGCTAGAGCACAACATGTCTTATCCAGCATGGAATACCGCGACTCACAATCAGTAAACTTTTTATTGAGATAATAAATGACATGCTCTTTCTTCCCTGTTTCATCTTTTTGTCCCATATTATAACCCATGGAATTATCTAACACTATCATATACATAATCAACGGTCTTCCTTCAACAAGAGGAAGATAGATAGGAGGTTCAAGCAGATATTCTATAATACTTTCAAATGCCCTTTTGCAATCATCCGTCCATACACAATCTTGATCTTTCTTTAATAACTTAAAGATCGGTTCACACGTTGCAGTCATATGAGAAATGAAACTGGAAATATAATTCAAACGCCTGAGGAACCCTTTGACTTTCTTTTCAGTTCTCGGCGCTGGAATCTCTTGATTTACTTTGACTTTATCAGTGTCAACTTCAATTCCTTTTTGGCTAACAATGAAACCCAACAATTTCCCTGACCAAACATCGAAGGTACATTTATTTGGATTCAAGCGGAGACGATACTTCCTCAAACGCTGAAACAACTTCAACAAATCTTCTACATGCCCTTCTTCAGTCTGGGATTTAGCAATCATATCATCGACATATACATAAATTTACTTATGCATCAGGTCATGGAATAGGGTTGTCATAGCCCTCTGGTACGTCACACCAGCGTTCTTCAACCCTAACGGCATCAGTCTATAACAGAATATTCCCCAGGGTGTGATAAACGTTGTTTTTTCCATGTCCTCGGGAGCCATTCTTATTTGATTATACCCAAAAAATCCGTCCATGAACGAGAAAACTTTGAATTTTGTTGTGCTATCCACTAACATATCAATGTGTGGTAATGGAAAATCATATTTTGGACTAGCTTTATTTAGATCTCTGTAATCTATGCACATGCAAACTTTTTCATCTTTCTTCGGTACTGGGACAATATTGGCAATCCATTGAGGGTACACTGATGTCACAAGAAAACCGACATTAATCTGCTTTAGAACTTCTTCTTTGATCTTCGCTATCATATCTGGGTGAGTTCTTCTCAACTTCTATTTGATTGGTGGACACTCCGGCTTCGGCGGAAGATGGTGCTCTGCAATATCTGTATCTAGACCAGGCATATCCTGGTAAGACCAAGAAAAAATATCCACATATTCTTTCAACAACTCAATAAACCCACTCTTCACATCAGGATGCAGCAATGCTCCAATCTTGACTTCTTTTGGATCTTCTTCTGAACCCAAATTGATTACTTCCAATGGCTCTTTATATGGCTGAATGGAATTTTCCTCGCGCTCAATCAACCGTGAGACCTCTTCCGGAATCTCATTATAGTATTCTTCTTCTGCCCCATAGACAAGATATTCAATGTTTGGAGAGGGTTCAGGGTCATTATATTCAACGGTTTTTTTAAAAATTAATCTGAACATATGATTTATGATTGTTTTTAGAAACTGACACATATAACAAGTGATCATGTAGATTGAATTTCAATTATTATTTATTTTGAAAGGTTTTTTCTGATAACCATTTTCCATGAAAAAGCAAAAAATAAAGACACAAATTAGGAAACAAAGACAACTTTAAATATTGATTTTAAAAGTCACGGCAAATAGATAATACCGTGCAATATTAATACTTTCATCTTGGGCAGAGTGAAAGCTTTTCAAAAAGACTAACAAAAAAATTTACTTTGAAACATGTATGCAAGAGGGAACATCAATGGTGATCCAGTTCTGAACCCTAACTCCATGCGTCACATAATTCGGCATTTCTGGCGCTGCTTCATCTTCCACAATGGAATTAATCCCGGAGACAGTTGGATGAAGATAACCCCTGCTACGGAAGATGTCTTGATACTTTCCTGCAGCAGACTTTAACTTCATGCTCTTGCCTTTATCAATCTTCACAGAGAACCCTAAGCCAACTCTAGTCTTGTTTACAGGTGGATCCACAATCTATCCCCATAATTTACTATGACCATTACGCATAACCTGCTACGCATCCTTAAGCGAAACCATAGAATTCTCATTTCCCCTTATGTTGTCAATGGATAAAGCTTGGAACTGGGTTCCAACAGCAGCTTCATCCGTCTCCACAATGCTGAAAGAGGACAAATGAGATATCAATAATGCCTGTTCTCCATTTATGATTACCACTTTTCCTTCACGTACAAACTCCAGCTTTTGGTGTAAAGTCGAAGTGACAGCCCATGCCTCATGTATCCATGGCCGTCCCAACAAGCAGCTATAAGCGGGTATAGTATCCACGACCTGGAAATTAATCAGAAACAAATGTGGACCTATATGAATAGGCAAGTCCACTTCACCAATAACAGATTTCCTTAATCCATCAAACACTTTCATAATAATGCCACTTGGGCGCATGGGCATTCCTTGATATTTCAACTTCACAAGTGTACTCCTTGGTATAACGTTCAAAGTGGACCATTATCAATCTGCACATTGGATAGTGAATCACTCTTACAATTCATAGAGATGTGGAGGGCTAAGTTGTGATTCCTTCCTTCATCTGGAAATTCATCATCACATAAACTCAGGTTATTAGATGACGTAATGTTCCCCACTACGCTGCTGAATTGGTCTACAGGCATGTGACTATCCACAAAAGCTTGGTCAAATACCCTCATCAAAGATTCTCTGTGAGAAGAGGAGTTCATTAGTAAAGCCAAGATAGATATTTTTGAAGGAGTTTGCAGTAGCTGATATACAATTCTATAGTCGCTCATCTTAATTATCTTCAAAATATCATCCACATCCTTTTCTAGCGTAGCTCCACTAGATTCACCCACTGCCTTCTTGGGTTCAACATTTTCAACAATTTTCTTTCCTGTACTAACATCTCCTCAAACAACCAGTGCAAATATACGACCGCTGCGGGTCACTCTGCTACTCTCAGCAATATTTCCAATATCAGGCATTGGCTGGATGGGAACTTCCTCACCATCCTATAAGATTGTAGCATTACATTTGCAGGGTACAACCTTATCTGACTTGTAGGGGGCAGAACCTGACAAACTAATCACCAATGGAGTAATAGTTGGCTTGCTATGATACTGAACTTCAAAATGGATAGGTTCACCAAAACAAGGCATAATAACGTTTACCCCTTCTTCAACACAATCAGTCATTATGAAGTCATCTCTGGAAAACAAGTCCTCATCCGAGGAGAAATACTCATCTGTAGAGGCATACTCATCATTCGACTCTTCTTCATCCAAACAGACCTTAATCATATGAACTTCATGGTAATTATCCCTTTTTCCTGTAACCTTGATGGTTCAGTTATCCAACAAAAACTGAACACCTTTTCTCACAATTGAACATCCTCGGGAGTCCGGACATCAAATTCGGCAAGATCCATATTGATGTTCCACCTGACCAGCCTTGTGGCAGAAAGTAGCATGAAATTGTACAAGATCCTCATTCATATATCCCATATCAAAGATTCTGAACTCTCCAGCACATCCAGAAACCATGTTTACCTCCTCTTCATACTCTGTCGTAGGCCTGATTATGTGGATGAGGCCCTCATCTATCATCTCCTGCAAATCAACCTTTATCTTGTCACAAACCTGTATATCCGTAGTGAAAATAGCACAACCGACATGGTCATGCGTATAGTAGATAAATTCACAAAGGTCTGCATGCATTTTCACCAAATTTCCTCTAACCAAATTAATATAAAAATTCCAGAAGTCGCCTGGACAACCGACCACCATGTTCACAGCATTTGCTCCTCCATGCTTGGGTAGAGGATTGTCTTTCACATTAGGGCCCACATCTTTGAAATATAGAATACCAGACTTCAACAATTTCTGCACCTCAGTCTTTAAAGGATAGTAATTCTCAATATTATGTCCTTGTGCTCCCCGATGAAAATCACATGTTTGGTCTGCCAAGGCAAGTGTGATGGTACAACGAGAGGTGGTCAGGTCTGAACCAACTTCTTCTGAATTAACGCCGATAGTAAATCTGTATAACTCATAGGGATAGGGTCATAACTCTCCCTTCTCTGATTATACCCTTGATTCCTCTACTGGGATGGTCTCTGATAAGCAATGGTGGTTAGAGCTACATTAATAACTGGAGTAACTGAGGCGACTTGCTGATGACGCTGATAATTTCTTCTAGGAGGATTAACCATCATTTCTTGTATAACATCCTTTGTATCTCCTTCTTTATTCTTGTTAAACCCGTAAGATTGCTTCTTCGTATTTCCATAACTTTCACCCTTCGTTAAATGGCCCTCTCTTATAACCTCTTCTAAGCGGATACCCATGCCTACCATTTCAGTAAAGTCACTTGGCGCACTCGCTACCATCCTTTCATAGTAGAAAACACCCAGAGTCTTCAAGAAAATCTTAGTCATCTCCTTCTCTTCCATGGGAGGAATCACTTGGGCGGCTACCTCACGCCATCTCTGTGCATATTCTTTGAATGATTCCCTATCCTTCTGAACCATGGCCATGAGTTGATCACAGTCAGGCGCCATGTCCACGTTGTATTTGTATTGTCTGATAAATTCTTCTCCTAAGTCATTGAAAGTATGGATATTGATGCTATCCAAACTCATATACCACTTTAACGCAGCACCGATCAAACTATCCTGAAAAAAGTGAATCAGCAGACGATGATCATCAGTATGGGTAGACATTATACTTACATACATCACTAGATAAGCATGAGGGAAAGTGTTGTCCTTGTACTTCTCAAATTTCAGGACCTTAAACTTTGCAGGTACCTTAACATTCGGGACCAAGCATAAATCATTCACGTTCTTCCCAAACAATTCCTTTCCCTTGAGGGTCTTCATCTCCCTCTACATCTTGTCAAACTGTTCTTGAAAATCATCCATTCTATCATAGAGACCCAAGTCTTCATATTCACCGAAGGAGGTGCAGTAGGAGCAACATGCACCACAGGAGGTGCAGAAGTAACAATAGTCTGAACAACTGGAGCATCTTGAGGACCAAGATTAAATCCTTCAAGCGCAAAGTTCTTTGGAATTCCCCATGTATAACCTTGAGGCATGCGATTCTGAACAAAAGCGGGAGTAGCAGACGCATGAACAACCAGAGATTCAGTAGTAGCCCTTGGTGGTTGAGGTTGAACACTCGATGGCTGATTTTGAGCAGCCACCAGAGATTCCATCAGAGTAGTAAGATTGGCCATGCCGGCCTTCAAAGCAAAAACCTTCTCGCGTAACTCACGATTCTTTTGTTCTAAGTTGTCCATCCTCCTTATGAAATTAGCTCGAGTGTTGTAGTGGTGAGACAACTTTCTATTGAAGTAAAGAAGCTTGGTAAGACACCTGGATATGCATAATAAATGCAAGAAATATGTGTAATATGATGCATGATATGCAATGCACATGATTTTTTTTGTTATTAATATTTCAAGGGACTTAAAGATTTATAGACACATTGCGAATATCAAAGTAATAACACATACTACATTTTTTTATTATAATAACTTCAAAATGAATTACAAATTTCAATAACCCCAAGTACAAGATGAAAATAAAGTTTAAAACCCTAAGAAGCAAAGATGATGGAGATCACTCTATAAGCTGGCGCTTCCCTGTAAGCCTGGCAATCTGAGCCTTCAACCTTTGGTTTTCTTCAGCATATCTGGTGGCAACCTCCTTCCAATCACCTGAATCAGGAAGTGAGCAACTAACAACTGACTGAGGCTCAGGAGAAAATAAATCCCCTTGCCTCTCCATGGTCTCTATAGTCCGACTCTCAAGAATATCAATCAAGTCATATTTCTTCTTAAAGTCTGCTCTATAGGAAATCTCTAAAGTTTGGCACTTATTCTTCCAAGCATCCTTTTCCTGTTGCATCCTGACTAAAGCAAGTTGTAGCTCTTACACATCATCCAATAAGGGAGGAGTGATCTTAACAAACAAATCAGGCATAGGTGTTTCCAGGGAATACACCATCTTCAACTGAATAGCTCTCGTTTGGACCCACTGAAGATATGGCTCCAAGGTAACAACCCCTCTCGGTCCCAAATCTTTCTGTAGCGGTAGAAATGTTCAAGACGTATCCATTGGATAGAATAGACTTTATACAAATCAAAATAAAAATCGCCACCGCGCTTTATTGTTTTCAAAGGAATGGGAAAAGAGCGAATAACCCAAAAAGGGGGAAAGATTCAAGGTAAGGGGGTTGGTTATGCAAAGGGAAGGTATTAGCACCCTAAACATCTATGGTACTCCGCATGAGCCTCTTTGTAAAATCTATATATTTTGGATATAAAAAATGTGTTGTATATAAAATGGATGGTGGATGTGAGAAAAGAAATATATTTTTATGATTTTTGCACCTGTCGCGGTTGCGAACCTTTAGTGCCTACGTACCACCTTTCATGAAATAGGGGATCAGGGTACACGTAGTTCCTCTTTTAAAAGATTTGAAACATAAGTGTGTTGGTTAATTTTAAGAGATAAGGCATCATCGTCATTGTCCGTGTGGAAAACATACTTACTACCCACAATCATGAGAAAGGAGAATTTGCACATCTCAAAGTGGAGGATATGGCTTGGATTTTAAAATCAAGAATGCCTCACTCAACACCCAAGTGGAATATGTCTCTCTTCACTACATATTGTAGAAGTATAGTTATTTGCATCACTACAAGGATTGACAAGAGTCTAATCTTTTAAGAAAAAGTTTAAGGATAAAAGCCAAAGTGGCAAAAATGGTTTGAAATGAGATTGGTTGACTTTTAGTCTTCTCATCAAAAAAAAATGTCAAAGTATTATTAAATTGATTGAGGTTTATTTATGAAAATGTTTTGAAAATGCATGGACCTAAGTCCAAGTTTATTATGAAAGTGTTTAAGTTTCAAAACAAGAAGAGTTTTCAAAAGGAGGGAGAAGATTTTTGAAATTAAAGAAGATGGGAGGAGAAGAAGAGATTATCCTAAAGCATAAGGTAAAAGCTAAGGATAAGGACCATCTAACCAACAAGAAGCAAAAAACTTGACATTATGAGTCAAGATAGAATTCCCATTCTTTGGATTGAAACCAAGCAAGCAAAGATACTAGACCTCTTCAAATGTATTAAGTCTTCACAAAAATTGGCCAGAGTAACGGGTGTATACGGGTGAATTTCAGATTACAAATCAAGGATGCAATCATAAAAACCTGCACACAAAAACAAACAAGCAACCCAATGTCTTGAGGTAAACCTCAAGAGCTCCAGACAAAATAATCAGATAAGATCACAAGGTCTCCAAGATAGGCCAAGGTTTCTAATCCTAAGTCCAGAAAAGTCCACTGCTCCATAATGCCAAGGATAGTAACCAAATAGTCCAAGTACCATTAAGAATTTTTTAGGGTTTATGTTGATTATTAAGTATCTTAGGAAAATAAAAGAAAATAAAAGCTTAAGTGAGCAAAGTAAAAATGACAAGAATAAATAAATGCTCAAATGAGCAAAGATAAAAAATGGCATGAAATGTAAAATGCTAAAAAATAAATAGTACATAAAGCATAAAAAGAATAAAGCATAAAATAAACAAGTCAATAATTAGTGGTTAGTTGGATGACCATCTTGAAGCTTGCATTTGGAACTCATTAGAGGATTTGTAGAACCAAAGCCTCCACACAACAAGTTGCATTTGCTTTTTGTCAAGTATATCATCCATTTGGAATTCTCACAAATACTATTTAATGATCAATAATGTTTAAGTGATCCACGTTGACCAAAGGTGTTGTAAATCCATTAGAGGATTGGTAGAACCAAAGCCTCCACAAAATGAGTCTCATGGTTATTGCATCAAAAAAATAAAATTAACATACTTGGGCTTGTAATCATAAGTTTGGGCCACGAATGATCATTTATTCGAATCGGGACAAAAATTTAGCACTATGTTAAGCAATCGTAAGTGGACTTATATATAAGTCGCACCTATTTTGAGGCCGGTCAATAGCAATCTATGCACCATTTGTTTTGAGACATGACATAGAGATCATGCTCCAACAACACTTAGTGCAATAAGAAGGGGATGAGATGAAGGGGAATTAGGGTAAAAAAGAAAACCACATTTGAATTAATGTTTAATCAAACTATTATGAAAATCATTCATCCATTTTTTATGGAGTTAGACTCAACACCATGGATCCAATGATGTTAATAAAGACATGATAAAAAAATCAACCCAAGACAGCCAGAAAATATTCACAAAATAATAACATATTTAATATATGCATTAAAGGGTTTAAAAAATGTTTTTTAAAAAATGGAAAATAATGGGGAAAAAGTCAATTATATTCATATTAATCAAGAAATGAAAGATAAGACCATAGAAAAATCATAAAATAGGTCAAGTAATTATACAATTTTTTTGGGAATTTTTAAAAGTCAGAAACTATTTTTAAAAATTAAAATAAATGGGTAAAGTAAACAAAAATAGTAAAAAATAGTAAAGTCAGAAACAAAAATAAAATAAAGTCACCAATATTTGTCACAATGTCATTGGGTCATTCCATAATTTTTTCAGAATTTAAAAATGTGTAAAAGTATTTTTAAACATTTTAAATAAGTCAAATAAGTGCGTAATTCATAAAAAATACCAAAACACAAAATTAAATTGTGAAAAAATAAAAATCAGAAAGAGAATAATCAAAAATATTTTTCATAATTGTTTTGGATTTTTTGGACTAAAAATGAATTTTCTATGATTTTTTGAAATTTAAAACAATTAAAATATAAAAATCAGAAAAAGAAAATAAAAGAAAAAGATGTGGACCATTGGATGAGAGTCAAAACGCGTTAGTAATCAAATACAAGGGATCTGGTGCATTGTGCATATCATGGTCTTTACTGAATAAAGCAGTGAATCAAATGTAAAATCAGAAATTCAAAAAATACAAATGGCACGCTTTCATTGGTTAGAAGGTGACACGTTGGTCATCTTCAACCTCCAGCCTCATGAATTGCAGGTCTCTCAAACTGTAAAATCAGAAGCTCAGACCTACGCCATTCGCTTCGTCTCTTCAAGACGAAGATAACCATACCCTCACGCCATTTTTGAATAAACTGTAACTCAAGCAATTTGGAAAGAAAGTTTTGAAAGGGGATTTGAAAATTCATGGTCAAAACGTCTTTCCAGATAAAAGTAAGTGTTGCAACTAGAACCAGGACAATGAGAGCAACATAATGGTACCAAAGTTTTGAATAATTGATGAAGGAATCTACCTATTAAAGTTGAGTTGCAGAGGTCTGAAACTAGACTTCTATGGAGCAATATAGGGCACAATTCTTTAATGTAATGGTATGGTTAGCTTCAGGGAAGATCAAGGAAGGTGAATTGATGGAGAAAATGGATTGAAAAAGGCTTGAGAATAGGATTCGAAGTAGCTGAATTCTGAATTGTGAAGCAAGTTTGGCAGGGTGATTCTGGCTATCTAAGCTTGAGAAAATGAATGGGATAGTACATGTATTTATAGGAGAAGCAAATGGGATCAAAAGGAAGAGTGAATAAAGCGTTTTGGAGGGAATTCGTGCAAACCTGATGCACGAGTGAAGTGTGATCCAAACTTCACTAAAACTCATCCAATTCTTGCGTTTTGATGAACTAATCCACTTGGGAAAGTTGTCTAATTATGTTTACACCCAAAACGTGTGCTAATTTAAGGTTTAGAGGTTGTAACATGAAATTCAAATTCTGACTTGCAGTGAAACTTCAATTCCAAGTTACCACTTTTGAAACAATGGCATTTCCATCTCAGGGTGTCTTAAGGCATGATTCCTGATGCTTTGGAAAGATGAGGTAAAAAACTTTGCAATGGAAAGAGAATGGAATCAATTGGAGGCTTGAGCTGAAAATTACATGGAGTCAAAGTTGGAGAGAAAGAGTTGACTTTCCATACTTAGAAATATTTCAAATTCTTCTTTAAAAATGACCTATAATCTCTTGCATCCAAACATGGCTTTCCACTTAGAATTTTCTCTTGACCTAAAAAGATGGAATTAATTAGATCTCTTGAATGACATTTTGCAATTTGAACCACTCAAAATCTACAAAAATTGAGCAAGTTATGACTTGTTGAAGTTGGCAAAAAATCATGAAATGACCTATAATCTTTTTCATTCTTAAGGCAACTTCCATCCATTTTCTTACTTTGCACATAAAAGAAGGAATGAAGTACACATCCTTAAGATCATCATGGAAAAATAATGGGATAAAGGTGATAAAAACTGACCAAGTTATGACAATTTTAAGTCACACATGGAAAATTAGGGATTCAACTGGATGAGTTGTGATCTTTCTTCTTCACCAAGTTCCTTCCACATGAAAACTCTTTGGAACTTTTGAAGTGATTTGTTGGTAACTCTTTGAAGAGAAGAATGTTTTTGGAACCACTCAAAAATGACAAAAGATGAGCAAGTTATGCCTCTTTGAAGTTCAAAACCCTAGCCTCTAGATCAAGAGAATGCTTGGTGGAACTTTGCCAAGTTTGAACAAACTTTTTGTGCCAATATTCTTCCTTTATGAATAGAAATTGTTGAGGATGATGATGAGGACATATGGCCACCAAAACCAATTTCATATCAACTTCAAAACAACTTCAATGGTGAGGTTTGAATCTCTTAAGCTTTTGACTAGGGCATGGAAATAAACTCATGAACCCATGAAGCAACTTGCTAAACCTCATTGCTTTTACCTACATTATCAACAAGTAAGACAAACCAATATTGCATTTTATTAATTAGAGAGAAAAATAAAAGTACAATATCTATGATCACAAAAGCAAACAAATCAAGGTGCTTGGTAACTTCTCAAAGAGAAAAGCTAAATATAGGGAGAAGAACCAAAATCCCTAATGTGATTTTGTGGTGATTGAAATAATGTGGTATGATGAAGGGATCTTAGCGGAAAAAATAGGGGTACAACACTTTCCTATTTATCTTATGAATGTGACGCCAAGCCTTCGCAATCTGCTCCCTAGCTTCCTTATGGTCTTCTCCCTCCTTCAAAATGAAACTACTAAAATGAATATTGTTTGGTTTATCCCTCATCGGATAACCAAGCTGTCGTCATGCAAGAACATGGTTGTAGTTAATTCCTCCCTTTGTACCAAGAAGAGGTACATTGGGGAAACTACCACAACTATCAACAATCTCTACATCATGGTAAGCTCAATGACACTAATCAATATCCGAGTGAGTAAGCTCCATGATCTTAGGAGCCTAACGGGGTTGCTTCCTGACATCCTATAAAGCATCAGACTAAGGCATATGAGAAATAAACCACCGGTACAAAAAAGGCGTGCAACATATAATTATCCCCCCATGATAAGAATTTCGAATATGAACAGAGTAACAAACATCACCAAACAATGTAGGGAATGGGTTTTCAATCATGAAGATCTTGATAGCATTAACATCAACAAACTTGTCCACATTAGGAAATAAAAACAACCCGTAAGCAAGTAGAGCAAAGATGGCCTCAAAAGCGATTGTACTCATTATCCTGGAAAAGTAACGAGCTTTCTCCAATAAAAACTGAGCTGGTAATCCTCTAATCCCTCCTTTAGTAGTCATATGGGCTTCAACCTCAAACTTCCCCAGATGAATCAAAGCAGCAATATCATGTGATTTTGGCTCACCCTCCAAACTAGTAAAAGGAACACGATCGGTAATAGGTAAATCCAACAAATAAGAATACTCCTCCTGTGTAGGAATCAACTGATAGTTAGAGAAAGTAAAGCAATGATACATCAGATCATAGAACTGGACCAAGGTCGAGAGAATACCTCCTTCATCCTAAGCTTCATGAGAGGAATGATGGATCCATACTTCTTACGAAAATCTGTAGAGCACTCAATCTCAAGAATTAAACTGATCAACTCATCTATCTTGGGATCCTTGAAACTTTATTTTACGGTCTTTCTTTTTCCAGAATCCATGGTTAAAAAGTACCAGAGACATTCACAAATGGTCAACTTTTAAGTCCCTTGAAATTATTTTTTTTCAAAAGATGCTTATGAATGCACGAAGGCATGATGCAACAATAACACATAAGATCACACATATAGGGTTCGTAGGTTCAACGTCACTAGCATGAGGTCGAAAGTACTACCCATAAGGTATGGTCTAAAAGTTATCACATGCCGAACAAGGTTCTAGAGGTTCTCAGAGTCTACATCCTTACTTCGAATATTACCAACTTCCCGATTAACTCGGTAATTAGCAATATTCTCAAGAAAAACTCGTCTGAGCATAGTATTGCGTGACAACTATTTCCGGATTACTCCGTCATAGCTTCCGCACTACACCTAAAAGGCCAAGATGGGTTAGGTATTTTACGGTCCTCAACTTCAGCAGGCTCCCATGTCAAAAGCAGTACGTCTTCTCGATTACTCGGTAAACGACACTACAGTCAAAGGGGCCTCCACTGAGTGGGGGATCTCATGCCTCATTTTTTGTGATTACTCCCTCAAAGTTAATATGACAATACCGCCCGTCCTATATTAAATTTTGCCCAAGTCCGGGTATAGGACTTATAAGTAATCACCAAGCACCCTGAAAACCAGGAAAGTCCAGACAAACATATATACAACATATAATATATAACAAATAAAAGCACATATACAAATACAAACAAAGATAGGTTTAACCCACTTAGGGATGGACCAGCAAGAAGTCAATCTTTCCCCATTGAAGTTGCCATTTTTTCTGTAGTGGTAGAAATGTTTAAGACTAAGCCATTGGATTGACTAGACTTATACAGATCAAAAATAAAAATCGCCAACACGCTTTATTGTTTCCAAAGGAATGGGAAAAGAGTGAGTCACACAAAAAGAGGGGAAAGATTCAAGGTAAGGGGGTTGTTTATGCAAATGGAAAGTATTAGCACTTTAAACATCTACGGTACTCCGTAGGAACATCTTTGAAAAATCGATATATTTTGGCTATAGAATGTTGTATGAAAAATAGATGGTGGAGGTGAGAAAAGAAATATATTTTACGATTTTTGCACCCTCCGCGATTGCTAACCTTTAGTGTCTGCGTACCACCTTTCATGCAATAGGGGATTAGGGTACACGTAGTTCCTCTTTTAAAATTTTAAAACACAAGTGTGTTGGTTAATTTTATGAGGTAAGACATCATTGTCAAGGTCCGTGTGGAAAACATACTTACTACCCATAATCACGAGAAAGGAGAATTTGCATCATCTCAAAGTGGAGGATCTAGCTTGGATTTTAAAATCAATAATGCCCACTCAACACCCAAGTGGAAAATATCTCTCTTTACTACATATTATAGAAGTATAGTTGTTTGCATCACTACAAGGATTGACAAGAGTCCAACCTTTTGAGAAAGGTTTTATAATAAAAATAAGCCAAAGGGGCAATATGATTTGAAATGAGATTGATTTACTTTTAGTCTTCTCACAAAAAAGTTAAGGTATTATTAAGTTGGTTGAAGTTTATTTATGAAAAATGTTTTGAAAATGCATGGACCTAAGTCCAAGTTTATTATAAAAGTGGTTCAAATTTAGAAACAAGAAGGGTTTTCAAAAGGAGGGAGAAGATATTTTTGAAATTAAAGAAGATGGGAGGAGAAGGAGAGACTATCCTAAAGCATAAGGTAAAAGCTAGGGATAAGAACCATCTAACCAACAAGAAGCCAATACTAGACATTATGAGTCAAGATATAATTCTCATTCTTTGGATTGAAACCAAACAAGCAAAGATACTAGACCTCTTGAGAACCAAACTTCAAGTTTATCAAGTCTTCACAAAAATTGGGCAGAGTAACGACTGTATACAGGTGAATTCCATATTACAAACAAAGAGTGTAATCATAATGGCCTGCACACAAAACAAACAAACAACCCAATGTCTTGAGGTAAACCTCAAGAACATCAGACAAAATATCAATTAAGGTCATAAGGTCTCCAACATAGGCCAAGGTTTCTAACCCTAAGCCCAAGAAGTCCAATACTCTAGAATACCAAGGATAGTAACCAAATAGTCCAAGTATCATTAAAGGTTTTTTATGGTTCATGTTGAGTATTAGGTATTTTCAAAAAGAAAAGAAAAGCTCAAGTGAGAAAAAATAAAAATGACAAGAAAGTAAATGCTCAAGTGAGCAAAGATGAAAATAGCATGAAATGTAAATGCTAAAGTAAATGGTGCATAAAGCATAAAAATAAAAGCATAAAGTAAATCCAATTGTTAATAATTAGTGATTAGTTGGATGACCATCTTGAAACTTGCCTTTGAAACTTATTAGAGGATTGGTAGAACCAAACCTCCACACAACAAGTTGCATTTTCTTTTTGTCAAGTATATCATCCATTTGGAATCCTCAAAAGTACCATTTAATGATCAACAATGTTTAAGTGATCCGCGTTGACCAAAATTGATGAAGATCCATTAGAGGATTGGTAGAACCAAAGCCTCCACACAATGAATCTCAAGGTTATTGGATCAAAGAGATCAAATTAACATAATTGGGTTTGCAAACATAGGTTTGGGCCACGAATGATCATTTATTCGAATCAGGACAAAATTTAGTGCTATGTTAAGCAATCGTAAGTGGACTTATGTAGAAGTCGCATATATTTTGAGGCAGGTCAATAGAAATCTATGCACCATTTGTTTTGAGACATGATATAGAGATCATGCTCCAATTACACTTAGTGCAATAAGAAAGGGATAAGATGAAGAAGGGTGGGAAAGAATACAAACCACATTTGAATTAAATTTTAATTAAACTATTATTAAAATCATTCATCCATTTTTATGGAGTTAGACTCAACACCATGGATCCAATGATGTTAACAAAGTTCATAAGAAAAAATTCAACCCAAGATCAGCCAGAAAATAATCACAAAATAATATTGCATTTAATATATACATTAAAAAAGTTTTAAAATATTTTAAAATAGAAGTAAAAGAGAAAAATATCAACTAAGTTCAAATTAATCAAGAAATAAAAGGTAAGACCATAGAAAAATTAGAAAAGGACTCAAATATTTTTATAAAATTTTTGGTAATTTTTTAAAGTCAGAAACTATTTTTTAAAATTAAAATAAATGAGAAAAATAAACCAAAAATGATAAAAAAATAACAAAGTCAGGAATAAAAAATAAACGAGGTCACCAATATTTGTCACAATATCATTGGGTCATTCCATAATTTTTTTCAGAATTTAAAAATGCATAAAAGTATTTTTAAACATTTAACACAATTAAAATAAAGTGAAATTTATAAAAAATATCAAAACACAAAATAAAATTGTAAAAAATGAAAATCAGAAAGAGAAGAATCAAAAATATTTTTCAAAATTGTTTCAGATTTTTTGGACTAAAAATGATATTCCTATGATTTTTTGAAGTTTAAAACAATTAAATATAAAAAATCAGAAAATAAAATAAAACCCAAAAAGATGTGGACCAATGGATGAGAGTCAAAACGCGTTATTAATCAAATCCAAGGGATCTGGTGCGTTGTGCATGTCATGGTCATTAGTAAATAAAACACTGGATCACTTATTAAATCAGAAATTAAAAAAAAAAACAAGTGGCGCGCCCTCATTGGTTGGAAGATGACACGCTGGTCATCTTCAACCTCCAGCCAACGTGAATTGCAGGTCTCTCAAACTGTAAAATCAGAAGCTTAGACCTATGCCATTTGCTTCGTCTCTTCAAGAGGAAGACAACCACACCTTCTCGACAAAGTTATATAAACTATAGCTCAAGAAATTTGGAAGGAATGTTTTGAAAAGGGATTTGAAATTTCATGGTCAAAACCTGTTTCCAGATAAAATTAAGTGTTGCGACTAGAACCAAGGCAATGAGAGCATCACTATGATATCAAAGTTTTGAAGAATTGATGGAGAAATCTATCTATTGAAGTTGAGTTGCAGAGCTCTGAAACTGGACTTCTATGGAGAAATATAGGGAACGAATCTTGAAACTAATCGTATGGTTAGATTTAGGGAAGATCAAAGAAGGTGAATTGATAGAAAAATTGGATTAAAAAGGCTTGAATACTAATTACGAAGTTACAGAAAATTGAGTTATGGAGCAAGTTTGGCATGGTGATTCTGGCTTTTGAAGCTCTAGAAAATGAATTGGATAGTTCATGTATTTATAGGAGAAGCAAATGGGATCAAAAGGAAGAGTGAATGATGCATTTTGGAGGGAATTCGTGTGAATCTGATGCAAGAGTGAAGTGTGATCTTATTTTCACAAAAAAACTCATCCAATCCTTGCGTTTTGAGGTGCCAAACACTTTTGGAAATTTTTTAATCAAGTTTAAATCAAAAACGCACATAAATCTTGTGATTAGAGGCCATATTATGGATTTCAAAATTCTGACTTGATGAGAAATTCAGTTCCAAGTTACCAATTTCAAAATAATGACATTTTCAACTCAAGGGGTCTTAAGGCATAATTCTTGATAATTTAGAATGACGAGGTTACAAGCTTTGGAATGGAAAAGTAAAGGAGTTAAAAGGATGCTTGAGCTGAAAGTTTCATTGAGTCCAAGTTGGAAAAAAAGGTTGACTTTCCATACATATAAATATTTCAAATTTTTCTTCAAAAGGGACCTATAATGTCTTGCATCCAAACATGGCCTTACACTTGGAATTTGCTCTTGACCAAAAAAGATGGCATGAAATATACATTTTGAAACTTGAACCATTCAAAATATCCAAAAATTGAGAGAGTTATAAATGGTTGAAGTTGGCAAAAAAATCATGAAATGACCTATAATCTTTTGCATCCTTAGGGCATCTTCTATCCATTTTATAAATTTTCACATAAAAGAAGGAATAAAGTTCACATCATCAAGATCATTGTGGAAAAAGAGTGGGCTCAAGGTGATAAAAATTAACCAATTGATGATCATTTAAAGTCACACCTGAGAAATTGGGGGATCATGTAGAGGACTTGTAATATTTCTTCATCATCAAGTTTCTTCCACATGAAAACTCCTTGAAACTTTTGAAGTGATATATTAATAACCCTTTGAATTTAAGTATGTTTTTGGAATCACTAAAAAATACCAAAAGATAAGCAGGATATACTTCTTTGAAGTTCAAAACCCTAGCTCCTAGATCAAGAAAATGCTTTGAGGAACTTTGACAATTTTGAACAACCTTCTTGTACAAACACTCTTGATTTGTAAATTGAAGTTGTTTAGGATGATAATTAGAACTAATAGCCATAAAAACCAATTCCATATCTTGAGAATTGAGAGAAATATGCACTTGTGATCAATGGGAACAAGACCTTGTCCAACCATGACAGCTTCTTCCATCAACCACTTGTTCTTTTGAATTAATTTGATAACTTTTAAATGTGATGAAACAAAATAAACCTTGCCATGCCATTTCTTCCAAAACAACTTCAATGGTGAGGTTTGAAGTTCTCAAGCTTTATTGACTAGGGCATGGAAATAAACTCATGAACCCATCGATCAACTTGCTAAGCCACATTGCCTTTACCTACATTATTAACAAGTAAGACAAACCAACATTTTATTTTATTAATTAATAGGAAAATCAAGAAAAAACATTCATGATCACAAAAGAAAACAAGTCAAAGTGCTTGGTGATTCCTAAAAGAGAAAAGCTAAAGATAGAAAGGAGAACCAAAAGCCCTAATGTGATCTTGTTGTGATTGAATCAACATGGTATGATGAAGGGATATTAGGGGGGGAAATTGGGGTACAACAATGTCTTATGAGTGAAAACTACATGTGAGGAAGAATTTGTATTGGTGTCGTGCTTTTATTATTACTCTCAAGAGTGCGATATTGTTGGGATATGATGTTTTTTCATGAGATTAACTAGTTTTAATATATTTATTTGGTTTTGGAACTTAGTCAGTGTTGTACCCCAAAATTTTCCCTCTCGTTTCTCAAGATATTTCCCACAAGATCTTCAATAGCTCAAGCTTGCACAAGGATTAACTAGGTCAAGACATCTCCTCAATAATGATACCTCAAATTAGGGTTTGAGTTTTCACAAGGACAATTGGACTTTTAATGCCTCATATGACTTTCATGGATCATTATGGACCTTCAAGATTGCTCATGTCAATTTTCAAGTCTTGCAGTTCAAGTTTGCTCAGTCAGTTCATCAAATTGCCTGAAATCAACTATATTGGGTAAAAAATAAACTAGGGTCAACTTACAGTCAAACTTCAAGATTTTTTTCCCATATAAAAATTTTGAACTCATGTGTATCAATTGATCAATTTTGGATCACAACTCCCCAAGAAAATTAACCAGATCACCAAAAGGGAAAAATGGTCAAAATTAGGGTTTTGAGTGAGAAGGTTTAATTTTTGACTTTTGACCTAATACATGAATTATTGGCTTGAAACATGATATAAAGGATTCAAATGTATCATATTTACCTAGTTGCATGGTTCAATTCATTCCTCAAAATCGATTAATTGATAGTTGAAATTTGGTCAACTGATGAAAAAGTCAACTGTACATCAAAAGTCAAACATTGACTTTTTGTTCAAATTTGATTTTCAAAGGTCACATTTCATCAACACATTTAAAAATAAGAAAATTGATCATCAAGAAATCAAGAAAGTCAAAATTCATTTTTGAAAGTCAAAGTTTCTAAGACTTAGAAATTTTTCTAAGTGTTTTATACATGCTTTTCTTCATGACTTCATGCCAATTTTTCATCATCATGCAAGATGATTCAAAGAAAACTTTCAACATGAAACTTTTAGATCTTGATGAATCCTACAAACTTGAATTTATAGGAATCATGTCCAAAAAGTACTTAGATTTTGAGTTATAAGATCATAAAGTCATGAACTTTTTTTTAAAACACTTAGTGAAAATGTGACATAGTTAGGCAGATTTTTGGTACCAACTATTCACATATTTCCAATTGGGTTCTTTAAAAATGTAAAACATGAAGGTTGTATAGGATTTTACAAGCTTTCCAAAAAGTCCTAGAACTCATTGAGATCATTCTTGAGCTAAGAGAATTAGGGAGATGAAGTTAGGGTTTCATTCTTGATTTACAAGGCAAAATTTGTGATGAAAACTTGACCAATTCACAACCATACTGCATAATCTTTGCTTTGCAAGCTTCTAAATTGAATTTCACTCTATAATTAAATATTTACACAACTGTTAGAGCTTTGATCCAAGCATTTAAGCCATTGTCCAAGTGATTAATCCATTTTAGGAAGAAAGGTACCACTTCCATTTTGGAAAAGCAAGCTTTTGCAATTGTCAACTCCTTGAGCCTCTCAATTGTTTTCTCTGCACACAAGCAAAGTCAAAACTAATAGAACCAAGTCTAAGGCCTATAACAACTCATACCATGCTTGTACAATACTTTGAGACTTGTCTTCTCACTTTTCTTAAAAAGCAAGTTATAGAGCCAAAAGGCTAGAACTCAAATATTTGGTGCAATTGATCTCTAATCTTTTCCATACATATGCACAAGTCTATTGCAGCATAAGGGATAAGATTACAAGCCCTCTATACTTCTAAAAACTCCCTCAAGCCAGAAGTTGCACAAAACCTCCATTTTTATGTCATTTCTTACTTTTCACTCCCATCTTCAAATCCACTCGTGCGTTTCTTGACCAAACCATTCACAAAGATTCTAATACACATATAGAAGCTATCCCAATACCTGTTTTCAAACTGTAACACGATTTACACCATCCTCCATTTCAAAAACAAAGCTTTGCACATTGACTTCTCTAGCTTGATTCGGGAACTCTCAACCCAAAGTAGCCATTGGAATAACTTCCTGGAGGTTCAAGGAAGCTAACCAGATCATCAAAACATTTTGAAGTGAGCTCTAACTCAAAACACGAAGTTAAGTTTTGAGGTAAGTTTTCTGATTTTCAAACTCTTCATATAGGAATTCTAAGCTTTCCATTTTCAAAGATAAAATGTAGACATCATATCCTTGAAGATGACCATGTCCTTAGAATTCATTTATATTTCCCGAGTAGTGAGAATTTTAAGTTTGAAATCTCTGAAAAAGTTAGGTCAGAATTTGGTAGCATTAGAAATTCATGTGCATATTTTATTATTAGTTTAAGTTATTTACATTTCTGGAATCGTGGTAAAATTTCTAACAATTTTGATGTTTACACTTTTGATAATGGATGAGAAATTAATGAGTTGTAGGGATTCTGGCACGAGATTAAAGATGAAGATCATCATTAGAACTGATTTTGTAATATATATTTATGGTATAACATAAGTTAGCGGATTTATAGCCACCCAAGTGGTAGAGCGTGTGCGTATTATTGCTAAGGGCCTGGGTTCAAGCCCCAACGCTGCCCTTTTTCCAATTTTTTTCATCATTCTCCTCTTTTTGTCAAACAACAGCGCACCTGGGCCTTATACACTGGGCCATGCATCATTTTGCTATATCTGACCCCCCCCCCCCCCCCCCCCATTTTTATTTCGAGCGTAGCCCATTTGTTTTTTTTCTGATAACAAAAATCAAACTTGGGACTAATCAAAGAAAAACTGTTTTTGCTTCTAAACACCCCAAACCATTTTCACACCCACTGGCTAAAACTTTCATATTTTTTTTTAATTTTTATTTCTCTTTTTCCTTTTTATTATTACTATTATTATTATTATTATTATTATTAATAAAAAAATCCCAAAACATATTTTTATTTATTATTTATATATTAATATACTTTTATTTCATTTAGACAAAAGACAAAAACATTTTCGTATTAAGTTTAACTTAACTTCCTTTCTTAAATGAACTAATAGTAAAACTAGGTTTAGAAATTCAATTAATTTTTCTATTTACTAGTTTAATTAAGTTAAAACTATTTTCTACAAAACCCTAAAAATGCTTTCTTAATTAGTTAATTTTTTCCTTTTAGCCAATTAGGTCAAAAAAACTTTTTCTTAACAAAAACGCAAACAAAAAATCAATTTTCTTTTCCATTTACATTCTTGTATATTTATTCATTCTCGTACATTTATTCATTCTTGTACATTTATTCATTCTTGTACGTTATTATTTATTCAATATGGTTGTAATAGTAATTAGGTTTAATTATTTCCTCCCCATTTGTAAATTTATATCCCCATCCCCAAATGATGTAATAGCGTAGGACATTTAAATATCCGCAATTTAGCGCTTTCAAATATCAATGCTAGTAATTAGGGTTTGTATAGCAAGACTAAAATCAACAATTAGAAAACCCTAATTCAAAGACAAAAATCATGAATACAAACACTTCGCACACTTGCACCTATAGGGTTAACCACACTTGTTGCCTTGAGAAATAAATAGTCATGTCTCGCATGTAGAATACTTTAGCAAAAAAAACAAATACAAGATCATAGTCCCTCGATGACGCTTCAAATGTTGCCTTTAAAAATGATCTTAGACCCTTAAAAAATTGCTAAAGTATTTCACAACATTGCTTTCAATGACTATACGATTACCCACGCATGTCCCTTCACATCCAAGGATAGGGCTTCTTACCATTCAATGGCAAGATAGCAATATCTAAAGGAGGAGGAAAAGAACAAAGATATCTTTTGAGTAGCTAGAACATTCATAGTTGATTGCTCACAACATTTCAAAACAAAAGAACTTTTAACACACATACTTTTTTTTTTGCAATATTTTGCTTGGTCAACACTTTGTATACATTCTTATAAAGACAAGAATCCTAAAAGAAGGCACTTTCAAAATATTCTTTCAAACCATCATAAACACATTTCAAACAAAGCATTTCAAAGTGAGCAAGTAACTAAGAGCCCTTAGATAACTACAGATGAAAAGAGTGCTAACACCTTCCCTTTTCATAACCTACCCCCCGAACTCAAGAAAAATTCTCAAAAGGTATTTCCTATTCTTTTCACCATTTCCTTTATTGGATAAAAGAAAAGTCGGTGGTGACTCTTTCTATCTGTAATAATTGCGATCAAACGCAAAACACCCAAGTCAGTTCCCCCACCATATTACAGAACTGGAGACTCTATTGGGGACTAGTACTTAAAAGTGGGGTTACCTTAGAGACTAGATCACCTTTAAATGCTTTCATTGTTTAACTTGTTTGCTTTACATTTATGGGTCCTTGTTTGGCTTTGTATTGGTCCTCAACCCGGATCTGAGAACACCATTATGTAAATAGAAAAAATTATGGAGGTTGTATGGCGTATACCGATATGGTTGAGACAATAGCTAGGTTAGTGTGACACATTTATGGGTACTGGTATCCCTTATGGAGAACTAAGGAGAATACGGGGCCGATGTATGGTGTCATGAAGCACTAACGAACCTTAGAACCTTTTGTTGAACAACTTGGCCATTAGGAAGTAGTGAGATAGTCGACTTTAGTGCAATCTGAAGTTGGTTGATACTCGAAACTACGCTCATTGAGATCGTACTTTTGGGATATTTCCGTCACCAAAAAAGAGGCTTGCGTTGAAACAATGCCCAATGATATTGAGATCCCCTAGAACCCGATTGCTTTTTGGGACAGGTTGGACTAACTAAACTTCAAGAGGGTACTTACCAATGAACCCATGCAAGCCAAAAACCTAAGGAATTGTTTGGTTTGTGTGTATATGTTTACTTGTACATAACATCATAACCTCATACCATTACATTTGTACTAACCATTTCAAGGACTTTGGGATTTACCTTTGTGTTGTTTTATAGGACATGGCTTCCATGCGAAGAAACACTATCTGAATCAACCTTGTGAGATTTCCTCCTCAACTTAAGGAGTTAGAGTCAAGGGTTCCAAATGATTCTCCTTTCAGTAAGAAGTAGGGTTGTCTCATCAACTTGGTTACAACAAACTTTGGAGAGGATATGATACATGTGTTTTTCCAATTCTTTGATCCTAAGCATCATTGCTTTAAATTTTATGATTACTAATTAGTGCCTACTGTGGAGGAGTTTTCTCAACTCTTGGGAGTTCTTATTCTTGGTCAGTTACCCTTCACCAGTATTGAGATAGACCCAAGACCTGTGAAGATTGTTCGAACTTTACATTTGTAACAATCCAACATGGTGGCAAATTGGGAAACAAGAAGTGGTGTTAAGGAGTTTCTAACCATGTTTTTGTTTGAGACGGCTCAACGGTTTTGGGATGCTTTGGCCCTTATAATCTATGGGATGGTGCTATTTCCTAACCCGGACCAACACATAGATATGAATGCGGTCAAGGTTTTTCTATCTCGTAATCCCGTGCCTACCTTACATGCAGATATCTTGCACTCTCTTCACACCCGCACCATGAAGAGAAGAGGAATTCTTATGTGTGGCACTCCTTTTTTAGCTAGGTGGTTTGTTTCTCACCTTCCTCGATCTATTTTCAAGAATGAGCAAGGCATAAGTTGGTCTAGTAGGTTGATGTCACTCACGCATTCGGATATTCATTGGTGTTCTCACTCTTTGGAGGACATTACCATTATTGACCGTTATGGTGAATTCCCTAATGTCCCTCTTCTTGGAATTAGGGGAGGTATCACTTATAATCCTTGTTTGGCTTTGTGATAGTTTGGGTATGCTAGGAGGGATGGTCCTCATGATGCACATGTCCAAGGAATTTGTTTTGACTATGAGAACGATGCTCAAGATTATCGTCAAAGATTTGTATGAACTTGGGGAATGGTGAAAAAAGTTGATAGCGAGACATTGGGGCATAAGAACTCCATTCCTTTGGAGCCTTATCTCAAGTGGGTGTGAGCTCACGCTCAAAACCTCATGATTCCATATGAAATAATTCTACCTATAATCATGGAGCCTATTGTTGAAGGAGACATTCCTTACACTATTTTTCATCCTGACATGCCTACTTCTCTTGAAGATTTGCAAAGATCTTAGATACAACTCAAATGAGAGAGTGACACCTTTGAATCCCAATTCTATGCAAGTGAAAAGAAGGTTTTAGAGCTCGTGAGACAACTTCATGAAGAGAGGAGTTTGAGTGCCTACATTGCAACAAAGAGGATGCGCTCATGGGAATCTTGAGTCCCTTTTGTTCTAGGAGTTTACTTTGTATTATTTTTTCTTCTTCCATTTTAAGACCAAGAGGCGCCTTTTGTAATCATTTGAACTTATTAATACAATTAATGTTTGTTCTTTCTTTGTTTAAACAAATTTAAATCTTAAATGTCCTTGGAATCATTTGCATACGCATTTTATGCATCATAACATGAGCAGGTATTCCAACATGGGTTTCCTCATCTTCCTAATATTTATTTCATTAAGATGGATCTCGAGCAGACTGTGAATGACTTGGAGACGCAATATTATCAATTCCAAGAAACCTTGCTCACCTTGGCCAAGGGACAACAAGAGCTGATGTCACTTCTGGTGGCCAAAAATAAGACTAAGAAGAAGGCCCTGATCAACATGGGGAAAAGGTTTAAAGGTCATGTCCCTTAAGTACAAGTGGTTGAAGATTCATCCGAGGAGGATCAGAACCAAGACGAAGATGCAAGGAGCACCCGTGCTGGGGGTGCAAACAATCAAGCTTTTTAGGATGAAGATTACTTTGATGAACAATATCGAATTTTTTACCAACATACACCCTTTTTACCAACTAAATCCCAATATACCATCTACTATATTCAATAATCCCAATCTACCCTCTTTTCAGACATATTTTTTTTGCCACAACTCATCCGCCAATATAATGGGCGGAGCAGTGCAATTTTTATCCAATCCGCTGAAGCATTGGGCGGATGCTGTAAATAATAGAGAGTGTCCGGCCATTGGATGGGCGGATTAGTGCAACCGTGTTTTTTATTTTATTTTCTAAATTAAATTGATATAATTAAATTGATATAATTAAATAATATACATTATAATTAAACAAAATACACTATAATTATACAAAATATACTATAAATAAACAAAAAATTCACTAAATTACATAAATTAGTTTTTTTTCATTTTAAATTATATAATTCCAAGACACATCTACTGTCGATTTTGACCGGGTCGTCTCAATCGTTGGTGAGTTCCACAAGTAGGTGCTCGTCTAGTACGTTGGCCTGTTCTGCAATTTCCTTCTTCATTTTGTGGTTGAGATGAAGGTCCCGTGTCACAGCCGCCCATTAAAAATTCCTCAATCATGTCCTCATTGGTATAGTCTGTCTCGGCTGCACTGCCATAACTTAATCTGGTTCCCTCCCAATTCCAATTTGGTATGGGATTAGAAGACATTGGACTATTTATTGAGGTTTTGTAACAATCTTGGGAGGTAAATTGTTGTGGTCGTGGAATAGGCATTTGTTATTGGGGTGTATGATAGTTGGGATTATGTGGGGTTTGTAGTTGGGTGCCCCATTGGGTGGGGTTAGATGAAGGATATTGTTGTTGGGTGCTCCATCTTACAAGAAAGCATAGATTGCTAGAAACAAAGAAATCGGACAAGTGTTTGGTAATTGGGAAAAGTCATACAATGAACTTCCAAATTACTTGTTGGCCCTTAAGAAGTTTGTTCAAGGCACTATAGTACAAATGCAAACACTAGCGGTATATACAGATGACGGGACTGTTATTGCTAGGAAACAAATCTTCCACCGACTATTTTGGGCTTCCCAACCATGCATACGTGGCTTTGCATATTGCAAGCCTTTACTACAGATTGATGGTACCTGGTTATATGGAAGGTACAAAGGTACACTACTAATGGTTGTAGCACAAGACGGAAACAACAACATTTTCCCAGTTGCCTTTGCCCTAGTGGAAGGTAAGACGAAGGATGGTTGGGGTTTCTTTCTAAAAAACTTGAGAATGCATGTAGCTCCTCAACCTGGCTTGTGTTTGATTTCTGACCGACATGCATCTATCGAAAGCGCTTATAACAATCCTGAAAATGGTTGGAATGACATTATATATGTCCATGTGTATTGTATCAGGCATATTGCGCAAAATTTTATGAAGGATATCAAGGACCGTATCCTCCAAAAAAAATAATCAACATGGGTAAGTACCTTTTATGCAAACATTACATGCTCGTTGATAGTATACCATTATATTAACCAATATTTTTTGTAACATGTAGGGTATGCGCTGAACGAACCAATGTTTAAATATTATCGTAATCAAATTGGGATGGCTAATGGTGATGCTTTGAGGTGGATAGACAAAATTCCAGTTGAAAAATGGACGAGGTCATTTGACGGGGGTCGTCATTGGGGGAACATGACAATAAACCTTGTCGAGTCACTAAATTCCGTATTTAAAGGCACTCGTAATCTCCCCATCACAGCATTAGTAAGTGCAACATACTATATTGGATGGGAACACTCTTTGCTGAAAGGGGTGCAAAGTGGAGTGCAGTTTTGAATTCTAGACAAACATTTACAGAGCGGTGCGTGAAGGTGATGAAAAAAGAGACGTCAAAATCCGCCACACATCAGGTAAGCATTTTTTACTATAATAATAACACTTTCAGTGTGAAGGAGACAATTAACCACGGTGAGGGGAAGCCATTGGGGCGTTACAAGGTCAACCTAATGGAAGGATGGTTTGACTGCAGAAAGTTTCAAGCATACCGTGCTCCTTGTTCACATGTTATCGCTTCATATTCCGTGGTGCGCCAAGACACATTTCTTCTATTATCTGACGTTTACAAGGTGGCGAACTTATTTGGGGTTTACAGCACGAGCTTTCCAGTTCTACCATACACTGAGTATTGGCCCACTTATGAGGGATATCAAATTTGTCATAATCCAGTTATGCGGAGGAACAAGAAAGGTCGTCCTGTGAGCACCCGTATTACAACAGAAATGGATGCATATGATAAGTTGGAGAGAAAATGCACATTGTGTCGTCTTCTAGGTCACAACCGAACGCGATGCCCCAATGTAGGAACTAGTAATAATTAGTTATTCATTTTGTTATCAATCTGAAAAGTTGTATGTATAATGACACCAAGAAATTATGCTTCATTTCACTAATACTTATGCATTTAATATAAATAACAATTCGATAAAACAACACATAAATTAAAATAATAAGATGAATAGTAGAACTTAGCAACAACATTAAACCTAAACAATATCAACATGTTCAAACAAAGACATAAGTATTTCTAGGATATTACAACCAGCAACACAATATCTTTTTGTTGAAGCATCATCATAAGAACACATGCGTCGTTGTGAACAAGTCTCCAAGAACGAGTGGGTCCATTTAAGCCAGGCACCGTAACTAGCCTCTCAATTTTCCGGATCTTTTCACCATGGGAAATTTCTTCCCCTAACCATCCCTCCAAGTGCCTATGCAGATGCTCAAATGTCTGCGTGTTCAACAATTTGATCTTCATTGGAGGCTTTACTGGAAAAAAAATCAGTTCTGCGTCTCTTTTCATATATGGAAACGTTGGAAACTCTCCTGATGTTGAAGACATTTTTAAGATACAACTAAAGAAAAATAATTTAAGTGTATCTAGGATCATTCAACATCAACGATATTTATAGTTCACAGCAAAAATTTTAAATTAATAAAATAATAAAATCCTCCGCCCATTACAGTGGCAGAGCAATACAGAAATAATAAAATAACGAAAGCTTCCGCCCATTGCACTGGCGGAACCGTACTTGAATAATAAAATAATAAAATCAATAAAACCCTTCGTGCATTGTAGGGGAGGAGCCGTACTGCAATAAAAAAATAACAAGACCCTCCACTAATAACACTGGCGGAACCGTACTTAAATAATAAAACCCTCTGCCCATTACAATGGCAGAACCGTTTTTATTTATTACTATGATTAACATTTATTTTAATTTAAACTTATTTTTAAATATTTATTTAAATATTTATTTTTTATTTAATAGTAATTTTAATTTATTTTTAAAATTATATTAAAAAAAATGTTATTTAAACAGCTCCGCCAATGCAATGGGCGGAAGTTGTATAAGTTTAAGACCATCCGCCCATCCATTGGGCAGAGTCTCCTAATTTCAAATTTTTTTTTTTGGAAAGGTGGTATAGTGGGAATATTGGTTGAAATGTGTGGTATATTGGGATTTAGTTGGTAAAAAGGGTGTACGTTGGTTAAAAATTCAACAATATCCCCCAGCTGAGGATAAGTACAAGCAGCTGGAAGATAGGAAGAAAGCTGTGGAAATTCAAGTCATGCCTAGATTAGATTTTGGTGATTTGGGATTGGTACCTGGGTTTGTTATCCCCCACAAATTCAAAATTCTAATCTTTTCTAAGTAAGAAAGTGTTTCGTGCCCAAAGCTTCACTAAAGGTCTTACGTCCGTAAAATACAACCATATACTACTAACAAAAAGCTCTAGGTACACTTCTTTAAGAGAGTCGGTTTGGGACTCAGTTAGAATGGATTTACTAGTTGGAGGGTTCCAACATTCATACTTGGGAATATCTAGCCACTACTTTCTACGGTCAATATCAGTACAACACTGATTTGGAGCCGACTAGAGTTCAGTTACAAGGAATGACCATTGGTTCCAATGAAGGCTTCAAAGAGTACGTGCAGAAATGAAGAGACTTGGTAGGTAGGGTGCAGCCACCATTGACTGATAGGGAGTTGGTGGATACGTTTATGGGAACATTTACTGGATCATATTTCAACTTACAAATTGGCAGATCATCATCCGGTGTCCCTGAGACTGGTGAAAGGGTTGAGAGCAGTATTAAAAGTGGGAAAATTCCTATGGCCTCCGCCTCTATGTCCAATACTGTGAAGAAATTTTTTACCGGCAAGAAGGAAACCAATGTCGTGTATGGGTCAAGGGGCCATGTCAAGAAATACCACCATCAATCTGTCAATGATGTTTTGATCTCCAATCCACCCTCTACTCAAAGACAACCACAACAAGCCAACCATGAAAGACCTGATATTCCAAGAAGATAATTTACAAGGATCAACATGTCACTATCTCAAGCCTTGCAACACCTATTGAAGGCTAACTTGGTAACATTACCCCAATGTTTCATCTCCAAAGCATAACCCGAATGCCCAATGCGCTTATCACTCCAATAGACCCGGACATGACACTGATCAATGTTGGGCTTTGAAATGCAAGATTCAAGACCTCATCGACAATAAGACCATTTAGTTTAATCCACCTACAACTCCAAATGTAATTAATGCACCAATGCCAAATCCTGACAAAGGTGTCAATGCAATTGAAGACACTGCTTTTGTTTCCTCTGTTGAAGACTTGACTACTCCACTGACCATTGTTAAAGAAAATTTGTTAAAAGATGGGGTTTTCCCTGGCTGTTTAAAAGACTATGATTGATGTGCTCTATAAAATAATGGATGTGAATGGTTGAAAAAGGTGTTCAACGCCTAATAGATAGTCATGAGATCCTGTTTGAAAGAACTCCGGCCATAAAAAGTTTGACTGAAGAAGTTAAAGAAATATCAATCATTACCATATCCAACAAACCTATTAGGATCTCTTTAAAAGGTCCTATTAGGATTTCCAACGAACCAATGATTTCCCCTTGATAATTACCGCACCAGGGCCAATTCTTTATTCTTCCGATAAGGCAGTACCTTGGAATTATGGCGCCGAAGTATACTACCAGGAAATTAAGCAAGACTCCTGGATTGGTGAAGATAAGACTGATGACGTTACCATCATTACTGGCTCTAGCAAGGTGACAAGGACGGGGAGAATCTTATCTACTAACATTTCACCTCCAACCAATACAACTACACATGGTCGAATTACTGTTGACAAACCTAGTACTGACGCTAGGGGAAAAGAAATGATGATTGAGCCTGCCAGGATGGAGCCGCCTACCAAATACATTACTTTTGAGGAACCCTCCACCCAAGAAATGGAGGAGATTTTGAAGATTATAAAGAAAAGTGATTTTAAGATAGTAGAGAAGTTGGGGAAAACCCCCTCCAAGATCTCGATGTTGTCTTTATTACTTTTTTCGGATGTGCTTGCTCAAGCGTTAATCAAATTTTTGAATAAAGGACATGTTCCACAAGAGACCACAGTCGATCAGTTCTAAAATTGTGTGGCGAGTTTGACTGGAGATAATGGATTGGGATTCTCTGATGCTGATTTGACTCCAGTTGGAAGAAATCATAACAAGGCCTTACATGTCTCCATTGAATGCAAAGGAACTACTCTGGCCCATGTATTGGTGGATATTGGGTCCTCTCTAAATGTTTTTCCCAAAGGTTCCTTAGACTGGTTGGATTGCGAAGGTCTGGTGTTGAAACCAAGTGACATAGTGGTAAGGATGTATCAAAAAGGATGGTGCTTGGAGAGGTTGACTTCCCCATCAAAGTTGGTTCCCAAACTTTCAACTCGACTTTATAAGTGATGGACATTCGTCATGCATACTCTTGCCTGCTTGGACTCCCCTGGATACATGGGGCAGGAGCGGTGACGTCCACCCTTCATCATAAATTGAAATATCCAGTCAAGGGAAAGATTGTTACCATCTGTGGTGAAGAAGAGTTTATGGTTAGCCATCTGAATTCATTTAAATATGTTGAGATGGATGGTGAGTTCATAGAAACTCCTTATCAAGCCTTCGAAGTTTTTTCTCCCATGGTTGCTGCTGCCAAGGCCATTCTTGATGTTCCAAAAGTTGTTAAAGATGTGCCGAGGATGGTTTCCCTTAAAGACGCTCGTGCAGTGGTTGAAGATGAAAGTTGTACTATTTTGGGACAACTCCCTGGCATTCCATTCAAGTCAGATAAGTGTGGTTTGGGTTTTACTGCCAAAGCTCAAAAGAAGGTCAGACGTGCTCGAATAGGAAAACCAACTTTTCACATCAGTAATTATGAAGTGAGTGCTTTTGAAGACTCTGACAACGACTGTGATTTTAATAACTGGATTTACCCGACTGCCGGTAAATGACTCAAAAACTGGCGTGCCAAGGATTTCATTCCCATCTTCTTCAACAAGGAGTAATTACTATTTACTGTTTTTTGTCAGTTCAAGAACTTTTGTCTATAATTTAATTCCAAACAATAACTTTAAGCCATGTGCCTTGCCCAGGGCACCATTGTCCATTTGTTAAGGGTTTGTTCATTTCATATGCCATATGATCATTTAATGAAAAAAAATTGGACCTTTTGCATTAAAATTTTGCGCTCATTGTCTTTCTTCTTCTTATTGCATTTTTCAAAATTGCTATGTATCTTACATGCACATACACACACTTGCAGATCCTCATCCACTCCGGGTCTCATTGCCAACGACTCTACTATTTCCAGCTATGACTTTGAGCATTCAATCGACCAATCTTAAGACGAAGGTGAAGAAGATTGTGAAATACCAGGGGAATTAGCCAGACTTCTGATGCAAGAGGAGAAGGCCATTCAGTCACATGAAGAGCCAGTTAAAGTGATCAACCTAGGTATTCAGGAAGAAAAGAAAGAGGTCAAGATCGACGCCAACTTGGAAGATGGTATCAAAGGAAGATTGGTCTAGATGATACATGACTGTGTCGAAGTGTTTTCTTGATTGTATGAAGATATGCCAGGACTGGATACTGACATAGTGGTTCATCATCTACCAACAAAAGAAGATTTCCTTCTGGTCAAACAAAAAGTACGTCGTATATGGCCAGACATGTCTGAAAAGATAAAAGCTGAGGCAATGAAGCAATTCGATGCAGGTTTCCTAGCTATCACATCATATCCTCAATGGGTTGCAAATATGGTCTCGATGTCGAAGAAAGATGGGAAGGTCCGTATGTGCATAGACTATAGGGATTTGAATAGGGTACCTCTACCACATATTTACGTCTTGGTGGGCAACACGACTCAACACAAAATCTTCTCCTTCATGGACGGTTTCTTTGGCTACAATCAAATCAAGATGGCTCCCGAGGATATGGAGAAGACCATCTTCGTTACACAATGGGGAACCTTTTGTTACAATGTCATGCCATTCGGTTTGAAGAATATAGGGGCAACATATCAACGAGCTATGGTAGCTTTATTTCATGATATGATCCATCATGGAATAGAGGTCTATGTGGAAGATATGATTGCAAGGTCACAAATGGAGGAACAACATCTTGATCATCTTTACAAGTTGTTGGAGAGGTTGAATAAATACAAGCTAAGGATGAACCCCAACAAATGTACCTTCGGGGTAAGGTCGGGAAAGCTTCTAGGTTTTGTTGTCAGTGGAAAAGGTATTGAGGTCGACCCTGTGAAGGTCAAAGCCATTCAAGAAATGCCAGCTCCCCATTCTGAGAAGGAGGTCATAAGCTTCTTATGTCGACTCAACTATATTGTCCGGTTCATATCTCACCTAACTACTACTTGTGAGCCAATCTTCAAACAGTTGAAGAAAGATCAAGTAATGAGATGGAACAACGACCATCAAGCAGCCTTTGACAAAATTAAGGAATATCTGCAAGAACCTCCCATCCTGATGCTTCCAGTTGAAGGAAGACCTCTGATTATGTACTTGACGGTATTAGAGAATTCAATGGGATGTGTATTGGGCCAACATGACGAGTCTGACCGAAGAGAGCATGCAATATACTACCTGAGCAAAAAGTTTATCGACTGTGAACCAAGATATTCACTGCTCGAGAAAAGTTGTTGCGCTCTAGCATGGGGTGCTCGATGGCTAATACAATATATGTTAACTCACACCACTTTGTTGATTTCTAAGATGGACCATATCAAGTACATCTTCGAGAAGCCAGCTCTATCTAGACGAATAGCTAGATGGAAAAGGATTCTGACTGAATATGACATCCAATATACAACACAAAAAACAATATATGGAAGTATATTGACGAATAATTTGGACCATCAAGTTGTTGAGGATTACCAGTCCATGAACTTTGAATTCTCGGACACGAACATCGTGCTAGTGACTGACTACAAAAAGCCTGGGCCGTATGATAGACCTGAACAAGGATCCTGATGGACTATGGTTTTTGATGGGGCTTCCAATGCCTTGGGAAATTGAATTGGTGTCATTATTATTTCTCTTAAGGGTTTCAATACACCTTTCACCGCTAGATTGTGCCTCGACTGTACAAACAATATTGCTGAGTACGAGGCATGCATCTTTGGTCTAAAGGCTGCCACTGACCTAAGGATCGAGTTCTTGGATGTATACAAAGATTCTGCTTTAGTGATTAGTCAAGTTAAAGGAGAATGGGATACCAAGCACCCTAATCTGATTCCTTAATAAGAGCTTGTGTTTACCTTGATACCATACTTTAAGGAGGTTGCCTTTGAGTACTTCCCTAGAGAATAAAATCAGTTGGAAGACGCCTTGGCAACAATGTCTTCCATGTTTAAGGTCAATTAGGATAACGAGGCCCCTAGAATTACAATTGAAAGGTTTGAGGAACCTGCATATTGTTACGAGATTGACACTGATGAAGAGAAGTCGTGGTACCATGAAGTGAGGAGATATCTTGAGGCACAAGAGTATCCTGAAGGAGCTTCCATCAATGATAAGAAATTCTTGCAAATATTTTCAGCCAAATTCTTCCTAAGAAATGGAATCCTGTACAAGCGAAACCATGATTCTACCCTGCTCCGATGAATGGACAAGAAGGAAGCAGAGAAGATCATGGAAGACATACATGATGGCATCTTTAAAACTCACTCTAGTGGGCACACTATGGCCAAGAAGATTCTGAGGGCTGCTTACTATTGGTCCACAATGGAAACTGATTGTCACCACCAGTCAAGGACTTGCCACATGTTCGAAATCTATGCTGACAAAGTTCATGTACCCCCAATTCCCTTGAATGTCACGACTGCTCCTTGGCCATTTGCAATGTGGGGAATTAACATAATTGGAGAGATCAAACCTACTTCTTTCAATGGACACTGTTTTATCCTTGTTGTTATTGATTACTTCACCAAATGGGTCGAAGCTGCCTCATTTGTCTCATTAACAAAGAACATTGTAGTCGGGTTTATTAAACATAACCTCATCTACTATTACGGTATCCTTGAAAGAATCATCACCGAAAATGGAACTAATCTCAATAATTCTATGATGACGGAAATTTGCACTCAGTTTAAAGTTAAGCATCACAATTCTTCTCCTTACAGACCTAAAATGAATGCCACGGTGGAAGCTGCTAATAAAAACATAAAGAAGATTGTGCAAAAGATGGTGGTGACCTACAAAGACTAGCATGAGATGCTACCATTTTATCTTCATGGCTACACTACTTCTGCTTGAACGTCAACTAGGGCAACCCCTTTCTCTTTAGTATATGGCATGGAGGTTGTCTTGCCTATTGAAGTTCAGATCCCTTCCCTAAGAATCATGAAATAAGCAGACTTAGGGGAAGACTAATGGATTCAAACTAGGTTGGATCAGTTGAACTTTTTGATGAGAAGACACTGGATGCTGTTTGTCATGGTCAAATGTATCAAAAGTGTATGATCAAGGCTTTCAACAAAAAGATCAAACCTCGAATGCATCAGACTGGAGATTTGGTAATAAAGCGCATCATTCTTACTCAAGGCGATCCCGGGGGAAAATGGACTCCCACTTACGAAGGACCATTTGTTGTTAAGAATGTTTTCTCTGGTGGTGCCATGATGTTGACTACTATGGATGGTGAAGACTTCCCACATCCTGTGAACGCAGACATAGTTAAAAAATACTACGCATAAAGGTGACCCGCTAGGTTGACATACCTAGGCAAAAATAAGGACATCTCGGTGAACCAAAGAGGTTCAGGAAAAAGTTAGGGATATATACAAAAGATTGTACACCCGGCAAGTCGAAAACCTAAAGGGGAAGCTTGGGAAAAAATGGGTATTCTGGTGGGCTGAAAACCCGAAAGGGCAGTCCAGGCAAAAGTTAAGGATTAAATTGTGTGACCATGTCCTGTGGAGTCTCTACAGCAAGCTTTATTACCAAGGTCCAATTTCAAATGGTCCAAGATCATTTCAATCAACTTCTTTCAACTGCAAGGGATAATGTTCGAAGACATAGGGGCAATAGCAGAGTTGGAACCCAATGAGATCACTTCCACATGGCTATTATTTTTGTTTTCCCTTTTTATTCTTTTTGATCTTTCGACGATTTACTCTTACTAGGATCTCTGTCTCCTTGTACACAAACTCCTATTTATGGTCAAAACAACAATACAAATATACTTTGAAGTGCAAACTCTTTTGTTTTTCTGTTTTGAGTACAAAAGTGTCCAATGACTAAAATTAAATGAACATGTGCATATGAACATGATTAACTTTTAACAAATGTATGCATAAAAATAGTAATAAGCATTTGGGATATCCCCAGAGAGTTACTTTGATAAAATTATACCCATAGGGTTACTTTAATAAAACTATCCACACAAAGACGGATCCATGCATTCCCCATCCAGAATTCCAATCTCTCAAAAATCCTCTCCCCAGTTGAGTGAATCTTAAGAAGAAGCCTTGAGGAGTTTTGTCTAAAGAAAACACCTCCCCAGTAGGTCGTCAAATAGTCTCTTAAACAGTGTTTATTTCCCCAACAAAACTACAAATTCTCCAGTTTGAGTTTGCGTCTCAAACTATTACAAATCAATGGACGAAACCTCTTAATTCCCGGAAGGGTCACTGCTAATCCCCAACGGAGTCATTACTATAAGTTACTGTAAAGCCTGGAATCCATCCAGATAACAATTAACTTCAAATTTCTGCGAAGCCTGGAATCCGACTAGATAACAGTTAACTTAAATTTTTTGTGAAGCCTGGAATCCGACCAGATAGCAGTTAAATTTCATCCTTTTAAGCAAGTAACTGTGAAGCCTGGAATTAGACTAGATAATAGTTAATTTCATCTAAGTTGTTGTAAAGCTTGGAAACCGACCATATAAGATTTTAACTTCAACTTACTGCGAAGTCTGGGATTCGACCAGATAACAGTTAACTTCAATTTTCTGCGAATCCTGGAATCTGACCCGATAACAGTTAATTTCATCTAAGTTGATGCAAAGCCTAGAAAACTACCAGATAACAATTTAACTTCAAGTTACTATGAAGCCTAGGATCTAACTAGATAACAGTTAACTTCAATTTTCTGCGAAGTCTGGAATCCGACCATATAACAGTTAATTTCATCTAAGTTGATGTGAAGCCTGGAAACTGACCAGATAACAATAAATTCAATTTTCTGCGAAGCCTGAAATCCGACCAGATAACAATTTAATTTCATCTTCCCCAGCAAGTTGCTATGAAGCCTGGATTTTGACCAGATAACAACTAACTTTCATTTTCCCAATCAAGAGATAATTCCCTAGTAGAGCAATGGACAACTAAAACTCCTAAACTTCTATTCCCCAAGCAGAAATTAACACTCCCCCTAGATTTTTCTCAAGCAAAGTAAATGTTCCCCAGTGAAATTCTCCTCAAACAACAAAGCAGGAATCCCTAGCGGAAACACTCTAAACAAGGTTTGAAGATGCACATACTCTTCATCCCCAACAGTAATCCAGGATTTAACTTCCTAAAACTCCCCAGCATTTGTCAAGGATTTATTTTCCAGACAAGGATACGCTTCAACAATATTTCATATTCATACGTCATACTACATACATGACAAATGCATATAACATAATCTCATATATTTTGAGAGCATCATTACGCCATGCATACATCTACATGAAACTAACCCTCTTCCTTGCAGGAAAAATCAGCCACCAAAACAAAAGTCCTCTTCTGCATATATTTACTTCTTCCAGTTGATGATATGCAATCAATATGTCTCTTCTTGTTATATTTGTTTCCCCATTGAAGTCACCACCACAAGACCTCTTCTGATTAGATTTATTTCTCCCAGTTAAGGACAGGAAAAGACATCTACAATTTTAGTATAAATCGACCAAGGATTTATTCTGATACTTCTTCCAGTTTCTAGAAACAATCACTCTGGATGGGATCTATAAGTCCATCTCCGAAAAAATCTTCATCATTTTTCCAAATGGCATCTTTAAACCCATTCTTGACATAATCAACTAACAAATCATCCAGTGCAAATTTCTGGGCACTTTAGTGTTCAACTATCTTTCACGTTCAAGTCACGAATTGCGGACCCTCCTGTAGCGGTAGAAATGTTTAAGACTAAGCCATGAGATTGACTAGACTTGTACAAATCAAAATAAAATCGCCACTGCACTTTATTGTTTCCAAAGGAATGGGAAAAGAGCGAATAACCCAAAAAAGGGGAAAGATTCAAGGTAAGGGAGTTGGTTATGCAAAGGGAATGTATTAGCACCCTAAATATCTATGGTACTCCGCAGGAACCTCTTTGTAAAATTTGTATATTTTGGCTATAAAAAATGTTGTATAAAAAATGGATGGAGGAGGTGAGAAAAGAAATATATTTTTATGTTTTTTTCACCCGCCGCGGTTGCGAACCATTAGTGCCTACGTACCACCTTCTGTGCAATAGGGGATCAGGGTACACATAGTTCCTCTTTTAAAATTTTAAAATACAAGTGTGTTGGTTAAATTTATAAGATAAGACATCATCGTCATTGTCCGTGTGGAGAACATACTTACTACCCACAATTATGAGAAAGAGAATTTGCATCATCTCAAAGTGGAGGATACGCCTTGGATTTTAAAATCAATAATGCCTCACTCAACACCCTAGTGGAAAATATCTCTATTCAACATATATTGTAGAAGTATAGTTGTTTGCATCACTACAAGGATTGAAAAGAGTCTAATCTTTTTGAGAAAAGTTTAAGGATAAAATATAAAGTGGAAAAATGGTTTGAAATAAGATTAATTGACTTTTAGTCTTCTCACAAAAAAAATGTCAAAGTATTATTAAGTTTATTGAATTTTATTTATGAAAATGTTTTGAAAATGCATGGACCTAAATCCATGTCTATTATGAAAGTGGTTCAAGTTTAAAAAAAACAAGAAGAGTTTTTCAAAAGGAGAGAGAAGATTTTTGAAATTAAAGAAGATGGGATGAGAAGAAGGGACTATCCTAAAGCATAAGGTAAAATCTAGGGATAAGAACCATCTAACCAACAAGAAGCCAATATTTCACACTATGAGACAAGATAGAATTCCCATTCTTTAGATTGTAATAAAACAAGCAATGATACTAGACCTCTTGAAAGAACCAAACTTCAAGTTTAGTAAGACTTCACAAAAATTGGGCAGAGTAAAGACTGTATATGGGTGAATTCCAGATTACAAACAAAGAGTGTAATCACAATAACCTGCACACAAAACAAATAAACAACCCAATGCCTTGAGGTAGACCTCAAGAGCTCCAGACAAAATAATCAGATAAGGTCACAAGGTCTCCAATCATAGGCCAAGGTTCCTAATCCTAAGTCCAAGAAGTCCAATGCTCCATAATTCTAAGAATAGTAACCAAATAGTCCAAGTATCATTAAGGATTTTTAGGGTTTATCTTGATTATTAGGTGTTTTGAAAAAGAAAAGTAAAGCTCAAGTGAGCAAAAATAAAAATGACAAGAAAGTAAATACTCAAATGAGCAAAGATGAAAATGGCATGAAATGTATATGCTAAAAGTAAATAGTGCATAAAAATAAAAGGGGCATATAATAAAAATAAAAGATAAAGTCAATCATTTGTGATTAGTGGTTAGTTGGATGATCATCTTGAAACTTGCATTTGGAACTAATTAGAGGATTGGTAGAACCAAAGCCTCCACACAACAAGTTGCATTTGCTTTTTGTCAAGTATATCATCCATTTGGAATCCTCATAAGTACCATTTAATGATCAACGATGTTTAAGTGATACGCGTTGACCAAAATTGTTGTAGATCCATTAGAGGATTGGTAGAACCAAAGTCTCCACACAATGAATCTCAAGGTTATTGGATCAAAGAGATCAAATTAACATACTTGGGCTTGCAAACATAAGTTTGGGCCATGAATGATCATTTATTCGAATCGGAACAAAATTTAGCGTTATGTTAAGCAATCGTAAGTGGACTTATATAGAAATCACACCTATTTTGAGGTCGGTCAATAACAATCTATGCACCATTTGTTTTGAGACATGATATAGAGATCATGCTCCAATAACACTTAGTGCAATAAGAAAGGGATGAGATGAAGACGGGTGAGAGAGAATATACAAACCACTTTTGAATTAAATTTATTCAAACTATTATTAAAATCATTCATCCATTTTTGTGGAGTTAGACTCAACACCATGGATACAATGATGTTAATAAAGTTCATGATAAAAAATTTAACCCAAGTTCAGCCAGAAAATAGTCACAAAATAATATTACATTTAATATATACAAAAAAGGTTTAAAAAAATGTTTTAAAATAGAAATAAAAGAGAAAAATATCAACTATGTTTAAATTGATCAAGAAATAAAAATTAAGTCCATAGAAAAATCAAAAAAAGGACTCAAATGATTTTATAAATTTTTTGGTAATTTTTTAAAGTCAGAAACTATTTTTAAAATTAAAGGAAATGAGTAAAATAAACTAAAAATGATAAAAAATACCAAAGTCAGAAATAAAAAATAAGTGAGGTCACCAATATTTGTCACAATATCATTCGATCATTCCGTAATTTTTTCAGAATTTAAAAATGCATAAAAGTATTTTTAAACATTTAAAACAATTCAAATAAAGTAAAAATTTATAAAAAATACCAAAACACAAAATTAAACTACGAAAAAATATAAATTAGAAAGAGAATAATCAAAAATATTTTTCATAATTATTTCAAAAATTTTGGACTAAATATAAATTATCTGTGATTTTTTGAAATTTAGAACAATTAAATATAAAAATCAGAAGAAAAAAATAAAAACCAAAAAAATATGGGTCATTTGATCAATGTCAAAACGCGTTAGTAAACAAATCAAGTGGACCTAGCGCGCTGTGCATGTTATAGACTTAAGTGAATAATGCATAGAATCATTAATTAAATCAGATTTTTGAAAAACACGGATGGCGCACCTTCATTGGTTAGAAGATAACACGTTGGTCATCTTCAACCTCTAGCCAGTCCCAAAACCAGGTTGCTCGATCTGTAAAATTAGAGCACAAGACCTATGCCATTCGCTTCGTCTCTTCAAGAGGAATACAACCACACCTTCGCGACAAATTTATATACACTGTAACTCAAGCAATTTGGAAGGAAAGTATTGAAAAGGGATTTTAAATTTCATGGTCAAAACATGTTTCCAGTAAAAAACAAGTGTTGCGACTAGAACCAGGGCAACGAGAGCATCACAATGATATCAAAGTTTTGAAGAATTAATGAAGGAATCTACCTATTAAAGTTGAGTTGCAGAGCTCTGAAACTGGAATTCTACGGAGCAATATAGGGCATGATTCTTGAATGTGATTATATGGTTAGCTTCAGGGAAGATCAAGGAAGGTGAATTGATGGAAAAATTGGATTGAAAAAAACTTGAGAATGGATTTCAAATTTGCTGAATTTTGATCTATGGAACAAGTTTGGCAGGGTGATTCTGGCTATCCAAGCATGAGGAAATTAATGGGGAATGACCCCCTATTTATAGGGAATCAAATGGAATGTCCAAGCGTGTGAAATGATGAAGTTTGGAGGGAAATCGTGTGAAGTTGCAAACAAGAAAAGTGTGACTTCTAATTTGATCAAAACTCATCTAAAACGTGCGCTTTGATATGCTAATCACTTCTGGAAGTTCACTAAACATGTTCAGAAGCAAAAACGCACAGAAACAAAGTGTTTAGAAGCCAACTCAAGGATTTCAAACTTCTGACTTGGTGAAAAATTCAGTTTCAAATTGCCAACTTCTTACCAATGTCATTCTCAGCTCAAGTGGTCTTAGGGCATGAATCTTGATGCTTTAGAAATATGAGGTTACAAGCTTTGAAATGGAAAAAGAATGGGATCAAATGGACATTTTAGCTGAAAGTTGTATTGAGTCAAAGTTGGAGAAAAGGGTTGACTTTCCATACTTAGAAATATTTCAAATTTTTCTTCAAAAGCGACCTATAATGTTTTGCATCCAAACACGGCCTTCCTCTTTGAATTTGCGTTGGATCAAAAAAGGTGGCATGAAATAGAACTCTTGAATGACATTTTGGGACTTGAACCATTCAAAATATCCAAAACTTGAGAGAGTTATCAATTATTGAAGTTGGCAAAAAATCATGAAATGACCTATAATCTTTTGTATCCTTAAGGAAAATTCCATCAATTTTCTCACTTTGCACATAAAATAAGGCATAAAGTTCAATCCTTAAGATCATTATGGAAAAATAATGGGAACAAGGTGATAAAAATTGACCAAGTTATGATCATTTGAAGTCACACATGGAAAATTAGGGATTCATCTGGAGGACTTGTAATCTTTCTTCTTCATTAAGTTTATTCCACATGAAAACTCCTTGGAACTTTTGAAGTGATTTGTTGATAACCCTTTGAAGAGAAGGATGTCTTTGGAATCACTCAAAAATACCAAAATAATAGCAAGATATGCTCCTTTGAAGTTCAAAACCCTAGCTCCTAGATCAAGAAACATGCCTTGAGGAACTTTGACAATTTTGAACAAACTTCTTGTACCACCATAAATGCTTTGTAAATGTAAGTTGTTGAGGATGATAATGAGAACTCATATCAACCACAACCACTTCCATATCTTGATAATGGAGAGAAATATGCATTTGTGACCAATTGGAACAAATCCTTGTCCAAGCATGACAACTTCTCCAATCAATCCCTTGTGCTTTTGAACCAAATTTGATAACCTTGAAATAAGGTGAACCAAAATAACCTTGCAATGCCATTTCTTCCAAATCAAATCCAATGGTGAGGTTTGAACTTCCCAAACTTTATTGACTAGGGTATGGAAATAAACTCATGAACCCATGGATCAACTTGCTAAATCTCATTGCCTTTACCTATATTAGTAATAAGCAAGACAAACCCAAATTTAATTTTGTTAATTAGAAGGAAAGTCAAAACAAAACATTCATAATCACAAAAGAAAAACAAGTCAAGGTTCTTGGTGATTCCTCAAAAAGCAAATCTAAAGAGAGGGAGGAGAACCAAGAAACCTAATGTGATCTTATTATGGATGAATCAACATGGTATGATGAAGGGACCTTAGGGGAAAAAATTGGGGTACAACAGTGCAAATCTAACTCTTCAGGTTTAAGAAGATTGAACAGGGGAAGCTGTTGTACCCCAAAATTTTCCCTCTCATTTCTCAAGATATTTCCCACAAGATCTTCAATAGCTCAAGCTTGCACAAGGATTGACTAGGTTAATACATCTCCTTAACACTGATACCTCAAATTAGGGTTTGAGTTTTCACAAGGACAATTGGACTTTTAATGCCTCATATGACTTTCATGGATCAATATGGACCTTTAATATTTCTCATGTCAAGTTTTAAGTCTTGCAATTCAAGTTTACTCAGTCAATTGATCAGATGACCTGAAATCAACTATATTGTGTAAAAAGTCAACTGGGGTAAACTTACAATCAAACCTCAATATTTTTGGCCCATATCAATATTTTGAACTCATATGTATCAATTTATCAAGTTTGGATCATAACTCCCCAAGAAAATTGTCCAGATCACTAAAAGGGGAAAATGGTCAAAATTAGGGTTTTGACTGAGAAGGTTTGATCTTTGACTTTTGACCTAATACATGACTTATTGGATTAAAACATGATATAAAGGATTCAAGTGCATCATATTTACCTAATTTTATGGTTCAATTCATTCCTCAAAATCAATTGATTGATAGTTGAAATTTGGTCAATTGATTTAAAAGTCAACTGTACACCAAAAGTCAAACTTTGACTTTTGATCAAATTTGAGTTTTAAAGGTCACGTTTCATCAATACATTTAAAAATATGAAACTTGATCATCAAGAAATCAAGAAAGTCAAAATTCATTTTTGAAAGTCAAAGTTTCTAAGACTTAGAAATTTTTCTAAGTGTTTTATACATGCTTTTCTTCATGACTTCATGCCAATTTTTCAGCATCATGCAAGAGGATTCAAAGAAAACTTTCAACACGAAAGTTTTAGATCTTGATGAATCCTACAGAATTGTATTATAGGGCTCATGTCCAAAAAATGCTTAGATTTTGAGTTATAAGGGCATAAAGTCATGATCTTTTTCTTAAAACACTTAGTGAAAATTTGACCTAGTTAGGCAGATTTTTGGTACCAACTTCATGACAACTCTTCATATAGTTACAATTGGGTTCTTCAAAAATGGAAAACATGAAGGTTGTATAGGATGTTACAAGATTTCCAAAAATTCCTAGAACTCATTGAGATCATGCTTGAGCTAAGAGAATCAAAGAGATGAAGTTAGGGTTTCATTCTTGATTTACAAGGCCGAATTTGTGATAAACACTTGACCAATTCATAGCCATGCTGCATAATATTTGCTTTGCAGGCTTATAACTTGAATTTCACTCCATAATTAAATGTTTACACAACTGTTAGAGCTTTGATCCAAGCATTTAAGCCACTGTCCAAATGATTTATCCATTTTAGGAAGAAAGGTACCACTTCTATTTTGGAAAAGAAAACTTTTGCAATTGTCAACTCCTTAAGCCTCTCAATTGTTTTCTCTGAACACAAGCAAAGTCAAAACTAAAAGAAACATGTCTAAGGCCTCTAGCAACTCAGACCATGCTGGTACAATACTTTGAGACTTGTCTTCTCACTTTTCTTAAAAAGCAAGTTATAAAGCCAAAACGCGAGAACTCGGAAATCTTTGGTGCAATAGATCTCTAACCTTTTACATACATATGCACAAGTCTATTTCAGCATAATGGACGAGATTACAAGCCCTCTAAACTTCTAAAATCTCCCTAAAGCCAAAAGTTGCACAAAACCTCCATTTTTGGTCCATTTCTGACTTTGCACTCCCATCTTCAAATCCACTCGTGTGTTTCTTGGCCAAACCATTCACAAAGCTTCTAATACACATATATAAGCTATCCCAATACCTGTTTTCAAACTGTAACACCATTTACACCATCCTCCATTTTCAAAACAGAGCTTTGCACATTGACTTTTCCAACTTGATTCAGGAACTCTCAACCCAAAATAGCCATTTAAATAGCTTCCTGGAGGTTCAAGGAAGCTAACCATATCCTCAAAACATCTTGAAGTGAGCTCTAACTCAAAACTCGAAGTTCAATTTTAAGGTAAGTTTTCTGATTTTCAAACTCTTCATATAGGCATTGTTAGATTTCCATTTTCAAAGATAAAATGTACACATCATAGCCTTGAAGATGACCATGTCCTTAGAATTCATTTATATTGCCTGGGTATTGAGAATTTTAAGTTTGAAATCTCTGAAATAGTTAGGTCAGAATTTGGTACCATTATAAATTCAAGCTCATCTTTTATTGTTAGTTTAAGTTATTTACATTTCTGGAATCGTGGTAAAATTTTTAACAAGTTTGATGTTAACACTTTTGATAATGAATGAGAAATGTATGAGTTGTATGGATTCTGGCTCGAGGTTGAAGATGAATTTCATCATTAGAACTGATTTTGTAATATATATTTATGGTTTGACATAAGTTAACATATGTATAGCCACCCCAGTGGTAGAGCGCGCACTTATTATTGCTAAGGGCCTGGGTTCAAGCCCAAGCGCTGCCCTTTTTTCATTTTTTTTTATCATTCTCCCCTTTTTGTCAAACAACAGTGCGCTTGGGCCTTATACACTGGGCCTTGCATCATTTTGCTACATCTGACCCTCCTCACCCATTTCTATTTGCAGCGCAGCCCATTTGTTTTTTTTTCTAATAACAAAAACCAAACTTTGGCAAAATCAAACAAAAACTATTTTTGCTTCTAAACACCCCAAACCATTTTCACACCCCTGGCTAAAATTTTCCTATTTTTTTATTTTTATTTCTCTTTTTCCTTTTTATTATTATTATTATTATTATTATTATTATTATTATTATTATTATTAATTAAAAAAATCCCAAAAAATATTTTTATTTATTATTTATATATTAATATACTTTTATTTCATTAAGACAAAAGACAAAAACATTTTCTTATTATGTTTAACTTAACTTCTTTTCTTAAATGAATTAATAGAAGAACTAGGTTTAGCAATTCAATTAATTTTTTTATTTACTAGTTTAATTAAGTTAAAAATATTATCTACAAAACCCTTAAAATGCTTTCTTGATTAGTTAATTGTTTCCTTTTAGCCAATTAGGCAAAAAACAATTTCTTAACAAAAACACAAACAAAAAATCAATTTTCTTTTCCATTTACTTTCTTGTACATTTATTCATTCTTGTTCATTTATTCATTCTTGTACACTTATTCACTCTTGTACATTATTATTCATTCAATATGGTTGTAATAGTAATTAGGTTTAATTATTTGCTCCCCATTTGTAAATTTATATCCCCATCCCCAAATGATGTAATAGCGCATGACATTTACATTCCGCAATTTATCACTTTCAAATATAAATGCTAGTAATTAGGGTTTGTATGGAAAGACTAAAATCCATAAGTAGAAAACCCTAATTCAAAGACAAAAAGCATGAAAACAAACACTTCGCACACTTGTACCTCTAGGGTTAACCACACTTATTGCCTTGAGAAATAAATAGTCATGTCTCGCATGTGGAATACTTTAGTAAAAACAAACAAATACAAGATCATAGTCCCTCGATGACGCTTCAAATGTTTCCTTTACAAATGATCTTAGACCCTTACGAAATTGCTAAAGTATTTCAAAACATTGCTTTCAATGACTATACAATGACCCACGCATGTCCCTTCACATCCAAGGACAACGCTTCTTACCAATCAATGGTAAGATAGCAATATCTAAAGGAGGAGGAAAAGAACAAAGATATCTTTTGAGTAGGTAGAACGTTCATAGTTGCTTGCTCACAATATTTCAAAACAAAACAACTTTTAACACACATACACTTTTCTTGAAATATTTTCAAAGTCAACACTTTGTATACATTCTTATAGAGACGAGAATCATTACAAAGTTTGCCTAAATGAATTAACTTTCAAAAAATAATTTCAAACCACAATAAACACATTTCAAACAAAGCATTTCAAAATGAGCTAGTAACTAAGAGCCCGTAGATAACTACAGATGAAAAGGGTGTTAACACCTTCCCTTTTCATAACCTACCTCCCAAACTCAAGAAAATATCTCAAAAGTTCTTTCCTGTTTTTTTCACCCTTTTCCTTTATTGGATAAAAGAAAAGTCAGTGGAGACTCTTGCTATCCGCAACATATGTGATCAAACGTAAAACACTCAAGTCAGTTCCCCGACCGTATTACAGTCGGGGAAAATTTTGTTTGGTTATTGAGATTAACTTGGAAAATCTCTAATCGGTTTGTTAGATCAATAGAGTAAAAGCTCTCTTGTTGTTTAGGGATAAGCCATTGTAAAATATTTGAATATAATTGTATTGAAAGTTCATGGGAATAACTTGTAAAAGCTCAAGTTTACAATCAAAATATCAAGAAGATCTCTTCAGGACATGACTACGCCAACTTTTGGATAAATCTCTAGTGTCATATCTTTAAACATTTATATTTTAATTTCTACCATTTACTTTACCATTTTTATTATTGTTGTTTTTTTTACTCTTGTCTTAAAGAATACTTGCACAATTCATTTTTAAGTAAGAAAACATTAAATCTAATCACGATTTTTGAATACCACAACTTGTAACACCCTAAAAACACTGCACTTCATATTCTAAAATAAAGTATAAAGAAAACACATATTCACACTGTCATACACAAATTTTTGACCTAAGATCCCACCCTCCATTTGCATCATTGCATAACAAGTGTTTACGAGTGGTTTGACCTTTTTTTTTTGCCAATTCTTGAGTTAGATTTTAAAATTTTATAATTTCTTCAAATTTCGACATTTTTAAGCGGTTCTTTTTCTATATGATTCTCCATGACATCATCTACAATTTCTCTTTACAAGTCAAGAGTTGATTATGCTTTGAAAAGTCACGGAAAAATAGAAATGTTAGAAGTCATTTATGAATTTAGTGGAATTTGGTTTTTATTGTGTTTTATTCATGATTTCATTTTAATTTAAAAAAATCACAAAAAATGTACTTAGCATCATGTTATTTTTTTTATATACTATTCTTACCTCTTTACTAAAAAATCATCAAAAATATGTTCTTTTAGTAATTTAAATTCATATATTGGTATCATTTATTTCAAAAAAAAATCTAGAAAAGTCTATATAAGGCCTTTTACTTTCTTATATGTATTTTATTTTTTATCTTTTAATTTGCACCTATATTTACATTTTTTTTAATTCAAGAAAAAAATCATAAATAGTTAATTTAATGTCTCTTTTATTTTCTATTATATATTTTTTTATTATTACTATCACTTTTAGTTATTATTATTATTATTATTATTATTATTATTATTATTATTATTATTATTATTTACTTTGTCCTTTTGTTTTTTTTTGTGTCAATAAAGAAAAGTTGAGACCACCATAATGTAGTACAAACACTTCATATGGATTGGCAACTTGTACTTATCAATGGCCAAGAATCATTCTCACACTTCACATGGATTGCCAACTTGGACTTATCAATGACCAATAACCATTCTCATAAAGTCACATGGATTGTCACATTAAGACTCCCACCTCGTTTACCTTATAAATAAGACATATCTTTCTTTCATTTGGAGAAACAATGCCATAAATCATTCGCTAAACTAAGCCAAAACTCTATTCTTTTTCTCTTAATTTTCTTTTAAGTCATTTCTTCCTTTTATTGAATAGTTAGGATATTATACTTGTTCTTTATTTAATTCTATTGCATTTTTACTCTTTATTATTTATTTAGTACCATAATTATCACCATTTTGCAAAGAAACTCCATTGGTTCAAAATCAAGAGTTAAAAAGTGTTCTTGAACCCCCAAAATCAAAAGTGATTTATTGTTGTTTAATTTTCATTTGTATCTATAATTTTTTTATTTACTTATTTTGAGCATGGATCCTTGTTCGTGAGATTGATTAGATAAATTTTTATTATTCATTTGTTTAATTTCATGAAAAATTGAGAAAGTTATGACATTTATACTACTTTTATTATATACTTCATCTTATTCTTCTTTTTTTATTTTTTATTTTATTTTTTTTATTTGAATCAATTTGGAAAGTATTTGAGCTTTTTTTAGTTCATCTAAGCTTTTCAGATATTTGATGAACTTTCATCATCTCCAATCTACCTCTAAATGGTCCTTTGATCATTCAAGGTACTTGGGATTGATGATAAGTTTGTCATAATGTATCTTCCTTGACTTTGTCTTGATCCCCCATATTTGTTAATTGTACTACATGTATAAGAGAATGAACTTCAAAGTTTCATTTCTCTAACATGTATGGGTATATACATTCTATGCTCCATATGAAGTTACACTTATCCCAAATCAGATTATTAACTTTATATCACACTAAATTTACTTTAATGTCATTTATATTTCCGCACTTTATATTTTCCTCTCTTTACTTTTATGTCATTTATCATCCATAGCATTTTATTTTCTTTACTTTAAGTATTTTTTTCTTTGCTCACTTGAGAATTTATCTTCTCTTTGCTCACGTAACCTTCTTATTTTCTTTTGCTTGTCATAAGCCACTTAATAAAGAAAAAAAACCTAAAATTGGTTCTTTAAATCCTTGGACTATGGTTACTATCCATTTGTATCTGATGCATGGTTCTTGGCCGGTCTTTATTTGATTATTATCTTTGTTTTTGAATCCAATGGAAAGGATCGTCTCGTTGACCTTATGTCATTGTCAGTATTAATATTTTGTCCCTCATATTTGTTTCCCATTAGTTAAAACCTTTAAAACCCTATTTTCAAATTTTCACGTTTTAAAGCCAAAATCTCGACATTAGGTCGTTGCATTTTCAAAGTGTCATCTCCATAATCATTTATCAAGAAAACCATTTTTAACCGAAAACAAATAATTCAAAAGGTTCCTATAATATACTATAGATACATAGGGTACTAGTACCTTCCCTTTGTATAACCAACCCCTGAACCTTCAATCTCTTTCAAATGCATTGTATTTTTCTTTACTTTTAGTATTGCACTTACTTTATATATTTATAAGTTTTATTTCACACTTTTCCCTCTTCCCTTGGAAATAATATAGCGCGGTGGCGACTCTTTCTTTTGCGAGTCAAGTTAATCAACAATTTGATCTCTAATTTTCACGCTACAGAATTGGTGACTCTATTGGGGAACAAAATTTTCTAAGTGGGTTAAGCCTAATTTGTTATATTTGTTTTTGTTATTATTTCTTGTTTTCTTATATGTGTTATTTTGTGGTTTCTTTGGGTGTTGATTACAGCGGACAAGTCCTATACCCAGACTAAGTACACTTAAGATAGGACAAATGCTTTAATCATGTTAACTTTGAGGGAGTAATCCTGAAAAAGGAGGCATGAGAACCCCTAATCAGTGGAGTCCCCTTTGACTGTAGTATTTGTTTAGTGAGTAATCGGGAAGACATTGCTGCTCTTGACCTGGGAGTCAGAGAAGCTGAGAGTCGTAAAACCCCTAACCCATCTTGGCCTTTTTAGATGTAGTGCGGAGACTATGATGGAGTAATCTGGAAGTAGTTGTCATGTGATGCCGCACTCATATGAGTTTTTCCTATGAATATTACTAATTACCGAGTAATTGGGACATTGGTAATATCTGAAGGAAAGATGCAGACTCTGAGAACCTTTTAGAACCTTGTTCGGCAGGTGATAAACACATAGTACATACCTTGCGGGTTGATTCTCACCCTTTGACTCCATGCTCGTGACGTTAAACCTTTGAACCTTGTATGTGTTTGTTGCATAACCATACATTCATGCATTCATAAACATCATGACATGCTTGTGACATACGTGGTCATTTCATTTCTATGGAACTTTATCTTTGATTCTCGTATCAAGCTCATTACTCATAAACGGACACTAGAAAGAGGAGTACCATCAGTTAAAATGTTTGGACGTCAGTTCTAGTTAAGGTCACTAAGTCTAAAGATGAAGATCAACGAGAAGATTTTTACGGCCCACAGCTTCAAGAAGATGTTGATCATCTGGAAAACATTATCAATATAAGGAATGTATCCATCAAGGATCTAATTGAGAGATCAAAGATGGAAGCAACGAAGGAGATCTTTAGAAGGGCCCGAGAGCGGAGTAATGAGAATCTAGTTTGGGATACCCTTGCTGTTGTAGAGTTTGGGGAAACATCTTAGGGTTTATGATTTGTAGTTTTGATGATCACCGTCAGGTCTGTTGATTTGGATATCTTGTCTTTGTACCTTTGTATCCTTTAGGCTCTTAACTTTGTACTAAACTCATTTGTCACATTTTTTTGTTAATTATTTCTCGCTTGAAGCTTGAATCAAAATTTGAGGTCTTTAGAAATGAATTGAACTTACCATTTGCATAACCATGCATCATTCTACATTTTTGTTTAACTTTCAAAAGTAACTCCCGAGTCTTATTTTCCCTTTAATCCTAGAGTACAACGCTTGCTCTAAGAGGAAGATGGAAAATATTAAGCAAGAGATTTCCGAACTCCGCGAAGAGTTAACTACTTTGAAGGCTGGTATGGAGTATCTTACTGCTTTAGTTGAAACTTTGGTTTCTGCCCAAGTCAATCCTTATAGAAAGGAAGAAGAGAAGGAAAAGGTCTTCATAAAAATTCTAAAATCATTCTTTCATGAGAAGGTCAATACACCTAGTGATTCCCTGAAAAAGTGAATGTGGGAGTGCTTCTTGAAGAAAATGCCTGAGAGGAACGTTTGTCTAAAAATGGTAACTCATAGATAATGCAAAGAAGTATGGTGATATCTTCTCTAAGAAGAGAGAGCAAGCCTCCATTGATACTTCGCAAGAAGGGAAAAGGAAACCTAGATGTAGAAAAAGGAGTTACCAGCATCCACAAGTTGCTATTGTTATGCCATCGGTTAATCCAACTCTTACAAATCATCCACGAATGCAGTAAGGACCAAGGAGACCCCAAATAAAGGAAGATCATCATCAACAACAACGTGTCTTTCCTATCACCCCTATGGTAAATACAGCTTCCAGAGCTCCCAACCAGAAAGTTCCTAATCATAGAAAAACTCAGTTTGATCCAATTCTAACTACCTAATCATAGAAAAACTCAGCCCTTTTTTGATGTAGAGGAATTTGGTTTAAACCCAATCTCCATCGAAGATTCCTGAGAAGATGCTGTGGTACTATAAAGCTGATTTGACTTGTGGCTTTCATCAAGGGTCCCTTGGGAATAGTATCAAACATTGTTATTCATTGAAAGCTGAATTCCATAAATTGGTCAGAAGTGGTATCTTGTCATTTAAGGATATTGGTCTTGAGGTTCAAGTCAATCCTTTGCTGAAGATTGAAGGATACCTTGGAGTTTAAAGAAGAGAGTCTTCTCAGTTTAATTAGCATTTTTACTGCTTTTTTATTTGTAATTTTTCTTGTTTATCAGTGCATTGTTTGCATGTAAGAACTTGTTTGCATTTGAATGATTATCTTAATAAAATGAATATGTTTGTCTTGAAGAAACCCATTTGTTTCACTCGTATTTGTTTTCAATTTTAAATTGCTTTTTACATTATGATACTAACTTGTCACCCATTATCTTGCCCAGGAAGAGATTGGAGGGAGGATGGTGATATTAAGACGCAAAATTTCTGGTTGAATGCTTTTGGATAACACCTTGTTGACGATGTATAGACATTGTTTCAAATTCCCAAACACCGGAGATATAAGGGAGTGAAACCCTCGTTAACCCCTTTGAGCCTTGAAGTAGGAGTTTCTTTTTTTGTTCAGAAAAAACCCTCAATTTTTAACCCTGGGTAGAGTAGTGATCAGTTAATATGATTGAGTATTCAAATCTCATCAAGAGTGCACGTCTAAGGATACAACAATGGTTATCCCTCAAAAGGATGAGAAAAGTGGAAATCGCAATGGTTAATCTTCGCCTATCAGTAGTGTGCATCAAAACAAGACAATATCCTAATGGGTATCTCTCGCACATCAGGAGATCAACAAGATAGCGATACCACAACAATTATCCCTCTTTTTGGTGATGACAAAACCATGTATTTTGATAGAATAATTCATATAGGGTAATAACCATAGAACAAAAATTCAGAAAAGCTAACCAGCTCCTCCTGAATCTATTATACCCAAAATTCATTTAAGCTTGTTCAGAGTCTCCCCTTGAGCCCAAGACTTAAAAAATAAATTTTGCAGTATAGAAGGTGAAATAGTGAAAGAATACTTCCCCATTGATGTCTCATCAGAGTCTGACTAAAACTGCACGGTCTTCATCTCAGAACCTGACTTTCTTATCAAAACACAATGAAGTATTAGAATATGTTAAGTAACTTTCTTGATTCCTCACATCAAACATCAGACTTAATTCCCTGGTTCTTCCAAAAACTTGATCATGCCACCAGAAGGCGCAAAGCATCATGTCATCAGAAGGTTCAGCCCCTGAACCGTTGCCTGAATGGCCATGTCTTTGACCATCTCATAGACCATGTCTTCTGACCATGTCTTTGACCAGATCTTCAAAGACTTCACATCTCTCGTCCACCAACGAATTATCTGGTCCTGGTCTAACCTTTCAAACATGTAACATCCTTATATATATTTATAATTCCTAAGTGTGAGAATGTATATGTAGAGTAAGAATTTAAGTGGATTGGTTATATATGGACTTGATGGCACCTTGGTAATTATGAATTAGTTGAGCGACATTTTGGTGAATGAACAATCTTGCATGCCATCATAAGGCATTGTTTGGTAGATACAATTACAAATCATATTTTTATAGATAGTGGAATAGAGAGAAACAGGAAGTGAAGTTTATGTTCATGTCCAGACTTCCATTTTCTTATTCTTGGAGCATCCCTTACTAAAAAGGTAATATCTCGTAGCTCACAACTCGGATTGAGATGTATCTAGACTTTTTAGAAAGATTACGAAATTCCCTTCATTTTGGTATAAGATTTCATGATCATAGCTTCTTTATTGAAGGAGAAAAATACATTTGAAGTTGGGAGATGCATGTTGAAAAGGGGTATTCAGTTGATTACGGGTTTGACATGGTTGGAGGTGAAGTTCTAGGCATGTTAAGTTCTAAAATGCAGAAAGTATATCATCATAATCTCCAATTGAGCAAGGTGAGTCTCATTAGATAGAAAATGGGGTAGTGATGGGAAATTTCATGTTTGGAGAGTAAGGGTTTAGGCTAGAAAATCTTGATACATGTATGTATTATGCTATGAATATCATGTTTATTACTTGATTCAGGTATCATAGAGTTGTAGGTAATTGGTTTGAAGGGTGGAATTGAGATTTAGAACCCCATGATAGAACTGTTTTTGAGCTGGTTATTCTGCATTTCGCTGACCGCACTTAGCGCGTGGGGTCGCGCTTAGCGCGCCTTCCTGAAAGTTGAATTTTGAGAATTCATAGATCGCGCTTAGCGTCCCTTCACGAGACTTGGATTAATTGTTTTTTAGAGTGCGCTTAGCGCGGGAGGCTCCGCTCAGAACACCCTCTTTGACATAACTGTATTATTTAAATCCCTTGAGTGCAGTCCCGTAGCATGGTGAGTATCAGACGCCTCTTTGATCTTCGTGATATTTTAGAAACGTGTGGTGTAATGCGTGTAGACATTATGTGATAGTTTATTTGTTATGACATGAATATATATGATTATGTTGAAATCACATTATATGATAAATGCTTTGACATGATTTAATGTATGTTCCCGTTCATTCCAGATTTAATGTTCAGATGGATTGTTGTATGTATTATGTGATACATGGTATTGCATGGGATAATTGTGATTTCCCGTCGTTCTGATTGAATGCTCGGTGTTGTGTTGTATGGATTGATGTGTGCCTTATGGATTGATACACATCATGTTTTAATGTATGCTTGAATTAGAGTAGGCCTGACAACTAGGATGTAAATCACTTATGACTTGGACCATGTGTGCCATTTATATCATTGCGATGTGCAATTGTAGGCAAAAATGGCAGGGTGTTTCCACACTTGATGTGATCACATCTACGTGCTCGATATGTCATAAGCACCTTAGCTAACATTGTGATATGCTTGTGTGGGTCCTTGTGCAACATTCCAGCAGTAGTTAATTGCATCACATGCTTGGTTTGATAGGGTTGTGATGCCACATAGGCAATATCTCTTCATGGATTTCTAACTCACCTCTAATGGTTCCATGTAGGCAAAACCATTAGGCTTTCACCCGATGGGCCCGTGTTGTCAAGATAGCATTTTTGCACCGGCAAATAATCACATGCGTTGGGATGACGGACGAGTTGTGATGCCATATTGGCGAATGTCACTCCTTACTTGTCACAGATGGAATTCCATTTCGGGTGTGACATTGTAACCAGAGTAGAGGCAATGACGAACTCCTGGATTCCTCGTACATAGGTACGGTTCTACATTCTTGTTTGTGTTTGACTAGGTATTGTTTGCCTCATTGGAAACTTATGGGACTTCTAATGGTGGTGTACCATTGATGTGTACTTGTACCCAGCCGTGAGAGAAAACCTAGATTCGTGGTAGACCCGTTTTTGATGCATGCACCCTGTAGAACTGAGAGAAGCTCTAAGATAGGGAGACTCACTGATATTTAGTAATCTCACTCCAATCCTCTCAATATTTTTCACGAACAGGTTATAAGTCGTACCATTTATATATGGTCAATTTGAAGACTGCGGGTGAGCAGATGACAGGAAGACCTTTATAGATGTTATCTTTTTATTGTGAAATGTTGAAGATAAGCTTATTATATACGTCCCGCTTTGGAGTTGTACTGTATACAATTTTAATTTCTGGTCTTTTCTAGATATTTGTATGTTTCTTTGTACCCTATTTAACATCACTGCATATTATTCTAGACGTTTATGTACGGGGTGTTACAAAATAAATCCAACAATCTCATACTTATAGAAAAGTTAAGAAAAAACTCTTCCAAAGAGTTTAAAGGAATTATATTGACTTATGGAAACAACCATCGAGTCCTTCAGATAGTTGATGATAGTTTGGGGCAGATTGATCCTAACATTATTGAGCAGAAAATAAATGAAAAGTATTTCATCATAGGAGAGAAAGTTCTTGTTTTCTCCTCGTGGACGAAAGTTGGTTAGCAGAAGTTGAAACAAAAATTTAGCAATAGGAAGAACTTTGATAGGTTAGTGGGTCCATAGTTGGATGAAGAAATGTCATGGATGGAGATGAGCTTCTCAACAAAGGCGTACTTGAGACTAAATAGATCCACAGTGATACTAGTTTCAACACACTCGATAGCCTCAAAAATATTGGTATGGGTGATCATAAATGGAACACCATAAATATAGGAGAAGATTAAGCAACCATCACCACTCATAGAAGGATAGGTGTGATGTGGTGGCAGAACCGACTGTTATATACTGGTTTTGGGTTTTTTGTTCTCAAATGTGAGGTAAGCAAGAGTCGCCATCGTCTTTTATGTTATCCAACAAAGGAAAGGGTGAAAAGAACAGAAAATACCTTTTCGAGATGTTTTCTGAGTAACGGGGGTAGATTATGGAAAGGGGACGGTGTTAGCACCCTTTCCATCCATGGTTTTCCACGGGCTCTTAGAGGTTTGCTCATTTTTCAAGATACTTTTGTGCTTTGTGTTTGAAAATGTTTTGAAAACGCCTTAGTATGGCGAACTTTGTAATGTTTCTCGGGGTAGTAGAGAACGTATACAAAGTGTTTTGAAATGTCTTTTGAAAATTAGTTTTTGTTTGTAAGTGCAAAAATAGTTTTAGCAAACATCTAACATCTATCTACTTTGTTACTCGAAAAGGTTGTTCTTTTCCTACTTATACTTTAGACAACGCTATCCTACTATTAGTGAGTAGGTAGCCTTATTGTTGGATGTTGAGGGACAATCGAAGGGACGCTACAGTCACAAAGGCAATTATGGAGATGCTTTAGCAATTCTGTTTTTGGGACTAGATCAATTACCGAGAAGGTAACTGTAGGGTAATCGAGGGACTATGATCTTTTTTTTTACGGGTCTTTGCAAAACCATTCCTTCCTCATGACTGTTTTTAAAGTCAACCAATGTGGGCGTACCTTAAAGTTTCTTGTGTGCAAATGTGTTGTGTTCCAATTATTTTTGTATTTTTATTAAGTTTGCTAGCGTTTTATTATTAGTCTTATCATACAAGCCTAGTTTCTAGCTCTTAATATGATAAGCAGTAAAAAGAAAATGCTGAAAATAGAGGTCATACGCTATTACAATGCTTCGGGGGGGGGGGGGGGGATTTACATTATATGAGGATAATTGGGAATAAAGCAATAAATATCCTAATTTATCTATTCTACACAGTAAGCAGATATAATAATAGTAAAATATGGAATGAAATAAACCCGCGTGAAGATAGAAAAGACGTCTAAAAATCTTAAAGAAAAAGTCTTTTTTTGTTGTTTTTGGTATAAAAGAAAACAAATCCTAAGTCTATTTAATTTTAATTTTATTAAAAAATGTTCAAATAATTAATTAATTTATTTACAAAATTAATTTAGTTAGAAAAACAACTAGCCTAATATTTTTGTGATTTTGATTTTATTGTTAAAAAAGAAGTCAATAGAAAAATGAACCAAAAAGTAAAAATACAAATGGGGGCACCCCTCGATTGCAGGGAAAGGTGGGGGCTTCGACCCGAGAAAAGTTATGGTCTTCGATTCAGGAGAGACGCCTTCCTTCGATTGGGCTAGGAAGTGAGGCGTGAATGTCCTTCGATCCAGGAAAGGGGGTTGGCTTCGATCCAGGAAGAAGATGTCTTCTTCGATCCAGGAGGACTATGGGAAGCTTCGATCTAAAGAAGGTGTCTTCTTCGATCTGGGATGCTATACCTGTAAAAGTATGTTAGCAAAATAAAACGCATGGGCCTTGGTATCGAACCCCAGGCCCTTCGAACCTGCGCACGCTGGTCTTTTCAGGCTATGTTTGTAGAAAATGTTAGCAAATGAAGAACATGACATGGGTGCCAAACCCAAGCCCTATGATCCTGCCTAGGATGGAAAATCGAAGGTAATAACCAGTATGGATGTGTTATGAAAATACAAGGTTGTATAATTTACCCTTTCTTACCAATAGATTGAAACTTCGATTTTTGTTACTTCAGAGATGTATGCACCTTCGATCTAGGGCTTCTGGGCTTGGCTACTTTTTCTAAAGGGTGGCTTTGTTTGGAAAATTCTAGCAACTTTTGATGGATTTTGTGGGCAGCCTCTCTCCAATGTTTTTTCGTTCCTTCCCCATAGATAGCACTTGTGATCTCTTTATATAGAGGGGGAAGAGGGGACAAGAAGGCAAAGGTTTAAACAACCTTGATTGTGTTTGAAAGCCATGAATAAGAGTTTGTAACGTTTTCCAAACACATGGGATATTATCCCATTTTGAATTTTCTATTGTGTAACTGGCCTTCGAATGCCCTCTTTCCAATGGGTTGCTAGCCTCCTTCGAGTGGACCATTTGGAATGTCAATCGAAGGCCTTATTAAAATGGCAATTGAAGGACACTGTTACCATGCCAATTGAAAGACCTTGTTGAAATGCCAATCAAAATACATTGTTACCATGCCAATCGAAAGGTACTTGTTAGAATGCCAATCGAAAGACCTTGTTAACAGGCTAGTCGAAGGGCGCCATGTAGATGCCAATCGAAAGGCAATTTGGAGATGTTAATCGAAAGGAATATTGGAGATGCCAATCGAAAGGAATTTTGGAGATGCCAATCGAAAGACATTCAAAATGCCAATCGAAGGCCTTGACACAATGCCAATCGAAAATAATTGTCATGAGGCCAATCGAAAGGTACTTAAACACCACTCAAAAATTTCCTTTTTTTTCTTTGGAAAGGGTTTATGGTCAATCATTTAGGGGAAGACCTTGGAAAACATGAAAGAGAAAATTTTTGGGTACAACAGTTGCCCCTGTTCAATCTTCTTAAACTTGAAGATGTAGATTGGCTTGTCTGCCTTTCGTGATCTGAAGGTGGAAGATGATTGAACACTAGAGTGCCCAGAAATTTGCACTCATCTGAAGTGATACTCTTTGTGAATAATATCGGGAATGGGCTTACAGATTCCATTTGGAAAAGTTTATAGGAGACTGTCGGAGATAGGCTTAAAGATGCCATCCAAGGATTATGACGGAGAGTCATCGAAGATGGGCTTAAAGATGCCATCTGAAATAGATGCTGACTTCATAAGAATTCTCTTTGTGGGTATTCCCACTCCTGTTGTCCAAGGAGGAGTCTGCTGGGGAATGTTTTTCAGGGGAATAGAGTCTAAGAGCTTCGGTTGTCCATTACTCTACTGGGGTGTCATCTCTTGACCGAAGAGATAGAAGTGGACTGCTATCTGGTCAGGATCCAGGCTTCACCGTGACTTGCTGAGGATAATAAGGCTAACTGTTATCTGGTCGGATCTAGGCTTCACAGCGACTTACTGGGGAAATGAGATTAAACTGTTATCTGGTCGTACCCAGGCTTTGTAGTTTGAAGAAATTAAGCTGTTATCTAGTTGCGTCCAGGCTTCAACTTAAATCTGAGGTGTACCGTTATCTGGTCGTATCCAGGCTTCGGTAATTTGAAAAAATTAAGTTATTATCTCGTCAGATCCAAGCTTCAACTTGAATCTGAGGTATACTACTATCCGGTCGAATCTGCCCTTCACAGTAACTGATAGAGTAAACTGCTATCTGGTCGGATTCCAGGCTTCGCATCACCTTATGCTGTTATCTGGTCGAAATCCAGGCTTCATAGTGTCTTGAATTATTGATTGACTATTATCTGGTCGGGTTCCGAGCTTCATAGTAACTAATAGGGTAAACTGCTATATGGTCGGAGTCCAGGTTTGCAGCGCTTGATACTGTTATCTAGTCGAAACCCAGGCTTCACAGTGTCTTTGAAGAAGTGAACTACTATCTGGTCGGATTCCAGGCTTCACAGCACCTTATACTGTTATCTGGTCGAGATCCAGGCTTCACAGTTTGTTCAATTGGAATGGTAATCAGAGAGATCCTAGTGTCGACCTGCCTGACCCATGGGAAAACTTTGGTGGACATATTTCTGAGGAAATTAATGAAATAGCCCTTCATCTGACGTAGCCTTTGAGAAGACTACCAGGTCACATAAGTAGCAATGTTTGTTGATTTAATCTTTCCCTGAAAAAGGTAAAGAGTTAATCATATGCAATGTCATGATGTATTAAATGCATCGTGATGATGTTCTCAAAATAAATGAGATTATGTTGTATGCGATGTATATGCATATGCCATGATGTATGAATATGGGATGTTATTGAGATGTTCCTAGTCTAGGAAAATAAATCTCGGATTACTTTTGAAGAGTATTGAGAAGCTGAATCCTTCATTTCCGCTAGGGATGATGAATGGAGATGATTCGTTGGGGATTTCCTCTTTTTGTTTGAGGATGACCTGCTGGGGACTGACTCTGTCTAAGAATTAATTTTGAGAATAAATCTGTGGAGAGAGATGCTTGTTTGAAGATTCTGCTGCTGTAGAGAAATAGACTCTGTTAGGGAATGAGCTTCGTAGTTTGAGAAATAAACTCTACCCGGGAGGAGGTTTTATAACTGTTTGAGATTATAAAAACTCAGCTGGGGAAGGCAGATCTCAGCTCTCTGAAGGAACCTTGTTAGAGAAGGTGATTCCTGCTTGGGGAAGAAGAGACTGAAACTCTGGTTGTTTCTGCTCTGTGGGGAACGTAGATTTCACGGGGTCGTATGCAATGGTGACTCTGTCTCAAACTGTCTCTGCCCCTGTACCTGTTGGAAGAAATAACCATCAGGACTGTAAATTGTTTTTTATAGTCTTGGCCCCTGTTTCTTAAAGTCATTAGTAACCGTCTTTCTATTTTTCATGCAAATATTTGTGAACAGTAATCATATTCAAATGCATATGTCAAGAATAAGTCATTAGACGTCTTTGCAAAACAAAACAGAAAAAGAAAAACAAACAGTTTTGTACTTTCAAAGAAATGATTTGTATTGATTTTTGAAGTTTTTCCTATAATAGGCGTTTTGTACAAAGAGGCTGACATTCTAGTAGGAGAACGCCACAATTAGAAGTGAAAACTATACAAAATAGTGTGCAAAGAGAAGAAAACAACTATGTGCAATAATCCCATTGGATTTCAATTCTACTATTGCATCTATGTCTTCGAGTGTCTCATCACTTTGCTTCTTGTCTGAAGTTGACTGGATTGATCGGTACCAATCGAGTTTGGTAGTTGATACCGGAGTCTAGTCGCAAGGTGATCCAATGGGACATAATGATACGCTTTGAAACCCTAACTTTTTCCTGGACCGCCCTTTCGGGTTTTCAGTCCACCGGGATACCCTTTTTTACCCAAGCCTCCATTTCAGGTTTTTGACTTGCCTGGTGTACAATTTTTTGTGTATATATCCCTAATTTTTTCCCAAACTCTTTTGGTTCGCTGGGATGCCCTTATTTTTTCCTAGGCATTTCAACCTAGCGGGTCTTTGTTCATGCGTAGTCTTTTCTGACTATGTCCATGTTCAACGGGTACGGAGAATTGTCATTGTTCATAGTAGTAAGTGTTGCCACATTTCAAGAAGATGTTTTTTCGATTTGGATTCGCTGCTGGAATTCATGTCCAGTTCCCGAAGTGATTCGGATGGAGATCTGCCCCTGACTATTTGGCACTTTTGAGAGACTCCTTGAATCTTGACTTGACTTCCCCAGATCAGCTGGACACCATGCCATTCCCCTTGGTTGAAAGTATTTTTCCACTTGAGGTGATCCCTTTCATTGAGAAGGTTTTTGTTCGCTGAATATTAGTTGTGTGAATTTATCTGCCATTTGAATAATTAACCATGTGCAAACAATGTCATTTAAAGAATGCAAAGCTTATGTCTGTCTCAAATTTTTTTGAAAATGCATTTTTTTTAGTAAAACGAAATTTTCAAGAATGTGACATCAACTCATGATTTATAGAAAACCTTAGAGGAGTTAGGATACCTTTGTAACAATATGCTCTTGAACTAACCCATGCTTCAGTTAGGACTTTTAAGGGTTGTAACATGGCCTGGTTCACGATTTAAGAAACAAAGGATAAAGGCTCACAATTTATTTGTACCCACCCGTTCTTCGTGATGTTCTTCAGTCATATGCTCAGTTAATTGTGCATTTTGAATCCCAGTTGAGTTTTGGAACGTCCTTGATATTCCGATGATGGTTCAGAGATTGAATGTTTGTTTGAGAAGGCCGTCATTTTTGTGACCTTTTCTTTTGTTGAGGATTTGTAGGACTTATTTTTTTTTTGTTATCCCAGCTTTTTCCTTAACTGTTTCTTTTTGTGATTACAGCCAGCGGGATGCCCCAGTTTTTCTTAAGTCTCCTTCATAGGTTTTGACTTAGCGGGATTTTATTGTGAGAGATAATGACTGTCTGTCTTGACGATTATGCGGAACCATCACTGTCTTTTGATTTGGAAGGACGTCTTTGATGCCATTCATTGTGTACGAAGCGGAAGATTGCGACTGAATGCGCACCTGAATTAACTGAGAAAACTATCCTGCCCCAGGTTATGTTAAGGGTTTTAATTTGTGTGAAAAGAAAACTCCTACTTCTTAGGATCAAAGGGGTTGACTAGGGATTATCTTCCTTATAACTCCACTGTTTGGGATTTGAAACAATGCCTGTACATCGTCAGCAAGGTCTATTCAAAAGCACATTGTATGGATTGTGGTATCATTTTTGTCATCCTCCCTCTAAAGGCTTAGAGCTTTTAATCGAGATTTAAATATCACAAAAAGGAAGTAAGAAAGCAGTTTAAGCATAATGAAAACAAATTAATTCAAGACAAACATGTGTAGTGCATTAATGAAATAACAAGGTTTTGACGTGACAATAATTGTTTGAACAAACAAAGAAAAAATAACTTGAGAATTCAAATGAATAAAAATGCTTTCAATCCTAGCCATGATTTGGCATGGGAGCAGTGACCACGTTGGGAGTCTCAGGAGGGTCGAACTCAATCTCCTTGGCGTCAATCATATTCTGAATCTTGTATTTCAGCGCCCAACAACCGTCAGTGTCGTGCCCAGGACTGCTAGAATGATAGGCACACCTTGCATCAGGATTGTAGTTAGGAGAGGAGGTCTTGGGGTTTAGATGAGGTCCTATCAGTGTAATCATATTCATCCTCATCATGTCTTGAAATGCTTGAGATAGTGGGATGTTGAGCTTAGCAAACAGTCTCTTGGGCTCGTCTTGCCTTTGTTGATTACCCAGTTGTTATGGTCGTTGCACGCGTGCCAAATTTGAGACCAACACTGCCCCCACAGATTGGTGGTAGTCTGCCTTATTACGACTCTTCTGGATGTGCACAACATTGGCTTCCCTCTTACCACCAAATGGCTTCTTCATAGAATTAGAAGATGCAGCCATCAGGATCTTCCCGCTCTTGATACCATTTTCGATCCTTTCTCTAGTCAGAACCATCTCTGTGAACTTGGATAACGAACTCCCAATCAACAAATTGAAGCATGGGCCTATCAGAGTGCCCATGAACATGTCTACCATTTCACGATCATTCAGAGGAGGTATAACCCTGCCAGCTAGATCCCTCCATTTTTGCGCATATTCCTTGAACCCTTCTCTTGAGCTCATGGACATATTCTGCAGTTGCACTCGAGTAGGTGCAAGGTCAGCATTGTGTTGGTATTGCTTGTAGAAAGCTATAGCCAAGTCTTCCCAGGTATGGATGCCAGTTCCTTCTAGCTGATAGATCCAATAAAATTGAGTTCCAGCCAAACTTTCTTGGAAGAAATGGACCCATAACTTCCGTCAACAGTGTGAGGCTGGATCTTCCTGACATAGGACCTTAAGTGCAACTTAGGGCAGGAGACGCCGTCAAATTTTATGAAGATGGCGACCTTGAACTTAGGTGGGATGAACACCCCTGGAACCAAACCTAATTCTTATAATTCCACACTGATAACCCTTTGAATCTCCATGGCATAAAGCCGATCCTCTAGCCGTTTGTATTTATCGTCAGCAGGAGGATACTGCTCCTCATCATAGTCAGATTCATCTTCTTCAAACGCTGGAATGTTGTCTTCTTCCTCTAATTCCTTGTCATCTTCCTCTTTATTATCCCCTCCCTTTGATGAGGTTGCGAAATCTAGAGCTCGGTTAACTTGTCTTCTTCTTCCCACACTCGAAACATGAACTGGTTTCTTTTCCTTCTTAGCCTTCTTTTTGACAAGCAGAGCTTTCAGGTCTTCTTGCCCCTGGGTCAGATTCAGGAACATTTGTTGGAACTGAGTATTTTGAGCCTGAAGGTCTTTTTCTATTTGTTCGAGATCCATTTCTTTACTTGCTGAAATAAACAGCGAATAATATGAGGACCCTGCTTTGAAACCTATTTATGCAATAACATGTATGATATGTGTATGCAATGTTTTCAAGGACTCGCGGGGTAAACTATAAGATGTCAACAGTTGAAGTTTATAGCTTTGATTGAAGAACTTTAATATCATTGAACACCCTTCTATGAGAGTGAAGCTCACCATATCGAGTGGGTCATAGCCCCTGACTCAAGATGTCGCTTTGGTCTTTTGACGGCATTGGCTAGAGGAAAATAAATCCCCTTGCCCCTTACTAGACGTCTGATTTATCATAACCTGCATCAAAAACCCTTGAGATCCTTGAAATGGTTAAGGAAATGTTGTGGCATGAGGTTATGATGTGTATGCTACGCGTTAAGCAAAAGTTAAGGTGATGTAAGCAAGTAAACCCTGCAAGAAATCCAGCTTATTGGATAATGACTGTAAACAAATCATGCAAGGAAATCATGTTAGATAAAAAACAAACCCTACAAGGAGTTCAAGTGGTTAGACAATGAAAGCAAACAAGTCACACAAATAGCCTTAGGTTCAGGCTTGCATGGAGTTTGTAGCTAAGTACCCTCTTGAATGTTCAGTTGGCTCAACCTGTCCTATCAATAGTAACCGGGTTCTAAGGAACCTTAATATCATTGACCTTCCCTTCAGAAATTGTTTCAGCTCCGCAACAAAGTATTGAGGCCAAAATCCTGAAAGTCCAGCCTCAATGAGTGTAATATTGAGTATCAACCAATCTTCCGTCGGAACCAAAGCCAGTTATCTCACTACTTCCTAATGGCTAGGATGAGTCAATTAAAGGTTCTAAAGGTCAGTTAGCACTTAGTGACACTATGAGGAAGCCTAATGTTATCCTTAACTTACTCAAGTACCATTAGTACAATCCAAAGTGTCGCGCTAACATAGCCACCACTTCGTCCGTATCGGTCTACACCGTACAACCTCCATGGTTTATTGCTACTTACCTAATAAGGTGCCCAGATCCGGGTGTAGGATCTTTTAGTAACAACCCAAGCAAACCCTTAAAGATAAAGCAAGCAAACACACAATAAAGCAATTTAACAATGAACTAACTCTAAGGTAAACCCCACTTTTTTTTTATTATCCCCAACAGAGTCACCAGTTCTGTGATACGGTGGCAGAACTGACTGTTATATACTGGTTTTGTGTTTTTTGTTTGCAAATGTGCGGTAAGCAAGAGTCCCCACCTTCTTTTTTTTATCCAACAAAAGAAAGGGTGAAAAGAACATAAAAAGACCTTTCGAGATGTTTTTTGAGTAAGGGGGGTAGATTATGGAAAAGGAAGGTGTTAGCACCCTTTCCATCCGTGGTTTTCCACGGGCTCTTAGAGGCTTGCTCATTTTTCAAGATTCTTTTGTGCTTTGTGTTTGAAAATGTTTTGAAAACTCCTTAGTACGGAGAACTTTGTAATGTTTCTCGGGGTAGTAGAGAACGTATACAAAGTGTTTTGAAATTTCTTTTGAAAATTAGTTTTTTTGTTTAAGTGCAAAAATAGTTTGAGCAAACTTCTAACAACTATCTACTTTGTTACTCGAAAAGGTTATTCTTTTCCTCCTTATCCTTTATACAATGCTATCATACTATTAGTAAGTAGGTAGCCATATCGTTGGATGTTGAGGGACAATCGAAGGGACGCTACAGTCACGAAGGAAATTACGGAGATGCTTTAGCAATTCTATTTTAGGGACTAGATCATTTACCTAAAAGGAAACTATAGGATCATCGAGGGACTATGATATTTTTGTTTTTACGGGTCTTTGCTAAAGAATTCCTGCCTCATGACTGTTTTTTAAAGGCAACCAAAGTGGGCGTACCTTAGAGGTGCTTGTGTGCAAATGTGTTGTGTTTCAGTTATTTTTGTCTTTTTATTAAGTTTGCTAGAGTTTGATTATTAGTCTTATCATACAAGCCTAGTTTTTAGCAGTTAATATGAAAAGAAGTAAAAAAGAAATACATAAAATAGAGGTCTTACGCTATTACAATTCTTCGGGGAGGGGATTTACATTATACAAGGATAATGGGGAATAAAGCAGTAAATATCTTAATTTATCTATTACACCCAGTAAGAAAATACAATAATAGTAAAATATGGAATTAAATAAACGCGCGTGAAGATAGAAAAGACGTCTAAAAATCCTAAAGAAAAAAGTATTTTTTGTTGTTGTTGGTATAAAAGAAAACAAAGCTTAAGTCTATTTAATTTTAATTTTAAGAAAAAATGTTAAAATAATTAATTTAGTTATTTACAAAATTAATTTAGTTGGAAAAACAACTAGCCTAATATTTTTGTGATTTTGATTTTAATGTTAAAAAAGAAGTCAATAGAAAAATGAACCAAAAAGTTAAAATACAAATGGGGGTTCCCTTCGATTGTAGGGAAAGGTAGGGGCTTCGACCCCGGGATAGTTATGGTCTTCGATTCAGGAGAGACGCCTCCTTCGATTGGGATAGGGAGTGAGGCGTGAATAGCCTTCTATCCAAGAAATAAGGTTTTCCTTCGATCCAAGAAGAAGATGTCCTCTTCGATTCAGGAGGACTATGGGTAGATTCGATCCAGAGAAGGTGTCTCCTTCAATCTGTGATGCTATACCTGCAAAAATATGTTAGCGAAATAAAATGCAGGGGCCTGGGTATTTAACCCCAGGCCCTTCGATCCTGTGCGCGTTGGGTCTTTTTAGGCTATGTATGCAGCAAATGTTAGAAAACGAAGAACATGACCTGGGTGCCAAATCCAGGCCCTTTAATCCTGCCTAGGATCGAAAATCGAAGGTAACAACCAATATGGATGTGTTTTGCAAATACAAGGTTGGATAATTTACCGTTTCTTACCAATAGATTGAAACTTCGATTTGGGCACTTCTGGGATGTATGCATCTTCGATCTGGGGTTTTTGGGATTGGCTACTTTTTCTGAAGGGTGGCTTTGCTTGGAAAATTCTGGCAACCTTTGATGGATTTTGTGGGCAGCCTCTCTCCAATGTTTTTTTCGTTCCTCCCCCTTAGATAACACTTGTGATCTCTTTATATAGAGGGGGTAGAGGGGACAAGAAGGCAAAGGTTTAAATAACCTTGATTGTGTTTGAAAGCCATGAGTAGGAGTTTGTAACATTGGCCAAACACATAGGATCTTGTCCCTTTTTGAATTTGCTATTGTGTAACTGTCCTTTAAATGCCCTCTTTCGAATGGGCTGCTTGCCTCCTTCGAATGGACCTTTTGGAATGCCAATCGAAGGTCTTGTTGAAATTCCAATCGAAGGACACTATTACGAAGCCAATCGAAAGACCTTGTTGAAATTACAATCGAAAGACATTGTTACCATGCCAATCAAAAGGTACTTGTTATAATGTCAATTGAAAGACCTTGTTAACAGTCTAGTCGAAGGGCACCATGTAGATGCCAATCAAAAGGCAATTTGGAGATGCTAATCGAAAGGCATTTTGGAGATGCCAATTGAAAGTAATTTTGGAGATGCCAATCGAAAGACATTCAGAATGCCAATCGAAGGTGTTGTACCCAAAGAATTTCCCTCTCACATATCAATAATTTTCTCACAAGATCTCCCTTGACCCAAGACTGCACTAGGGTTTGATCAACTCAAGACACCTCCTTAAGCACTGATGACCAAAATTAGGGTTTGAGATTGCACATGGATTTTTGAACTTCTAATGCCCCATATGACTTTCATGGATCATCATGGACCCCCAATATTACACATGTCAAGTTTCAAGCCTTGGATCACATTTTTGCTCAATCAATTGAGCAGTTGACCTAAAAATCAACTGTATTGGGGAAAAAGTCAACCATGTCCAATTTACAGTCAAACTTAATAATTTTTTATCCACGTCAACATTTTAAACTCATATCTATTATTTGATCAAGTTTGGACCATAATTCCTCAAGTAATTTGATTGAATCTTCAAAAGGTCAAAATGGTCAAAATTATGATTTTGACTGAGATAGGGCAATTTCTGATTTTTGACTTAGTAAATGGTCAATTGGTTTAAGAAATGATATCAAGAGTCCAATTTCATCATTTTTACCTAATGAAATGGTTCAAAATATTGCAAGTCCATTAGATTGACAGATGAATTTTGCCGTCAACTAATCAAAAGTCAATTGTATACTAAAAAGTCAAAATTTAACTTTTTGGTCAAATTCAAGTTCCAAAGGTCACAATTCATCAAAACATGTCAAAATATGAAACTTATTCATCAAGAAATCAAAAAGTCAAGATTTCATTTTGAAAAGTCAAAATTTCTAAACTTAGAAATTTTTCTAAGTGTTGGAAATTTTATGTTTTTTCATAACTTTGAGCCAAATTTTCACCATGATGCAAGATGATTCAAGAGAAACTTCCAACATGAAAGTTGTAGATATCCATGAAATCTAAAACTTTTCATCACACAACTTCTTCCGAAAGTGCTTGGATCTCAAGTTACAATTATAAGAACATAGGGTCATGAAACTAAACACTTAGTGAAATTTTGCCGTAATTTGTGCAGGATTTTGACCCAACTTCATGGAACTTTTTCCTATAGCTCCAAGGGGAATATTCAAAAGCAATTAAAAGATGGGTTGTAGATCACATTGAAATATTTCCAAAATGTCATAGAACTCCTTGAGTCCATTCTTGAGTAGGGAGAATCAAAGAGATGAAGTTAGGGTTTTGTCACTTGAGTTACAAGTCATTTTTGATGAACACATAAACCAAATCAATAGCCATGCTGCATAATCCTCACTTTGCAGGGCTCAAACTTGTTTTTCACTCCATAATTAATGGTTTACACTACTAATTATGCCCTTATCCAAGTGTTTCAAGCTTTGTCCAAATCAATTTGCCATTTTAGGGAGAAAGTAACATATCCATTCTTGTAAAGCAAGCTTTATGCACAAAGTCAGCTTCTTGAGCTCCCAACTTGTTTTCCTTGATTACACTCCATCCACAAAGTTAGAAGTATTGTGTTTAAAATGGTTAACAACTCTATGAACCAAGTACAAGGCATGGAAACTTGAATTTCTAAAAAAATCACATGTTATGCATAAACTTGTGATTTTGAATTCTGATCAACAAGAAGTCTCCAAACTTGTTGCTTATAAATAGAGTCACTATTTGTAAGCTAAAGGACGAGCTTAAGCACCCTGAAACACACCAAAACTCTCTCAAATCAGAAATAGCCCAAAAACTCCATTGTTGCCCAGTTTCTGACCTTGAACATCATACTCACATTTCCCTTGTACGTTTCTTAGCCTTTTAGTTTCTAAAGCTTCCTTACATCAAGTGTAACCTATCCATGTCCCTGTTTCATTACTGTAATACCATTTACCATATCCTCCATAACCAAAAACATAGCATTTCACATTGACTTCTCCAGGTCATTTCAGCCACTCTCAACTCAAGAAAACCATTGCATTAGCTTCCTAGGACCTCAAGGAAGCTAACCTGATCATCACCATCACTTAAAACAAGCTCAAACTCCAAACACGATTTCCAGTTTTGAGGTAAGTTTTCTCAACTTGGAACTCTTCATACAGGTATCATCAATAGTTTATTTGTGAATAAAACATGTAGGTATCATTGCCCTGAAGCTAACCATGTCCATAGTTTCCATTAATTTTGCTTGAGCTTAGAGAATTTTGAAACTGAAATTTCTGAAATTTTCAGGGTTCAGATTAGGGCCATTAAAATTCATGCTCATCTTTGATCTATAGTTTTAATACTTTACATTTCTGGAATCGTGAGAAAATTTGCTACAAGTTTCATGTTTGCAGTTTTTATTTTTGATGAGAAATGAGAAAGTTACAGTTGGTCTGGCTGGAGGTTGAAGATGAAGTATCCAGGGCACGTTTTGCCTTACATATTTATTGTTTTACTTGTATTAACGGATGTATAGCCACCCTAGTGATAAAAGCGTGTGCCTGTAACCTATGGGACCTGGGTTCGAGCCCCAATGGTACCCTTTTGTATTTTTTTACATGTTTTTGCATTTTTTGATTTTTTGATTTTTTGGCAGGCGCTTGGGCTTTGTTGGGCCTGCTCCTTTTTTTTAAATTTTTTTGCTTACTAACCCCTTGCAAGCTTTTGGCACCCCTGGTCCAAATTTATTTATTTTCTTGTTTTATTTTATTTCTATTATTTTAAATATATTTTCTAATTACTGAAAAATCATAAAAAATACAAAAAAAATGATAGATTGATATTTTGGCTTATTTTATTTTATTTTTCTCAAAAAGTATTTTTGTTTAACTATATATTATTTATTTTTATTAAATAATCTTGTAAATTAAATTAGAACTAGGTTAATATTTATTTTCTCTTTACACCCATTGAATATATTATTTTAATATAAAAAGGGACCAAAAATATTTTATAATGTTATAAATATTTTCAAGACAAAAATACCAAAAATACATTTATCCAAAAATACCTTTAATCAACTAAATAGAATTAGGGTTTTATTCAAAAATATTTTCTTAATAAAATTCAAATTTAATTAATTATTTTCTTTATTTATTTAGGCTAAGACAAAATCCCTTTTTCATGAAAAAATCAAACAAAGATACATTTTCTTTACATTTTACATTTTTTGTACATTCATTCATTTTGTACTTTGTATTTATTTATTTCCTTGTACATTGATATCAATTCAATATGGTTGTAATAGACTAATTAGGTTTAAATTCTTGAAATCCCCAATCATGAATTTGTATACCCCCTTCCCCACAAATATTGTAATAGCGTAGTAACTTTAAAATTTTGCAATTTATCGCTTTTATATAACATGCTAGTAATTAGGGTTTGTATGGAAACACTAAAATCAATACTTAGAAAACCCTAATTCAAGACAAAAACAAGCATTAAAATGATACACTTGTACACAAGCACCCCTAGGGGTATCCCATTTGGTTTCCTTATACAAAATGGCTATATTACGCATGTAAGGTATCTTAGCAAAAACAAAACAAATACAAGATCATAGTGCCACGATGAAGCTATCTAAGTTTCCTTTCAAATGATCTTAGTCCCTAAAAGAGAATGCTAAGATACCTTGCAACATTGCTAATCATGGTTATACGATGACCCACGCCCGTCCCGTTTACATCCAAAGATAGGGTTGCTTACCAAATTAATGGTAAGACAACAATGTCAAAGGAAAATACAATGAACAAGAAAGACTTTTTGAGTAGGTATAATGCTCTTATTTACTTGCTAAATTTCAAAACAAACATAGTTGCCTTATTTTAAAACAAACATCCTTGCTATTTTCAAAAACAAGCACCTATAATTTCAAAACATCTCACAAACCTTGAAAATTTTTCAAAAAGATCAACATCTTTGTATACATTCTTACAAACAAGAATCATTACAAAGATTGCCTAAACAATGACCTCTTTTACAAAATACTTTCAAAAACCAAGTGATCTAGCAATTTCAAACAAAAAGCAAGTGATCTAGAAAGTAACTAAGAGCCCATGGAAAACCATGGATGAAAAGGGTGCTAATACCTTAACTTTTCTTAATTTACCCCCCGAACTCAAGAAATAATCTCAAAGGTCTTTCTTGTGCTTTTTCACCTTTCCTTTTGGATAAAAGAAAAGTCGGTGGCGACTCTTGCTAACCGCAACATTTGTGATAAAACGCGAACCCTCAAGTCAGTTCTCCCACCGTATCACAGAAGGCCTTGACACATTGCCAATCGAAAGGCTTGTCATGATGCCAATTGAAAGGTACTTAAACACCACTAAAAAATTTCCTTTTTTTTCTTAGGCAAGGGTTTATGGTCAATCATGTAGGGGAAGACCTTGGAAAACATGAGAGGGAAAATTTTAGGGTACAACAATAGGGATAAAGCATGAGGATTTTTCTCTTATCACAAGATTATCTCGTCTCCCAATGTGTCACCTCAATTACTAGGTGTGCTTTTGAAAAGATATTTGTCTTATTTTGAATCACTATCCTTTCACTTTTCTGATACCTCGTTTAATGAAGTAAACTCTTCAGTTTCCAATGAATAGAGGCATTCTTAAGAGAATATTCTGACCATGGATACTTGTGATATACGAGAACGTCAATTGTCAAGGGCCTCACATCATAAATTCCATAAAAAACAAATTAAGCTTTTGAATCTCATTTTCCCATTCTGGAAAGCTACATTCTAAGATCACACCTTTTTCATTCTGGACACATAACCATGTTTAGGTTCTTTAGAATGGAAACAAGTCTATCTTCAGCGAGGGGTTTTGTAAAGATATCAACCCATTGGTGGTCTTTATCAATGAATTTTAAAGAAAGAACTCCCTTATGAACATAGTCTCTAATAAAGTGATGTTTGATCTCAATATGCTTAGACCTAGAAGTTCTTTGGTATATTTATTTTATGAATGAAAGTCTCTTCTAATCCTTTATCTGGATCCTCAGAAATAATTTGAGTTCTCCTATTAAGCTCATCTCAAACTCAGCCTGCATAGACTTAGAAAACTCCTCACACAAAGTGACATTAGAGAAACCAAGTATAATGTCATCAACATATATTTGAACCACTAGAATTTAATTTTTGAAGGACTTATAAAATAAGGTGGTATCAACCTTTCCTCTGGTGAAGTCATTTTCTGAAATAAAATTGCTTAATTTGTCATACCAAGATCTAGGAGCTTGTTTCAGATTGTATAACGCTTTCTTAAGTTTTAAAACAAAATATGGATTTTTAAGATTTTAAAAACCAGGAGGTTGGTGTAGATACACTTCCTCCATTATGTAGACATTCATAAATTCAATTTTAACATCCATATGATACAAGACGATGTTGTGATTAACATCAAAGGAAATTAAGAGACGAATATACTCTAACCTGATAATTGGTGCAAAGGTATATGTATATTCAATCCCTTCTTGCTAGATATATCCTTGTGCAATTATTGAGCTTGTTTCTGAACACCCACTTGGTTCCAATTATGTGGGTTCCTTTGGTTCTAGGCACCAGATCCCAAACATCATTCACTGAGAATTGGTTAATTTCTCCATGCATGGTTAGAATCAAATCTTTATTCAAAAGCACTTCATCAATAGATGTAGGCTCTATCAGGGACACAAAGATGATATGGTTCTAACATGTTAAGTCTTGTCATCCAGAATCAATTCACCAGAATGTGATAATCTCTGTCTGTTTCCTCGGAAGTGTTTGTGCTTCAACAACTTCTGGTTGAGAATATTCTGAGTCTTTGACCTCTTATTTTGCTGTAGAAGCTTTATTACCTTTAGCGCCTGAATAGGTAATCTCAAGATCTGCAAAACTTTCAACTAGCTTTAACTTTTAAAGGTCAATATTATCATCAAATCTAACATTGATTGATTCTTAAACAATAAGTGTTTCATTTGTGTACACTCTGTAGCCTTTTGATTGTTCAAAATATCCTAACATGATACATCTCTGAGCTTTAGAATCAAACTTGTTGAGATTCTCTTTAGTGTTCAAGATGAAAAAAGAGCATCCAAAAGTATAAAAGTAACAAATATTTGGCTTCTTGTTCTTCCACAATTCATAGGTAGTCTTACCCATAGTAGGTCTTATAGAGACTATGTTCTGAATGTAACACGTTGTGCTTACAACCTCTTCTCAAAAGTGATTTTCCATGTTGGTTTAATTGATCATGGTTATAGCCATTTCTTGCAAAGTCATGTTCTTCCTCTCTACAAATCCATTTTATTGTGGAGTTCTAAGGCATGAGAAATCATGGGAAATTCCATTTTCATTAACCATCATCTCAAAGTTTTTGTTCTCAAATTCTCCACCATGATCAGTTCTTTACCTTGACAATTCTGAGACTCATATATTTTTGCACTTGGGTATAGAAGATGGTGAAGACAAAATATGACTCATCATTGTGTCTAACAAACTTAACCCATGTCCATCAAATATAGTCATCAATAATGACTAATCCATACTTCTTTCCATTGATTGACGCAATTTTTACTGGTCCAAATAAATCAACGTGTAGAAGCTGCAATGGTATGGAGGTAGAAACAACATTATTTTCTTTAAAATAAGTTTCTGAAATCTTCCAATATTCTTTGCCCTTCTAACATGCTTCACAATTATATTACGAAGATAACTTCAAATTAGGAATGCATCTGACTAAATTAAGCTTATTTAGCTGAGATATCTTTCTCATACTAACATGGCCCAATCGTCTATGCAAAGTCCATTGATCTTCATTAATAGACATAAGACATTTAACATTTTTCTCTTTAAGATAAAAATGTCTAATCTTGGAGCCTATAATTTTTCCCTTTTAATCGTCTATGCAAAGTCCAGGCTTTGGAACATATTCTCTCTCCTTGTCGTCTGTCGTGAGCAGTCAGAGTCTGGGTACTATGACAATTGTTTCAACTTTGCTGCTAAGGATATATGCAACATAAATCATTGATTTATTAGGTAGCCACAAATTTAGAAGCAAAGGTTTAGCCAATGACTTTGCCTTAGGTTTAGAAGCATATTTCTCTTTTTCTTTTCCTTTATCTTTAAGCACAAACCCAATAGAGACAAAATGGGAACGAAGAGTATTAGGTTTGTCTTCCTTATCGAAATTAGATTCGTCATAGGAATTATAACCAACACCATTAGTCCCATTTTTGCTCACACCATAGATCATAGAAGACATCATGCTTCTCCCTATGCTTTTGGCAAGGAACTTCTAAAAATCTTTGTCATATTTCTTAATGACATCATCAGTACTCTCAGAAGCTTCTGGAAGAGTTCTCGTGCCTTTGAGGGAAGAGTTCTCATCTTTAAGGAAAAAAGTTTTCTTTATTAGTAATGAAAAGATCTTCCTTAATCTTACTATTTTCAGAAGATATGGATTCATGGGAGTTTTTAAGTTCCCTGAATTAAATCTTGAATAACTCATGTTTTTCTAGAATTTCAAGTAAAGAAGAAGTTAATTAAGAATGAGTAAGGTTAGAATACCTCTTTTGTGTCTAAACCAGAGACTGCTTCATCTTCTGGAGAGATCTCCACATCAGAAGTTCTAACATGAGCCATTAGCGCCACGTTAGCATGTTATTCTTCTGAGTTGTCTTCTAAAGAATCAGAATCATCCTAGGCTTCCATCAACTGTTTCTTCTCACTCTTGAGAGCTTTCTTCTTAGGCCTGTCCTTATGAAGTTCAAGACAATCATACTTGTAGTGTCCTGAATCATTGCACTCAGAACAAGTGACTTCTTTATTATAACAAGATGTGGATCTATGTTTAATCTCTAGATTTGATGATAACAATACATATATTTATATGTAAATTTTTTTGTTTCCAATAGTTTCCTGAGTGTGAAAACTATAAGTTCTAATTGATTCAGGATTGTTGTCTAAAGAATCATAAAAAGTACGCATCATAAGACTATTGCATCGGGTTATAAAGTAACTTCAGTAGTTTTAAAGAATGTTGAATGTTCGCCACAAATAGGATCTCTTATGTACTTCTCAAATATGTTGCTGCTTCAGAAGTAATAAGTATTCAAACAGAAAGAGATTATGTTAGAGTTGCTGCTCCAAGATCAGAAAACAAGATTTCACATAAACAGGCTTTCATGTCAAATATCAGAAGTCAAGATTTATTCATCAGAGGAGTTGTTGCTCGTAACTCTGAAGACAAAGTAAAGGTTATAAACACATAAAGGGAAATCTTCTACCTCGAATTTAGAAGTCAAGTTTTGTTCATCAGAAAAGCTGTTGCTTCTAATTCTAAAGACAAAGTCAAGAATCTGAATACTCGAGAACTTTGTGGAATATGCGCACATAACTTTACATCAGAAGTATTCCATCAACATACTGATAAAAGGAAAGTTATATCTTTTGGACACATCACTTCTACACATCATATAGTCCATCAGAAGACAAGATCAAAAGATGATATCTTCTCCAGCCAATCTACTTCATCAGAAGACAATATCATCAGAAACAAGCGCAAGACAAGTTAGTACAAAGGTACAATTACACCTTCAACTCAAATGAATCTACTATGTACTATTTGTATCCCACAATCAATTCCAACTGTTATGGAAGTTGGCAAGATGAAAGTGACGTGTGTACTACTACAATGGTCTACTCCCTCAACACCTATATAAAGGATCAACTATTTCATTTGAAAACAGAAGACTACCGAACAAGAACAATAATGCTGCCAAAATCAAATGAAAATTAAAAAAAAAAGAAAAAAAAAAGAAAAGAAAAAGAAAAAGCAAAGAAAATAAAATACCAAAACACAAGAGTTGTTGTTCGTTACTGTGATGATATTATCATTTGCTAGAACATCAGAGTTGTTGCTCATATAGTCTTGATATTACTATTCATTAGAACACAATAGTTGTTGCTCATTATTGTGTTACTTTTTTAAATTGTTTGAACACAAGATTTGTTGCTCATATTTGTGTTAAACAAATTCTACTTAAAATTTTGTGTAATCCTCTTGTAAGAAGCAAACTTGTAAACACAATTATTCAATGGGTAGTTGAGAAATTCCTTTTTAAACGTAAATAGAAAGTCCTTTTCTAAGGCATAGAGAAATCTCGTTCAAGGGACCGGTTAGTTCATAAGCCTTAAGGAGTCAGTGATCGTTATATCTCTTAGGGGACCGGGTAGGTCATAATTCTTAAGGGATCACTATTAGGTTATCGTTGTTGTTAGTCACCAGTGGGTAGCTTGTGCATTTGTTAGTCACAAGAAGGTAGCCCGTGCAGCTATAATCAGTTTGGTTATAGTGGATTAAGTCCTTTTCTAAGGCGAAAACACCTTGGCGGGTGGATAGGATTAACCTTTTCTAAGGTGAACCTGGATAAACCAAAAGTGTCTTTTTATTTCTATTTCTGATTTTCATTTATAATCCTAGCATTCTTTCTAATTATGATCATTTATGAAAAGCACTTCTAAATGAAAAAGTTTTTAAAACCCAATTCAAACCCAACTTTCTTGTGTTTTGCTCCACCTTAGGTTCAGAAGCAGATTCCTCTTTTCTTTTTCTTTATATTTAGGCATAAAAAGTGTAGATAAAATATGGGAATGAAGAGTATTAGGTTTGTCTTCCTTATCGGAATTAGATTCGTCATAGGAATTATAACCGACACCATTAGTCCCATTTCTGCTCACGCCGTAGATTATAGATTCCATCACTCTTCTCCCTATACTTTTGGAAAGGAACTTCTCAAAAGCTTTGTCATATTTCTTAATGACATCATCATTACTCTCACAAGATTCTATAAGAGTTACTGTGCCTTTGAGGGGAGATTTCTCATATTTAAGAATAATGTTTTCATCATTAATAATGAAGATATCTTCCTTAAACTTAATGTTTTAAGAAGATATAGATTCATGGGAGTTTTTAAGTTCCTTGAATTTAATATTGAGTAACTCATGTTTTTCTATAATTTCAAGTAATAAAGAAGTTAATTCAGAATAAGTAAAGTTAGAAAATAACTCTTCTGTATCTAAACCAGAGACTTCTTCATCTTCTTGAGAGATATTCACATAAGAATTTCTAACATGAGCCATCAGCGCCACGTTATCATATTTTTATTCTGTGTCATCTTCTAAAGAATCAGAATCATCCCAGGTTGCCACCAACCCTTTCATCTTACTCTTGAGAGCTTTCTTCTCGGGCTTGTCCTTTTGAAGTTCAAGACAATCCTACTTGTAGTGTCTTGGCTCATTTAACTCATAACAAGTGACTTCTTTACCACTAGACTTCCTTTTACCATAAGTGGACTCGAATCGACCACTAGTCCTTCTAGTAATTATGAATCTGTTGCCTTGATTTCTCTTTTAGATATGGTTAATCCTTCTGGATAGCAGTTACGCATCATCTTCAACTTCATTATAATCTTCTTCCGAATCTTCAATCTCTTCATCTTGAAGAGATTTTTACTTCTGAAATCTTATGACAGATTTGAGCGCAACATATTTGCCACTCTTTAGGGTTCATCCTATTCTAGCTCAACCTCGTGACTTCTCAAAGAACTCACCAGTTCTCTTAGTGAAATGTTGTTCAGATCCTATGCAAGCTCGAGTACAGTTACCATTGGCCTCCATTTGGGTGACAAGCTTCTGATAATCTCTTCACGTGATCTGAAGTTGAATATCCTTTGTCAGAACTCCCAGTCCTGCAAATAAGGTTTGAAACCTTGAGAACATGGTCTCAACTATTTCAGCATCCTCCATCTTGAAGGCTTCATACTTCTGAATCAATGGCAGAGCCTTGGTCTCCTTGACTTGATCATTTCCTTCATGAGTCATTTTAAGAAAGTCAAATATAGACTTAGTTCAGTCTTTATTTGTGATCTTATCATACTCAATATAAGAAATAGCATTTAGAAATATTGTTATTGCTATATGACGACGAAGTTACGCGAAAAATGCACAAAGCTTCCAAAAACAAATAGAGTCGCCATCTAACTTTATTTATCTAGAAAATATGGAAAGGAAAATATAGAAAAAACCTCAAAATTGGAAAAGAGCATGGTCTCTTAACCAAATGTCAGGTAAAGGAGTCAATTACTCAAGGGGGAGGTATTAACAGCTCTCACATCTGTGGTACTCCACGGGATCCACTCTTGTTATTCTAAGCAACGGGTGTGTATATATATATCTACAATTTACATGATAAAGGGTAATGTATGAATAAATTCATTGGGAAATAGAAAAGATTTTTATTAGTTCATTTTCCTGAGCTATGCATCCCCTTGCCTATGTACCACCGAGTGGAATTAGAACATTGTAGTTCTCCTAAAAAAGTTTGTTTGTTGTGTGTTTTTTATGAACAATGTTAAGTTCATATTCTAGCAGTTAGAGCTTGTCTGTTTACGGTAGAATGAATTTAACAAGTTCTTTTCGAAAAACTTTTAAGGAGAAAAAGCCAAGTGGAAAAATGATTTGGATTTGGTTTGTGTTTTTGTTAGGAGAGAGATGATAAGTGGACCATCATCCAAGGAGACACTCATAACCTTCACACCTTTAGTTTTGAAAGGGTTTTGAACATTTGTTAAGTGTTTTTGGATTTTGATTGAGAAAATGTTTTAGTTTTAAATAATGTTATGCAAAATAAAATAGAGTCTAAAGGGATACTTGAGATCTTAATGTTGTCATGCAAAATGGACCTAAGGTTGAGATTGAAGGGAATCTAATCTAATGTTGGTATGCCATGATGAACTTAGAGTTTTGAATAAAATGGGGAATTTCTATCCTAATGTTGTCATGCTTGGATTTAAATCCCAATGTCTATCTTGATTTAAATCTTAATCAAGGATAAAGATGAATTAAGTGATCCTTAGGGAGCATGTGAATGACAAGCAATGATCAAACAATTTTATGAATTCAAACAAAGAAAATAAAAATACTTATCAAGTAATATTTTTAACAAAAGGATGGAAGATGAAAGCACACTTTGATGACAAGGTCAAACAAACATAACATGGTTTATGGTTAAAAGGAGTTTATGAAGGAAATACATACTCAAAGGTAGGAAAACTTATAAAATATGGACAAATATCAAGGAGACAATTAAGGATGACAAGCATGTGAAGGTTAAATCATGTTATCAAAAGTTAGGAACATAGATGTATATATGATAAAGACATTGTCAAACTCAAATCAAATATGCATCAATTGTTCATTGATCAAGCAAGAAACAAACATCAAGCAAGTTACATGCATCAAAATTACAGGGAAGGGTCATGCAGCATAGTATGGTTTTTAGGTTTAAAACATAAAATGTATTCATTAAAGTGAACTAAGCCTAGTTGAAAATTAAATTAATCATTTCATCAACATCAAATGAAACACGATCAAAGTATACTATAGCATTAAAAAGTAGAGACTAAACCATTGATTGACTTAACTCACGAAGTGAAAGTCACCACCACACTTTATTATTTCCAAAGGAATGAGAAAAGAGAGAATAAAACAAAAAATAAAATAGAGATCAGGGTTAGGGGGTTGGTTATGCAAAGGGATGATTTTAGAACCCTAAACATCTATGGTACTCCACATGAACCTCTTTGAAAATCTGTGTATTTGGCTACAAAAATGAATATTTGCAAAAGATTGTGGAGATGAGAAAAATAAGTATTTTTTATGATTTTTTATTTGAAAAAGCTCCCAATGCGCTATGGGCCCACATACTAACAATGTGCAATATTGAAATCAAAACCCATGTCGTTCGAGTAAAAAAGACCAAAATTGGTTTATTATGATTGGTTTTAATGCAAAAGACATTTTGTCTTATCTGAGTGGAAAACCAATCAACTGTGACAATCATGGTAAAAAGAGAACTTGCTTCATCTTAAATATGGAAAACTTATAGCTTGGACTAAGTCAACAATGTGAGTCTAAACATATAAGTGAAAAGTTATTTCAATATTAGCATGTTTGTTAAAGTGGTGAGGTTTGTAAACACTCAAAGAAAAAGACTAATATCTTATACTTTTTGAAAAGGTTAAAGAAAAAGTGCACCAAGGCACAAAAAGTTTGAATGAGGTTAATGACTTTTAGTCTTTGAAAAGATGTCAAAGTATGGTTAAATGGATTAAAGTTTTGATTAAAAAAATAAGGTTTTGAAAATGCATGGACCTAAATCCAAGTTTATTATGAAAGCAGTTCAAGTTTGAAATCAATAAGATCGAGAGTTCTACAGATCCCAAGATAGATGAGTTGATGAGTCTGATTCTTGAGATCGAGAGTTCTACAAATTTTTGGAGAAAGTATGGTTTCATAATGTTGTACCCCAAAATTTTCCCTCTCATTTTACTCAATACATGTCCATTAAGATCTTCAATTTGCTCAAGGTTGCCCAAGAGTGGACCAGACAAACTCTCTCCTAAGGAAGTATACCTCAAATTAGGATTTCCATTTTCATTAAGATGGGTGAACCACAAAGGCCTCATATTCTCTCCATGGTATTAATATGTCCTCAAGACCCTACATGTCAAGCTTAATGCCTTGCACAAGAAGTTTGCTCAGTCAACTGCTCAGATGCTTGAGAATTGACTATATTAGGTCAAAAGTAAACTGTGACCCACATACAGTCAAACTTCAAGATTTCTGGTTAACATTAACATTTTGAAGTGAATTTCATCATTTGATAAATGGTTGATCATCATTCCTCAATTAATTCTCCAAATTCATCAAAACCCAAATGTTGCTAAATTAGGGTTTTTTAATAAAAGTCAACCGAACTTTGACTAAGCATAACTTTCACAGATTTTATCAAAAATTTTCCATCCAATGCTCATTTTTAAGAGGATGAAATTGCCTACAAATAATATTCATCCCACATATTCAAAATATGCACTCATAAAATGATATGAATGTCCACATTATTGGTCCTTTTGAAAAGTCAACAAAAACACCTTTTGGGTCAATGCTTCTTACATGAACACGGAAGACTCAATTGAGATGAGACTAAAAAGGTTGCTTAGGGGACATCCTAAGATTTCTAAAAAGTCAAAGAAAACCTCTCTAGGGTTAAAATTGGAGGAGATATGCCTTGTCAAAGTTGACCCTTTTTGCAAATTTGCCAAAAGTTAAATGTGCTAAAAATGCATTTTTTGCCAAATAGGCCTAAATATTTTATGCTTGCACCTCACTTAAAATGTGGTCCACGACTCAAATATTACCCCACACATTATTTGCTTCATTTTCAATTTATTTTGTTTTTTTATTAATTAAAAATTGAATTAAATCAAATAATTGATGAATATTAGCAAATATATGATTTAATTTGGTTTTTGGACTGGTTGGCAATCAAAATATGCTGAATTATCAAGGCCAAAACGTATCAAGCGTAATTGGTACAAGAAAGAAATGATTTGGCTCAAAATAGCAAGTTTATATGTAGCTTGAAAATAAAATCAAATCTCTTATAATTGCAAAGATTCAATCAAAGTTTGCAACCCTGGTTCATTCCTAAATATATAATGGACAAGAACAAAACATGGGACAAGGGTTGGCAGGCGTGAAAAGAAAGAACAAAGTTCCAATTTTTCAAAGAAAAATGCACATCCAATCTTTCTCCATAGGTCGTTTCAAGCCTTTCTAAGGATCAAGTCATATCCCTAGGAATTCACTAAACCTGTAGCAAGCATTTGCAAGGCCTGAAGCATCCAGAATCGCGCGCTACAGCTCATACGGTTTGCATATTTTTTTCAAAATTGATTAATTTAATTATTGAATTGTTAGCATATTTGATTGACATATTTGTGATCATTGACATGTTTGCAAGCTTACTGAATGGTTTGATTAAAGTTTTGATGCATATATGTGCCTTTGCCATTGTTAGGGTTTGTGTGTGCATTTTAGGGGTTTACCCTACAGGTTAAATTGGGAAAGGAGAAGGGTACCATTATGTTCTTGATATCATAATGAATTGATCTATATAGTTAGAAATCATTTATTGTGTTTCTTGTGCATTTTGGAAATTTGCAGGGGCTATGGGTACGAACATGTGACTGTAGGTAAAAGGTATATACCTAATACGATGGTCCCAGGAAGAAGAAGATATGTGGCGTGATTCCATTGGCCCATTAGAATTTCGCACGTGTTTTTTTATTTCCAACTAATCCACTTATTTTTTCTATATTATATTTTGTTTCCATTGTTTATACAACAAAGCAGATTGGTCCAGTGGTGAAGCGCGTTGGTGGGAAGCATAAGGACCTGGGTTCGATCCCAGGTCCAAGAAATTTTCACAGATCTAGTGCATTGGCATCCTAAACGCCCACCATACTCCACCATCATCCAGCCACTAGATCCAGCATAGTACCATATTTAATGCTCCAGCAGTGAGGGACCATGATGCACCCTTAAGTCAACGCTACAAGGAATCAAGTGCTGACCGAGGTTGAAGGGTTCTTGGGCTTGAAAAATTCAGATTGGCACCCCCATTTGCTAGCTTACAGGCCCAGTTTGTAGTTTCTTTCTATTTTATTTTATAATTTATTTAATTGTTTTCTTTATTTGTTTTAATTAATTAACACAAAAATTATTGTTTTTCATAAAATCAACAAATCATAAAAAAGAGCTTTTTTATAATATTTATTTAATATAATTAATAAGTTAGGTAAATTTAATTTCTTTTTCATAATTAAAATCAAATAGAAACTAGGTTTTTAATTTTACAATTAAATTTCTTTCCTCAAATAAAAAAAAACCCACCAAAAATACACCAAAATCATTTTTTCATTAAAATATTTATTTTAATTAATTAGCAACTTAAATACTTTTTTTCATAACTAAAAAAGCAATTAGAAATTATGGTTTTATTTAATATGCAATTTCTTTGTTTTCTTCAATAAAAAAATGTACAAAAATCTTTTTTTCTTTCTTTCCTTCAATTAGGGTTTAGGTTATTTTTCAAAATCCCTCCTACTTAACTCGCCGCACATTTAATTATTTCTTTTTCCATTATTTTTGTAATTGCCAATGGTTTGTAATAGTTAAACTAGGGTTTTTATTTATCGCTTTGTCCCAGATTATTTTGTTATGTAATTAATCCCCATCCCTCGAAGCCTTGTAATAGCTAGGTTTATTTTTCGCATTATAAATTCCTGCAAATATTTAACTGTCTAGATGTATGCTAATAGGATTGTATGGGAATATTACTTGAAATTAAAACGGTAGATCACCTAATGGGCAAAGATTAAATAACTGAAACAATTCATATGCACATATTCACTCCTAGGGTTTACCTCACTTTGGTTGCCTTTGGTAAACAATCATTAAGCATAGGAGATTTTAGTGGTTACCCTCCAGTCTAAAAAGATCAAATTGTACCATTCAAATGTTGCCTCGGAAATGTTGCCTCGGAAAGATCTTAAGACTCTAGGGTTACTACTAAAGTTTTCTAACTATTGCTTTAGTGATTGCACTTGTCCCTTTCGAATGTCCCTTACAACTCCAACAACGAGGCTACCTACTCCTTAATAGTAGGATAGCATTGTCTAGAGGAAACGAGAACAAAAAATCTTTTTTCAAGTAGGTAGAATCTTAAGTACTTGCTCAATAAAAACTTTTCACACAAACACCTTTCAAAACAAATTTTCAAAACAAATTTTCAAAACAAATTTTCAAAACAAACTTCGTTTCACCCTTGAGGACTGATACAAGGGTTATCACGAAGTAAAACATTTTTAAGACTAACAAGCACACACACGAGCAATTTGAAAAATGAGCAAGTACCTAAGAACCCATGGAAAACCATAGATAGAAAGGGTTCTAACACCTTCCCTTTCTATAATCTACCCCCCGTACTCAGAATATCTCGAAAAATGGTTTTTTATGTTCTTTTTCCTTTTCCATGATTGGATGAAATAAAAGTCGTTGGAGAATCTTGCTTTCCGCGACATTTTGCGAATAAAAACGCAACATGCAAACCAGTATTAACAGTCGGTTCTGCCACTGTGTCACACATTATTTCTCTTATCAAGCTCATGATGAAGGAGGGTATTCTCTCGACTTTGGTCCAGTTCTATGATCTGATGTATCGATGCTTTACTTTCCTTGATTATCAATTGATGCCTATATTAGAGGAGTATTCTTATTTGCTGGGTTTACCTATTACCTATCATGTTCCTTTTACTGGTTTGGAATGGGAGACAAAATCCCTTGAGATTGCTGCTTTGATCCATTTGGGGAAGTCTGAGGTCGAAACCCGCATGACTACAAAAGGAGGGATTAGAGGATTACCTGCTCATTTCTTGTTGGAGAAAACTCGCTACTTTGCTAGGATGAATAGTACAGTTGCATTTGAGGCCATCTTTGCTCCACTTGCTTATGGGTTATTATTATTTCCCAATGTCGACTAGTTTGTGGATATCAATGCCATCACGATCTTTATGATTGGGAACCCAGTCCGTACATTATTGGGTGATAATTATTACTCTATTCATCTTCGGGATTCTTATCATGGAGGGATTATCATTTTCTGCACGCCTTTGTTGTATCAGTGGTTTATTTCTCACATACCTAGATCTGATGCTTTCTGGGATGTCAGAAATGAACCTTGTTGGGCTCCAAATATTATGGCCCTCACTCATTCAAATATTTTTTGGTATCATCAGGAATACTATGATGTACAGATTGTCGGCATTTGTGGTGTTTTCCCCAATGTACCTCTTCTTGGTACAAAGGGAGGAATTAACTACAAACCTGTTCTTGCACGACGACAACTTGGATATCCGATGAGGGATAAGCCAAATAGTATTCATTTGAGTAGTTTCTTCATAAAAGAGGGATAAGTTCATAAGGAAGCTAAAGAGAAGATTACAAAGGCTTGGCGTCACATTCACAGGAAAGATTATGAAGGATTTGGAACATAGATGGGCTGTTTATTTGGAGCCTTATCTTTAGTGGGTTCAAGAAAGAGCCATCCAGTTGAAGATGTCGTATTCCCGTGAAGCACACATGCCTAACATATTTGTAAAGACCACTCCTCCCCTATTAGATGACGTGGAAGAACTTCAGCCCACTTTAGTTAAGATGCAGCAAGAAAAGGATGCTTGGAAGAATAAGTGCAAGACTTTAGAGGTATCCTATCGAGCAGACCTGAAGGGGAAAGACGACTTAATTGATATTCTTGAGAGCCTTTTTACATTGTTCCGCAAGATGTCTCATCAATACAATACTCGAGCTAATCTCATAAGGAAGATGGATAAAATAAAACAAGAGAACTGTGAGCTGCGCGAGGAAGTTTATGCTTTGAAGGCCGGTATGGCCAATCTCACTGTTCTAATGGAATCTTTGGTGGCTGCTTAGAATCATCCACCAATTGCTCAACCTTAACAAACAATGGTTACTACTGAAGCTTCGACTGTTCCTATTTCTACTACTCCACCTGCTGTTATATAGAATCGTATGCCTCCGGGACACCCTTGGAGAATGCCAGAGAACTTTATACTAGAAGGTTGTAATTAAGATGCTCAAGTTGCTTCACATGTTAAGACTTCTGCATCTCCTGCACCTCCTATGGTGCATGTTACCCCTGCTGCTAGAAATGAGATTCACTATGCTGCACCACCCTCGGTGAATGTGGTACCGTTTTCTAATGATGAAGTGTATCGCCCTATTCCTCCACCAAGTGAAAGCTTGTATTTCTGTGATCGAATGGACAATTTTGATGACCAGTTTGTTAAGATGCAGAAAGAGTTGAAGGCCCTCAGAGGAAAAGAGTTGTTTTGGCAAAATGTGAATGATATGTGTTTGGTTCCAAATATGAAGATACCTGTAAAGTTCAAAGTGCTGGAGTTCGAAGAGTACAAGGGAAAAACTTGCCCTCGTGCTCACTTAGTAAAGTATGTAAGGAGAATGTCTACTCAAACAAATGATCAACTCCTGTTAATTCATTTCTTTCAAGACAATTTGACTGGTGCAGAGTTAAAATGGTACATGAGCCTGGACAATGCCAATATTCATTCTTTCAACGAATTGGGTGAAGCGTTTATCAGACAGTAGAAATACATTGTGGACATGGCACCTGACCATGATCAACTCAGGGCCATGGTCCAGAAAGACAAGGAGTCATTTAATGAATATGCATAGAGACATCATGAAGTAGCTGCCCAGGTGATTCCTTTAATGGAAGAAAAAGGGATGACAAAGATTTTTCTGAAGACACTAGGTGCATTCTATTATGAAAGAATGGTGGCGAGTGCACCCAGTGATTTTACCGAAATGGTGGGAATTGGCGTCCATTTAGAAGAAGCTGTAAGAGAAGGTCGTCTAACAAAGACTGAAAATTCCGACAATACAGAAAAACCATCATTTGGATTTGTTAAGAAGAAAGAAGAATAAATAAACATTTTTATTCAAGAAAGAAGGGTTAATCTTCCTAGAAGAAGTCATCAGCGCCATCAATAGGTTGCCTCGGTAACTTCTGTTGTAAATGTTGCTCCGACTATAGTCGCTTATAAAAGACTAGCCTCTCAAGGAAGTCAAGGGAAGAATCAAAGAAGATAACCTTTTGACTCCATACCTATAAGTTATTCAAAGATACTGCCAGCATTGATCCAAAAAAAGTTGGTCCAAACTAGGCCACTCCCTGCTATACCATCCCCTTTGCCTTGGTACTATAAGGTAGATCAGATGTCCGCTTTCCATCAGGGTGCACCAGGGTATAATGTGGAAAACTGTTATCCTTTGAAATCCGAGGTACAAAAATGGTTAGATCTGGCCTTTTGTCCTTCAAAGATGTCAGTCCTAATGTAAAAGATAATACTCTGCCATAGTATGGAGGAAGGAATGCTGTTAACATGGTTGTTTGTTGTCCAAGGGACTTTTATGATATCCACTTGTTAAGAGGAGACTTGGTAAAGATGCATGCAGACCTCTGCGAGTTTAGTTACTATACTCATGATCATGCTGGTTGTGATATTTGTAGCACTAATATACAAGGTTGCGATAAGATAAAGGCTGATTTGTAGGAGATGATGGATGAGGGCCTCGTCCATATAATCAGGCCTAGGGAAGAATATGAGGAAGAAGTGAACATGGTCTTTAGATTTCCTAGATAGTTCAAGATCTTTGATGTGGACCATATGAATGATGATCTCGTGTAATTACACGCTACTTTCTGCCACGTTCCTGGTCAGGTAGAGCACCACTATGGATCTTGTTGGGTTTGCTGCAAGGATTCCCAACGATGTTCCATTGTAAGAAAAGTATTCAGTTGTTAATGGATAATGGAACAATCAAGGTGTCAGGCCAAAGAGATGATTACCAAGAGGTTAATATGACCAAGGTTTGTTTGGCTGAGGATGAATCATATGATGAATATGCTTCTGCGGATGAATTCTTTTCCTCAAATAAGGATATGTTCTCCAAAGGTGATTCTTTGATGTCCAAATTTTCGGAAGAAGGTGCTAAAGTAATTGTGCCTTGTTTCAATGATTCTTCCCCTATTGAAATTGAATATTATAGTAAGCCAGTTGTTTCCCCTGTTGTTATTTGCTTTCCAGGGCACGTTCCTTACAAGTCAGATAAAGTTGTACCATACAAGTACAATGCTACTATTTTAAAGGATGGTGTGTGTCGTACTCCGAAATTATCCTACCTTTTACTTTTGTCTGGCTTAGACTTTGCATCCCATTTACATCATTTTCACTAAGTCGTTTGCATATCATGCATCTCATGGAATCAAGCACTTTGGTTCAAAGCCTTAGGGTTGTGCCATCCTTATGTTTAATTTTGTTTTGAACTTTCCTCATCAGGTTAAGGGCAGTCTCATTTGGTTCTTGAGCAGTGGATTGTGGAATGAAGTTCTGAGGTATCATGGGGTTCCTTCTTCGTCAAGTCATAGGGATATTCTTCAAAGTTCTGGATTAGGGTTTCGATTATCTTCAACACTTCGAGATCTTTCTTCATCAATGTGCATCATCATGTTTGAGCCTGTTACATAATTTAAATTATGGTCAAGGGTTTATGACTAACATTGCAAGTATTTGAGTCATGGAACAAGAGATGATGTTGCAAACTCGTATGATAATCAAGGCATGTTTTTGTTGCTTCAGTTACAAGTCACTTGGGGTTTGGATATCAAAGTTAAGGTTCTTATTGAAAGTGAAAGTTTGATTTGGACACAATATGAAGATTGAGGTTAGAAGACAAGGCATATGGTTTACATTGAAATACAAGTTACAAAGTTCATCTGTGATTTCTTGAAGTTCAGGTTACAAAGGCAAGAGGCATAATTCAAACCATTCAAGTGGGAATTTCAAATTTTAACCGAGATTCAAGAAATTTCTAATTTCCATACAACAAATTCATCATTCATAAGGTTCAAAGAAATATCATTCAAGTTTCATATTTGTAGGAAATTTACAAGGCAAGTTACAATTTGAAATGCAAGTTATAAATATTTTGTTTACAAAAAAGAAAGAAATGTTTGTTCTTCAAGTTTCTTGGCTTCATCTTCAAGCAACTCGTCCTTACTCCTTTCCATGACTTTTTCTTCACCTTTTGACCATGCTTTTTCCATCCAATCCTCATGCTCAGGAAACAAGAAATAGGGAAAAATTAGCAAACATCAATATGTGAATAGAATTCCAAACAAGAACTAATTGTTAAAAGAAAATTCGCATTTCATCATTAGGGTTTGTATTTGGAATCAAAAATTAAAAAGGTTTGTTTTTAATCATGGTCCATCTTCTCCTATTTTGAAAACCACACATTTTGGGTTTTCGGTTCACAAAAGGAAATGAAATTTGCTAACATTTTCTTACTGCAAAAGTAAAGCACAAACTACCAGAACAACAAAGTCAAAATTACTAAATAACAGTAGCAAAAAGGCAGACTTGTAGCAATACTGCCAAACCAAGCTGCAAACAAAATAAGCAAAACTTCCAAAACAGAAAAGCTATAAACAATAGCAGCAACACAGTAACCAACAAGCACAACAACAGAACACAACAAGCAAAGCAGCAGCCCAAACGGGAAAACAGCAGTTGCAGGCAAAATATAGAACAACAACAAAACTGCCCAACAACAAGCAAAGACCGAAAATAATACTTCATAAAAACAATAGCAAACACAACAAGCTAGCACATGCCCAAAGCCATATGCATCATCGTGTTCCTAAAAAATACAAACCCTTCAGAATTGTGTGAAAAGCATAATAACTTTACATCATATAAAGACAAAGAGAAAATAATAGGTTTAGAAAGATGTCACCTAACCAAAACCAGACCAAAGTCTGCTACAACCTTGTATGGAAATAGTAAGAAAAAAACTGCACCAAAGGAAGCACAAAACAACATGTTAAAATTGTCCAAAACTACTGCTACCCTTCTGCTGCAAACTGTCATAACAATCTAGGAAACAAATAGTTAAAATATCCTGAAAATGACATCAAATAGGCAAACCCAAACCTGCATTAAAAAATCCCTCAAGACATCATACTGAGGATGTTTAAACTTCACCAAATTTCCCCTAAATTTCCACCATTATCTCACTATAAGAAAACCACTGTTTCATTGACCAAAAGGGAGGCGAGAGTAGAAAAAATGGACTACAAATATACAACTTAAAAAAAACCAAACAGCCCTCCTTATTGAATAACTTTCATACACAACTCGCCTCCTCCAACTTGTTTTTAATCTGGCCACTGTCAACAAAGGGCAAAAAACTTCAAACCACTGTTTTCATCACCTTCAAAATCATTCTCCAAAGCTTACCCTGCATATAAAATTCGACAAGAAAGAAACACAGAAAAAACCAGAAAATGGGCAACTACACAAAGCCAAAAAAACCGAAAAGAGAGAAAACCACTACCAAAATCACATCAAGTTCTTCCTCCACCATCCCCCATAGCTCAAAATCCTCCATGCTCTGAACTTGCAAAACCTGCAAGTGAATACAAAACAACCAACACATTCCTCTATGCTAACACCACTAAATACATTTCAACCACACCTTTGATTCTCAACCTGTAAAACTCAACACCACCAACATCAAATACTGTCAATAATTCAGAAAAGGAAGCAAAAAATATGATCAAGTAAGAATCCATATATTACCTGAATTGGGAAGCATCTCAGGGTTTCGTTTCATCATCCTCGGGAATTTGCAATAACGATCAGAATAGTCGTCGGTTCCGTTGGTAAGATTTCCTCTGTTTTTTTGGTATTACATTTTAATGCAAAAAAACGATAATCCTCATGATTAATTATTTTCTCCTTTTGTTTTCCATCTATGACTTCATGCGTAGCCTCATTGTGATATTCTGGATTCATGAAAATTAGGGGTTTAGGGTTATTGATGGGTTAGGGTTTGAGCCGTGAGAGACTAGTAGAAGGAGTTGTTGGTGTTGAGGCATCAGCATGAGAATTGAGAAAGAGGGAGATAATTGTTTGGTTTCAGAGAGGAATAAGGTTTTTCTTTAATTCCATTCATTTTCTAAAAATGATAGAATAAGAGGGTTATGGTTTTGAGAGATTCATGAGAGACTAGCAGAGAGAGTTGATGTTGGTGAGGCGTTAGCGTGACAATTGAGAAGATGAACAGATTAAATCTTGGAGAGAGGCGCTGTTTATCTTTGTTAGGGTTTTCTAAACCCATTTTGTTTAAGAGGGGGCTGGGCCCGGACCCTGCTGACCTGGTCCGACCCAGTATTTTTTTGCTTGCTTTATTTTTATTATGTTAAAAACCTGGGCCCTTGCTGTTTATCTCAATTCTTAAGCCCAAATTCTTCTGTTATTCTAATTTGTCTTGTTTTAACACTTGAACCATCATTTTTTCAGCCCAACGAATTTCTAGCTTCTCACCCTCAATTTCCTGCTTTACACATATGTTCTAATTAAGTTTAGTTTTATTTATTTTACTAATTTTCTTAGTTTTTATTGTCTATCAATTTAGCTTAGTTAATAAAATTAATTAAATAATCATGATTTTTGTTAATTAGATAATTCTTATTAATTAGTTTAGCTTAAAAATTAATTTTAGTGACTTTGTGGATTTCAATTTTGTTTTAGTTTAATTAACATTTTTAGTTATTGTTCTTAGTTACATTTCTTTACTTGATAAAAAATCACAAGAATATTAGAATATGTTAAGTTTTCTTTTAATTAAATCTATTAGATAAAAATGCCAAAAAATATTTAGAGTTACTTTTAATTCGCTTTTAATGTTTTCTTTCCTAAAAGAAATAATAATAAAAAATCCCGAAAATGTATATACTTAGGTGTAGTTTTAAACATTCTTTTAAATTAATCATCAAAAAAAAAAATATTATAAGTTTAGAATTAACTTTCTTTTAATAGTTTCTTTACTTAAAAATTCATAAAATTATAAAAATACAAAAAAAATTAGATTACCTTTTTTTTTTTTTAACTTATTAAACTAAATTTTTTCTTATTAGTCATTTAGAATAGTTAATTTTGTAGTTAATTTAAGTAGTTTATTTGTTAATTTTTTATTTGGTTGTATTTCTTGTTTAACTTGATTCTTAATCGAACTTTCGATCCAATTCATCCCCATTCATAGAACTTGCACCCCCATCCCCATGTGGTTTGTAATAGTTTAGAATTTTGTTTCTTTGTTTTTTTCTTTACATGTTTAAATTTCTAATGATACATGTTTTGTCCAAATTAGAACACTTGCAAATGCACACTCACACACATTTCATAGTTTGATCTTGGGTTCTTCTACATCGAAAATCATTTGATCGATTGTTTGAATTGGTCGTTTAGAATACTAGCAACACACTAGTCTCACTTAATAGGAACATGCATATAGCCACCTTGTATGGGCTTTTGACTTTCATCTTATACATTAAAGCATTTTCTCTCCCCTTGTTCCACATACCAAGCATCTTCTTAAAGAGTCTCATAGTTGAGTTTGGGCATGGCCATTCTCACGAGGTTAATCAAGTTTTTCCCGTGGTTAACCATAACCCAAATCAACCACTTTGGTCCATACACCAAGTGTTTCCATGCACGAAAGGTCTCATAGTTAAGGGTAGGAGCACCTACACTAATGAGATTAATTAAGTACACACTTTGGTTAATCATAACCCGATTCAAACCCCATACACCAATCATTCCATTTACACCTTTCATGATACTACCCATTTTTTCGTCACTTTTTGCTATGATAACCATGCATGATCACTCTTCATAAACACTTTTACTTTATTCTTACGAGCATGTTCCCTTAGGATGATAATTTTCTCTTCTTTAGGATAAGAAATAATTAGGCCTTAGGTTAGAACCTAGGCATGACAATATTAGGATCTTTTAGTCCCCCTCTTAACCTTTTTTCTTCCTTTGTAATTAAAACTTATCATGCATAAATCAAAAATCCAAAAACATTTAATCGTTATTCAAATTCATTTTAAAACTCGCAAGACACTCGACCAATCAAAACTTCTCCCAAAGGGCATGTTATCTCTGTTCTACCGCGATACAGGCCGTGCCTATTGCTAGAATGCATGCGTTAACGTCACCCACTAAAAAACACCAACAAACCAACCATTTTCTAGAGGAACTACGGTGTTCTGATTCATTCACTGGATACGTAAGGAAAGGGTTGCGAGACCCTCACAAACGCACTAATAAAAAATCATTTCTTTACCGTTAAGCGAGTATAGTTATAGATAAACACACCCTAGAAGCGAACAAACAAAATGGATCCCGTTGAGTACAACGGATGTGAGGGGTGTTAATACCTTCCCCTCGCATAATTAACTCCCTTACCCTTTCTCTTGGTTGTAAGACCATCTTATCCATCCTCTTGTGGTTTTCTCGATATCTCCCCTTCCTTCGGGATAAATAAAGTTCGGTGGCGGCTTTGTGTTTTCTGTTGGTAGCTTCAGCTGGAGACTCTGCTGGGGACCTTTCTTTCATGATTCTCTCCTAGTTTTGTTTATTTGTCTCTCTGGGTGTTTATTTATTTGCTTTATTTTTCTTTACTGTTTTATTTATTTATTGCTTTATTGTATTCTTTTGTATATGTTGCATTATATTATTGCTACTCACATATTCTGGATATGCTGTGATGTTGGGTTGGGTGATTACATTTGATAAGTAATATACCTGAACTTTGGTTACACTTAAGATTAGGATAGGCGATATAGTCATGTTAACTTTGAGGGAGTAATCCCGAAGAAGGAGGCATGAAAATCCCCCACTCAGTGGAGGTCCCCTTGAAAGTAGTGATGTTTACCGAGTAATTGGGAAGACATCGTTGCTTTCGACCTGAGAAGTCAAGAAGCTGAGAGTCGTAGAACCATCAACCCATCCTAGCCTTTTTAGGTGTAGTGCGGAGACTATAATGGAGTAATCCGGAAGTAGTTGTCACGGGATGTTGCACTTTGACGAGTTTTTCCTGTAAATATTACTGATTACCGAGTAATTGGGATGTCAGTAATATCCAACGAAAGATGTAGACTATGAGATTTCCCTAGAACCTTGTTCAGAAGGTTATAAACCCCTAGTACATACCTTATTGGTGGTTACTTTGACTCCATTCCTATGACGTCAGACTTTTGATCCTGTTACTTTCAGTTTATGCAAAGGACTACACAGTGGTTATCTAGAATATGTGGAGCTGAAACTTCATGCCATAGCATACCATGACATCATTCCATCATGTATATATATATATATATATATATATATATATATATATATATATATATATAAGGAATTCCAAAGACAAATCTCGTTGGTCGAGCTCTTCAAAAATGAAAACAAAATTTGAAAAGATAGACGAGTCTTTGGATTTCCTCGAAAATAAAGATAAAACATTCATTCATACTATCATGCATTCATTATTCACAACAGATATTTATTGAGGTCCCTTTTCCGATAAACTTCAGTAAACATCGAAGACGACTTCTCCACATCCCTATCGTACAAGAGACTCATCTTCGTTCCTACGATGAGATATAGACACCATGGGAAATCGCATGGATCAGCTTATGGAAACCTTTCATGTTGTCAACAAGGGTCAATAAGAGTTTCATCAAAGTGTTTCCAAGCTTGCTACTGCTTCCCCCTCCACTTCTTCTAATGGGAGGAACGATAATGCAAATATTGAGACCCCTACTGGAGCTCCTCTTAATGATGTTGATGATCAACATGACTTCATTTTTCTTAATGAACCCCATGTGAATCTCTCTGTTGGAGTTGCTGAAAATGAAAAGATGTAACATGCTCTCGAAGAGCGTCTTAAAGCCATGGAAGGTATCAAGACTTCTAGATTCAATACTGTCGTAATCTATCTCATTCCTAGGGTAGTCATCCCTCCCAAGTTTAAGGTTACTGATTTTAACAAATACAAAGGCACCTCTTGTCCAGAGACTCATCTTCGTTCCTACTATCGCAAGATTGCGGCCTATGCTTAAAATGAACAGTTACTCATGCACTTCTTCCAAGATATCTTGACCGGAGCACCGTTAGAATGGTATATGCAACTAGAAAGAACTCATGTCAGTACTTGGGGAGAGCTTGCTGAAGCCTTTTTGAAACATTACCATTATAATAGTGACATGGCTCATATCCACAATCAACTTCAAGGGATGATACAGAAATATGAAGATTCATTTAAAAAGTACGCTCAAAGGTGGCGTGAACTGGCTGCAAGGGTCCAACCTCCTCTCTTGGATCGTGAACTGATTGATTTGTTTATGGGTACTCTACGAGGTCCTTATCTCCAACATACGCTCAGTAATACCTCTACTTCTTTCTCTGATATGGTCATTATTGGATAACATGTTGAAACTTGTATTAAGGCTGGAACGATCCAAGGTATCCCTAACAATACCAATAACAATACTGGCATTGGTAGGAAGTTGTTTCCTGCATATCCTCAAGTCAAATTTCCTTATATTCCAACACCTGCTGCATTTCCTAATCAATATGTTCCTCAAGTGTATGCTGCTACAACTCCAGCATATTGGATGGCCCAAAAACGGCCTTTAACTCTTCAACCATAGTATCTTCCACAACAACAACTTGCACCACCTCCAACTTATCAACAACAGAATCAACAACTTCAAGGTCTGAGAGCTCCACAAAGACAAAGAGCGCCCGAAAGAAGATTTGATCCCATCCTATGTCCTATGCTCAGCTTCTCCCTCAGTTACTTGCCAATCAGTTGGTTTAACTACGTGAACTTGGTCCACCACCTAATCCTCTCCCCAAGGGGTATAACCTTAATGCTCATTGTGAATTCCATTCTGGAGCCCCAGGCCATAATATTGAGAATTGTGGAGCATTTAAATGTAAATTTCAAGACCTCTTTGATGCAAAGGCCATAAATTTCAACCATGTTGTTCCCAATACTCAGAATAATCCCATGCCTCCTCACCCAGGGGTAGCGGTCAATGCTATTGAAAAAAGTAGTGAACAGACTCTTGTAACCAAGGTTGATGAGATCAAGATGTCATTAGGAACTATTAGATAATATTTATTGAAGCACAAGGTGTTGCAAGAACTCCGTGTTTTTTTCTTAACATGTTCCTCAAAACCTGAAGAGTGTGCTAGTTTGAAGACGGCTATCCAACAACTAATGGATGAAGGTGTCCTATAGATAGAGAAGATATTTCGAGAAGAAGAAATTGATGTCTTGGAAATTCCTTATTATCTGAGAAGCATCTCAGCAACACCAGGTACCCCATTGAAAATTAAGGCTCCTGTGACCCCATTAATGATTCAATCTCCCGCTACCCCCACAACAACTCAAGCTCCTATTCCTCCTTTATGTAACAACTCAAAGGCAGTTCCGGGAGTATTATGTGGTCTATATTCTTGGGAAGAAATATGAGTGTCCTCCAGTGGCTGACAAGAGTATTACCAACATTACAGGAACCAGTAACATGACTCGTAGTGGCAGGATCTTTTCTCCCCCACCACCGCCTCCCAAAGAAACTAACAGTGATGCTTTGGCTAAGGCTAGGGGCAACCAAGTGATTGATAGTCATCCTGAACCTTCTGTAGGACAAGAGGCAGATAAGCTATTGAGGATTCTTAAGAGAAGTGATTACAAAGTGGTGGATCAACTCAACCAGACGCTGTCCAAAATCTCCATCTTGCCTCTTCTCTTCTGTTCATAGACTCATCGTAATGCTTTACAGAAGATTTTGTGTTCCGCCTATGTTACTCAAAACATCTCTATGGCCCAGTTTGAAGGGATCGTAACCAATATTGCTATGGGAAATTGTTTGGGTTTCTGTGATGATGAGCTCCCAATTGAAGGCAGAGCCCACAATAAAATGTTGCACATTTCCATGAAGTGTTTGGATACATTTTTATCTTGAGTTTTGGTAGATACGAGTTCTTCACTAAATGTGATGCCTAAGGCTACTCTGTTTAAGCTGAGTATGGATGGGGTAATGATGAGGTATTCCACCCCGAGTGTTCAAGCATTTGATGGTTCAAGGAGATATATGGAGGGAGAAGTGGACTTGCCTTTCAAGATTGGTCCCCACACTTTCTATTTGTCATTCTATGTTATGGACATTCGGCCATCATATACTTTCCTTTTAGGTCGCCCATGGATCCGTGTAGCATGAGATGTGACGTCTACTCTTCATCAACGACTGAAGTTTATTGTAAAGGAAAAAGTTGTAATCGTTTGTGGAGAAGAGGATGTAGTGATTAACAAGATGACAACCTACCGTTATGTGGCAGTTGAAGGTGAGGTGCAGGAGTTGCCCTTTCAAGCTCTGGAGATTGTTACTGTTGACAAGTTCCCCGTCGTGGAAGGTAAGAAGTCTGAAGCACCCATGGCATATTTGAAGGATTCCAAAGCCCTCATAGAAGCTAGATCTCCCCATGATGGTTGGGGAAAATTGATCCAAGCACGTGAGAAAAAATATTGTTGTGGTCTAGGATATCAACCATCGTCCTCCGTGAAAGCTGGTTTGGTTCCTCTCAATGGAAAGCAGATTCCCTAAATTTTTGAAGTGTTCATCAATTCTTGTACAAGTAAAGGAGGACAAGTGCTCTCGACTTATGACAAAGGTGACGATAAAGATGTTTCAAGATTTATCTATCAGATTGTGCCAAACCAGAAGCTTAGCAATTGGACCGCCGTGGACATCCCTGATGTTGTTTTCCTTGATGTGTAATTTCAAGTTTCCATTAAGTCATATGCCCTGCCCAAGGTATAGAGACAGCTTGTATAAGGGGCCCCTTATGTTTCAATCTCCGTTTAAAATTGAATGAAAAGTCGCACTTTCGCATACAATTTTGTTCCCTGTCTTTTCGTTTACTTTTACTCTTCAAAATAAAAATGGAAATTCTTTTCTTTTCATATTCTAAATATTTTCTTACACTTTCTAAAATAAAACATAAAATCATCAATCTTGCATATCTATCTCGAATTCCATCGAAAATGATAGTGTTATTGTTCCTAATATCCTTGAGAATTCAGTTGACCATGTTGACGGAGATAGTGGGGAAGATTGTGAATTCCCTAAAGAACTAGAAAGACTCTTGAGACATGAAGAGAAGGTCATCCAGCCATATTAGGAAGAAAAATAAGTTATCGATATCGGTATTGAAGAGGTAAAGAGAGAAGTCAAGATAAATGCTACCTTGCAAAGTGAAGAAAAATAGGGGTTGGTTGAGTTGCTTCGAGAGTATGCTGACATCTTTTCCTGGTCGTATGAAGACATACCCGGTTTAGACACTGATGTAGTGATGCATAGATTGTCACTCAAGCTAGAATGTCCTCCTGTAGAGAAAAATCTGTGAAGAACCAGACCCGACATGGCTTTGAAGATCAAAGAATAAGTTCAGAAACAGCTTGATGCGGGCTTCCTATCTGTAATAAATTATTCGCCTTGGATTGATAACATTGTGCCTATACCTAAGAAAGATGGCAAGGTACGTATGTGTATTGACTACCGAGACTTGAATAGAGCAAGCCCAAAGGATGATTTCCCATTGCCTCATATTAATGTATTGGTTGATAATATTGCTCAGTCTTCAGTGTTCTCCTTCGTGAATGGGTTTTCGAGTTATAATGAGATAAAGATGGCTCCTGAAAACATGGATAAAACAGCTTTCACAACTCCTTGGGGTACCTTTTTCTATAGGTTCATTCCTTTTGGTCTCAAAAGTGCTGGTGCGACATATCATTGAGCTATGGTGACTCTGTTTCACGACATGATTCATAAAGATATCGAGGTGTATGTGGACAATATGATCGCAAAATCACAAACTGAGGAAGAACGTTTGGTCCATTTACAAAAGTTATTTGATCGTCTACGAAAGTTCAGGTTAAGGCTTAACCCCAACAAGTGCACCTTCGAGGTTTGATCGCGCAAGTTACTCGATTTTATTGTAAGTCAGTGAGGGATTGAAGTAGATCTAGACAAGGTAAGAGCAATACAGGATATGCCGACACCGAAAACTGAAAAAGAAGTACGAGGTTTTCCTGGAAGGTTTAATTACATAGCCAGGTTCATTTCTAATCTTACTGCTACTTGTGAACCTATCTTTAAATTTTTGCGCAAGAATCAAGATGTCCATTAGGATGAAAGTTGTCAAGAGGCCTTCGAAAATATTAAACAGTACCTTCAAGAACCACTAATATTGATACCTCGAGTTCTAGGGAGACCTCTTATCATGTACTTGAATGTGCTTGAAGGATCTATGGGTTGTGTGCTCAGCTAACATGATGATACTGGACGAAAAGAACACACCATCTATTACCTGAGCAAGAAGTTTAATGATTGTGAATCAAGGTATTCATTACTTGAGAAGACTTGTTGCACTCTTACGTGGGAAACTCGATGTTTGAGGAAGTACATGTTGATACATTCTACACTTCTGATATCTAATATGGATACGATAAAGTACATCTTTGAGAAACCAGCACTTACAGGAAGATTGGCTCGATGGAAAAAGCTCTTGTCTGAGTATGACATCCAATACGTTACACAAAAGGCTATCAAAGGTAGCATTATTGCTAATCATCTCGCACACCATCCATTGGAAGAGTATCAGTCAATGAAGTTTGATTTTCCAGACGAGGATGTTATGAAACTTGATGATAAAGAAGGACCCGAACCAGGGGAGCAATGGGCCTTCACGTTAAATGGTGCATCAAATTCCATGGGCCATGGTATTGGGGAAGTTATAACTTCTCCATGCAATACTCACATACCTTTCACAGCCAGGCAATGTTTTGATTGTGCAAATAATGTCGCATAATATGAAGCTTGTGTAATGGGTCTTGAAGAAGCCATTAATTTGAAGATCAAGATTCTTGAAGTTTATGGAGACTTTGCCTTAGTAATATATCAAGTACGAGGTGATTGGGATACATGACACCCTAATTTAGTTCCATATCGGGATTACATATTAGAGTTGTTGCCCTCTTTTGACGAGATCACCTTTGAGCATATTCCTAGAGAAGTAAATCAACTGGAAGATGCTCTGGCCACTTTAGTAGCAATGTTCAAAGCCAGCTATCCAAATTATGCACCCAATATAAGAATCCTTCGTTACAAGGAGCCAACACATGTTTTACATTCTCATTTTCTCACAACTGAAGATGTGTCGCGTGAAAATCCATGGTACTTTAACATCAAAATATATCTTGAGAAGCAAGAGTACCCCGAGGGTGCTATAATTTGTGATAAGCATACTCTTAGAATGTTGGCATCAAAGTTTTTACTGTTACGAGATGTTCTGTACAAAAGAAACTATGATTTGGTTCTACTCATATGCGTGGATAGACACGAAGCATAATCCATCATACGAGAAATCCACGAGGGATCTTTTGGGACTCATGCCAACGGATATTCCATGGCCAAGAAAATCCTACGAGCATGTTATTTTTGGATGACGATGGAAAGTAACGGTTTCATATATGCGAAGATGTGCCACAAATGTCAGGTTTACATAGACATGATACACGTTCCTCCCACCCCTTTGAATGTGATGACTTCGCCATGGCCCTTTTCAATGTGGGGCATTGATATGATTGGATGGATCGATCCGAGCGCTTCAAATGGACATAGGTTCATTCTCGTTGCTATTGAGTACTTCACCAAGTGGGTCAAAGCAGCTTCATACATGAATGTGACCAAGCAAGTTGTTACCCTCTTCATCAAGAAAGAAATCAGATGTTGTTATGGGACTCCAAACAAGATCATCATTGATAACGGGTCGGATCTCAACAACAAAATGATAAAGGAAATGTGTGAAGAATTCAAAATTGAGCACCATAATTCATCACCATATAAGACAAAGATGAATGGGGCAGTCAAAGCCGCTAACAAGAACATAAAGAAGATCGTCTAAAAAATGTTTAGAACATACAAAGATTGGCATGAGATTTTTCATTTTTCCCTGCATGACTATTGAACTTCGGTGCGTACCTCCACTGGGGAAACTCCTTTTTCAATAGTCTATGGTATGGATGCAGTGCTCCCAGTCGAAGTGGAGATTCCTTCATGGAGGGTTCTGATGGATACTAAACTTGATGAAGTTGAACAGATTCAAACAAGGCTCGACCAACTCAATATCATCGAAGAGAAGCACCTAGCAGCCATTTGTCATGGTCAGTTATATCAACAACTTCTCAAGAGAGCATTTGACAAGAAGATTCGACCTCGAGAGTTCCACACAAGCGATCTGGTCTTAAGGAAGATTCTCTGAATTCACTCTAATCCAAGAGGAAAGTGGACTCCCAACTATGAGGGTCCTTACATCTTGAAGAAAGCTTTCTCAGGAGGTGCTCTAATCCTGAAAAACATGGATGGAGAAGGCGTTCCACTTCCAGTCAATTCAGACTCAATCAAAAAATACTACGCATAAAAAGACCCGCTAAGTCGAAAACTCGAAATGGAGGCTTAGGAAAAAGTTAGGGCTAAAAAAGAAAAAGAGAAAAAGAATAACCCGCTAATTCGAAAACCCGAAAGGGCGGCTTAGGAAAAAATGGGTGTCCTGGTGGATTGAAAACCCGAAAGAGCGATCCAGGAAAAAATTAGGGACAAAAAGCGAGAGACTACAGTAAGAAGACTCTTCACGAATAAAAATTAAACCCTCATAACACGGGATGGATAAATTAAACTATTATCCTTCGGAAGCACATCACTAGGACGATCCAGGATATGGGAACTATAGCAATATCAGTTTTAATGGAAGTTCGAGATTTTCTTATTGCCATTTTACCTATTGTATTTTATCTTTTCTTAGCAACTTCCTCATTTAGGAGTTGTCTCCGTGTAAAAATGCCTATTCATAGGCAAAAATCATTAATAAAAAATTCCCCTTCAACCAAAAAGTTTTTTTCCTTCCTACGTTATTTTTCGTATGTGAATTGTGATTTAAATTCTTTGTTAGGCGTTGCATTGAAAACAATAAGGCAATAAGAATCACAAGCTAAGATGCGAAACACGACATTACATGGATATGAAGGCATCCCAAGGGAATTCCATGATGTTTAATTGTTTGTTTTTCTGTGCAGGTAGCAAGTCATAACGGTCGCCTCGACCAAGCTTTCCCCCTCCTCACCTCTTTGCAGACGTTTAAGCAACTGATTCTCCAACACGAAGAAACTTGGGGAATTTGATGAGACCCATGTTTCTACTCTGTCATCCACAAGAAGTCCAACATATGAAGAAAGTCAATTCAAGGTACTCTGCCTTAATAAGATTTAATCCCATGTGAACTCGACAAGGCTATAACTTGATTCTCTCAGTTTTCAAACATCAATCCATATTGGTATCTCAAGACAACGGGCAATAGATCCCAATAAGCCTAATATTTGGAACTTTGCATACAATAATCATCACTGCATATTACATTTCATCCTCGAACGCATAGCATATCCATGAATCATCATGCCACACTTTAGAATGCATATTGAAACATGAGCCAGATTTGGTACCTTGCCCTAAAGCCCCAAATCAATCCCAAATTAACAAAACATCCCCACAAATAATATCATCCTTATATTTTCTAGTTGACATCAATCATTACACTATCGACCAAAAGTCATGGTGCCAGTACAGTGTACTTCCCAACTCTCAAATACTTTATCTTCTCTTGGGCCGTAGGTCATCCATAGATATTACCTTCGCATTATCTTTCTTATGGTCGTAGGTCGTCCGTAGATCTTACCTTCTCATTATCTTTTTTAGGGTCATATGTCGTCCATAGACGTTACCCTCACGTTATCATATCCAGGGTTGTAGGTCGTCAGTAGACTTTACCCTCACGTTATCTTATTAAAGGTTGTAGGTCGTCCGTAGATCTTACCTTCGCATTATCTTTTCTAGGGTTGTAGGTCGTCCGTAGATCTCACCTTTGTGTTATCTTTTTTAAGGTCGTAGGTCGTCCGTAGATCTTACCTTCGCGTTATCTTTTCTAGGGTCGTAGGCCGTCCGTAGATCTTACCCTCACATCATCATTTTTTAATGTCATAGGTCGCTCGTAGATCTTACCTTCACATTATCATTTTTAAGGTCGTAGGTCGCTCGTAGGTCTTACCTTCGAATTATCATTTTTAAGGTCGTAAGTCGTCAATAGGTCTTATCTTCGCGTCATCATTTTTAAGGTTGTAGGTCATACGTAGATCTTACCCTCACATTATCTTTTCTTGGGTCGTAGGTCTTCCGTAGATCTTACCATCACTTTACCTTTCCTAGGGTCGTAGGTTGTCCATAGACTTTATTCTTACCTTGTCTTTTCCAGGGTCGTAGGTCGTCTGTATATCTTACTCTCACAAATATTTTCCTAGGATGGTAGGTCGTCAATAGATTTTACCCTCGTGTCATCTTTTCTTGGGTCGTATATCGCTCACCGACCTTACCCTTGTGACATCCTTTCTCTAGAGTCATAGATCATACGTCAATCTTTACTCGTTGTCTTTATTTTTCTTTTGGGTCGTGAATCCCACACGATAGGTTCTATACTGTCGTCGAGTTCTACCCCTCGTCCTTAAGTTATCATTTTGTTAGTAATCCTGCTTTCAGTCACCACGACATCGTCAACCATATCTTTTCAGTCATTTTAATACCCACTTCCATGAGGACCTTGTAATAGGAACCACTACCCCAGTACAACCTATCATTATTCAACCCCATTTATCCATCATGACCAGTTCACCTGTAAATTCTTTTTACAAATTCTTTTTTTCTCATTCCCATCAGACGTCACAAACAAGTAACACTCACACTGTGTCTCTAGGACAAATTTCAAGTCCTAGTATTTAACCATCTTCTACCTTGAACTTTCCAAAGGCTGACACAAATCTCACCTTCAGGGTTTAGACGATTAAATAGGGGCAACTGTCGTACCCCATATTTTTCCTACCTTTTACTTTTTCCTGGATTAGACTTTTCATCCCATTTACATCATTTTCACTAAGTCATTTGCATATCATGCATCTCATGGAATCAAGAACTTTGGTTCAAAGAATTAGGGTTGTGCCATCCTTATGTTTAATTTTGTTTTGAACTTTCCTCATTAGGTTAAGGGCAGTCTCATTTGGTTCTTGAGAAGTACATTATGGAATGAAGTTTTGAGGTATCATGGGTTTCCTTCTTCGTCAAGTCACAAGGATATTCTTCAAAGTCCTGGATTAGGGTTTTGATTATCTTCAACACTTCGAGATCTTTCTTCATCAATGTGCATTATCATGTTTGAGCCTGTTACATAATTCAAATTATGGTCAAGGGTTTATGACTAACATTGCAAGTATTTGAGCCATGGAACAAGAGATGATGTTGCAAACTCGTATGAAAATCAAGGCATGTTTTTGTTGCTTCATTTACAAGTCACTTGTGGTTTGGATATCAAAGTTAAGATTCTTATTGAAAGTGAAAGTTTGATTTGGCCACAATATGAAGACTGAGGTTAGAAGACAAGGCATATAGTTTACATTGAAGTTCAAGTTACAAAGGCAAGATGCATCATTCAAACCATTCAAGTGGGAATTTCAAATTTTAACCGAGATTCAAGTACTGTCTAATTTCCATAAAACAAATTCATCATTCATAAGGTTCAAAGAAACATCATTCAAGTTTCATATTTGTAGGCAATTTACAATTTGAAATGCAAGTTACAAACATTTTGTTTACAAAAAAGAAATAAATGTTTGTTCTTTGAGTTTCTTAGCTTCATCTTCAAGCAACTCGTCCTTACTCCTTTCCATGACATTTTATTCACCTTTCAACCATGCTTTTGCCATCCAATCCTCATGCTCATGAAACAAGAAAGAGGGGAAATTAGCAAACATCCATATGTGAATATAATTCTAAACACGAACTAATTGTTAAAAGAAAATTCGCATTTCATCATAGTGTTTGTATTTGGAATCACAAATTAAAAGGGTTTTTTTCAATCATGGGCCATCTTCTCCTATTTTTTAAATCACTAAGTTTGGGTTTTTGGTTCACAAAAGGAAAAGAAATTTGCTAACATTTTCTTACTGCAAAAGCAAAGCACAAACTACCAAAACAAAAAAGTCAAAACTACTAAACAGGAGCACGAAAGGAAGACTTGCAACAATACTGCCAAACCAAGCTGCAAACAAAGCAAGCAAAACTGCCAAAATAACAAAGTTGTAAACAACAACGACAACACAGCAAGCAAAAAGCACAACAGCACAACACAACAAGTGAAGCAGCAGCCCAAACGGGCAAACTGCAGCTGCAGGCAAAATATAGAACACCAGCAAAACCGCCCAACAACAAACAAAGACCGGAAAAAACAATTCATAAAAACAGTAGCAAACACGGCAAGCTAGCACATGCCCAAATCCCTATGCATCATCATGTTCCTAAAAAATACAAACCCTTCAGAATTGTGTGAAAAGCAGAATAACTTTACATCATAGAGAGACAAAGAGAAAATAATAGGTTTAGAAAGATGTAACCTAACCAAAACCAGTTCAAAGTCTGCTACAACTTTATATGCAAATAGTAAGAAAAAAACTGCATTAAAGGAAGCACAAGACAGCATGTCAAAATTGTCCAAAACTGCTACTACCCTTCTGCTGCATAATGTCATAATAGTCTAGGAAAGAATCAAAATAGCCTGAAAATGACATCAAATATGCAAACCTAAACTTGCATTAAAAAATCCCATAAGACAATATACCAAGGATGTTTAAACTTCACCATATTTCCCCCCAATTTCCACCATTATCTCACTATAAGAAAACCATTTTTTCATTGACCAAAAGGGAGGCGAGAAAAGAAAAAACACTGCAAATGTACAACTTCCAAAAAACCAAACAACCCTCCTCATTGAATAACTTTCATACACAACTCGCCCCCTCCAACTTGTTTTTAATCTGGCCATTATCAACAAAGGGAAAAAAACTTCAAACCACTGTTTTCATCACCTTCAAAATAATTCTCCAAAGCTTACCTGCGTATAAAGTTCGACAAGAAAAAAACACATAGAAAAAAACCAGAAAATGGACAACTACACATAGCAAAAAAAACCGAAAAGAGAGAAAACCACTGCCAAAATCACATCAAGTTCTTCCTCCACCATCCACCATAGCTCAAAATCCTCTACCCGCTGAACTTGCAAAACCTGCAAGTGAATACAAAACCACCAACACTTTCCTCTATGCTAACACCACTAAAAACATTTCAACCACATCTTCGATTCTCAACCTGTAATACTCAACACCACCAACAACAAATACTCTCAATAATTCACAAAAGGAAGAAAATAAGATGATCAAGTAAGAATCCATATATTGCCTGAATTGGGAAGCATCTCAAGGTTTCATTTCTTCATCCTCTAGAATTTGCAATAGCGACCGGAACAGTCGTCGGTTCCGTTGGTAAGATTTCCTTTGTTTTTTTGGTATTACATTTTAATGAAAAAAATGGTAATCCTCATGATTAATTTTATTCTCCTTTTGTTTTCCATCTGTGACTTCCTGCGTAGCTTCATTGTGATATTCTGAATTCATGAAAATTGGGGGTTTAGGATTATTGATGGGTTAGGGTTTGAATCGTGAGAGACTAGAAGAGAGAGTTATTGTTGTTGAGGCATCAGTGTGAGAATTGAGAAAGAGGGAGATAATCGTTTGGTTTCAGAGAGGAATAAGGTTTTGCTTTAATTCCATTCATTTTCAAAAAAATGATAGAATAAGAGGGTTACCATTTTGAGAGATTCGTGAGAGACTAGCAGAGAGAGTTGTTGTTGGTGAGGCGTTAGCGTGATAATTGAGAAGATGAACAGAGGAAATATTGGAGAGAGGTGCTGTTTGTCTTTGTTAGGGTTTTCTCAACCCATTTTGCTTAAAAAGGGGCTGGGCCCGGACCCCGTTGATTCGGTCTGGCCCAACATTTTTTTGCTTGCATTGTTTTTATTTTGTTAAAAACCTGGGCCCTTGCTGTTTATCTCAATTCTTAAGCCCAACTTATTCTGTTTTATTCTAATTTGTCTTGTTTTAACACTTGAACCATCATTTTTTCAGCCCAGCAAATTTCTAGTATCTCACCCCTAATTTCCTGCTTTACACATATGTTCTAATTAAGTTTAGTTTTATTTATTTTAATAATTTTATTAGTTTTTATTGTCTATCAATTTATCTTAGTTAATAAAATTAATTAAATAATCATGATTTTGGTTAATTAGATAATTCTTATTAATTAGTTTAGCTTAAAAATTAATTTAGTAACTTTGTGGATTTTAATTTTATTTTAGTTTAGTTAACATTTTTAGTTATTTTTCTTAGTTACATTTCTTTACTTGATAGAAAATCACAAGAATATTAGAATAGGTTCAGTTTTTCTTTTAATTAATTTTATTTGATAAAAATACCAAAAAATATTTAGAGTTACTTTTAGTTCTGTTTTAATGTTTTCTTTCCTAAAAGAAATAATAAAAAAAAACCCGAAAATATATATACTTGGGTGTATTTTAAACATTCGTTTAAATTAATCATCACAAAAAAATATAATAACTTTCGAATTAACTTTCTTTTAATAGTTTCTTTACTTAAAAATTCATAAAAATATAAAAATACAAAAAAAAATGTGATTACCTTTTTTTAAAAAAACTTTTTAAACTGAAATTTTCTTATTAGTCATTTAGAATAGTTAATTTTATAGGTAATTTAAGTGGTTTATTTGTTAATTTTTGATTTGGTTGTATTGCTTGTTTAACTGTATTCTTAATCGAACTTTCGATCTGATTCATCCCCATTCATAGAACTTGTACCCCCCATTCCCATGTGGTTTGTAATAGTTTAGAATTTTGTTTCTCTCTTTTTTCTTTATATGTTTAAATTTATAATGATACATGTTTTATCAAAATTAGAACACTTGGCCTCCTCTTGGGGTCATCATCAATGAGCAGGTATCCACTAACAAATGCACACTCGCACACATTTCAATTGGTCGTTTAGAATACTAGCAACACGCCAGTCTAACTTACTAGGAGCATGCATATAGCCACCTTGTATGGGCTTTTGACTTTCATCTTATCCATTTAAGCAATTTCTTTCCCTTTGGTCCACATACAAAGCATCTTCTTTAAGGGTCTCATAGTTGAGTTTGGGCATGGCCATTCTCACGAGGTTAATCAAGTTTATCCCTTGATTAAACATAACTTGAATCAACCACTTTGGTCCATACACCAAGTGTTCCATTTACACCTTTCATGATACTACCCATTTTGTCGTCACTTTTTGCTCTGATCAATCTTCACAAACACTTTTACTTTATTCTTACGAGCATGTTCCCTTAGGATGATAGTTTCCTCTTATTTAGGATGCGAACTAATTATACCTTAGGTTAGAACACATGCATGACAACATTAGGATCTCTTAGTCCCCCTCTTAACCTCTTTTCTTCCTTTGTAATTAAAACTTATCATTCACAAATAAAAAATCCAAAAACATTTAATCGTTATTCAAATTCATTTCAAAACTCGCAAACCACTCGACCAATCAAAACTTCTCCCAACAGGCATGTTATCTCCTTTCAACCGTGATACAAACCGCGACTATTGCTAGAATGTGTGCATTAACGTCGCCCACTAAAAAACACCAACAAACCAACCACTTTCTAGAGGAACTATGGTGTTCTGATTCCTTCACTGGATACATAGGAAAATGGTTGTGAGACCCTCGTGAATGCACTAATAAAAAATCATTTCTTTCCCCTTAAGCAAGTATAGTTATAGATAAACACAACCTTAGAAGCGAACAAACAAAATGGATCTCGTTGAGTACAACAAATGTGAGGGGTGCTTGATCGCACTAAATCGCACTATGTTTCTGACTCAAATATCACATGTTTTCCTTAGTTTTTATTGTCATTTTCTCGTATTATGTTCCTTTTTCCTTTGTTTTCAGGATTCTTGTCATTTCAGAGCCTTCTGTGAAGAAACGAGCCAAAACGCCAAGAAATTAGGGTTTTTCAAGATATTTTGCACTTATGGCGTTCAGCACCGCGCTGGCTACAGGAAACGCGATGACGTGGCCCACTTTCACCCAGAGATCAACTGCCACGTTCCCATGATGTGGCGGTTCCAGGCGCCGCGCCCGCGGCCACCCTCACCGCGCCCGCGGCCTTCACAAAAAGGCTCCCGCTCAAAAGAAGTTAAGGGGCATGCTGGTCCTTACGCACCTCAAAGTTCCTCTATAAATAGCTTTCGATTCTCATTCTTTAGTTTCATCCAAGCTTAGTACAATCTTAAGCCATATACTATCAGTTTCTGTAAAGTAATAATCTCTTCACATCGGGGAGTTATTGCGGTGTAGATTAAGTTGTAATCGAGTCTTGGAGCACTTTGGTTGAAGTTCATCATACCGGCCTTACTTTTCCGTAGATTTGTATCAGATTCAAGTCTCCGACCGGAGCAAGGTTCTAATTTATTGCATTTCTTTATTTAATTGCTCTTACCATAGTCTACACGTTTTATAGACTTTAAATGCTCTTACCATAGTCTACACGTTTTATAGACTTTAAATGCTCTTACCATAGTCTACACGTTTTATAGACTTTAAATGCTCTTACCATAGTCTACACGTTTTATAGACTTTAAATGCTCTTACCATAGTCTACACGTTTTATAGACTCGCACTTATTATGTCTGGCTAAACTATAAAGGTTAGGATGTAATGATTGTCATCGTGGTTGTGTTCCAATTATCATGCTAGTGAAAATACTCTGGGGATGTTTTGCTTCTAACTTAAGTCAATTGTGTTTAAATGTTTAATTGGGTAAGATCGAAAGCCGTCCAAACTAATGATACGACTTGATTATTATTTAACCAAACAAAAAGAGCGACAGCCGTTGATTGGTTAAATAGGAATCATTGACCCTTTTTAGAAAACGATTTTGAAACTATTTTCGGACGCGTTTGTAGGTTTAAAATCTGACTCTTGGCCAAAAGCCAAAAGTCTCTTTAAGTTAATCTTTCCGAGTAAGATCACTTTTCTGTTAAGTCAAAACTATCAATTTCTTAAAAATAGGTTTACCTCTTTAACGCGGAAGGCACCCTTTATATGTGACAATAAAGGAATTTAATTTAAAGAGTAAACTCGGTTCTTAGTAGTCAAAAGCTACAAGTTCCCGTTAAACTGATTCTTTGCTATCAATAGAAAATACTGCCCCATAAGTAGGTTCATCTACGCATGACCGGACCAATATCTGATTACATGATTTACATTCCAACCTGTCTTTTAAACTGTTATTTCCCTCGCATATTTACTTCGTGCACTGCACTCACATCAATATCCTTATTCGCCTTAGATAAGCACCTTAGCAATAGAGTTGATAGATTGACAATTGGTCTCTGTGGTTCGATAATCTTATATATTACTTCGATAGGCTGTACACTTGCAGTACTATATTTAGGCTACAGATTAAACACCCCATCAAGTTTTTGGCGCCGTTGCCGGGGACCAACTTCGTCAAATTTCGTACCCTATTGTTATCCCGTTTAGACTAAGGCTATTCTAGCCGGTAGATGCGTAGAAATAGTAGCACCGGCAACCTAATAGATCCTTTAGTAGAACCTGAACGTTACGCTCGTGCCCGTCTTTTTATTCGCAAGATAAGAAGAGCTATGGCAGAAGATCGTAACCAAAGACCGCTCAAGGAATTCGCCCAACCATCTAACGAGGAACCTAGTTCTAGTATAGTAAACCCTGCTATAACTACCAACAACTTTGAACTAAAGCCCTCGTTACTACAATTAGTACAACAAAACCAATTCGCTGGTCTCGCTACCGAGAACCCGAATCAACATTTAAAGGTATTTATCCAGTTAGCTGACACCCTTAAGGCAAATGGAGCCACGCCCGAAGCTATCCGATTAAGACTATTTCCTTTTTCCCTTAGAGGTAAAGCTCACGACTGGTTAGACGCCCTTCCAACTAACTCAATAACAACTTGGGAAGACCTTAGGAGAGCTTTTCTTGCGAGGTATTTTCCACCAAGCAAGACCGCTGTTCTTAGGAACCTGATCACTTGTTTCACCCAAAACCAAGGCGAATCACTTTTTGATGCCTGGGAGAGATATAAAGAACTTTTAAGAGCCTGTCCGCACCATGGCCTAGAGCAATGGTTAATCATACATACCTTCTATAATGGACTCCATTACAACACAAAGATGTCCATAGACGCCGCCGCTGGCGGAGCGTTGATGTACAAACCTTACCCTGACGCTTGTGCCCTCATAGAGGACATGGCCCAAAACCATGCCCAATGGGGATTAGAACGAGCGACAGTAGAGAAAAAGGAGAGCCATGGAGGAAAGCATGAGGTAAGTTGCATGGACATGATCAGTGCCAAGATGGACGCCCTAGCCTTGAGAGTCGAGAACATGTCTCAAAACCCAACCACAGTAGCAGCAATCCAATCGGAGTGCGAACTCTGTGGAGCTCAAGGACATCAAACCGTTGACTGTAACCTTTTGAACGAATCAAGCTCAGACCAAGTTAACTATACTCAAGGGAACCCTTTCTCGAATACCTACAATCCTGGATGGAGGAACCACCCGAATTTCTCTTACAAAAACAACAACCCTATCCAAAATCCCGGACCTTCGAGACCTCAAGGATTCCAAACACAAAAACAAAACCAACCTATGCAAATAGTACCCCCAAGACCAAACCTTAAAGAAACCATAGACACCTTTATTCAAGCTCAAACCCAGCAAAATAAGGAGTTTATGAACCAACATATTCACACGAACGAACTGGTTACTCAACTAGCAACCAAGTTTGACCAGATAATAACCCACACCAAAATGCTTGAGACTCAGATTTCCCAAGTAGCACAAAACACCTCTGTACAAGTTGCACCTGGAGGACAATTCCCTGGACAAACTCAACCAAATCCAAAAGGCCAAGCAAATTCTATCACACTAAGAAGTGGAACCGCTTATGAAGGACCTAGAAATCCTGACTTAAGCACATCAGAAAAACCTATGGAAGATGCTACGCCCAAAGACCAGGTGGAGGAACCAGAGAAACCAGGAAAGCAATCAAAACCAGAAGTAGAAAAAAACACTCAACAACCTTATAAACCACCTATTCCATTCCCACAGAGGCTGAAAAACACCAAAGTAGAAAACCAGTACCAAAAGTTTATTAAGGTAATAGAGAAACTCCATGTTGAGATTCCTTTTACTGAAGCTATAACCCAGATACCATCATATGCTAAGTTTCTGAAAGATATTTTGACCAATAAACGACGACTCGATGATCCCAAGCCTTTAGAATGTCATTTTATATCCGAAAATAAACTCGCCAAGAAAGATAAAGACCCTGGAAGTTTTTCTATCCCTTGCATCCTAGGTAACCATATGATAGACAAAGCATTTTTAGACCTAGGAGCAAGTGTAAGTCTGATGCCTCTGGCCGTCTGTAAGAGGTTAAAATTAGGAGAACTTCAACCTACTAAGATGTCCTTACAACTAGCTGATAGATCTGTCAAATATCCCATGGGTATTTTAGAAGACATACCTGTCAAGATTGGTCAGTTGTACATTCCGACCGACTTCGTCGTAATGGATATCAAAGAAGATGAAGACATCCCAATCCTCTTAGGAAGACCCTTCCTATCGACCGCCGGAGCTATAATAGATGTTAAGAAAGGGAAACTGACTTTCGAGGTAGGAGATGAAAAGATTGAGTTCATTTTATCAAAATTTCTAATGGCACCAGTGATAGGAGATGCGTGTTATGCCATCGACATCATTGATGAATGTGTAAATGAGCTCGAACAAAACGAATTATTAACCAAATTACCATCAACCCCTATTTTAGAGGATGACGGATTTGAGAGTATCGAACCGTACATTGACGACAACCTTTTCGAATGCTTAGCTCTTACCCATAACCTTATGCCACGTGCTGAGAAAACCACTATAGAACTTAAGGAACTACCCAAGAATCTAAGATATGAGTTTTTGGATGAGGAGATGAATAGACCTGTTATAATTAGCGCCACTCTAAACCAAATAGAAACAAATCAACTATTAGATACCTTGCGAAAATATCCCTCAGCTTTAGGGTATAAAGTTTCAGATTTAAGAGGTATAAGCCCATCCGTATGCATGCATCGGATTATGCTAGAAAAAGATTCGAAACCCTCAAGAGAACATCAAAGAAGAATAAACCCTATCATGAGTGATGTAGTCAAGAAAGAAGTTCTTAAGTTATTAGAGGCTGGTATCATATACCAAATTTCGGACAGTGAATGGGTAAGCCCAGTCCATGTGGTACCCAAGAAAGGAGGTATCACTGTTCTAAAAAATGAGAAAGGTGAGCATGTGGCAAAACGAACAGAAGGAGGATGGCGAATGTGTATAGATTACAGAAGGTTGAATAAGGCAACAAGAAAAGACCATTTCCCTCTCCCATTTATAGATCAGATGCTTGAACGTCTAGCAAGACACTCATGTTTCTGCTATCTTGATGGATATTCGGGATTTTTCCAAATCCCTATTCACCCAGAGGACCAAGAAAAAACCACATTTACCTGCCCTTATGGAACATTCGCTTATAGACGAATGCCCTTTGGACTCTGTAATGCACCTGCCACTTTCCAACGTTGTATGATGTCAATTTTCGCAGACTACCTAGATGGAATTATGGAAGTATTTATGGACGATTTTTCAGTGTGTGGGTTTGATTTCAAAAACTGCCTCTCGAACTTGGAGAAAATCTTAAAAAGATGTGTGGAAGTAAACCTTGTGTTGAATTGGGAAAAGTGCCACTTTATGGTAAGTGAAGGGATAGTCTTGGGACACATTATTTCTGAAAGAGGTATAGAAGTCGATAAGGCCAAGATAGAAGTTATAGAAAACTTAAACCCACCTAAGACCGTTAGGGAAATAAGAAGTTTCCTAGGACATGCCGGGTTCTACCGACGTTTCATCAAGAATTTTTCCGCAATAACTAAACCTTTAACTAACTTATTGATGAAGGATGTCGAGTTTGAATTCGACCAAAAATGTCTTGAGGCCTTTGAAGTTTTAAAGCAAGCTCTTATTTCAGCACCTATCATAAGACCACCTGATTGGACACAACCCTTTGAAATCATGTGCGATGCTAGTGATTTCGCTGTAGGGGCTGTACTAGGGCAAAGAAAAGACAAAAAACTGCATGCAATTTACTACGCTAGTAGAACATTAGACGCCGCCCAGCTAAATTATACAACCACAGAAAAAGAATTGCTAGCCGTAGTTTTTGCTATTGATAAATTTCGATCTTATTTGGTGGGAGCAAAAATAATAGTATACACAGATCATGCAGCAATCCGGTACTTGTTAAGTAAGAAAGATGCTAAGCCTAGATTGCTCAGATGGGTACTTTTACTCCAAGAATTTGACTTGGATATTAAGGATAAAAAAGGAGCTGAAAACTTAGTAGCTGATCATCTCTCTAGGTTAGAACACCTTAAGCCTGAACTTATACCTATAGACGATCACTCTACTTATGAAAGATTAATAGCTGGGATAAACTCAACTGAAGAAGAGACTTATGAGGAAATCTCAACCATGAACAACATACCATGGTACGCAGATATTGTAAATTATCTAGCCGCTGATATCATACCCCCCGACTTAAGCTACCAACAGAAGAAGAAGTTTTTCAGAGATGTTAAACACTTCTTTTGGGATGAACCCCTCCTATTCAAAAGAGGAATAGATAATATATTCCGACGATGTGTGCCGGAGGAAGAAGTAGGCAATGTCATTAAACATTGTCATGCTTCACCTTATGGTGGACATGCAAGCACGTCTAAAACATGCGCCAAAATATTTCAAGCAGGTTTTTATTGGCCTACTGTATGGCGCGATGTCCACACTTACATTACAAAATGTGACCGATGCCAACGCACTGGGAACATCTCAAGACGTGATGAAATGCCTTTAAGAAACATCCAAGAAGTGGAAATATTTGATGTCTGGGGTATAGATTTCATGGGACCTTTTCCTTCCTCAATGGGTAACAAGTATATCCTAGTAGCTGTCGATTATGTCTCAAAGTGGATCGAAGCTGTTGCATCACCCACAAACGATACCAAGGTAGTTATCAAACTGTTTAAGAATATTATTTTCCCTAGGTTTGGAACCCCGAGGTTAGTCATAAGTGATGGAGGATCGCATTTTATATCTAAGATATTTGACAAGCTTCTAAGAAAATACGGAGTAAAACATAGAGTAGCATCACCATATCACCCGCAAACCAGTGGCCAAGTAGAGGTATCGAATAGGGAGATTAAGCAGATCCTAGAAAAAACCGTATCATTATCCAGAAAAGACTGGTCTGGAAAACTTAAAGACGCCTTATGGGCTTATAGAACGGCTTATAAAACCCCTATTGGAACAACTCCTTATCAATTGGTTTATGGAAAGTCCTGTCATTTACCCTTCGAACTAGAACATAAAGCCTATTGGGCCATTAAATCCTTGAATCTAGATTACCTGAAAGCCGGAGAAAAACGTATCCTGGACATTCACAAGCTAGAAGAGCTTCGCTTGAATTCCTATGAGAATGCCATCATATATAAGGAAAGAACCAAAATGTGGCATGATAAAAAAATCATCAAGAAAGATTTCAACATTGGTGATCCTGTTCTCCTATTTAACTCAAGGTTACGACTTTTTCCTGGTAAGCTTCGTTCAAGATGGACAGGTCCATTTGAAGTGTCAAAAGTTCTAAAGTCTGGAGCAGTAGAACTCAAAAACAATTCATGTGCTCCATTTGTGGTAAATGGACAAAGACTGAAGCTCTACAAAGGAGGCGATTTGCCTGTTGACTACTCTAGTCATATTCTTATAGACCCACCAATACCCACATAAAGTAAGATCTAATCGTCAAGCTAAACGACGTTAAACAAGCGCTGCATGGGAGGCAACCCATGGTTTATTCTTTATTTTATTTTATTTTATTTTAGTAATTTATATATTTTATCTGGACTAATTTCTTGTGTTTATATTTTCAGGATGCATCACCCCGATGGTATGGTTGTGATTTTCAGAGATGAAGCGCAAAAGGCCCGATTTGCTACCTTATCTGCTAGACCTATGGTACCCACTAGGTACCCCGATCAGAGCTGCATGGAGGCACTCGGGATTGAGCCAAGTATTCGGTATCTATGCAACCAACTTAGCTGGGATTCTTATGCCGATGATGTCCACAAAACCTACAGGAACCTTACTCTGGAGTTTCTTAGCTCTATGGACTATAATCCACGAGTAGGTGAAGGAGATGAGCGAGGACGCCTGAGTTTCAGATTGTTTGGCACCGAGTATACCCTGACCACCAAAGAATTTGGGGATTTGCTTGGTTTCCAAACTGGACCGACCGCTATAACTGAGTTCCCATTGAGTTCCTACATGGACAGAGACATTGACAAATTTTGGCAGGACATTACTGATAGAGCCAGTCTTGACCCCTCTACCCAGCTGTCCCGGAAGATCCATAACCCGGCCTTCCGATACTTCGAGATGATCCTATGCCACACTTTCTTTGGGAGGAGTTACTGTGACCACTTGGTCACCGCTGAGGAGATCCTTTTCTTATACTGTGCTAGTCAGTCCAGACCTATAGCTAGTGGAGGTTTTCTGATAGAGAGCCTCGAGCAGACTGCTCGATCCGCTGTAGGGCTCATTCATTCCGGAGGGAATGTGACACAGATAGCTTCTGCTTTGGGTTTAGACAGTATGATAGCACAGCTGACCCCATACTGTGGATATACTTTTCTGGATTTAGACTTTTGCATGGATCGTGGATTCATGAGGAGGGCCTCTTTCCACCCATATCGGTACAGATTGCTTATCAATGACCAGACAGTTTACACCTTCACCATGCCAGACCCTCAGATGACTTGTGTTTCCAACTCTGCTAACTGGAACTATTCTGTAGAAGGTTGGGGTGAGATATCAGAGTACACTCCAGAATACACTCCTGCCTCCGAAGAGTACACTCCAGAATACACTCCTGCTTCTGAAGATCCCACTCAGGACTACACTCCTTCCTCCGAGGACTCCGCTCCAGATCACACATCCCGACCCGAGGTTACACATACTACTGTTCTTACTAATAACCTCAGCTTGCAGGAACCTGCCATTCGCACTCTATTGACTGCTATGCGCACTGAGATAACCACTCTCCGCAATGAGGTGGCTGACCTTCATTTGCAGTTGGAAGTGAATGATGTTACCTTCGCTGGTGAGTTAGATGAATTAGCTCACGAGGTGGCAGAGATTCGACGCCAGCTGACTGAGCTGCGTGGCCCAGGCACTCCTGCAGAGCTTCCTACCGGTTGGCAATAGATCTTTATTGTTCACAAGATATCTAGTTTCAGTATTATTAGTATTATGTTGATTTCCTTTTCAGACTCATTTTTATTTTTGCATTATCTGTTTCCTGAGTTGTTAATATTTATTTTGATGACCCAATGTCCGTACCTATATCTATATATATATATATATGCATATGTTATATTTATTTACTAATGTTTTTGTTTTTCTAGGTCACCATAGTTTTAATATAAAAATAAAATAATTAAACATGTGTATATGTATTCACGTACATATATGCACATTTATAACAAAAATAGGTACACCTCCAGAAATTGAAGATAATGGCGAGGAAGAAAAAGCCCAATGGAAAGAAAGCCAGGCCAGCCCAACTGACCTCGACCTCACCGCGCCCGCGGTAGGCCCTGCCGCGCCCGCGGTGACGCAACGGTCACCTAACGGCTAGTAGCTCGTTTTTCCCCCCATTTTACCACTTTTTCAATTTCCAATCCCATTTTCTTCCAATTTTAACCCACTTTATTACCCATACCAACCCACTACATTTATTTCCATTATTTTCATCATAAATATTTACAACCACCATTTTCTTTCTTCCCTTCCTATAAATACCCCCTACTATATCATTTTCTTCCTCACACCTTCATTACTTCTACATCCCATTCTTTCTCTCTTTTTATCCACAAGAAAATCCTATGGAATATCACGGCTACATTTTACGTGGTGGTCAAGCCGGAGAAAGGCAACTAAAGCGGCTTGAAAAATTGCTGACAACACCAATACACTCTACCAGGTATATCGATGAAAACTGTCTATATTCATTAGGTATATACCATAGTGTATTCTTCCTTCTAGATAAAATAGGTATGCATGATATTTTTGCTACTCAAGCACCAACCTACCCTAGGCTGACATTCGAGTTTTTAAGTTCTTTAATTTATAACGTCTCTCCTAACACTGCTAGCACCGTAGGTGGAGTCAAATTTAGAATGTTTAATGTCGAATATGATTACTCCACTGACGGTCTAGCCGCCATGTTAGGATTGCCTTATGGGGATGGTGCCATTTGTGAAGCACCTTTAGACACGGATTGGGCATTTGAAGCATTTTGGGCCAGAATTACTAAACAAAATGCAACATCTTTTGATGGCCTTCTTGCTTCTCACATCCACAATCCTGCCCTTCGTGTCTTTAGATTTCTTTTAGCATCCACCATCTTTGCTCGGGAAAACCCAAACAAGGTGAATGCTAAAGAATTAATTATCATGCAGAGCTGCCTCACAGACACCAAAGTTAATCCCGTCCCATTCATGATTGCCCACATGCACCATGTTTTAAGAAAAGGTGGGCCGATTTCCTTTGGTGGACTGATTACCACTATTGCCCGTGCCATAGGATTGGATACGGAACTTGCCACCCTAGAACCACTTCCTCCTCGGATTGCAAATCTTAAATTTTTCAGGGATATGCGTTTATGCAAGACGAGGAAGGAAGGTGGTTACTTCCTCATGGTTGGAGGTGCTGCTATACCCAGTGTTGTTATGCCTTGCACCCGTCGTACTGATATTAGATTTGAGCGTAACTGGACCTACGATCTCAACGCTCCTGCTTTTATTGGTCCGTTGCCCCCAAATCTACCTTTAAATGAGGGTAACAACACTGATGATGAGTACGATTTCCAAACAGAGGAACCACCCCATTTTTCACCTTCACACACGGCACCTTCAACCTCTAACCCACATGCAGGTACAGCTCCTAGCTTCCATGTCACTGAGGACATGTGGCGTGAGCATATGGCCCGAGAGGCCCAGAGGGACACCCTCCTTGCTACCTTGCAGCAACAGGCGGCCGACAACATGGCCTTCATGCAAGCGTCCCAAGAACAAAATGCTAGCTCTCTGCGCACTATTATGGAAAGTCAGCTGGCTTTTCAGAGAGAACAGCACCTACACCAGACCACATACGCTCGTCACTTCCAATTGATGGAGGCAACCCAAGGCACCCTCATTGGTCGGACCCAAGAGCTACAAGCGGCAAATGCCGCCTTGTCAGAGAGACTGGAGCAGCTTGTTTTGGACCGAGATAGCCGCCGTCGCAGCCGTAGCCGCCGTTCCGGTCGTACCAACCAGGATGGTGAAGGTCCTAGTGGCCCCCACTAGTGTTTTCAGGTACCTCCTCCTACCTTATTTTGGAACATTGAGGACAATGTCTGATTTAAATGTGGGAGGAGCATTTATCGCTTTTATTTCCCATTTTTCGCTTTTATTTTTCGCTTTTATTTTCCTTCCGCATTTTTCCTTTTTATTCGTAGTTAATAAAATGCATGTGATAGGCGAGTCTTTCTGCGTAGTGTACCCTTTCATTTCCCCCACCTTTTAGCCTTACAAAATTTTTATTTTTCAAAGATTTATGGTTGTTTTTAAGGATTTGGGCTATGAGACAGGTCCTAGATAGGGTCTGTTTCTCGGACACTCACTTTTTGAAAAATTCGTTATCATTTTTACACCATAAGCCTTTTTGAATATTTAGATTAGATCCTTTCTCCCCAATATGCTATGATTTTGAATAAAACTGTACAAATAGGTCTTCAAGTAGTTTATCTTAGCAGTCAGCTCCGGCCTAAGCATGCTCTAAGTGTGGGATCGATGAATATAAGTGGATGATCTCTATTTTTGCCTTAAAAGTTACAAAATAAAGTATGAATACGACTACGAGTTGGGTGATCCTCACAAAGATTACTTAACACAAGAAAGTTGTAAACACTAACAAAAACAAAGAAAAAAATATATATAAGGCATATCTGTTGTAGTTGGTTCAGAGGTATCTGGTGCTGAACTTGGTAGGGCGGACTACGGTCCGATCCCCCGCAACTGCAAATGGGTAAAATAAAAAGGGATTAAACCAACTCTTGTACCAGAATCCCATCACTTGAGATCAGAGTCACTAACCGGTCACTACACCATGAGTATGTACGGATAACGGGCTTAATGTGATTGCGCCTGAATGAAAAAGGACCTCGTACAAAAAGAAGTCTTAGCATAGTAAGGATATTTGGATCAATATGTATACTTATGAGGTTTATGTCCGCATTTCTGCGAGTAGTGTAATTAAGATACCCTTGATTCAGATAGTTAGTGCCTGACAACACACCCTTACTCGGACTTAGAAGCCCTCTTTGCCCAAAACCTGTATACACCATAAACTTTCTTTCATCTACTTTTAAGAGTTGTTGCTTGAGGACAAGCAAAGGTCTAAGCGTGGGAGGATTTGATCGCACTAAATCGCACTATGTTTCTGACTCAAATATCACATGTTTTCCTTAGTTTTTATTGTCATTTTCTCGTATTATGTTCCTTTTTCCTTTGTTTTCAGGATTCTTGTCATTTCAGAGCCTTCTGTGAAGAAACGAGCCAAAACGCCAAGAAATTAGGGTTTTTCAAGATATTTTGCACTTATGGCGTTCAGCACCGCGCTGGCTACAGGAAACGCGATGACGTGGCCCACTTTCACCCAGAGATCAACTGCCACGTTCCCATGATGCGGCGGTTCCAGGCGCCGCGCCCGCGGCCACCCTCACCGCGCCCGCGGCCTTCACAAAAAGGCTCCCGCTCAAAAGAAGTTAAGGGGCATGCTGGTCCTTACGCACCTCAAAGTTCCTCTATAAATAGCTTTCGATTCTCATTCTTTAGTTTCATCCAAGCTTAGTACAATCTTAAGCCATATACTATCAGTTTCTGTAAAGTAATAATCTCTTCACATCGGGGAGTTATTGCGGTGTAGATTAAGTTGTAATCGAGTCTTGGAGCACTTTGGTTGAAGTTCATCATACCGGCCTTACTTTTCCGTAGATTTGTATCAGATTCAAGTCTCCGACCGGAGCAAGGTTCTAATTTATTGCATTTCTTTATTTAATTGCTCTTACCATAGTCTACACGTTTTATAGACTTTAAATGCTCTTACCATAGTCTACACGTTTTATAGACTTTAAATGCTCTTACCATAGTCTACACGTTTTATAGACTTTAAATGCTCTTACCATAGTCTACACGTTTTATAGACTTTAAATGCTCTTACCATAGTCTACACGTTTTATAGACTCGCACTTATTATGTCTGGCTAAACTATAAAGGTTAGGATGTAATGATTGTCATCGTGGTTGTGTTCCAATTATCATGCTAGTGAAAATACTCTGGGGATGTTTTGCTTCTAACTTAAGTCAATTGTGTTTAAATGTTTAATTGGGTAAGATCGAAAGCCGTCCAAACTAATGATACGACTTGATTATTATTTAACCAAACAAAAAGAGCGACAGCCGTTGATTGGTTAAATAGGAATCATTGACCCTTTTTAGAAAACGATTTTGAAACTATTTTCGGACGCGTTTGTAGGTTTAAAATCTGACTCTTGGCCAAAAGCCAAAAGTCTCTTTAAGTTAATCTTTCCGAGTAAGATCACTTTTCTGTTAAGTCAAAACTATCAATTTCTTAAAAATAGGTTTACCTCTTTAACGCGGAAGGCACCCTTTATATGTGACAATAAAGGAATTTAATTTAAAGAGTAAACTCGGTTCTTAGTAGTCAAAAGCTACAAGTTCCCGTTAAACTGATTCTTTGCTATCAATAGAAAATACTGCCCCATAAGTAGGTTCATCTACGCATGACCGGACCAATATCTGATTACATGATTTACATTCCAACCTGTCTTTTAAACTGTTATTTCCCTCGCATATTTACTTCGTGCACTGCACTCACATCAATATCCTTATTCGCCTTAGATAAGCACCTTAGCAATAGAGTTGATAGATTGACAATTGGTCTCTGTGGTTCGATAATCTTATATATTACTTCGATAGGCTGTACACTTGCAGTACTATATTTAGGCTACAGATTAAACACCCCATCAGTGCTAATACCTTCCCCGCGCATAATCGACTCCCTTACCCTTTCACTTGGTCATAAGACCATCTTATCCATCCTCTTGTGGTTTTCTTGATATCTCCCCTTCCTTCAGGATAAATAAAGTTCCGTGGCGGTTCTGTGTTTTCTGCCGATAGCTTTAGTGTGGAAGTTCCTATCCAACCTTTGTCTAGTATTTAGAATAATGCGGAAACTAGTAGGGTGACCCACAGTGATCGTGTGTTTGCACCAATTATTAGGGGGAATGTTAGTGCTGAGAAGAAAGTTACGGAAAGTGTTGAGAATAAGAAAGTTGTAGGAGAGTCCAGTGGTGCTACCCTGGAAAGAGAAATGGATGATAATTTGAAGATTATCAAAATGAGTGATTATAGAATTGTAGATCATCTATTGCAGAATCCTTTAAAGATATTTATTCTAGCATTGTTGATGACTTCTTCTACCCATAGGGAATCTTTAATGCGGGTGTTGGACCAGGCCTTCGTGGAATATGATATTCTGTTAGGTCAATTCAATAGTGTGGTAGGTAATATTACATCTTGTAATAACCTAAGCTTTTGCGATGACAAATTTCCCAATGAAGGGAGGCATCACAATCTGGCTCTCCACATATCCATGAACTGTAAAAATGATTCATTATCAAATGTGCTGATTGATAATGGGTCTGCCTTAAATGTTATACCAAGGAGTAAGTTGGTGAAGTTGAAATATCAAGGGGCTCCCATGCACCCAAGTGGTATTATTGTCAATGCTTTCGATGAATCAAGGAAGTCAGTTATTGGGGAAGTCGATATGCATATTAACATAGGCCCTCACTTGTTCCAGATCACTTTCTAAGTCATGGATATTGTGCCCGCATACATTTGTCTATTGGGAAGGCCATGGATACATGAAGTAGGGGCTGTCACTTCCACTCTACACCAAAAGATGAAGTTCGTACATGAAGGTAAAGTTGTTATTATAAATGGGGAGCAAGCATAATTTATATCTCATGTATCATCTTTTAGTGTTGCAGAAGCAGACAAAGATGCTGTTGGGATGCATTTCCAAGCTCTGTCCGTTGATAACGTAAGAGAGAATGAGAATTCTATGGCTCCGTTCAAAGATGCTCAGCGGCTTGTGCATAATGGTCCAAGTAAATTATGGGGGCAAATTGTTGATCCTCCGTTAAATAAGAACAGGGCTAGTTTAGGATTCTCTGCAAAGAATGGAAAACTTGAGAGCTTGAAATCAAAGTCTACTATCATCAGCTATCAGGATATTTTTCACAGCCGAGGCTACCTCCATCCAACTATTTCTGGATTTAATGCTATTGTAGAGAATGTAGAATAACAAGATATGCCAAATTATGTGACGCCTAGAGTCAAAATCCAGAATTGGATCACTTATGATGTTCCCTCTTGCATTTATGTCTCAAAGTAATTTGTTTTTGTTTATCTTTGCAAAAATCTTTCACTCTGCCCAAGGTGAAAGTTAATATTGTATGGGCTTATCTTTTTGCTTTGCTCATTAAAATCATTAATAAAAGATGTTTTTGATTCTCAAATTGTGTTTTATTTTCTCCTTTCTTCATGGAAAATGGTAATAAAAAAACCCTTCTAAGAATAAATAATAGCTGCAAATAAATCTGCATGATCACTTGATATATGTGTTAGTTTCTAAAAAGAAATCATAAATCACATGTGCAGATTAATTAATAAACTAGTTGAATACAATGACCCTGCACCCTCTCCCAACTTTGAATACCCTGTGTTTGGGACAAAAGAAGAAGAATATGATGAGCTTCCAGAAGAGGTTTCACGGTTGCTCGAGCGTGAGGAAAATGCCATTCAGCCGTAAAAAGAGTCGTTGGAGACCATCAATTTGGGTTCAGAGGAGGAGCCAAAGGAAGTCAAAATTGGAGCATTGTTGCATCCTGGTGTGAAGAGCAGGTTGACTAAGCTATTGAAGGAGTATGTGGATATCTTTGCTTGGTCGTACCAAGATATGTCTGGTCTAGATACTGATATTGTGGAACATCATTTGCCTTTAAAGCTAGAGTGCCCATCAGTCAAGCAAAAGTTAAGAAGAACTCACCCTAATATGGCAGTAAAAATTAAAGAAGAAGTGTTAAAACAGATAAGTGCAAGTTTTCTTGTGACATCGGTGTATCCTGAGTGGATTTCCAATATTGTCCCTATACCAAAGAAAGATGGAAAAGTTCACATGTGCGTAGATTACAGAGATCTAAATAAAGCTAGTCCAAAAGATGATATTCCATTGCCGTACATTCATATGTTGGTTGATAGCACTGCAAAATTCAAAGTATTCTTGTTCATGGACGAATTTTCCGGATATAATCAATTAGAATGGCTCCTGAGGACATGGAAAAAACAATGTTTATCACACCCTGGGGAACATTCTGTTACAGAGTGATGCCCTTCGGGTTGAAGAACGCTGGTGCAACGTACCAAAGGGCTATAAAAACCTTATTCCATGATTTGATGCACAAGGAAATTGAGGTATATGTTGATGATATGATTGCCAAATCACAGACCGAAGAAGGTCATGTAGAAGATTTCTTGAAGTTATTTCAGCGTTTCAGGAAGTATTGTCTTTTCTTGAATCCAAACAAATGCACTTTCAGTGTCCGATCAGGGAAGTTGTTAGGTTTCAGTGTCAGCCATAAAGGAATTGAATTTGACCCTGATAAAGTCAAAGCAATTCAAGAAATTCCTGCGCCAAGAACGGAAAAGCAAGTTAGAGGCTTCCTTGGACGTCTGAATTAAATTTTCAGATTCATTTCCCATATGAGGGCAACGTGTGAACTGATCTTTAAGTTGTTAAAGAAAGATCAAATTTGTGTGTGGACGGATGATTGCCAAAGGGCATTTGAAAGTATTAAAGAATATCTGTGTGAACCTCCTATCTTGCTCCTTCCCGTTGAAGGAAGACCATTGATCATGTATTTGACAATGTTAGATAATTCTATGGGCTATATTTTGGGACAACAACATCAAATAGGGAAGAAGGAGTACGCCATTTATTATCTCAGTAAGAAGTTTACTGACTGTGAGTCGCGGTATTCTATGCTGGAAAATACATGTTGTGCTCTGGCCTGGGGGGCAAAGCGTTTGCGGCAATATATGTTGAATCATATTACTTGGTTGATTTCCAAAATGGATCCAATTAAGTATATTTTTTGAAAAGCCTTCTCTTATTGGGAGAATGGCACGCTGGCAGATGTTGTTGTCTGAATATGATATTGAATACCGTACTCAGAAGACTATAAAAAGCAGTGTGTTGGAAGATTATCTTGCTCACTAACCGATTGATGATATCAGTTTGTTAAATATGATTTCCCCGATGAGGATTTTATGTTTCTAAAAGCGAAAGATTGTGATGAACCATTGCCTGGGGAAGGTACTGATCCTGAATCCTGATGGGGTATGGTATTTGATGGAGCTGTGAATGCTTATAGGAAAGGAATTGGTGTTGTGATTATCACTCCTCATGGATCACACATTCCTTTTACTACAAGGGTGACATTTGATTGTACCAATAATATGGCACGGTATGAGGCTAATATCATGGGTCTCGAGGAAGCCATTGATCTCAGAATCAAAGTTCTATATGTATATGGTGATTCAGCTTTGGTAGTTAACCAGATTAAAGGAGAATGGGATACTCGTCACCCTGGCTTAATCCCTTACAAAGATTATGCTAGAAGATTATTACCATTCTTTAACAAATTAGATTTCCATCATATTCACAGAGACGAAAATTAGATGGCAGATGCTTTGAAGACTCTGGCTTCTATGTATCAAGTGAATACTTGGAATGATGTGCCTCGTATCCCAGTGTGGTGTTTGGATAGACCAGGTCATGTGTTTACCACAAAGGAAGTGTCAGATGAAAAACCTTGGTATTATGATTTCAAGCGTTTTCTCCAGACTCAGGAATACCCGACTGGTGCATCAAATAAAGACATAAAGACATTGAGAAGGTTAACAGGTAGATTTTTCTTCAATGAAGATGTTCTATACAAAAGAAATTATGACATGGTCTTGATCAGATGCATGGATAGACACGAAGCAAACTTGTTGATGCATGAAATCCATGAAGGTCCCTTTTGTACCCATGCCAATGGTGGCAAAGTAGATGCTTATGACAGGTTACTATTGGCTGACAATGGAATCTGACTATTATAAATTTGCAAAGAAGTTTCATAAATGCCATATTTATGGGATAAAATACATGTGCCTCTGACACTTATCAATGTTATTTCTTCCCCATGGCCTTTCTCTATGTGGGGTATTGACATGATTGGAATGATTAAAACCAAGGCGTCGAATGGATATCCTTTTATTTTGGTGGCAATTGACTACTTCACCAAATGGGTGGAAGCAGCTTCATATGTTAATGTCACTAAGGAAGTGGTGGTGCACTTTATCAAGAATAATTTAATCTGTCGCTATGGTGTGCCTAGCAGGATTATCATCGATAATGGCTCAAACTTGAATACCAAGATGATGACAGAACTTTCTGAAGAGTTCAAGATTTTCCATCACAATTCATCTCCCTATAGGAAAAAGATGAATGGGGCTATTGAAGATTCTAATAAGAACATCAAGCAGATAATCCTAATAATGGTTATCACTTATAAAGACTAGCATGAGATAATCCCTTTCTCTTTGCATGGGTATCGAACATTTGTACACACTTCAATAGGGGCAACCCCGTTATATCTTGTGTATGGCATGAAAGTAGTGCTCCCTATTAAGGTTTAGATTCCCTCTTTACGCGTGATAATGGAAGCCAAGTTGTCAGAGGTTGAATGGGTCCAGAGTAGGTTTGACCAGCTGAATTTAATTGAGGAGAAAAGAATGATGGCCTTGTGTCATGGTAAGTCATACCATAAAATAGTGAAGGAAGATTTTGATAAGAAGGTCAAACCTCGTGAATTCAGAGAAGGCGACCTCGTGCTCACGAAGATCACCTTTAACATAGATTCTAGGGGTAAATGGACTCCTAATTTTGAAGGCCCATATGTTGTATAGATAGTCTTCTCTGGCGGTGCATTGATTCTTGAAACAATGGATGGCGAGGAGTTCCCACATCTTGTGAATGCTAATGTCGCCAAGAAATACTTCGCCTAAAAGAATAAAAGAATATCTTGCTAAGACGAAAACCTGAAAGGGAGGCTTAGGAAAAAAGGAGCGTCTCGGTAGGCTAAAAACCCGAAAGGGTGGTCAAGGAAAAAATTAGACACATAAACAGAATAAATTTTTCCCGGTAGGTTGAAAAGCTACAAGGGAAACCTAAGAAAAAGTTAAGGATTTCTTTCCTAGTAACTGCATCAGATAAGACTTGATCATTGAAGCAACAATCTTCTTTGATTTTCATTACGCTTCAATCAAAGTCTCTGCTCAGGTATTCAAAGTTGTTAGGGAGAGTAGTGGTCATTGTAACTTAATGTATCTTTTCCAATGAGTATTACCATTTTCCAAACTTTGTAATCATCTATGGAGTCTTGCCATTCGTAGACTACCATCCTATAAATAAAATTTGAGCTTTTATTCAATTCCTCGTTGTTCTTATTTTATTCAGCTTACAAAAAATTTATTTATTATTGATTGTAATGATCAAAGAAAACAGATTAAATAACAATTTTTTTTTGAAAAGAATTTACAAATTACTTATTCCTTTAGATTTTGTTACTCAAGGAGAACGATAATAGTGACTCCGGTGACAGACAAATTCATAAAACTTTGAAAGTAAGATCTTCATGTGTTTCCTAGTTAGTTAAAGACGGGACCAATTGGTGTATGTTTCTATGTTGGGTTTGCCTGATATGAAGTCTTTATCTCTGATTCCCCAGTAAGGTGTTCACTCATGTAGTAAAAGTCTCTTCTTTCTGTACATGTTGAGTAAGAATCATTTGCAAAACATCGCCCTTTTGCAGTGCTAGCATTTTTTTTGTTTTCTTGGTAACCAGGAAAGGGCAATGCCTTTATTAAGAAATTCCGAAACAGTTATCAACTTTTTGGGTTTTCTCCCGCCAAGTGTTGGGTTTGATTTAAAATCCCCGTACGTTTAATTTCATGCTATAATGTTTGACCTCTTGAATCCCAAAGTAAAGCTGAGGCGATATCTTCCCCTGGAATTTGTTTTTCCCTTAAAGTTTTATATCATCTCCCCAGAGGTTGGTTCAATCATCACTTTCAGTTTTTAAGGATGTATTCTGGTTTCCTCTCGAAGAGTTGGCTTTGCTCTCCCTAATGAAGACAATATGTCATCCCCAACAGAAATACAGACCTTAAAACTTTTTTCTTCATTAATGTCTGTGTGATATTCCCTGGTGAAGCCTGAAGGAGGATGTTATACCCCTATATCTATGCTGATTTATTTCTATAATCTGGTTATTTTCGGAATATATTCCTTCCCAGTGAAATTAAGCGGTGAAATGGGAATTTGTTTCCTCGGCTAGTGCTTACTTTCTTATGAATTTTTCGTCCTGCATGTGATTTAGCCGAGTATTAACTGTAACCAAGTTGGTTTTATCTGGTTATCCCCACTGTTATATATCTGTTTTTCCAGCATATAGGTGATAATATTCATACATTCATACATACATCAAGCATAGTTGAATTTAGCAATTCATTGCTCATTTGCATTCATTATTATTTTGTTGACATATTACCCTATTTGAAGAGTTATGTTATCTTCTCTCCAATAGAATGTCAACCTTAAGAAGAAAGTGTATATTCTATTAATTTCCTTACCGAGTCATCCCTCGTGGAATATTTTTGCTTTAGCCTTCCTCAGCTCTTTGTCTGGATAGAAAGTGGTTCCCTCTTGAGTTTATTTCTCATGATGTGTTATTTTGGTTGACTGATTCATTCCGGTTTATTTATGGTTTAAATATATGGTCTCCAACAATATTATTATTTTTATTTCTGCAAGCTTTAAGCCCTAGTTTGAGATTGCGCATTTATTTTGCATAAAGAAGATTTTATTTCCTCAAAAGGAATATATTGGCATTTCCCTAGGAAGCCATATTTCTTTCCCCAGGGAATCATTATTGCAACTCCTACTCATAACAATAAATAACAGTTCTCCTTATTTGAACAAACTGTATTTCCCCAGTGAATCTGATAGCTCCCAGAGAATATTCAGATTTTTTACTCCAATGGATGGTAGTCTCGTCATTATGAAAGGTAGTTTGCTGTTGAGATTTGTTACTCCAATGAATGGTATCCTTGTCATTATGGAATGTAGTTTTTTGTTGAGATTTGTTACTCTAATGAATGGTAGCCTTGTCATTATGGAAGGTAGTTTGTTTTTGAGATTTGTTACTCCAATGAATGGTAGCCTTGTCATTATGGAAGGTATTTTGTTGTTAATATTTGTTACTCCAATGAATGGTAGCCTTGTCATTATGGAAGGTAGTTTGTTGTTGATATTTGTTACTCCAATGAATTGTAGCCTTCTCATTATGAAAGATAGTTTTTTGTTGAGATTTGTTACTCCAATGAATGGTAGCCTTGTCATTATGGAAGATAGTTTGCTGTTGAGATTTATTACTCCAATGAATGGTAACCTTGTCATTATGGAAGGTAGTTCGTTGTTGAGATCTGTTTCCGATGAATGGTAGCCTTGTCATTATGAAAGGTAGTTCGTCGTTGAGATTTTATTGCTCCGAGTGGATGGTTTGTAGTCATCTATTGGTCACCATTATTCATCACCTTCTCTCCTCAATCTTTGAGTTGATGACGCTTTATCTACTCTTTGGGCTTTACCGTGACAAAATTTTGTCTTTTGTTTACTAGTGATTTATTTTCCTGGTCGGGTTTCTCTTTTGATCCATGTTTATGTGCTACATCCTCAGTGGAGTTTTACACATTTTTTTAGATTTGTTCATCTGCATTCATAATCATAGGCATTGCATGGAATATTAGGGCCAAAAAATAGGGTTTGTTTTAAATTTAAGTATCTTCAATCGTATCGACACGAAGATTTTTTACCTCCTTATCTTCGAATATATGACACTTAAATAAGGGAAGCTGTTGTACCGCAATTTTTGACCCTAAGATCCCTCTATCACATCATATCAATTTAATCCCAACAAAATCACACACTAGGGTTTGGTTCTTCTCCCTATCTTTAGCTTTTCTCTATGGGGAATCACCAAGCACCTTGACTTGTAATTTGTGATCATCTATGTTTTGATTATCCTTTAACTAATAAATACAATGAATGTTTGCCCTAATTAATGATATTATAGGTGAAAGCACAACACATTCCATGAAGATTGATCTATATATTCATGAGCTAATTTCTATGCTTTCCTCAACAAAGCTTCATTGATACTTGAGCCTCAAAATTGAAGATACTTTGAACCAATATCATAAAAAATTATATTATGATTCATCATACTTCAAGTTGTCAAAGATGGTTCAAAGGTGCAAAGATTGATTAAAGAAGTTTGACTCAATTGGGAAAATCCTTGACTCATTAATCACAGGTGCTCATCTCCGTAAATTGTCAAGATTTGAAAGGGGTTTTGGTTGCTATGGTTTCTCCTTATCATCCTCAAAAACTCATATTAACATAACAAAAGTATTTTTCTAAGGAGATAGGTCAAAATTGCAAAGGTTTCCCAAAGCATTTTCTTGCTCTAGGAGCTAGGGTTTTGAACCTCAAAGGGGTATATCTTACTCATCTTTTGGTATTTTTTAGTGATTCCAAATACATTCTTCTCTTCAATTGGTTACTAACAAATCATTTCAAAAGTTTCAAGGAAATTTTGCATGGAAGAAACTTTACGATGAAGAAAGATTACAAGTCCTCCAGACGAACACTCAAATTCCATTAGGTGATTTCAAATGATCATAACTTGGTCAGCTTTATCTACTTAAACCCATTATTTTTCCATAATTATATTAAAGATGTGAACTTCAACCCATCGTTTAAGTTCAAAGTGTAAAAATGGATGGAAGATGCCCTAAGGATGCAAAAGATTATAGGTCATTTCATGAATTTTTGCCAACTTCAACAAGTGATAACTTTCTCAATTTTTGGAAATTTTGAATGGTTCAAGTCTAAAAATGTCATTCAAGATATTTACTTCATGCCATATTTTTTGGTCAAGATAAAATTTCAAGAGGAAGGCGATGTTTGTATGTAAGACATTACAAGTCTTTTTTTGAAGAAAAACATAGAAATTTTCTAAGTATAGAAAGTCAACCTCTTTTTCTCAACTTTGAGTCATTGCAACTTTCAGCTCAAGCATCCATTTGACCCCATTTTTTGCACATTGTAAAGCTTGTAATCTCATCTTTCTAAAGCTTCAAGAATTATGCCATAAGACCCATTGAGTTAAGAATGCCATTGTTTTGAAGTTGGTAACTTGAAACTGAATTTCTCACTAATTCAGAATTATGAAATCCATAATGTGGCTTCTAATCACAGGATTTGTGCGTGTTTTTTATTTAAACTTGATTAAAAAACTTACCTTAAGTTTTTAGCACCTCAAAATGCAAAGGTTGGATGCGTTTTGATGAAAATGAAGTCACACTCCACTCGTGTTCAACCTCCACTCAATTTCCCTCCAAAAATCTTTGTTTTCTCCAATTTTTATTGCCATTCGTTTTCCTATAAATAGAGGACCTTATTCCATTCATTTCCTCATTCTTTGAGAGCAAAACGCACTCTATCAAAACCTCACACAAACTTCAAAAATTTTGAAATCTATTTCTGAGATTTAAACTTTTTTCTCCAAAATTATTTGCACATTCATCATCCTCTATCATCATACAAGCTCTCCAACACTTAAACCAAGCAGAACGAGCCATAAATCAAGTTACAAAAAAGTCCATTTTTAGAGCTTCCTTCTTGAACATCGAAAAGATATAATTCTCCAATATTTCGATCCAAAAAAAGCACTAACTTACTCTACTCCTCCCTCTAATTTTTATGCTTCTTACAATTTTTAAATTCATTGAGAATTGAGAGAGAAATCTCAACTGAAAGGTGCTCACTATTTTCTGAGTTTTTGATTCATATCTCTTTGCATACTTTACATAAATTTGGCGCGATGGTGGGGTTAGGATCGTCTTGAAGAGACGAATCCAATGATACTAGTCTGAGATTCTAATTTTTTTCATTTGAAGAAACTCACAAAATCTCCATTGCAGGGCGTCTGGAGGTTGAAGATGATGATATGTCTCGTCTCAACCAATGATAGCGCGCAAATTGTTTCATTCTGATTCGTTGGCTATTTTATGATCTAGTGTATTTTCAATTAAGGTCCATATCAAGCACATCGCGTCCGGTCCACTTAATCAACTTACTAATGCATTTTGACTATGATCTGATGGTCCACATCTTTTTAGTTTTATTTTTATTTTATGATTTTATATTTTAATTGTTTTAAATTTCAAAAATTCATAACTATTTTATTTTCTATCAAAAAATAAAATAAAATACAAAAATACCTTGAATTATTTCTCACTTTGTGAATATTTTTTCATATTTTTATTTTGATGTTTGATATTTTTCATAATTCTTTCTTTGTTAGCTTTTTTTTAATTGTTTTAAAAATACTTTCTGACATTTTTAAATTCTGAAATTTAAAAAAAAAATCATTTTCATCATTTATGACCTTCTGAATTTTTTTGTGGAATTTTATCTTATTTTTTACTATTTTTGATCTTTTTTCCTTTATTTGAGCAATTTAAATTACTTTAAAAATAGTTCCTGACTTTAAAAAATTACCAAAATTGAATAAAAATATTTGAGTTCATTTCTGATTTTTCTAATGTCTCACTTAATTTTTCTTAAGTGTTTTGATTATAATTTTTATTTTCCCCTTATTTCCAAATTTAGAAATCATTTAAAACCCTTTTATTTTATTTTAAATATTATATTATTTTTTTTGTACATATTATGGCTAATTTTGGACTATGAAATTTTGATCATGAAATTTGTTAACATCATTGGATCCAAGGTCTTGAGTCTAACTCCATAAAAATGGATGAATAATTTTAATAATAGTTTTGTTAAATTTTTGGTTCAACTGTGGTTTATTTTTTATCCTATTTCTTCTTCATCTCATCTCTTTCTCAATTGTACTAAATGTTATTAGAGAATGATTTCCATATCTTGTCTCAAAACATATGATACATAGATTGTTATTGACCGGCCTCTAAATAGGTGTCTTGATTCGAGAAATGATCATTCGTGGCCCAAACCCATGTTTGCAAGTCCAAATATGTTGATTTGAGCCCTTTGATCCAATAAACTTGAGATTCATTGTTAGGAGGCTTTGGTTCTACCAATCCTCTAATGAATCTTCATCAATTTTGGTCAAAGTGGATCACTTAAACATCATTGATCATTTAATGTTGCCTTAAGAATTCTTAAATGGATGATATAATTAACAAAAAGAAAATGAAACTTGTTGTTGAGAGGCTTTGGTTCTACCAATCCTCTAATGAGTTCTAAATGCAAGTTTCAAGATGGTCATTCAACTAACCACTAATTCGTAACAATTAAATTTATTTTATGCTTTTACTTTATGTATTTACTTTAAGCACATTTACTTTAGCATTTATATTTCATGATATTTTCATTTTTGCTCACTTGAGCATTTACTTTTATGTCATTGTTATTTTTGCTCATTTGAGATTTTCATTTCTTTTTCTTTTAGATGATACCTAAAAATCAACTTGAACCATAAAAAAACTTTAATGTTACTTGGAGTACTTGGTTACTATCCTTTGAATTTTGGAGACATGGACTTCTTGGAGTTAGGATTAGGGGCATTAACCTATCTTGGAGACCTTGTGACCTCAACTGTTATTTTGTCTAGCGTTCTTAGGGCTTACCCCAAGACATTGGGTTATTTGTTTTATGTGCAGGTTATTGTGATTACATGCTTTGTCTGTGATCTGGAATTCATCTGTATACAGCAGTTACTCTGCCCAATTTTTGTGAAGACTTAATACAAATGGAGTTTGGTTTTCTTAATTATTTGTTTGGTTTCAAATCCAAAGGATGGGAATTATACATTGACTCATTGTGTCAAGTGTTTGCTTCTTGTTGGTTATACAATTCTTTTCCCTAACTTTTACCTTATGCTTTAGGATAGTCCCTTCATCTTCTCTCATCTTCTTTAATTTAAAAATCTTCTCCCTCCTTTTGAAAATTATTCTTGTTTTAAAACTCGAACCACTTTCATAATAAACTTCGACTAAGGTCCATGCATTTTCAAAAATCTTTTCTTAATCAAACTTTAATCAATTTAATAATACTTGGGAATTTTTGTGAGAAGACTAAAAGTCAATCAATCTCATTTAAACTATTTTTCCTTTTTTTTTTCTTTAAAATTTCTCAAAAATATTAGACTCTTGTCGATCCTTGTAGTGATGCAAACAACTATACTTCTCTGATATGTAGTGAAGTGAGATATTTTCAACTTGAGTGTTGAGTGAGGCTTTTGTTGATTTTAAAATCCAAGCCATATCCTCCACTTGGAGATGAAGCAAATTCTCCTTTCTCATAATTGTGGGTAGTACGTATGCTTTCCACTCGGACAATGATAATGATGTCTCGTCTCTTAAAATTAACAAACACACTTGTGTTTTAAAATTTTTTAAAGGTGAACTATGAGTACCCTGATCACCTATTGCACGGAAGATGGTATGTAGGCACTAAAGGTTTGAAACCGCGGCGGGTGCAAAAATTATAAAAAAATATTTCTTTTCTCATCCCCACAATCTATTTTTGTATACAACATTTTATAGCCAAAATATACAGAATTTCAAAGAGGTTCTTGCGGAGTACCGTAGATTTTTAGGATGCTAATACCTTCCCTTTGCATAACTAACCCCCTTATCTAGATTCTTTCCCCCCCTATTTTTGGGTTATTCACTCTTTTCCCATTCCTTTGGAAACAATAAAGCGCAGTGGCGATTTTTTATTTGATCTGTGCGAGTCAAGTCAATCCAATGGCTTAATCTCAAGATTTCTACCGCTACACATATCATGATTATAAAATATGACAGATGGATGTAAAGACTACTTTCCTTAATTGGAATCTTCTTGAGGATGTGTACATGACACAACTCTGAAGGATTTGACATACCAGAAGAAGCCCAAAAGATATGCAAGTTACAACGATCAATCTATGGATTGAAGCAAGCTTCCAAAAGTTGGAATCTTCATTTTGATGAAATAGTAAAACAATATGGATTCATCAAGAATGAAGATGAGCCTTTTTTCACAAAGAAGGTTAGTAGGATCATGATTGTTTTCTAGATATTATATGTAGATGACATATTACTCATTGGAAACGATGTCCTCACCTTGCAACAGGTAAAGATTTTGTTAGGGAAATGATTTGCTATGAAGGACCTAGGTGAAGCAGCCTATATATTAGGAATCAAGATCTGTAGAGATATATTACAAAGACTGCTTGGCCTAAGTCAGAGTACATACATAGACAAAGTCTTGAGACGCTTGAATATGCATGATTCCAAGAAAGGATTCGTACCTATGCAACATGGCTTGTGTTTATCAAAACACAATCCCCTTCAACTAAGGAAGAAAGGTATTGCATGACTAAGATTCCATATGCATCTTCAATATTATCTATCATGTATGCTATGTTATGTACTCAACCAGATGTCTCGTATGCTTTAAGTGCAAGGAGTAGGTACCAATCTGATCCTAGTGATGCTCATTGGGTAACTGTCAACAATATCCTTAAGTACTTGAGAAGGACTAAGGACTCATTCTTGATATATGGAGGTCAGGAAGAGCTTGTTTTAATTGGATACACTGATGCTAGCTTCCATACAGATAAGGATAACTTTAGATTGCAATTTGGTTATATGTTCTGCATAAATGGTCACGCTGTGAGCTGGAAAAGTTCAAAGCAAGATACAATTGCTGATTCTACAATCGAGTCGAGTATATTGCTGCCTCAAATCCAGCAAAGGAAGTTGTTTGGATCAAGAAGTTCATTAGTGAACTTGACATAGTCCTAAGCATTGTGGATCCCATTGATCTCTATTGTGATAATAATGTTGCTATCGCACAAGCTAAGGAACCTAGATCTCACCAACGATCCAAACACATACTTAGGCGTTATCAATTAATTCGAGAAATAATTGATCGGTGAGATGTGAAGATATGTGGAGTACCGAAACTTGACAATGTTGTTGACCCATTAACAAATCCTCTTACGCAGCAGAAGCATGATGGCCATACTAGATCTATGGGTATTAGGGGTATGCTTGATTGGCTCCAGTGCTAGTGAGAGATTATTGGTGTGAGCCATAGAGGCCAATACTTTTGGTACTTGTATCGAATTATTTATTAATAATAAAAGGCATTTCTTTATTATGTTTTCTTTTCCAAAATAATAAAGTCCCTAGAATAGTTTGTCTGTTAAATGAAATGTTAAGTGTGACTTAATCATGAGATCCCATTAAACATAAGAACACTATTCTTAAAGTATCCGTAGTCGAGATTTATTGAAAAGTGGGATAACATTAAAGCATTGAGATTATTATAAAGATAGACTGATGATCAAACCTCATGGATCATGGATAAGGATTTATCAAATCTTGACATAGGTATGAATATTAGGAGTAATATTTATACTGAATTGACCCGCTATGAGAATACTACATCGAATGTTATGAAAGGTGTCATAAGTATTTCTTATGGTTATAATTGTGTATACCACCATTCAACTTGAAACCACTATGGACGCTATATGTAGAGTTAAGTACTTTATTGTTGATCAAACATTATCTGTAACTGGATGACCATAAAGAAAGTTGATGGGTACTTCACAAAGCATGTTGAGGGACATGAGTGGCCTAAATGGAATTTGTTCATCCTGCATAACAGGATAAATGTCTAAGGGCCCAATATTGAAATGGACAAGGGTGACACAGTCTATGCCTTGTGTTCAATATAGACATAAGATAAAAAGGGTAATTATACACACAAATATTATCACAGAAAGGTTTGGTCAGATCACATGACATTTTTATGACTTGGGTAGCACTGATGTGTTGTTAGATACCGCTCATTGTTAATTATGTTAAATGTGTGATATAATATAATTTCCAACGTCACAAAAACCTACAGAGTCATATACGTACGAACAAGTTGATGAGAGATAGAGTAAATAAGGAACACCATAAGGTACAGCGCACTTAACTGAATTGTAGAACACCGTAAGGTACGATACACTTAGGTGAAATATGGAATGTGGTAAGGTACCACGCGCTTAAGTGATATGCGGTATATCATAAGGTATGATACCCCTAGGCTTAATTGGGCTTTTAGGTTGTAGCCTTAATTGGGCTCTTAGCTTGTAGCCCATATAAGTGGTTCTATAAATAGAACCCTTGTGCTGAAGCATTTCACTTGATGAAATTTTGTTCTTGGAACCCCAGCCATATTGTGTCTCACTCTCTCACTCAAAGTTTTCATTTGTAAGCAGCTAGCACTATGACCGAAAGTGATCTGTTCGTGTGGAATGAGTAGAGAAGTTGCTATTCATCAACGTTCGTGATCGCAAAAACAAAGGTCTGAATCACCACAAGAGGTAATGATTTTTATCACAGACCATGCCAATTCGTAAGGATCACTAATGGAAAATTTTAATTTTCCACTGTGTTTTGATTCACAATTTTCTTTCAACGGGATACCCTTGACCTAACAAAGGTAGAGGTAGAATTGGATGTTGTTTCTGCTCTAATTTAGTTCTACAACCCTCCAGTGAGGTGCTTCACCTTCCAAGACCTTCAACTAGCACCGAATATGGAATAATTTTATATACTTTTGAACTTCTCTAAAGGGAATTCATATGTGGGAATCGGGAAGAATATTGACGTCAGAATATTGGCAGAGGGTTTAGGGATCCCTTATCCTTAATTGTCAGTTAATTACAAAAAAAAAAGGTGATGTACGAGGGATTAAGAGATGTTATTTGGAGACTAAGGCTTTTGATTTTTTCAATAATAAAGAATGGGAGTCTTGTATTGATTATTTAAGACTTCTTGAAATTGGTGTAATCATATCTCCATGGACTTTGGAATATATTGACCGTGTAGTTATTAGCGTATTTTGGGGCGCAAAAGTTTTCAATATGGATCCAACTCCTGATTTACTTGCTGATATTTATTATGCACTTCATACGCAGTACAAAAAGGGAAGGGGTACTCTAAACTATTGCATCCCACTCTTGTATTCTTGGTTTATTACTCATCTCTACAAGGAAGATTACATGATTCCAAATCTGACGAGTTATGAGTGGCCTCAAAAATTAAGGTCTCTTACTGCTAATTCTGTTTTATGGTATGCAAGGAAGTTAGACATCGGAGATATCCCTTATAGTTGTGGAGAATTTCTAAATGTTCCATTGATCAAATCACTAGGTTGCATCAACTACAACCCTACCTTGGCCCTACGACAACTAGGGTATCATTTGGAGGATAAACCCTCAGATGAACAAATCCAACAATTGATCATACATGTCATGGGAAAAAATGACTAAGAGTTTCTCAATAAGATCATGCGTGCTTGGAATATGGTTAATAAAAGAAAGGCTGAAAGGAAAAATGTTATGGCAAAAGAGCCCTACACTCGATGGGTTTTGGATAGGGTACGAGCTATTAAGTTACAATTTGACATAGATCTTGAGTACAAGCATGACGTACCTGATTCTCCGCCTATATCGATAGAAGAAATAGATGATTTGAAGAATGCTTCAAAACAAGATTAAAGGGAGAAGGAAGAATTAGAGATTAACCTCCATAACTTAACTAAGGAGAAAAGACAATTGCAACGCATACTTGAATCAAATAACCAACATATTCATAAAGATGACAAGCCAATCTGAAAAGGAAGAGTCTTAAGAAGAAACAGTCAACTGAAGGATTGTTAAGTGCCACTTTCAACTTGGATTCCCACAGCCAACGGTTGGAGGATGTTGCTAGTGAAATCGGGAGATTAAATAGATGGTACGGAATGCAAAGGCAAGACAAGAAGGTGATGGAAGAAGATCTATGGGCTCAAATCCAAAGTTTGGCGCAAGCTTCTTTAGATCAAGAAGAACAAATGAAGTATCTTACCACCAGACTCCAAGATAGCCAAGAATAGAAGGTAGGGGAACACCTTAAAAGGATGATGACATAAAGGTTTCTCACCCAAAAGGATGAATAATACGAGCAAGTATGCCTTGAGTTAGAAGGCCTCCGAATGGATTTCTAAATACAAAATAAATTCTATATGGAGACGAGGGCTGAAAAGTTCTATTAGGAAGAGCAGTATGTCAAGATAGTTAAAGCAGAGGAAGATAATCACAAGATAATTCCTGATCTCTACTGAGAATACCGGTTCTACAAAGACAAGCATGCAAGACTCGCATTCTTAGCCATCAATATTATCGGCGACTTCCCTAGAAGCCTAAGCGATGCGGAGAATGTGATGGTCCCTCTCCCGAAAGATGTTGAAGACTTCCTCAAGCTTTGCAGGACAATGGTCGATGGTTTCAGAGCAGACATCCGCAAACACACTTAAAGACTTTTTCCCTTTGTTTATTTCTTTCAGCAAGTTCATTATTTTAAAATTTGAATATTTTTTAAAATCTGAATTGTATTCTTTTTAAAGACAATTACTATTTTAATAAAGGCATTTTGTTTCCGTATCTCGTTTTCGTATTTATATTTTAGATACTCACCAATAAAAATCAAAACCTAAAAAAATATATCCAAGTGAGTAAGACATTCAAAACAAAACGCTTAGCATGTTCATATACATTCATGCATTCACAAACATTTGCGCTTCATAAACTTATAACAGAAAAAAAAAATTCATCATTTTTCAAAACCTTCTTTAGTCAAACCATTAGTAGAAGAGCTAGAAAAGCACCGCCTCTCCGACCACCATATCAGACAAGAGCCCATCAAAAGAAAGTGATGGACCAAATAGAAGAAAATCAAGCAGCCTTAAAGGAGGATTTAGAGCATGTCAAGAGAAATGTTGACTAAATGAAAGGATATATGAGTCAAGTTCTTCTAGCCTTAAAGAACACCATTGAAAGGCAGGAACAAATTCCTAGGGAAACCTTTGAAGAAGTAGCCTAAACCATTGATGCATTGAGCGGTCACTAACCAAGGAGAGAACCAGAGTCAGGACCCCAAAAGTCAACTATGGCTCAAAAGGAAACAAGACAAATTGATACTAAAGGGTTTGTCCCACCTCCACCAAAGGTAGAGGCATCTCATACCTTACAGATTTCGATTAACAACACAGATAACTACTTAGACTAGCAATATGGAGACCACGACTTAGAGGATTTCAATCAAGTACGTCAAAGAACAACCTATACTCATGAGAATGAAAATCCATTGGCGCTCAACCAATACAAATCCCTTGAAGAAAGGCTAAAGGTTGTGGAGGGTTACGATGCTTTCGATGTAGATACTCTCAAAATGGGTCTAGTCCCTGAGGTGGGGATCCCTCCGAAATTCAAAGTACCTGAATTTGGAAAATAAAAGGGGCTCACATGTCCGAGTTACCATCAACGCATGTATTGCAGGAAGATACATGCCTATGCTCAAAATAAGAAGCTGATGATCCATTATTTCCAAGATAGTTTGAGTGGGGCATTCTTGGATTGGTACATGCAATTGGAACGGGTTCATGTCCAAACATGGGTAGATCTTGCTAATGCTTTTCTTAAATAGTAAAAATATAACTTGTACATGGAATCTACCCGCATGCAACTTCTAAACTTGTCTCAGAAAAAGGAGGAGTCTTTCAAGGAATATGCCAAAAGGTGGAGAGAAATGGTAGCCCATGTACAACCACCATGTCTGGATAAAGAACTATTTGATATGTTCATGTGAACTATGCAAGGATTTTATTATGAAAATATGGTAGGAAGCTTCTCCTCCAAGTTTTCAGATTTGGTAACTATTGGAGAAAGGATTGAAGCTGGAATAAAAAGCGGAAAGATAAAAGGGGGGGTCATCTAGTGCCCCTTTCAATGCAAAAAGACATGTTCCTAACTCCTCAAAAAAGAAGGAGGGAGAAATTAATGTTGTAGCCTCAAAACCAAGGGCACAACAACCATTAATAATTCCTGAGAACAACAAAATAACAAATTTGAAAGGCCGCCAAGAAAGTTTGACCCGCTCCCTATGTCACACAGTCAATTACTGCAACACTTGGTCAAGGCGTCTTTGGTTTAGATAAGACCTCTGGCTCCTTCAATTGGGGCACCCCCACCAAGGTACGATGCCAATTCCAGTTGCGAGTATCATGCCAATTCTCATAGGCATACTATAGAAAAGTGTTGGGCCTTCAAACATAAAGTTCAAGATTTGTTGGACTCTCAGGAAATCACATTTGATAAACCGAATATCAAGTCAAACCCCATGCCTCCGCATGGTGGACCAAAAATAAATGTAATTGAAGTAGTCACTAACTTTGGGGCACCTAAATGATTAAAGGCCCCATTAAATTTGTTGAAGGAATATTTGTTGGAGTGTGGGTTCCTTTTGGAACATAATGAATCTTTTGAAAAGACATTGCAATAATTGGTGGACCAGAGGATAGTCAAATTTGGATCATGCCCTAAAGGAGAATATGTAGCTACGATCTAAGTAAGTACAAAGAAGCCATTGGTAATTCCTTGCCAAAGGACGAACCTTAATAAGAAGATTCTTGTGATTCCGTTGGAAGAATCAACACCCGTAATAACACCAAGACAAACTCTGAGGATACCAGTAGTTCCGAAGACTACAATGATAATTAGGGACCATCTCCTACCCCTTACGAATGTGACAAAGAAGTACCATGTAGTTATGATTCTACTGTATACATCAATGGTTTAAAGCAAAAAAGTGTGTCGTCGACAAGTAAAGGACCTGCAATCTCAAATATAGCAGGAACAAGGGGCATGACTCGCAGTGGTTGAATCTTTTGCTTTGAACCACAAAAGAAGAATGATGTTGGGGTGAAAAATAAAAATGACATGTTGGTGAAAGATAAAGGAAAAGAAGTGCTAAAGGCAAGTCAATAACATGAGCCTCCGAGCAAGAACTTTACTGATCAAGAGGCAGAAGAATTTTTTAAAATAATCAAGAGGAGTGATTATAGGTTGATTGATCAACTTCACCAAACCCGAGCCAAAACTTATATACTCACATTTCTCATTAATTTGGAAGCGCTTTGAGACTCTTTAATGAAGTTTCTAAGTTCTGCTCATGTCACAGAGGAAATTATTGTAAACTAATTCGACAACATTGTATCAAATTTGACATTTGGATCATATATGGGTTTTAATAGGCACCACAAGGCCGAGCTCACAACAAAGCATTGCACATCTCTATTCAAATAGGCACATTAAGCCTGTTAAGGGTACTCATCGATACACGTCCTGCCCTTAATGTGTTGCTACAATCCAGCTTGATGAAGTTAACGCTAGATGTTGTTATTATAAAACCAAGTTTTACGATAGTTAAAGCTTTTGACGGGTCTCAAAGTTCAGTATTTGGAGAAGTGGACCTTTCAACCAAGATCGGTCCACATATGTTCTATATCACTTTTCAAGTCATGGATATAGGATCATCATATACATGTTAACTTGGACGACCCTGGATTCATGCAATAGGGGCAGTGACTTCAACTTTACATCATAAACTGAAGTTCTTCGTTGAAGGAAGATTGGTCATAATCAATGGTGAAGAGGACATCTTTGTAAGTCACATAGAATCCTACAGGGATATCACTGCTGATGAAGATTGTGTAGCCACGCCATTGCAAGTATTAGAGGTTGCCTCAATGATAACCCTACTAGTGGAAAAAATCAAGAAAGCTATTGTGACATTGAGGAGAGATTTGCAAATAGCGGTGGAGACTGGTGCCTCAAAGGGTTGGGGAAAGCTCCTGGAAATACCTGAGAAGAAGAATCGTTTTGGTTTGGGTTACAAATTATCAAAGGCTACTCTAAAAGGAAAAGCACGGATCCCTCCAATCCAGGAGACCCTCGTCAACAAAGGAGTAGAGCATGGTGGAAATGTGGCAATGATATCTGGCAAGAGAAACATCAAAAGGGCATTTGATTTTATCTATGAATGCACCCAGCTGCGGAGATTCCATAGATCTTTTTATTTCCAAAGTAATTTTTCATGTTTTTGAAAGAACCAATGTCAAGCCCGAGGTATACGGGTTGCTTGTAAAGGTCCCCCAATTTGATTCAGACAATATTCATAATTAATAAAAGTTATATTTCACCTCCAATTAATATCCATGCCTTTCTCTTGCATTTATCTCTCATATTTAAAAATGGAAATAATTTCTTCGTATGCATTTTACAAATCCATATACTAAGAAACTGCACCAAAACATGATAAATATGCAGATCCATGCCCAAAATCATCGATAATGTCACTGCTGCTATCCGATACAATTTTGATGCACCCATCAATCAAGCGGAAGAGGAAGATGATGAAGATCTTGAAATTTCTAAAGGATTGGCAAGGGAGATAGAGCAAAAAGCTGATAATGACCAACCATACCAAGAAACTATTGAGACCATTAACCTTGGCACAGAGGATGATCCGAAAAAGATCAAGCTAGGGGAAACATTAGAGGGAAGCGTCAAAGAAAGACTGATCAAGTTGTTACATGAGTATATGGATATATTTGTCTGGTTTTACAGAGACCTGCCAGGATTGGATACATACATTGTGGTCCATAGACTACCTCTCAAGGAAGGTTTCTCTCCAGTTAGGCAAAACCTTAGAAGAACTCATCCATACATGTCCAATAAGATTCGAGAAGAGGTCCTTAAACAATTCGACACAGGGGTTCTTAGCGGTGGTAGATTATCCAGCTTGGATAGCTAACATCGTGGCAGTACTTGAGAAGGATGGAAAAGTATGCATGTGTGTAGATTATCGGTATTTGAACAAAGCAAGTCCCAAAGATGATTTCCCGTTACCTCACATAGATGTTTTGGTTCACAATACAACTCAAGCTTTGGTATTCTCGTTCATGGACGGTTTCTCAGGATATAATCAAATCAAAATGGCACCCAAAGATATGGTTCATGACTCCTTGGTCAAATTTCTATTACAAGGTGATTCCTTTTAGTCTAAATAACACAGGGGAAACTTATCAACGAGCTATGGTCACACTATTCCATGATATGATTTACAAAGAAGTTGAAGTATACATAGATGATATGATTGCCAAATCTCATACAGATGAGGATCACATCGTACATTTACATAAACTATTTGAGCATTTGCAAAAGTTTAAATTGAGGTTGAATCCGAACAAATGTACATTTGGTGTCAGGTCAGGAAAGCTACTGGGTTTTATCGTAACTCAGTGTGGTATTGAGGTAAATGCCAACAAGGTGAAAGCCATACAAGAGATGCTAGCTCCAAGGACAAAAAAAGAAGTTTGTGGTTTCTTAGGATGATTAAATTACATTTCAAGGTCCATATCTCACCTAACTGCTACGTGCGAGACTAAATTCAAATTACTATTAAAAGATCAGACAATGGTATGAAACGAGGATTGTCAGACGGCTTTCCAAACAATAATTCAATATTTATAAGAGCCACCAATCATGATGTCACCAGTTCTTGGAAGACCTCTCATCATGTACCTAATAGTGCTTGAAGGGTCAATGGGGTGTTATTGGGACAACATGATGAAACTGGTAGAAAAGAGCATGCAATCTACTACCTTAGCAAGAAGTTTACCGACTGCAAAACTTGGTACTCACTTCTCAAGAAGACTTGTTGTGCATTGGCTTAGGCTAGTAAAAAATGGAGGTAGTATATGTTAACTCACACCACATGGTTAATAGCAAGAATGGATCCTTTAAAGTACGTGTTTTCAAAAAACCAGCTCTTATAGGAAGAATTGCTAGATAGAAGATGTTACTATTAGAGTACGATATCCAATATGTTACTCAAAAGGCCATGAAGGGTAGTGTACTAGCTGACCTTCTGACTCATCAGCCATTGCCAGGATATTAACCAATGAAGTTTGACTTTTCAGACGAAGATATCATGGTTATAGGTGACTACGAAATACCAGGAGCTGGCGAAGAACCTGAAATAGGGGCATATTGGACACTTATGTATGATAGAGCTTCAAATGAACTAGGGCACGACATTGGAGCAATATTGACTTCCCCGAAGAATTTTCACAAACGTTATACTACAAGGTTATGTTTTGACTGCACCAATAATGTTGTGGAATATGAAGCTTATATCTTGAGTTTAGAAGATGTTATCGATCTAAGAATTAAACATCTCGAGGTGTTTGGAGACCCTGCGTTAGTCATATACCAAGTCAACCTTGAATGGGACACTAAACATCCTAGATTAATTCCATATCAGGATAATGTTTTGAAGCTAGCTGCGAAATTTATGGAGATTACATTCAAGCATATTCTGTGAGAAGAAAATCAGATGGAGGATGCCTTGGCAACTTTATCATCCATGTGTAAAGTAACTTGGCCAAACCACGAACCACGCATTACAATCAGACATTTTGAAGAACCTACACATTGCCTTGCTATTGATGAAGGACTGGATAATAAGCCTTGGTTCTACAACATCAAAAGGTATCTCGAGAAACAAGAATATCCAGAAAATACATGTGTATTATACAAAAGAAACTACAATTTGGTTTTTCTCCGATGCATGGAGAAATATGAAGTGGATACACATATCGGAGAAATCCATAAAGGAACTTTCAAAACTCATACAAATGGACATGATATGGCCAGAAAGATCTTGAGAGCAGGTTATTATTGGTTGACGATAGAAGCTGATTATAACCATTATACAAAGACATGTCATAAATGACAAATCTATGCAGACAAAATGAATGTTCCACCGACTCCTTTAAATGTCCTAAGTTCTCCTTGGCCAATTTCAATGTTCGAAATTGATATGATAGGAATGATCATACTGAAAGCCTCCAACGGACACCGGTTCATACTATTTTGTCATTGATTACTTCAACAAGCGGGTGGAAGTTGTGTCCTATGCAAATGTGAAAAGAAAAGTGGTTACTCGGCTCATCAAGCAAAATCCTATACACAGATATGGGGTTCCTAGTAGGATCGTTACAGACAACGGGTCCAATTTGAACAACAAAATGATGAAGGAGTTATGCGATAACTTCAAGATCGAGCATCATAATTCCTCAACATATCGACCCAGGATGAACAGGGCCATTGAAGCTTCCAATAAGAACATCAAGAAAACCATGCAAAAAATGGTGAAGACATACAAATATTGGCATAAGATGCTTCCCTTTGCTGTACACGGCTATCGTACATCTGTACATACATCAATAGGTGCAAATCCATTCTCTCTCGTATATGGCATGGATGAAGTACTCTCTATTGAAGTAGAGATTCCATCTCTACGAGTTCTAATGGAAACAAATCTTGAAGAGTCAGAATGGGTTCAAACGCGACTTGATCAACTTAACCTCATTGAAGAGAAACGCTTGACAGCTCTGTGCCACTGTCAATTATACCAAAAGAGAATGAAGAAAGCATTTGATAAGAAGGATCTTCCTTGAGTGTTCAAAGAAGGAGATTTGGTAAATGGACACCCAACTACAAAGGTTCGTACGTGGTAAAAACAATATTCTCGGGTGGTGGTCTTATCCTCATAATAATGGATGGGGAGGAACTGCCTGACCTGACAAACATCGACGCAGTAAAAAAATACTAAGTATAAAAAGCTCACTAATCTCAAACCCTAAACAGGTAAATAAGGAAAAAAGGAGCGTCTCAGTGGATTGAAAAGCCTAGAGGGCGATCCAGGAAAAATTAGGGACATACACAAAAAATGATTCCCGGTGGATTGAAAACTCGAAAGGACGGTCCAAGAAAAAGTTAGGGATCTTATTAAAAAATAAAGAAAAAAAAGACTACAATCTAAGAACCACGACTACAACCACGAAGGAGAGGGATTGATCCAAATCATTTGATTCAGAAGCCAAGGGGATTGGAGTTATCAAAAGGACATTGGACAAACAATAGTAGCAATTATCATTTTCATTGCCATTTTCAGTTTTAAGACTTTCTGTAATTACCTCTTTTAAGGAATTGCATCTTGTACTCTCGCCTATTCAGAGGCATATTTATCAATAAAACATTTACTTTTTCAAATCTTTTAATTGTGTTTTTCCCTTTTCAGACTTGTTTGTAAAATACTACGATTATTTTAGTGAATAAAAGCATTTGATGAAACATCAAAAAAGCATTTTGGTTAGAAAAATATCAAAAGAAAATCCATGCCCACATCCATGCCTACGTCCATATCCATGTCTACGTCCATGCCTACATCCATGCCTACGTCAACGTCCACGTCTACGCCTACGTCCATGTCCACATCAAGTGTTTGCGTTCGCTCCTACATCCACAAATACGCCTACGCCTGCATACAAATATCAAAATCCCGCTAACACCTTTCATCTTGTTCAAATCAATTCAAAAATACCACAACAACGCACCGTTAGAGGGTTGGTAACACAAAACTAATGGCTTAAAAGGAGAGAATATAAAAAAAAACATTTTTATTACATTTTGGGGCATATACACGCATCTGGTGCATATTTAAACATTCGGGACATACACAAAATACTTGACGCATATGCATTATTGGTTCCATATCATTCTAAGACATTATGCATATACGTCATACATAGCATTTTTCAAACACACTTTGGATAAAACAAATACCTTAGGGCCCTTTGTCAGTTTAGCAAAACAAGCAATTACCTTGGTTGAGAACAAACACAACCGGTAAAACCCAAATCTCATCTTTGATCTAGTCATGTAAGATTCTATCACCAAAACACTCTTCAATCATCTACCCCCTAGGTTGTGGTAGGTTTGTGAATTACAAGGTTCATATTATTCATTTCCTAGGTTACAATGAATATGTGAATCTATCTTTGTGCCATTTATCCCATAGGTTGTGGTAAATGTGAAAATTCTTCAAATATCTATCCCCAAGGTTGCGGTAGGTATGCGAATTTTTAGGGTTATACTATTCATCCCCTAGGTTATGATGAATAAAGTAAGCCTATCGCTGTTGTCTTTTATCCCCTAGGTCGTGATAAAAGCATAGGTTCATCCTCGTACTGTTTACTCTCTAGGTCGTAGTAAACATAATGAAATCTGCATAGTCCATTGCGTTAGTCTCCATGCAACAATATGTTATCAAAATTTGATTTGTTCATCCCCTAGGTTGCGATGAATAGACAAGATATGCATTATAAACTTACTATATTAGTCTCAAAGCATTATTAATCCAACTTCGCAAACTCATATTATTTACCTCATATGTTATGGTAAATATACGAAAATCTACGATCTCTTTTAGGTATTGACGAGTTATACGCGTCGTGATGTCTAAGTCAAATCTGAGCTTTATGTTCAAAACTATGGTAAGATGATATATCATCACCCTTGCCTATTTTTCCATATTATTAGGAATGTTTTACAACATATCCTTATATAGCCCACTGTTGGTAAAAATTTGGGGTCTTTTGTTATTTAATAAATCTCCGATTCGAATGTGCGAGACATGCGTATTCTCGGACCCTTCAATCGAAGTGTGATTAAATATGGTGTTGTACGCCAAAAATTTTCCCTCCCATATTTATCAAAACATTGCAATAAAGATCTCCAAGTTGCTCAAGGTTACTCAAGAGTTGGTCAAACAAGCTTTCTCCTAAGGCAGTCTACCCCAAATTAGGGTTTGGTGTTGCATCAAGGTCCTTGAGTCCAAGTGACCCCAAGTGCTCCCCAATGCCCTAATATGTTATCAAGATCATCCATGTCAAATTTCAAGCCTTGCAGAGGAAGCTTCAGATCATGATTCCAACTTAAATTTTAAACCATTTTCAGTGATTCAAATCACAAATCAAAGCTCAAACTATCAACTACATCATGCTTTTCAAGAAATCCAAAATGATCAATCATAGAAGTAGAAATTAGAGCAAGAAAATTGCGAAAATCATCAAATTGTGAAAAACCATAAGTTCACCAAATCAAATGAGCATCAAAACCAAGAAAGTTTATACATCAGATGTAAGATCTGGCCAGCTATGACCATGATTACATGTTTAGAATCCAAGGAAACAAGCTAGGAATTTAAGAATCTGGATCTGAAATTACCTTTCAAGTTGAGAAATAAACTCAACTATGGCCTCTGAAACATAGTGAAAAACCTTGCTTCTTACTACTAATGCTCCAACGAAGTGAAAATGATGATGACTAGAGCTCTGGAATGGGGAAGAATGAAGCTTTGAAATAAAATAAAATTTGAGAGAGAATGATTTTTTCAGATATGATTTTCTTATAAAAATGAGGTGTGTCTTGAATGAGAGAGCTCAACAGCTTATATAGAGTATGAATGATGAGGGCATAAGAGTCTTTGAAGCCAAATATCCGTTGGAGGGCATACTTGCCAATTCTGACAAAAGTGGGAATATGAGAATGGAGCTTATGTGTTTTGTGTGATATCAACCAGTATTCCCTTGCATTTTGATGCTCAGAGTATAATGAAAAGATTTTGAAGGTGTGAGGTGGCCAACACATGCACATAATGTAACTTGGGATCCAAATAAAATTTCCAATTTTTGCAATATTTGTCAGCATATTGGCAGACCAACTTGTCTGAAATGCTTGGCTTATTTTGGAAAATAAAATGAGAATAAATGCATGGAGAGAAGGGGTGAAAAGGAGTTGTACAATAACAACTTTAAAATGTGCACAAAAATTTGAATCTGATGACTGCATGCATAGCCTATTGATCAGCTATCTTTCAAGTCCAAATTCTCTTAATTTGTTCGTGCCAATTTGATGCTCAAGAGGCCTTTGGAAAACTTGTAACATGTAGGTGAAAATGGTGTTTTAAATTTCTACATTTGGGACTTGGATGATGGAAATATGATGGAGATAAGTTGAGAAAAAAACAATACTGGCTTGGCAAGGTTCGCGCGCGTGCCTTGCTTTGCATGGGGGCATGTTTGATAAGCTCAAGGTACCAACATAGGGACACCATAACTCAATCATTCCTTCGCGAAATTGAGTTATCCAAATATCAATGATAAGTTCTCATAACTGTTTACAATATCCTTTCAAGCATTTTTCAAATTGGTCTTTGAATCAAAAGAGATTGAGCCTTCAAAATTGCATGCCATGTGTTTATTGAAAGGCCTAGCTAGATAAGTCAAGTTGTTGGTCATCTTGTAAGGCTTGTGCACAGAACTTCCCATATGATTTTCTCTTAAATGCTTTATAATTTTTCCTTCTACACACAATGACAAAATTTTAGGATTTTTCAAGAGCTTTCTAAATATGTATCATTTTCTTCAATCAAATTAACCAAACTCAAGTTGTGATTGACCAAAGTTGTGTAATATGGACACTTATAAATTTAAAAAATTCAAGTAACTTTATGCACAATTAAAATCCAATTTATTCAATTCCTTTGATTGAATGATGAAATTAGCCATGAATTATGAAATGAGGATGTTTGAATTGAGTGTTAACCAAAAGTCCACATGGCCAACTCTTGATTTTGTTGACTTTTGATCAAAATGACCATGTTGCCCCTTTTGATCAATTGAACTTATTCCCATCCAATTTGATGATTAATATTTAAATTGTAGGTTCCTATTATGATGTGTTGAAAAATGGAAACTCGTTTGGGTGAAAAATTCAGAGAAATCCTGATTAAATCCAAAACCCTAATTTGGTAATTTATATAGGAGGATGATGCTCAAGCTTAGAAACCCTAATTCCACTAGACCTTCTCTAGAAATTCTTTGAACAAAGTTTCCTCAAATGGTAATAAGAAGATAATGCTTCAAGAAATTCGCTTAGACAAGCTTAAAGTCACACAATGGGTCAAAAACCCTAACTTCATCGGATGGAAGAGGCATATGGATTCATATTTAAATATTTGCAATATTTCAACTCTTGATAAACCAATGAGACAAATGAGATATCTTGAGGCATGAGATATCCTTGAAACTTGAGAGATCCAGAAGTTATGATAATTAGGCTCTTCTTGAGCAATTTTTCAATACAATCAACTTTGAAAGCTTGAGGAAGACATGATAACCAAAGTACTTTGATCTCATCACAATGTGTGGATGCAATGCCATATGATGTTTATGATGAAACATAAGCCTAAATCAAGAGGGTAAATTATGGGGTGCAATAGTTGCCCCTATTCAATCGTCTTAAACATGATAACGTAGAAAAACGATAGATTTCGAATGTTCAACATTGAAGATGATTGAATACAAAAGAATACAAAAATTTACACTCTTGAAAACCAAAATTCTCCCTCAAAGACAAAGGACGCTAGCATACTTTTAACAAAGCTAGGAAAAAGCTCAAACTTTAGAAGAGTAGATTGAACTAAACTTCAGAGTGATGTGTCAGGATAAAACCATACCATAAAAGGGGCGAGATAAGACTCAAACCATAGAAAATAGGAAAACTAAACTCTGGAAAACTACACGGGGCAAAGTGGCTAGGGCGCGTGATTCTAGGAGCACCTGTTAGTCTCAAAAGAGACCGGTCAACCAAGGATACATCAAACAAAAGCTGAAGTACAGTAATGAAACACTGTTAAAGGCTCAGTAACCAAAAACTGATAAATATCCAAGGAGTGACATTAAACGAGACAAAACTCTGCTTGACAATACTAGAAGATCAAAACTTTTTAGAAATGAGTACCAGGACAAAACAAACTGGATTTCACGCACGAGTAAAAGGAAAAACTCGACCCATAGCAAAGTGACGAGAGTGCATGTTTCTTAGAGCACCTGCTTGTCTCTATCTACGGGTAAACAGTAAGCAAAAATTGACTAAGACCCAAATAGGTATAAAAGAGACATCTCAAGTCGATGGACACAAAAAACGAAAGTTGTAATACAATTAACAAACACTATCAAAGGTTCAGTAAACAAAAACTGATAGATATCCAAAGAGTGAGATATGGGTTTCAACCAAGGACACGATAAACGAACACCGATAGAAGAGTCTAGGGAAAGAAACAAAGCGAGACGACACTCGACTCATAATAACTAGATAGGCAAGACGAACTAGATGAGTACTAAGGCAAAACAAACTAGATTTCATGTACATACGAAAAGATCAAGACTCAACCCAAAGAAAAGTGATGAGAGCGCATGTTTCTTAAATCACTTGCTAGTTTCGGACCAGGGATAAATAGTAAACGAAAAGTTATAGAAGAATCCAATTAACAAAGGAGACTAATTTCAACCAAGGACGTAGTTAAACGAACACTGCAAAAAGAGTCAGTAAACAAAAACTGATAAAGGATTCCATAATCAAACACTGATAGAAGTCCAAGCTATGAAAACAAAACGATATGACACTCGACTCATTATAACTAGTTAGACAAAACTAAACTAGATAAGTATCAGAACGAAAACTGGATTTCATGCGCGGGTTAGGAGACAAAACTCAAAACTCGACCCAAAGCAAGGTAACTAGGGCGTACTACTAAAAACTTGCTGAAAGTAAATGCCAGGATGAAAGTAATATCCAAAAGGTACATCAATAGTCATTGGAATGAACCAACGAGGGTAGCAAAGACTAAACCCGAGAAAACTGCGCAAAGTTAAAACTGATACTCAACCATCAAATGAATAACATCAACGGGATATTTGTATGGGATGAAACTGAGATATATGAGATGAAGACCTCGCTGGGGATATAATCTGAGGTTTTTAGCAAATCCACTGGGGAAAACAAAAATAGTAATGTCTTATGTTCCGATTCATGTTTGAATTATTTTTCTATGGCATAATGTTCCAAGAGAATAGTAACAATACACTTTGAGGATGCAATGCAGTGATTCCTGTTTAGATGTTTCACTAGGGAATGGCCAATCGAGAAGCCTAACAACCAATAGGTCAAAATGTGACAATACTTGCAAAAGTAAATTGAAAAATCCAATGTAGAAGAGAAGATATAAGGAACCGCTGGAGAGAAACCCTTGAAGAGCTGAAACTATGTCGGGGTTATTGACTGAGCCACTAATAGAAACAAGCTTTTAACAATGAGATGAGTTGGAAAAATAAATTGTGAACTTTGCTGGAGAACATTAGATTGAAACTTATCAACTCTGAAGTGGGATGCCAAATGGAGATTGAACTTTGATGGAGAGAGCACTGACAAAATGCGGCCTGCGGGAAATTACAAAACACCTAACTTTGTTTGATAACCTGTCAATGTCTCAGTGGGGACGAAAAATATTTATACTGCCATGGATAAGAGACCTTATAAACAAAACCCTTACCGGGGATGAGATACTCTTTGCATTGGAAGCTCAACAAAATATGCTACAGCTGGAAAAACGAGAGCCTTCAGCTTCACTGGGGAATAAAGGTGCACTTTAGTCGATGAGAAACTTACCAGGCTTTTTGACATTGGGTCATGAAACCACAAAAGCATACTCTACTATATCAATATCTAAGATTAAAGTCTACTAGATAAAGAGAAAGTCTGAATAAGCAAGAAATGATTTTGATGAAGGAATAAAGATTCTTGGACAAAAGATATCCCTAAAGCAACCTTAATGGGGATATGAGAAATTCTTAGGCAAGAGGTCTTTAAACATCTTTAAATACTCTTTCTGGAGGAATGGGAATTTACTGGGGAGGTGTAAAACTTTTCCATTATCTGGGGTAATGAATCCATTCAGGGAAAATAAAATAAACACAAATAAATACGTGAGTGTTTTACCAAGAGGGCCATCAAACATGCCCCACGCAACATGACAATTATATCTTTTATCCAAATTTCAAACATCTTTTAATAAGGAAATAAACTGTAACTTAGATTATCATGTTTGTGCAGATCCAATAAAGTTTATATGCAAAGGTTTATCAGAAAATTGGACGCTTTTGCAAACAAAACAAAAAAGAAAAATATGAGCACATATTTTAATAAAAGAGGATCCTTTATTGATCTAGAAATCAGCCTGTGAAAAAGGCCATTACATTTGGAAGAAGTTCCTAAAAAGAGGTAATTGCAAAATCAACACAAAAGAGTGTTTACAAATAGTAATCTGAATATGAATATCCATCAAGTTCTGACTCTGCTATAACTCTTATAACCTCAATACTCTCATCTCCTTGCTTTCTGACGAAGCATACTTGAATTTATTCCAAACCCCTTCCAGGTGACCAATAGTGATAGTAGATAAAATTGAAATCTGGGACCCGATGCTGAATGTAATCATTTGCTTTAAATCCCTAACTTTTTCCTGAATTTCCCTTTCGTGTTTTCGATTCACCAAGATAACCCTTTTTGCCTAAGCTTCCCTTTCAGGTTTTCAACTTAGCGGATGTACTTATTTTCTTTTTCATTCTTTTCATTTATTCTTTTATATCCCTAACTTTTGCCCGAACGTTCACCGGGATGCCCCTTTTTCCATGAGCCGGCCAACTCAGCGGGTCTGTTTTATGCAAAGTATTTTTTGACTACGTAAACATTCATAGGGAGTGGGAAGTATTCACCATCCATGGTTGCGAGCATCATTGCTCCACCAGAGAAAACCTTCCTGACCACGAATGGTCCTTCATAAGTCGGAGTCCACTAGCCCCTAGGATCACCCTGAAGAATAATTATCCTCTTCGGCTCAAGGTCACTTGGTTTGTAACACTGAGGCAACACTCTCTTGTCAAAAGCCTTCCTGACCATGACACGCATCCGTCAACCTCTTCTCGTCAACGAGTTCCAACTAATCCAGCTGATTCTGCACACATTCACTTTTGTCAAACTCAAAATCTTTCATGATCCTTAGAGAAGGAATTTCGACTTCTATAGGCAAAACTACTTCCATGCCATAAACCAACAAAAATTGGGTCTCCCAAGTCGAGGTACGCACAGTGGTACAATAACCATGCAAAGCAAAAGGCATCATCTCATGCCAATCCTTATAGGTTACTACAATCTTATGCACAATCTTCTTAATATTCTTATTGTCCGCTTCAACATCGCCATTCATCTTCGGTCGATACAGAGAAGAGTTATTATGCTTGATTTTGAAGGATTCACAAAGATCCTTCATCATTTTGTTTTTCAAATTAGATCCATTATCGGTGATCATCTTTTCAGGCACTCCGTAATGACAAATGATATTATGCTTAATAAACTGAGCCATCACCTACTTGGTAACATTTGCATAAGATGCAGCTTCGACCCATTTGGTGAAATAATCAATGACAACCAAAATGAAACGTTTCCTGTTGCAAGAAGTTGGTTTTATTCTATCGATCATATCAATGCCCCACATTGTGAAAGGCCAAGGGGAAGTCAAAACATTCATTAGCACAGGCGGGACATGCACTTTGTCAGCATGAATTTGACATTTGATCCAAATTCATGCATGGTTATAACAGTCAGTTTCCATGGTGGACCAATATTAGGCAGCTCTCAAAATCTTTTTGGACATGGTATATCCACTAGAATGAGTTCCAAAGGTACCCTCATGCATTTCTTCAATGATTTTGGCTTCTTTTTTCTTGTCAACACATCTGAGAAATAAACCATCATGATGACTTTTATGCAACACACCATCACTTAGGAAGAACTTGACAGAAAACCTTCTCAAAAACATGTTATCCGTGAAAGATGCCTCTTCAGGGTACTCTTGTGTTTCAAGGTATCTTTTAATATCATAGAACCATGTATTGATGTCCATTTCCAATTTAGCTTCAAAACAAAATGTTGGTTCATCCAACCTTCTGATGGTGATGGAAGGTGCTTCGCTTTCCCACTTAACTTTGAACATAGAAGAAAAATTTTCCAGTGCATCCGCTAGATTGTTTTCTTTTATAGAAACATGCTCAAACGTGATCTCTTTGAAATATGGAATAAACTTTATAACATGCTCACGATAGGGAATCAGGTTCTGACGATGAGTCTCCCAATCTCCATTATTCTGGCTGATAACAAGATTGGAATCCCCGTAAACTTTCAAGTATTTGATTCTCAAGTCAATTGTTGCTTCAATACCATAAATTCAAGCTTCATATTCGGCCATGTTGTTGGTAAAATTGAAATAAATACGAGTTATGAAAGGAATATGGAAGCCTTCATATGATGTAATAACAACTCCAACACCATTGCCCATACATTAAAGGCACCGTCGAACACAAGGGTCCAACGCGTTCCCGGTTCAGGTCCTTCGTCCAGGCTTGGGATATTACAATCCCGAATGTACACTATTTCCTCATTTGGAAACTAATACTTCATTGGTTCATAATATTCTATGGGTTGATGAGCGAGATGATCAACCAATATACTACCTTTGATTGACTTTTGGGTAGTGTATTGGATATCATACTCAGTGTGTATCATTTGCCAATAACCTACCCTTCCTGTGAGAGTTGGCTTCTTAAAAATGTACTTTATTGGATCCATTTTGGATATCAAGTAAGTTGTGTGGCTCAACATATATTGTCTCAAGCATTTGGAAGCCCAAGAAAGTGCACAACAATTTTTTTCAAGCAAGAAGTACTTTGATTCGCACTCTTTAAACTTATTACTCAAGTAATAAATGGCTTGTTTCTTCTTCCCCATCTTATCATGTTGACCGAGGACACAACCCATAGAGATTTCCAACACAGTTAAATACATGATCACTGGCTTCCCTTCTACGGGTGGCATGAGTATCAGAGGTTCCTACAAATATTCTTTCATTTTATCGAATGCCTTTTGACATATTTATTCCACCTGACCATTTTATTTTTCTTTAACAATTTGAATAAAGGTTCACATGTGTTTGTGAGATGAGATATAAATCTAGAAATTTAGTTTAACCTCCCCAAGAAACCACCTACTTCTTTTCCTCTTTTCGGTTCAGGCATTTCTTATATTTCTTTTACTTTAGCGGGATCAACCTCGATACCTTTTTCACTTACAATTAAACCCAACAAATTTCCGGATCTCACCCGAAGGTGAACTTATTTAGATTCAACCTCAGAAGGAACTTTATCAATATTTCGAACAACTTTTCTATATGAAAAAGATGTTCTTCCTCTATATTAGACTTAGAAATCATATCATCCACATAGACCTCGATCTCCTTGTGAATCATATCATGAAAAAGAGTGACCATGGCACGCTGTTATGCTGCGCCTGTGTTTTTTAACCCAAATGGAATCACCTTATAACAAAAGGTTCTCCATGATGTGATAAATGTTATCTTCTCCATATCTTCTGGAACAATCTTAATCTGATTATAGCTCGAAAAACCATCCATGAAGGAGAACACCTTAGAATGGGTTGTGTTATCGACTAACACATCAATATGATGAAGAGGAAAATAATCTTCATAGATTGTTTTGTTCAATTCCCTATAGTCCACACACATCCTGACCTTACCATCTCTTTTAGGCCCAAGCACAATATTTCAATCAACGGAGGATAACTGGTGACTTTCAAGAAATTTGCATCCAACTGTTTCTGAACTTCTTCTGTAATCTTTTGGGACATCTCTGGATGAGTTCTTCAGAGCTTTCGTTTGACAGAAGAACACCTTTCTTTAAGCGGTAAATGAAGCACCACGATACATGTAACCAGCCCTGGCATGTCTTCATAAGACCAAGAAAAACATCATAATACTCTCAAAGCAGCTCAATCAATCCGACCTTCATACTTTCTTCGAGATCCTCCCCTAACTTGAATTCTCTTCTCACTTCTTTTGTGCCAATATTCACCACCTCAATTGATTCTTGATTCGGCTGGATAAACTTTTCTTCTTGTTTCAACAATCTTGCTAATTCTTCGGGAAGGTCACAATCCTCATATGCCTCCTCTTCAGCTTGGTAGATCGGATTATCAAAGTCATAATGAGCGATAACAGATTTGTTATCAATGGAATCCATGGTGGAAGTGCATCTGCGTAAATGGTATTTTGATGTTTTAGTTATAGTGTGTGAAAAGGAAACATTACCATTTAAAGAAAATAATAAAAGAAAGAAAGGGAACAAAATATTTGAATGCAAAAATGTCCTTTATTCATGATAAATTTTGGAAAATAAACATGGTGGCCCTACACAAATGATCCACTACGCCTTGGGAAGAGCGCATGAATTATGACATGATAATAAAAGAAGACAAGATAGTTACTCCTCAGCGCTTAAAACATTGACAACGTCCACAAAAGTCCAATTGTTGAGTTCTTGGCCTAGAATACTTGGACAAATCCAATCTTCAATGTTGTAGCTACCATCCTCATCATCACCAACTGCATTAGTGTATCGTTCTTGAACAGTACTAGGACGGGAAAAATTAACGGGTGTAAATATACGGGTGCTTCAGGAGCTGCGCTCTGTTGACCTGGACTGAAACCAAGACCAAATTTTTTGAACTTAGGGATAACATCCAGCACCTGACCCCAACTTTCTGGGTTACCATTTTCCACCGCAACTCTTGCGTCCTTGAGAAAATACATAGACGTTTCCAGTTTTTTTTTCTATAATGGATGAGGAATATTAACCGTATGGACTATCTTGAAAGCTTGGAAAGGAGTCTGATGTATCTCACCTTCAACTTCAACATAGGGAAATAACGTCAAATGACTCACAATATACTCTTCTTCACCGCACACAATTATCACTTTTCCATCTGCAGGATACTTGAGTTTCTGATGAAGAGTAGAAGTGGTTGCCCCTGCTTTATGCATCCACAGACGCCCCAACAAACAACAATATGCTGGCAGTATATCCATAACGAAAAATGTAGCAGTGAAGGTGCGAGGACCAACCTTAATAGGTAACTCTACCTCTCCAAATAAAAACCTCCGGGACCCATCAAATGCTTTCACCATCAAGTTACTAGGACGTAGCTCAAGACCAGAATAATCAATTTTCATCAACACTCCATAGTTTCTCTACACTTCATAGAAATATGAAGTGCCTTGTTATGGTCTCGTCCCTCTAGAGGAAGGTCAAAATCTGTAAATCCCAGACCATTTCCGACAGACATGTTAAGACAAACATTCTCAAACTGATTGACTATTATCTCATGTGGCACAACGCATTCTTCAACAACTTCAATAGAGCATTTATGTGGGGCTCTGAATAAATCAACAATGAAAAAATAGACATTTTGGAAGGGGTATGACTTAACTGATCAATTATATTGTAATCACTTTTCCTGATAATTCACATGAATTATTCAACTTCATTAGGAACTGAATAAGTCTTTGGCACAGGAATCTATTGGGTCATATTGGCTGGTGTAACTCTCGAATTACCAATCATCACTTGTTGTTTTCCTTTTTCTCTTGCTAAGGCATCCTAATTCTCGCAATCGACCACCAAAAAACATCAACTGATAGACAACCTTCTTTATAAGGGTTTATGCGCTTGTTCCCATGTTTTTATTCATCCTTGATGCGGGTGACAACTTCTAAATACCCTGGAAATGACATGTATATGTGAATTAGACACACACACACACACACACACACACACACAGATATATATATATATATATATATATATATATATATATATATATATATATATATATATATATATATATATATATATATATATATATATATATATATATTTTTCTTGTTTTTTTTTCTTTAAAAAAATAAATATCCCATGATGCGATGCAGACATATGGGAATTGAGGTATCTGCTGTGCTGTTTAAAATATGCCGGGAAAACCAAGGTCCAAGGTCCAGAATTCTTATAAAATGAACGATCATCTGTAAAATCCAAGTAACCAACGGAAATGAGTCACCAACGGTACCTGTACCTGTAAGGATACAAATTCCCTCCCCGCTCCCAAGTGTATACTAGGTTATGGTAAGGAAAGGGTAACTCATAATCATGGGTACGCCTGGAGGCACTATCGACAAAACACCTATGTGAAACGATAACACCCTATTTGTAATCACGTCTGAGCATGGACAACATGACCGTACTAGCAAACCAAAGTCGACTAGTCGTTCATGTTCCACTCTATTCGTAAGCTTCCCATGGTTGTCACTTGGCATGGGTATTGAGCCTTTTAACTCTTTTAACACCCACCCAACATGAAAGCAGAGCCAACACAACAAATAACTAAATATGGAAAATCATTAAATGCAATACAAACATATGCTCAAATAAACGTGTACAAAATGAACAAGCTATAAAGCATAAAAAGTAAACACCCAAGGAAAACAAAACAAGAGCTAGGATCGACTTTGGGATGGATCGGAAATAGGTTAACTCATGTCCCTAATGAAGTCGCCAGCTGAAACAACCAACTGAACTATCATCAGATATAAAATCAATGAAGTCGCCATTGAACGTCTTTTATCCCACGGGGAGGGAAAGGTGAACATCGAGAAAATCTGAAGAGGGAGAAATCATGGTCTTACGATTGAGAGATCAGGTAAGGAAGTCTGTTACACGAGGGAAAGGTATTAGCACTCCCACACGCCCGTAGTACTCTACGATATCTGCTCATGTTGTCTAATCTAATGGGTGTGGTCAAAATCTATGTCTAAGGCTTAAAGCTGAAAAGAAAGATGAAAAGGGGGATGCATGCAAAAGAAAAGAGAAAATAAAGTGTGGGGGAAGATAAAAAAGATATTTAAAAATATATGCTCGATTAGGACCCATAAAAACCATCACCTACATGTCCCTTTTAAGGAATCATAACAGGCGTAGTTCGGCTCACATATTTTGGTTGGTTTGTGTTTTTTAGTTAAAAAGGAAAAAGAGATAATCAAGATGGCAAAACATCAGATAAAACGACAAAACAATCAACAACGATGAAAAATCATCAAAAAACGGATGACAAGACGTCACATAGCAACACAAACTTAGATAAGATGATAACGCGTCAGCAAGATAGAAAAATGTCGGATAAGATGATAAAACAACAGCATGATAGTAAAATACCAGATAACATTATAAAACATCACACCTAAAAATGATATCAAAAATCAAAGTAGGATAACGAACATATGCCATGACGAAACATCGACAAGAGGATAACAAAATATCATGGCAAAGATGACAATACATCAAAACTTAGATGATAAAACATCACACCTTACAGTGATATTGAAAATCAAAGTACGATAACAAACATGTGAGATGGAAAATCATCGGAAAAAACATAGTAAAATATCATGGTAAGAATGGAAAAACATCATAATTTAGATGATAAAACATCACACCTAATAATGATATTGAAAATCAAAGTAGGATAACAAATATATGCGATGGAAAAACATCAACACAAAGATAACAAGATATCATGGCAATGATTTAAAGCAGTGCCAAATGGTGCATAAACAATTAAAATTGGTTTGTATTTTTTACCTTGAAGAAGGATTTAAGTTCATTAAAGATGTTTTATGATTTTACAAGAAGAAGAAAGTTTTAGTTTTAAGATGAAATATGAAAAGAAAAGAAAACAACTAAGGGAGACTGTCATTATCTCTAGTCCTAGTTTGACCCCTAGAGGGAGGAAGCATAATGATGCGTTGCATGTCTCTTTCGAATGAAAGGGCACCACTTTGGCCCATGTCCTTGTAGACACTGGTTCGTCGTTAAATATGCTGCCTAAGAATGCCCTGGATAGACTAGACTGTGAAGGTTTGACTTTGAAGCCCAGCAATATTGTAGTAAGGGCTTTTGATGGATCAAAGAGGATGGTGCACGGGGAAGTGGACATCCCCATCAAGGTTGGTTCTCAGACTTTCAGCGTGATGGATATCAAGCCATATTATTCTTGTTTGTTGGGCCGCCCTTGGATACATGGGGCTGGAGCTGTTACGTCCACTCTGCACCAGATGATGAAATACATGGTCAAAGGGATAATTGTCACTGTATGCAGCGAAGAAGAATACATGGTCAGTCACCTGAATTCATTCAGATATGAGGAAATGGAGGGTGAGTTCATCGAGACTCCATGCCAGAATTTCGAAGAGGTACCTTGGACTCTGGTTGCAACTGAAACTGTGACAAACATGCCGAAGATCACCAGACCTCCCTTGAAGATGGCCTCTCTCAAGGATGCCAAAGTTGTTATTGAAGAAGGTGGGTCTACCATCTGGGGTCAACTCCCTGATATTCCATACAAGTCTGATAAATTTGGTTTGGGTTTCTCTTAAGGGGCTCAAAGGGTTATTCGACGTGCTCGTGCTAGAAAACCTCCCCTACGCATCAGTAATCACGGGGTCAACGATGTAGAAGACAGAGACAATGACAATGACATGGATAGCTGGATCTTCCCTACTACCAATGGTCGACCTACTAACTGGACGGAAAAATATTTTGTACCTATTACTTTTGATCAAAAGTAATTGCCTTTCTTGTTTTTTGGATATGTCATAAACAATATAACTTTATGGCCATGTGTCCTACCTGGGCACATCGTTTTATTTGTGAGGGTTATCATGTTTCACTTTCATATGGCATTAATAAAGCATTGGACGTTTTGCATACAAATTTTGCGCTCTCTTTCTTTCTTTTCTGCTTTTTACTTTATCAATACAACTATGCTCTTACACACACTCACATATCAAACTGCAGATCCACATCCACTATGGATCCCATTGATAATAGTTATGCTATTGTCAGTTATAACTTCGAAAATCCGATCAACCAAGTCGGGGACGAAGGAGAAGAAGATTGTGAGGTACCTGGAGAACTCGCTAGACTATTACAGTAGGATGAGAGAGCTATACAGCCTCATGAAGAGCCAGTTGAGACAATAAACTTGGGCACAAAGGTAGACAGAAAAGAAGTCAAGATCGGCATAAATATGGAGCTTAATGTCAAACAGAGGTTGATACAAATGTTACATGACTATGTCAAGATCTTTTCCTGGTCATATAAAGACATGCCAAGACTGGATGCATATGTGATGCCAGGACAAGAAAGACCTTTGAGATTGTTTCTTGAGTTCGGGGGGTAGATTATGAAAAGGGAAAGTATTAGCACCCTTTTCGTCCATGGTTTTCCATGGGCTCTTAGTTACTTGCTAGATCACTTGCTTTTGTTTGAAATTATGCTTTGTGTATGTTTTTGAATGTATTTTGTAAAGAGGCCATTGTTTAGGTAATCTTTGTAATGATTCTTGTTCGTAAGAATGTATACAAAGATGTTTGATCTTTTGAAAATGTTTTCAATTTTTGTAAGATGTTTGAAGGTGTTTGTGATTGTTTTGAAAATAGAAAGGATGTTTGTTTTGAAATGGAGCAAGTAATTAGGAGCAATCTACCTAATCAAAAGTCTTTGTTCATTTTCTTTTCCTTTGACATTGTTGTCTTACCATTGATTTGGTAAGCAACACTATCTTTAGATGTAAACAGGACGGGAGTGGGTCATCGTATAGCCATGATTAGCAATATTGCAAGGTATCTTAGCATTCTTTTTTTAGGGACTAATATCATTTATAAGGCAACTTTAGATAGTGTCATCGAGGGACTATGATCTTGCTTTTGTTTGTTTTTGCTAAGATACCTCACATGCGTAATATGGCCATTTTGTATAAGGCAACCAAGTGGGATAACCCTAGGGGTGCTTGTGTGCAAGTGTGTCATTTTCATGCTTGTTTTTGTCTTGAATTAGGGTTTTCTATTCGATTTATTTTATTCTTTTCATACAAACCCTAATTACTAGCATGTTATGTAAAAAGCGATAAATTCTGAAATTTAATGTTACTACGCTATTACAATATTTGTGGGAAGGTATACAATTTGTGAATGGGGATTGCAATAATATAAACCTAATTAATCTATTACAACCAAATTGAATATGTACAAATAATTGAAATATACAAGATGAATTAAATATGCAATAAATGTAAAGGCAAAGAAAAGATTTTTTGTTTGGTTTCCTAAAGAAAAGGATTTTTATTTTAAACTAATTAAATAAAGAAAATAATTAGCCAAGTTTAAATTCATTAAGAAAAAAGGTTCTTGAATAAAACCCTAATTCTACCTAAAAAGAAATGAAGTTTAAGAAAAAAAAAATATTTTTATATTTTTATATTTTTTGCTTAAAAAATAAACTATAGTGTTATAAAATATTCTTTTAGTCCTTTTGATATCAAAAATATTTTTCATTAGTATAAAAATAAATAATATTTTAGTTTTAATTAAATTTACAAGATAATTAGTAAAAATAAATAAAGTATGATCAAAATAAAATATATTTTTGTGAAAAAAAAAAACTAAGTTAAAATATAACTCTACTATTTTTATTTTTTTTATGATTTTTAATACTGAAATAAAAATATTTAAGAAAATAAAATGAGAATAAAATAAAAATAAAATAATAATGGGTCACGGGTGCAAATATGAGACAGGGAGGAAATGTTACAAAAAATACAATAGGCCCATGAAATGGAGGCCCGGTGCTGCAAGAGGAAAAATGTGGAAAAATGTGAGAAAATGCAAAAGGCAGCGCACTGAGGCTCGAACCCATGACCTCTAGCAATAACGCGCGCTGCCTTACCACTGGGGTGGCTGTACATCTGTTTATATAAACAAAACCATAAATATATATTAGAAAATGCTTTCTGAAGGCAACTTCATCTTCAACCTTGAGCCATGGCCGGACCACCTATATCTTCCTCATTTCTCCACAAAAATGGAAAGTTAAAAATATGAAAGTTGTGGGGTTTCTTCCCACGAATTCAACCATATAACTTATGTAAACTAAAAGTCAAAGATAAAATCTAATTTTGCCGGCCCTAAATTGAAACTTAATTTTCTCAGAAATTTCAAATCCAAAATTCTCTATACACAATTAATATAAATGGAAACTATGAACATGGTTAACTTTAGAGCACAGATATCTAGATTTTGTTTTCACAAATCAGGATCAAATGATGCTTATATGAAGAGATAGAAGTTTGAGTTTTTACCTCTTGCAGCTGGCATCGTGAATGGAGTTTGAGCAACTTTTGGGATGGCCTGAGGACCTGTTTAGCTTGCCTGGACCTCCTTGAGTGTATCCTAACTCTTACTTTGCCTTGAATGTCCCTGAATCTCTCAACTCAAGTCAACCTGCAAGCTTGGTTTTTGAAAATGGTGGATAGTGATGGAGGAGCTACAGTCTTGAATCAGGGGCCTGGATTACTTTGGTATGATGTATAGAATGTGTTTGAGTGATTAGTTTTCAAAACGCACGAGTGGAAATGAAGATCACGAGTTTTGGTTCAAAACTGTATGTTAATGGTATTCTTGAACAGGTTTTTGGTTTTGGAATGTTTGAGGTAGTTTCAAGGCAATAGCATTCGTGTGTCCACTTGCAAATAGTGTGTCAACTTATAAGCAAGAGATTTTAAGACTTGTAACAACTCAGATTTCAAAAACTCACATGTTTTGCTTGGTTACTTGTTTTTGAAGCAAAGCTAGCAAGCATGGTTTCAAGGTGAAGTACAAAGCTTGTAGGGGGATGAGACCTTTAAACACACTTGTTCTGATTGTGTGGAGTGTGTTTGAGCAGAAAGAACAAATGCAAGGCTCAATGCCAGCTGACTTTGCATAAAGCTTACTTTTCTAAAATGGCAATGTTGCCTTTCTTCCCAAAATGGAATTAAGTTTGTACAATGCATTGAATGCTTGGATTGAAGCTTCCAAGAGCTGTGAAAACATTTAATTATGGAGTGAAAGTCAAGTTAGAAGCCTGCAAAGTGGGATTTGTGCAGCATGATTGAGGATTGGATCCAATGTTCTTCACAAAATGGCTTGTAATCCAAGTGACAAAACACCAACTTCATCTCTTCGATTCTCCCTACTTAAGAATGATATCAAGGAGTTATTGAACATTTTGGAAAGCTTGCAATGTTCTATACAACTCATCTTTGAATCTATTTGGAAGATTCCCCTTGGAAATATGTGAAAAATTTCCATGAAGTTAGGTCAAAAATCTGCCTAACTAGGGCAAAATTTTACTAAGTCATTTTTAGTTCATGAGCATGTATTCACAAAATTATAACTTGAGATCCAAACATTTTTTAGGAGAAATTGTGTGAAGTAAAGTTGTATATTTCATGGAGATCTATAACTTTCATGTTGGAAGTTTCCTTTGAATCATCATGCATCATGATGAAAACTTGGCTCAAAGTTGTGAAAAAATAAGAAATTTTCTATACTTAGAAAAATTTCTAAGTTAAGAAATTTCATCTTTTCAAAATAAAATCTTGAATTCTTAATTTCTTGATTTCTTGATTTCTTGATGGACAAGTTTCATATTGTGGCATGTTTTGATGAGTTATGATATTTGGCATTTGATTTTGACCAAAAAGTCAAAGTTTGACTTTTTAGTATACAATTGACTTTTGATCAATTGACTGAAAAATTCATCTGCCAATCCAATGGACTTGTATTGTTTTGAACCATGTAATTAGGTCAAAGTGATGAAATTTTACTCTTGAGATCATGCCTTAACCCAATTGATCATTTTCTAGGTCAAAAACCAAAAATTGCCCTTTCCCAGTCAAAACCCTAATTTTGACCATTTTGCCCTTTTGATGATTTGATCAAATTTCTTGAGGAATTATGGTCCAAACTTGACAAATGATACATATGAGTTTAAAATGTTAGTGTGGATCAAAAATTATGAAGTTTGACTGTAAATTGGCTATGGTTGACTTTTTCTCCAATACATCTGATTTTTAGGTTAACTGTTCAATTGACTGATCAAAATGTGATCCAAGGCTTGAAACATGACATGAGCAATCTTGGGGGTCCATAATGATCCATGAAAGTAATATGGGGTATTGGAAGTTCAAAAATCTTTATGCAATCTCAAACCCTAATTTTCAATCATCAGTGCTTGAGGAGGTGCCTTGAGCTGATCAACCCAAATGCAGTCTTAATTCAAAGGAGATCTTTTGAGAAAATTCTTGATAAGTAGGAGGGAAAATATTGGGTTACAATAGAGGATATTATGGTTCACCGACTTCTAACTAAAGAAGATTTCCCTCTGGTAAAACAGAAGGTTCGTCGCATGCGCCCTAAAATGTCAGAGAAGATCAAAGCAGAAGTTATAAAGCAGTGCAACGCTGGGTTCTTAGATGTCACCTCTTATCCCTAATGGGTTGCCAACGTAGTTCCGGTGCCTAAAAAAGATGTTAAGGTACGAATGTGTGTGAACTACAGAGATCTGAACAGGGCAAGCCCCAAAGATGACTTTCCGCTCCCCCAAATCGACGTTCTGGTTGATAACACCGTGCAACATAAGATCTTTTCCTTCATGGATGGTTTCTTTGGTTACAATCAGATCAAGATGGAACCTAAATATATGGAGAAGACAACCTTCGTCACTCAATGAGGCACTTTCTGCTACAAAATGATGTCGTTTAGATTAAAGAGTGTTGGGGCAACCTATCAGCGAGCCATGGTCGGCTTTTTTCATGACATGATTCACCATGAGATAGAGATATATGTGGATGACATGATAGCCAGATCTCAAACTGAGGAAGAGCATGTTGACCATCTACAAAAGCTGTTTGATAGGTTGAAGACATACAAGTTGAGGTTGAATCCGAACAAGTTCACCTTCGGGGTAAGGTCTGGCAAACTACTAGGTTTCATTGTCAGTGACAAGGGCATTCAGGTAGACCCTGCAAATGTAAAGGCTATACAAGAGATTTCAGATCCTCACATTGAGAAGGAGGTCAGAGGCTTTTTGGGACGCCTAAATTACATTTCCTGGTTCATTTCACATTTAACTTCTACTTGTGAGCCAATCTTCAAGCTCCTAAAGAAAGATCAAGTGGTAAAATGGAACGATGAATGCCAGATTGCCTTCGAAAGAATCAAGGAATACCTTCAAGAACCACCAATTATGATGACTCAAATTGAAGGAAGAGCTTTGATAATGTACTTAACAATGTTAGATAATTCAATGGGGTGTGTGCTAGGGCAGCATGATGAATCTGGTCGAAAAGATCATGCAATATACTACCTTAGAAAAAAGTTTACCGACTGTGAGACAAGATACTCACTTCTCGAGAAAACTTGCTACGCTTTGGCATGGGCTGCTCGCCGACTGAGACAGTATATGTTGACCCATACTACTTTGCTGATATTTAAGATGGATCCGATCAAGTACATCTTCGAGAAGCCCGCTCTCTCCGGAAGAATAGCGAGATGGCAGATTATCTTAACCGAATATGATATCTTATACACGACCCTGAAAGAAATCAATGGAAGTGTATTACCTGATCATTTGGCTCATCAGGCCGTGGATGACTACCAGCCCATGAATTTTGAGTTCTCGGACAAGAATATTATGCTAGTGACTGACTATGAAGAACCTGGACAAGATGAAGGACTTGAAGAAGGATACAGAGGGACTATGGTTTTTTACGAAGCCTCGAACACACTTGGTAATGACATTGGTGATGTAATCATATCCCCCGAGGGCTGTCATACTCCATTCACTACCAGACTATGCTTCAACTATACCAACAACATGGCAGAGTATGAAGCATGCATCATGGGTCTTAAAGCTGCTATTGACCTGAGGATCAAGTTCTTGAGTGTTTTCGGGGATTCAGCCTTTGTGATAAGTCAGATTAAAGGGGAATGGGACACAAAGCACCCGAATTTCATCCCGTACGAAGAGCACGTGCTGACATTTCTTCCGCACTTTGAGGAGGTAACCTTTGAACACTTTCCACGAGAAGAGAATTCGTTAGTAGACACGCTAGCTGCCATCTTCTATGTTCAAGGTCATGTGGGACAACGAGGCTCCTCGGATCATTATTGAGAGGTTGGATCAACCAGCATATTTCTACGAGATCAACACTGAAGGAGTAGCAGACAAACCTTGGTTCTATGAAGTAAAGAGATATCTCGAGGCTTAAGAGTATCTTGAGGGGGCATCTGTCAATGATAAGAAGTTTCTGAGAAGGTTCACCGCAAAGTTCTTCCTCAGTAATGGAATCCTCTACAAGCGCAACCATGACTCTACTTTACTTTTGTGCATAGACAAGAGTGAAGCAGAGAGGATTATGACATATCTACATGAAGGTACCTTCGGAACCCATTCGAGTGGACATACCATGGCTAAAAAGATCCTACGGGCAGGATATTATTGGTCCACTATGGAAGCAGACTGCTATCAGCATTCCCGAACTTGTCAGAAATGACAGATCTATGTTGATAAGGTGGATGTACCTCTGGTCCCTTTGAACTTCTTAACGGCTCCTTGGACCTTTGCAATGTGGGGCATTGACATGATCCGAGAGATTAGACCTACCGCTTCATATGGGCATCGTTTCATCCCGGTGACTATTGATTTATTCATGAAGTGGGTTGAAGCTTCCTCTTTTGCTTCTGTTACCAAAAATGTTGTGGCGTGTCTTATCAAGAATAACTTGATTTTTCAGTACGGTGTGCCAGAGAGAATCATCACTGAAAATCAATTATACTAGGTAAAAAGTTAATTGTGGCCAAAATACACTCAAACTTCAATATTTTTGGTCAACATCAACATTTTTAAGTATTATCCATCATTTGATCAAGGGTTGATCATGACTCCTCAAGAAATTCTCCTAACTCATCAAAAGTAAAAAATGGCAAATTAGGGTTTCTATAGGAAAAGTCAACCAAACTTTGACCAGGCATAACTTTCTCATACTTTATTAGAAAATTACCAACCAAGGCTCATTTTTAATAGAATCCAATTCCCTACAACTTCTCTTAAGCCCTCAAGGTCATGAAATGCCTCAATCAAAAGATACAAGTTCATACATTATAGGTCATTTCAAAAAGTCAACAAAAACACCATTTGGGTCAAAGCTCTTTACATGAACATGGAAGTTCCAATTGAGATGAGATCAAAAGGGTTGTTTAGAGGACATTATAAGCTTTCTAAAAAGTCCAGGAACACCCTCTTAGGGTAAAAAATGAGAGGGATGTGCATTGTTAAAGTTGACCAAATTTTGGAAATGTGCATGAAGTCAACATTGATCAAAATTGATTTTTTTTCCAAATGGGCCCATGTTTTCTTGTTTGAAAATTGTTCCTAAGAAGACCCATGACCCCTGAGCTTATCCACTTATTATTTGAGTTGATTTTTTATTCATTAAAATCAAAATAAATCAAATAAAATATTGAAATAATGAAATAAAATGCAAAGATTTGTTTTAGGGCCATATAATGAGTCTAAAATCTGATGAGCAAGTGAAGATTTCGTGCAAGGACTAATTGGAATGAAAAGAGCATGTTTTTGCCAATTTTGGAAACTTAAAATACATATTGCAAGTGAAATATTTTTCTCACAAATCTTCAAGATTGCATCCAGTTTTGTTAACCTAATACGTTCTTATATATATGTGTAACATTCCCAAACCAGAAAAAGGGGGATTGGCTGTGTAGAATTGACACAAGAAACTCCAATTTTTTAACAAAAAAGTGGCATTCGGTTTGGCATTTGAAGGGAGATTCATGGCATTCTAAAGCTTGCAATCAACTCCTGGGCATATTTGGAAGCTAACTGGATCACTCTCACGCATCAAAGCACCCAGAATCGGCACATATAGTATCACATTTTGCTCTTCTTTCTTGAATTTTATTTTGATAATACACGCAAGATAAATGAATTTTGAGTATGCATTCATGTTTATATGATCATTTGGAACATGTTTGAATGATTAATTGTTTGTTTTGATGCGTCTATGACTAACATCCATGGTTAGGGTTTTAAGCTTTATTTTAGGGTTTTCCATTACGGGAAAAATTAGGCCAAAAGAAGAGTACCATTGTACTCACGAGATCAATCCTAGTTTATCTATATATTTAGATTGAATTTATATTGCTTGGTTGAGATTTTGGAAATATGCAGGTCCTATAGTTACAGCCATATCCGTAGGTAAAAGTCTTTGGGCTAAAACGACAGCCATTGCAGAAGACGACTGTGTGGAAAGACCCGTGCCTCTTGCATATTATTTTTCTCATAATTTGTTTGCATATCCAATACTTCCATTCCCAACTCGCTCATCATAGGCCTCAAATTCATCACCATCAGATCAAGCAGCGCTAGATCTAACGCCTTGGGGAAGTAGCCACATGATGGACCTCCCAGCTTGTTCCACACTGGATCTCACTTTTGCATTGGGCTTACAGGATCTTGGACCTTGAAAAATTTAGCATGCAACCCTCCAAATTTGGTTTTCAGCCCCCCCCCCCCCCCCTCAGGCCCATTTTTCTAACTTCTTTATTCTTTTTATTTAATTTATATTTTATTTGTTTATTCTTTTTTTTTAATTATAAAATCAGAAAATCATCACAAAAATAGGACTTAGTTTTTTTTAATAAATTAATTTTTGCAAATTAATTAATTTCACGAACTTTAATTTGTTTCATTAATTAAAACTAATTAGAAAAATTAGGTTAAATCTAAAACCTTTTCATAAAAAAAATCCCAAAAAAATTTTCAATGAGCAAATTAGATTTTTCGTGTTTAAAACTTTTTTCCAGTTAATTCTCGCGCGTTATTATTTTTCTGTATGATTACTTTTCTTATTATTAATGTAACAACGCCCGGTTTTTATTATTTATGTATCTACACCAAAGCCCTGTAATAGCGTAGGACCCTTTATTTCTTGCTTTTATATTATGTATATGCTTGTATATATAACTGTTAGTAACTTAGGCGTGCATGACCAAATAAATCAATTAACCATTAGACCACTAACTTCAAGATAATATATCTGAAAAAAGCGCACTATTGCGCAGTTGCACCCCTAGGGTATTACCTCACTTGGTTGCCTTCGGAAACAATGGCCATGTCCCTCGAAACATAGGGATACTGTTAGCAAAGACCCTTAATTTTAAATCGTCATAAAGATCATAGTCTCTATAATGTCCCTCGAGTTGCATGCGAGAAATGATCTTATGATGATAGTCCCTTCGAAATGCTAAGGTATCCTTACATGTTGCCTTCTATGACCATCACGTCCCTTTCGATAGTCCCTCAAACATCCAACGACTAGGGTTACCTACTCACTAATAGTAGGATAACACGGTCTAAAGGAAAGGAGGAAAAGAATGCCTTTTTTCGAGTAGGTAGATAACGGTTTGGTACTTGCTCAAATAAATTTTCACACCACACTTTCAAACATACTTTTCAAACAAAATTTTTCAAAAACACTTTATCACACTCTTGAGGACTGATACAAGAGTTTCCATAAAGTGAATTACCGCACTAAGGCAATTTTCAAAGCTTTTCAAAACACACAAACACAAGAAATTTCGAAAAATGAGCAAGTACCTAAGAGCCCGTCGAAAACCATGGATGGAAAGGGTTCTAACACCTTCCCTTTCAATAATCTACCCTACGTACTCAAAAATCTCAGAAAAAGTTCTTTTTCTATTCTTTTCACCTTTCCTTGTTTGATAAAAGAAAAGTTGGTGGCGACTCTTTCTTACCGCGACATTTGCGAACAAAAAATGCAAAGCAGTATTTAACAGTCGGTTATGCCACCGTATCACACTGGCTCAGAGATAACGGTAAACATTGACACTGAGGTAGGTAACAAATGATTGGCATCAATACTTATGACTGGAAACAAAAGTTGACATCAACACTTAAATTGGGAACACAGTAACTCTAAAAGAGTAAAGTGAATCTCAACGACAAACTAACACCCTATAATGTCGAGACTACCATCCATCAGAGTAAATATCTCAACAACGAAATATCTCCCTTAATAAAGAGACTACCATCGATTGGAGTACAAATCTCAATAATAAACTATCTCACATAATAATGAGACTACCGTCCATTGGGATATAAATCTCAATAATGAACTATCTCCCATAATGACGAGACTACCATCCATCGGAGTACAAATATCAACAACGAAATATCTCCCTTAATGAAGACACTACCATAGATTGGAGTACAAATCTCAACAATGAACTATATCACATAATGATGAGACTACCATCCACCCGAGTACAAATCTCAACAGTAAACTATCTCACATAATGAAGAGACTACCATCCATTATAATACAAATCTCAACAACAAACTATCACCCATAATGACGAGGCTACCATCCATCGGAGTAAAACCTCAACAATGAACTATCTTCATAACGAAGAGACTACTATCCACCAGAGTAAACACATCTTCTCTGGCATTAACAGACTTACTGGGGAAGAATAGAGTGCTCAAATAAATAGACATACCACTTGATGTTTACAAAGAGGATTGTGATAACACTACGGGGGAATGAATCTTGACTTTCTCGGGAAGTGCCAATAAATTCATGTTGAGGAGATAAAATCTTCACGTGCAAAATAAATGCACATTCTCACTCCAGGGCTCAAAGCCTACAAAAATCAAAATAATATAGTTGTCGGGGACCACAAATTCACCAAGAACAAACTAGAGTGAAACAATCAACCAAGACAACATCCAATGAGGAATAAGCTCAAATGGGGATGACATTCCATCCAGATAAGGAGCTGAATAGGAAGGATAAATCATTTCTTTATTATGTTTGCTTTTCCAAAATAATAAAGTCCCTAGAATAGTTTGTTTGTTTAATGAAATGTTAAGCGTGACTTATTCATGAGATCCCATTAATCATAAGAACTATATTCTTAAAGTATCCATAGTCGAGCTTTATTGCGAAGTTGGACAACATTAAAGCATTAAGATTATTATGAAGATAGACTGATGATCACACCTCCTGGATCATGGATAAGGAATTATCAGGTCTTGACATAGGTATGAATATTATGAGTAATATTTATATTGGATTGACACGCTATAAGAATACTACATAGAATGTTATGGAAGGTGTCATAAGTTATTCTCATGGTGATAATTGTGTATACCACCCTTTGACCTGAAACCACTATGGACCTTAGATGTAGAGTTAAGTACACACAAATATTATGAAGGAAAGGTTTTATCAAATCACATGACACTTTCGTGACTTGGGTAGTTGTGGTGTGTTGCTAGATACTGCTCACTATTTATTATGTTAAATGTATCATTTAATATAATTTCTAACATCACGAAAACCTACAGGGTGACACACATAAGGACACATTGTTGAGAGATAGAGTAAATAAGGAACACCATAAGGTACACTTCATTTAAGTGAATTTTAGAACACCGTAAGGTACAATATACTTAAATGAAATATTGAATATTGTAAGGTACCACGCACTTAAGTGATATGCTGTATATCATAAGGTATGATTCCTATAGGCTTAATTGGGCTTTTAGCTTGTAGCCTTAATTGGAATTTTATCTTGCACCCCACATAAGTTTTTCTATATATAGAACCCTTATGATGAAGCATTTCACTTGATGAAATTTAGTTCTTGAAACACCAACCATGTTTTGTCTCACTTTCTCACGCAAAGTTTTCGTTCGTAAACAGCTAGCATTGTGACTGGAAGCAATTTGTTCGTATGGACTGAGTAGAGAAGTCGTTATTCATCAATGTTCGTGATTGCAACATCGAAGGTCTGAATCCCCACAAGAGGTAATGATTTATATCATTGACCATGCATATTCGTAAGGATCACTAAAGGAAAAATTTAATTTTCTGCTGCATTTTGGATCATACTTTTTCTTCAGTTGTATCCGAGCCACTTACGAAACCATGGATCTGATAGTTTTTTATTTTATGTATATTCTCTATTAATTAAATTAAAACACATAGTGAATTGAATAATAACTGAGTAAATTAAATTTTGGCATCACGGTGTGTACGATTTGGGCGAATCGATGTTGAATATGCTTCGGAATCCGACCTTAGTATAGTGAAGCAGCGATACATCAGTCATCCATAAGTTAAATTAATATGATCGATCAACTTTGTTTATGATATAAACAATTCTGGTGCAAAGATGGTATATTAGATACACTGTTTTGATTTCTTCTATTCAACCACATAATGATTATTATTCTTTTGAAAGATCATTGGTCATTCGCTTCAAAATTCGACGTTAGTATGGTGAAGCAATGACATATGGATCGATCATACTGAATTATCAATTGAGTTGTGTTTGACGGTATGAAATTATTTGTATTAGGGTTCATAACGGCACAAGGGTTGTGCTGTCAGAGTTATGCGAATTAGGATTGTAACAACAAAAGAGTTTTGCGAAAAATGATGCTGATTCCAAATCAATTGTTCATTAACCCTGACTAACTCTCCGTAGTGTGATCAATCGCTGAAATTTAATTTTGACTTATTTAATTAATATAATTTTAATTAATAATAATAATAAAGTGTTTATTATTGTTGTCTTGTGGTGATCAGTTATAGCCTTAGATTCCTTTATTTTGTTTTGGGGATTTTAAAATATGACTTGCGTGTCGTGCCTTTCTCTTAATATCTTGATGTAACTTCTTTTCTCATCTCATTCCCTCTTATGTAAAACGAGTATTCTTTTATGTAATGTAATTAAGAAAAGGAAGAAAACAAGATTGAAGGAAGAATTATGCTAGGGGCCATAACTGTATCTTTTTATATGTATGTTGATGCATGTGTTTGTATGTTGATACATGTGAGTGATGATTTTCATATTAAGCCGGTGAGACGAAACTAATATCAAATTCCCTCAAAAGGAATATTATGTTTATGCTTTCCATGTTTTATCACTCATCAAGACTAGTATCCAACAATGTAGGTTTCGCATAACGCGAGGTGCATGTTCTATATTAGTAAGGTGCAATGGGATAGATGTAATATCCAATTGCTGAAAAATCGGGTCAAACTTAACTAAACAAATTATAATAAGATTATACATGATTAGAAGCAATAGTTGGGAATGATTCATATGATGGATTAGAATAAGGAGTTATTCATCCAACTGAAAATATTCGAGAGTTGTATAAGATACAATTGGAAGGAGTTCCTACCTAAATAACCTAGTTATGTGTCATCATCCTAACGCTGACTTAAAACAAATTGAAATATGGATCTCGACCCACTAGAAAATCTTCCTACAGGATTTTCGGAATCAAATGATGGGGGTCATCTGGTTTGAGTAAAATAGTGGGAGCATATTTGATTAAATGCCTAATTGAATATGTTATTTCAATGATACTTATATTTTCATATTTTAGTTGTAGATTACCATGAAAAAAAACACCTATAACAACATTTTGCAATCAACCCTTGATAAGGAAAAATTGTCTGGAACAAATTTTATGGATTGGCACCAAAATCTAAGGATTATCCTCAAGCATGATAAGAAGTTGTATATCTTGGAGACACTTGTTCCTAAAGTGGAACCTCCTAGTTCTGCACCTAAGGCAAAAAGAGATGATTATAAGAAGCATGTTAATGATGCCAATGAAAGCGCTTGCCTTATGCTATCTACCTTGAACTCAGAGTTGCAAAAGCAGCATGAGAACACGTCAGCGCTCGATATGATAGGACATCTGAAGATGTTGTATCAAGAACAGGAAATAAATGAAAGGTTTCAGGTTTCAAAGGCCCTTTCTAATAGCAAGTTATATGAGGGAACCCATGTAGGTCCCCATGTACTCAAGATGATTGGGTTTGTGGAGAACCTTGAAAGGTTAGGGTTTCCCCTCAGAAAATAACTTGCGACTGATTTGATCTTGCAATCGTTGCTAGAGAGCTTCCATAAATTTGTCTTGAATTTTAACATGAATGAAATGGACAAAAGTCTTCCAGACTTGCTAAGCATGTTAAGAACTGTTGAGCAAAATGTGTAGTCAGAAGGGAAGTCCATTCTGATGGTCACTAATGGAAAGAAGCTGAACAAAAGGCCCACCAAGCAGGTTAGTAAAGGGAAGGCAAGGAAGTTTCCAAACCTAAACCTATTATTCCTGCTTTAAAGCCTAGTGGAGGCATAGCAAAAGAGGGCACTTGCTTCCATTGCATTAAGACCAGACACTGGAAGAGACACTTCCTAAAGTACCTAGAAGATAACAAGAATGGAGCAGAGACTTCAAATTCAAGTATTTTTGTTATAAAAATTAATTTATCTACTTCTGCATCATGGGTATTAGATACTGGATGCGATTCTTACATTTGTACTAATGTGTAGGGGGTAAGAAGGAGTAGAGATTTGGAAAAAGGTGAAGTTGACCTACGAGTTAGAAATGGAGCAAAGGTTGTTGCTTTAGCCGTAGGAACTTATGTTTTGAATTTAAATAGTGGTTCAATGATTCAGTTAGAGAACTATTATTATGTACATGCAATTAGCAGGAATATTATTTTCCTTTCTTGTTTGGACAAGTTTGGTTTTTCATTCACAATAAAGAACAATTTTTGCTTCATTTATTTGATTGATATATTCTATGCTTCTAGACAAATGAACAACAGATTGTATATCCTTGATCTTGAAATGAAAATTTATAACATTAAAACTAAAAGGATTAAACCTAATGAGATAAATCCAAGTTACCTTTGGCATTGTCGCTTAGGCCACATAAATGAGAAACACCTTTCCAAACACCATAAAGATGGACTCTTGGACTCTTTTGATTATGAATCATATGAGACATGCAGGTCTTGATTAATCGGAAATATCAAAAAGTCTCCATTCACAGGAAAAGGTGAAAGGGCTAACGATCTTTTTCCCGTCATACATACTGATGTATGTGGACCACTGAACATACAATCCAGAGGAGGTTTTCAATACTTCATCATATTTACTGATGATTTTAGTAGATATGGTTATGTGTATTTAATGAAACATAAATTTGAAACCTTTGAAAAGTTCAAGGAATTCAAGAATGAAGTACAAAACCAAGTAGGTAAGAATATTAAAGTTCTTCGATCAGATCGAGGCGGTGAATATTTAAGCCTAGAGTTTGATGGCCATCTAAAGGAATGTCAAATTCTATCCTAACTTACTCCTCTAGAAACACTGAAATGGAATGGTGTATCTGACAGAAGATATTAAACCTTGTTAGACATGGTCCGATCCATGATGTGTCACTCCGATCTTCAGAACTCCTTCTGGGGACATGCACTATTGACAGCAGCTTACACACTTAACTGTGTTCCATCCAAAAAGGTTGAGAAGACATCTTATGAGATATGGAGTGGTAAGAAACCACATATGTCTTACATGTAGATTTGGGGTTGCGAAGTTTATGTGAAAAGAAAAATCCCAACTAAGCTTGAGCTTAAATCTGACAAATGCTTATTTGTGGGATATCCTAAAGAAACAAGAGGTTATTACTTCTACAATCCTTTTGAGGGAAAAGTGTTTGTTGCCCGAACTGGAGTTTTCTTGGAAAAAGATTTTATTTCCAAAGGAATCAATGGGAGGAAGGTAGAGCTTGATGAAATTAAAGAGTCACAAAGAATTGATACACCTATGGAGGAATTGGAGCAGGAAGCACAAGTAGTTGTGGAAGATAAACCTGCTAAGGTAGAACAAGACCAGCGTGGGTCAAACATTATATGTCACCAACCTGATAGATATGGATATCTCATAAGTGATTAAGGTGATGTATTGCTCATGGATCAAGATGAGCCTATGACCTACCAAGAGGCTATAATTGGTCCTGAGCCTGAGAAGTGGCTACAAGCCATGAAATCTGAAATGGAATCCATGTACACAAACCAGGTTTGGATCTTGGTAGAACCTCTTGTAAGAGTTAACCCTATAGGAAGCAAGTGGGCCTTTAAAAAGAAGTTTGGCATGGATGGTAAGGTACATACCTATAAGGCAAGGCTGGTTGCAAAAGGCTATAAACAAATTCATGGGGTTGACTATGATGAAACCTTTTCACCAGTTACAATGCTTAAATTTGTTCAGATTTTACTTGCTATCGCTGCATATCAAGATTATGAAATATGAAAGATGGATGTAAAGACTTCTTTCCTTAATGGGAATCTTCTCGAGGATGTGTACATAACACAACCTGAAGGATTTAACATACCAAAAGAAGCCCAAAAGATATGCAAGTTACAACAATCAATCTATGGATTGAAGCAAGCTTCCAGAAGATGGAATATTCATTTTGATGAAACAATAAAACAATATGGATTCATCAAGAATGAAGATGAGCCTTGTGTCACCAAGAAGGTTAGTGAGATCATGATTGTTTTCTTGATATTATATGTAGATGACATATTACTCATTGGAAACGATGTCCCCACCTTGCAACATGTAAAGATTTGGTTGGGGAAATTATTTTCGATGAAGGACCTAGGTGAAGCAGCCTATATATTAGGAATCAAGATCTATAGAGATATATTACAAATACTGCTTGTCCTAAGTCAGAGTATATACATAGACAAAGTGTTTAGACACTTTAATATGCATGATTATAAGAAAGGATTCATACCTATGTAACATGGCCTGTGTTTATCAAAAACACAATCCCCTTCAAATAAGGAAGAAAGGGATCGCGTGACTAAGATTCCATATGCACCTTCAATAGGATCTATCATATATGCCATGTTATGTGATCGACCAGATGTCTCGAATGCTTTAAGTGCAACGAGTAGGTATCAATATGATCCCGATGATGCTCATTGGGTAACTGTCAAGAATATCCTTAAGTACTTGAGAAGGACTAAGGAATCATTCTTGATATATGGATGTTAGGAAGAGCTTGATGTAATTGGATACACCAATTCTAGCTTCCAAATAGATAAGGATGACTTTAGATCACTGTCTGGTTATGTGTTCTGCAAAAATGGTGGCGCTGTGAGCTGGAAAAGTTCAAAGCAAGATATAGTTGTTGATTCTACAACCGAGGCCGAGTATATTGCTACCTCAAATGCAGCAAAGGAAGTTGTTTGGATCAAGATGTTCATTAGTGAACTTGACATAGTCCCAAGCATTGTGTATTCCATTGATCTCTATTGTGATAACAATGGTGCTATCGCAAAAGCTAAGGAACCTAGATCTCACCAACGATCCAAACACATACTTAGGCGTTATCACTTAATTTGAGAGGTAATTGATTGAGGAGATGTGAAGATATGTAGAGTACCTACACTTGATAATGTTGCTGACCCATTAACAAATCCTCTGGCATAGTAGAAGCATGATGGACATACTTGATCTATGGGTATTTGGGGTATTCCTGATTGGCTCTAGTACTAGTGGGAGATTGTTAGTGTGAACCCTAGAGGCCAATAATTTTGGTACTTGTGTCAAATTATTTATTAATAATAAAAGGCATTTCTTTATTATGTTTGCTTTTCCAAAATAATAAATTCCCTAGAATAGTTTTCCTGTTTAATGAAATGTTAAGTGTGACTTAATTATGAGATCCCATTAAACATAAGAACATCATCCTTAAAGTATTCGTAGTCGAGCTTTATTGCAAAGTGGGATAACATTAAAGCATTGAGATTATTATAAAGGTAGACTGATGATCACACCTCATGGATCATGGATAAGGATTTATCAAGTCTTGACATATGTATGAATATTAGGGGTAATATTTATACTGGAATAACGGCCTATGAGAATACTACATAGAATGTTATGCAAGGTTTCATAAGTTATTCTCATGGTGATAATTGTGTATACCACCCTTCGACCTGAAACCAATATGGAACGTAGATGTAGAGTTAAGTAATTTATTGTTGATCAAACATTATCCGTAACTGGATGACCATAAAGACAGTTGATGGGTACTTCACAAAGCATGCGGTGGGAAATGAGTGACCTAAATGGAATTTTTTCATCCTGCATAACAGGATAAATGTCTAAGGGCCCAATATTGAACTGGACAAGGGTGACACAATATATGCCTTGTGTTCAATATACACATAAGGGCAAAAGGGTAATTATACACATAAATATTATCAAGGAAAGGTTTTGTCATATCACATGACATTTTTGTGACTTGGGTAACAGTGATTTCTTGCTAGATACCGCTCACTGTTTTGTAAGTACAAAGTGCACCTAAGAGGGGGGGGGGGGGGGGGGTGAATTAGGTACTTTAAAAAAATTCTGGTTTTAGTGATGATGGAAATTATTTTTCTGGATTATGGTGAGTTTATGAAATAGTAAATTGCAGAAAAAATAAAGAGACAAAAGCGATATATCCTGGTTCCCCTCACAGTCCGGGAGTACTCCAGTCCCCTTTCAACATGAAAGAGATTTTCTTATTGTGGAAAACTTAAACAAGAACTACCCAAAACCAAGAACAATCGATTTGGATTTTCTCTATGTCAACAATGAGAACAATCCTCTCAAGGTGACTTCACTTGTATCCAACAATCCTGGAAAGACAAGATTTATAAAACCACTTAAACTTATTTCCAACAATACTGAAAAATAAGTAAGTATTTATCAATATTTGATTTGAGTGAGTTTGAGTAGTAATGATCACTTTGAGTGATTTAATCAATGAATTGATCTTCTCTTCCAATGATAATAGTATAAAATGACTCAAGATATATAATGCTCAAAGTTTTCGGATTAATAATATGTGAAAGTGTGCAGAAAACTTGTGTATGAAAGTGAAGAAAAGCTCGAGTTTGATATTTCAAAATTCAGAAAATATAATTGGAAGAGGTGTTGAAATGATTTTGAAAATGAGTATTTATATGTTCATAGCACCTTTTTGAAACATCATAAAGTTATGGAGATGAATCATGAACAATTGCCAAGATTGAGTGAAAGGTTTCCATGAAAAGGTGTTATGAACAGGCATGTGCAAAGCTGTTGTTTTTCAAAAACGTGCAGCATGCAATCGATTTCACCCTTTGTGTAAATCGATTGCATAGGGTTTCAACAACTAGAATTTCAAAAGTTTTGAGTGTGCAATCGATTGCACAAGAGTGTAAATTGATTGCATATGAAGTCAGTAGCAAAAATTGATTGAGTGCAATCAATTGCACAAACATGCAAAACAATTGCACTGAGAAACAGTATCAAATGTTTTGAAAAATTTAAGCATGCAATCGATTGCAGTAATATGCAAATCGATTGCACTCAAGTGAAAAATAATTTTTAGCTTAGAAAAACTTGAGTAAGGATTTGGACAATATAAAATATTTCCTTTCACCATTGAGCATTTATTCTTAAGTTCAAAAGTAAGTATTATCATTATACCTTGAAATTAGCAAAGTGTTTGAACTGGAGACTTTATCCATAGATGCTTTTAGCTTGATTAATAATCTTTGCCTTCTTTGTCCCTCATGGTTTGTCTTCATCAATACAAAAGTGCATTTGAGAAGCTTGATTTCACATTCTCCCCCTTTTTAATGATGACAAACGATCTTGCTTGATGCATTGTAATTTCCGGAAAGAGCTTCTTCCCCTAAGATGCATAACTTCCCCTTTGTATGAGAAGGTTGGAATCCTTTGAATTTGTTCATCTTGATTGAAGAGTACCTTAAAAAAATAAGACAAGTAAATATACAAGCATAAAGTACCACATCCTTCTCCCTCTTTGACATTATCAAAAAGAAGGGAAAGATGCAAAAAAATAAAATAAAGTAATATTGCGAGGAAAACTTTAATTAATCATGCATCACAAATAGTCTAACAATTACAAAGAAATTTAAAAACAAACAAAACATAGAATATCAGAACAAGGACATAATAGAAAATAGTAGACATAATAAAGTTGGACAGAACTTTATGGTTGATTCATGTCCCGGTTGTTATAGAACCAAGATCCTTGATTTGGAAATTATTATTGTAGAGGAGGTTATGTGTAATGTTGTGGAGGTGCAGCTGGATTACTTGGGTCATATGGTAGAATGTGAAGATGAGAGTAAAGGTAAGAAAATTGTTGATTCACATCTGTGTTGAAGTCATTAATCCGGGTTGTTGTAGAATCATTGATAGAATTACATTGGTTGTTGATGTTGGTGTTCATGGAAGAAAATTGTTGAGACATGAAATCCATAAGATCTTGATTGCTTGGACCGGAGTGAGCAGTAGGTGGAGGAGGTACAACTTCACCACCTTCGACTTCTTGATCGTTCCCTTCATCACCAACCACATCTTCACCAATGTAAGTGATAGTTTTTGATTCTGGATTATAATGAACACCCATTATTAAGTCAACATTCTTGATGGAAACCTTATGCAGATTTGGATCCATATTGAATTTCTCAAACCCATCAAAATCAACTCCAAATTCTTCCATAATTAATGTAACAAAATAAGCATATGGTAGAAATTTCGATTTTGCATCGACTCTCAGCATATGAACCATTATGAGCCTTGCCCAATTAATACGTATTCCTTTCTTTCTTGCATAAATCAGCTGCATTTCCAAGTCAGTCGCAGTGAAGTGGTTTCCAGTCCGTGGAAACATAATATAGACCATAAAGTAATGAAATAGTCGATCATCTATATAAAAGTTACCTGCACTCCATGAGTCTCTAGATGGAATCACTCCGCCTAGACCATGAATCCTTTTGGCACGGAATTCAGCTTCACTTAATCTCCCAATGCTGTAATAAAAATCTTTTTTCCTGTAGTCATCCCATGCCTCGTTTTTAGGGTCGTACAACGAGCTTCCAGTATAGGGAATATGAATCATCTCACCAACAACCTCAGGAGTTAGAGAGATTCGAGTACCCAACACATATGTCACCATCTTGCCATTGTGGGGAGTTAAATTGCTGGAAAATAATCTTACCAGATTCAGGTAATATGGACCAAATGATGAAATTAATGGTTCTAGTTCATAAGCAGTTAAATCATTTTGAAACGAGAAACATTCCTGGGGAAAGGATGATACCGTACCATATTTAGGATTGGATACTATTTTTCTTTGAAATTCCTTTGTGAATCTTGCTTCTTGTTCTTCGGTGAGAGATGAAAGTAATGGATTAGAGGATGAATCAACCTTTTTCTTCCCTTTCTCTAAATCTGACACCTTTCGTTTTTGCCTTGAAGCCATGGGTAAGGTATTTTTAGGGTTTTGAAGGTTTTAGGTATTTTGAGAGAAGCGTGTTTGATGAACTGAAGTTTGGATATGATTTGAGTAGATAGAAATGAGTGGGTTGTATTATATGTAATGAAGTTTAATTGGCTTGGGAATATGAGAGAGAGAGAGAGAGGAATTCTGACCAACAAATATTTCTGTCATAAAAGAATGTTACAGTGGGTGCAATCGATTTGCATACAGATGCAACCGATTTGCACATAAAACAAAATCAAAATAGAACTTAAATGCACTGAGTGCAATAGATTTGAACTTATGGTGCAATCTATTTTCACTAAAACAGAAAGGTTAAAATTAAAAACACTTAGTGAGAAATCGATTTACACTATTATGCAATCGATTTGCAGCAACCAAAAAAGACCAAAAAAAGATTTTTCTTAAACATAAACACCAATTAACATATATATTCACATATAGAATGGTTAAAAACATATATATAAAATTATAACAAGGATAGAAAGCACCTTATATGTCATGTTTTTCAAGAATGTCAAGCTCTCGTCGAATCTTGTAAAACGGTTCTCTTGCCAAAGGTTTAGTGAAGATATCGGCAAGTTGATTATGAGTATCTACAAATGTTACCTCGACATCTCCTTGAAGGACATGATCACGAAGGAAATGATGTCGTATATCTATGTGTTTGGTTCTTGAATTCATGACCGGATTCTTCGTAATGTTTATTGCACTTGTATTGTCGCACCGTGGAGGAATGCATCCTAGATCGAGTCCATAGTCACGAAGTTGTTGTTTGAGCCACAATATTTGAGCGCAACTACTATGCGTTGTAATATATTCTACTTCGGCCGTGCTAAGAGCAACGCATGCTTGTTTCTTACAGGTCCATGATACTAATGCATTTCCAAGGACGTGACAAGTACCACTTGTGCTTTTTCTATCAATTTTACAACCTGCATAATCCGCGTCAGAATAACTAACAATGTTGCAAAAACTACCTTTGGGATACCATAATCCGACATTTGTTATCCCTTTGAGATGCTTCATGATCCTTTTCACTGCCGTGAGATAAGATTCCTTTGGATTTGCTTGAAAGCGAGCACATAGACAAACACTAAACATTATGTCAGGATGGCTTGCCGTCAAATATAATAAGGAGCCAACCATAACTCGATACTTTCTAATGTCGATGGAAACACCTAATTCATCTTGATCAACATATGTACTGGAACCCATTGGTGTAGACATTGCCTTACAGTTTTCCATGTAAAATATTTTCAAGAGTTCCTTGCAATACTTGGATTGGTTGATGAAGATGCCATCTTTTAATTGTTTGATTTGAAGTCCAAGAAAATAATTCATTTTACCCATCATGGACATCTCAAATTCACCTTGCATCATTGCTGAAAATTCTTCACACATTTCTTGGTTTGAAGATCCAAAAATGATATCATCAACATAGACTTGAGCTAGCAAAGTGTCATCTTTGATTTTCTTGATAAACAGAGTCTTGTCAACTTTTCCCTTTTCAAAACCCTTTTCGCATAAGAAGTTGCTTAAACGATCATACCATGCCCTTGGTGCTTGTTTCAACCCATAGAGATCTTTTCTCAATTTAAATACATGAGATGGACTCTTGAAATCATCGAACCCCGGGGGATGCTTAACGTAGACTTCTTCAGTGAAAATTTAATGAGCAAGCATAGGAAAGTAAGAGACGAATAACTTCTAACCTTGCAACCGGAGCGAAAGTTTCTTCAAAATCTATTCCTTCTTCTTGATTGTAGCCTTGTGCTACCAACCTTGCTTTGTTCCGAACAATTATTCCATTTTCGTCAAGTTTGTTTTTAAACACCCATCTTGTTCCAATAAGGTGTTTTTTGCTTGGCCTAGGGACAAGTTCCCAAACTTGATTCCTTTCAAATTGATTTAATTCTTCTTGCATAGCGATAATCCATTGGTCGTCGCCTAATGCTTTATCAACTTTGGAAGGTTCAATTTGAGAGACAAACACCATGTTTAGGCAAGCATCTTTGAGATTTAATCTTGTTGTCACACCTTGACTTATATCACCAATTACGTTATCGATAGGATGATCTCTATGAGTTCTCCATTCTTTTGGTAGATCATTGAGATTTGATTCTTGTTGGGGTGATTCTTCCAGTTGTATTGGTTTATCTTTGGAAGTATTTTCTTGAGGAACTCCTAGTATTTCATCATAATCATCATCAAAAACAATATTATCCTCTCATGCAACATAGGCCTTTTTGTTCTTGAATCCCTTTTTGCTTTTGTAGCCACCTTTCTTGGAGAGTTTTGGACAATTCGGCTTGATATGACCTTGCTTACCACATTCATAACATGCGACTTCTTGTGTTGATGTGGAAGCTTCCTTTTTCTTAAATTGTTTCTTTCCTTTTGAATGAGAAAAGGATTTTTCATTTCTAACAAAGAACATACCAAGCCTTTTAACAAGAAGCGTGAAATTTTCATCTTCTTCCGGATTTTCTTCCTTTTCAACTTCCTTGGAATCTATCTTCAAAGCAATATTATTGGATTTCTTTTCTTGATTTTCATGTTTTTCAAGTCTTTCGAGTTCCGTTTCATTTTCATGAAGTTTCCCAAACAATGTTGCAGACGTCATGGAGGAGAGAGTTTTCTTTTCTGAAATTTCCGTTACCTTTGGTTACCATTCCCTAGTTAAGGACCTAAGTACTTTCAGATTTAGTTCAGCATTCGTCAAAGTCTTACCAAGAGCACTTAGATGATTTGTCAAGTGCACAAATTTGTTTTGGAGGTCAAGAATGGTTTCTCCGGGCTGCATTCGAAATAATTCGTATTCTTGACTTAGGGTATTTAGTATTGATCTTTTAACTTCAATAGTTCCTTCATGAGTTTGTACCAAGGTAACCCATATTTCTTTTGTTGTTTTGCATGCCGAGACACGAAAGAATTCATCCATGCTAAGTGCACCTTGAAGAAGGTTTATTGCCTTTTTTTCATAGAGAACCTTCTTCTTATCATCTTCGTCCCATGCAGTTTTAGGCTTTGATGATCCAGCACCATTGATTACCGTTATAGGGATAAATGTACCATTCTCGATGGCATCCCATATTTCTTCTCCTTATCCTTCTATATGTGCCTTCATGCGTATTTTCCAGAAGTCAAAATATTCACCACAAAATAGAGGAGGCTTGTTGTTACTACCACCATATCTGAAAATGGGATTTTGATTTGCGGAAGCCATTCTGGATCTTTTAGGAACAAGTTACCTATAACCTGCTCTGATGCCAATTGTAAGTACGACGTGCGCCTAAGAGGGAGGGGGTGAATTAGGTACTTTAAAAAAATTCTGGTTTTAGTGATGATGGATATTATTTTTCTGAATTATGGTGAGTTTATGAATGAGTAAAGTGCAGAAAAAATAAAGAGACACAAGCGATATATCCTGGTTCCCCTCATAGTCTGAGAGTACTCCAGTCCCCTTTGAACATGAAAGAGATTTCCTTATTGTGGCAAACTCAAACAAGAACTACCCAAAACCAAGAACAATCCTCTTGGACCAAGAACAATCGATTTGGATTTTCACTATGTCAACAATGAGAATAATCCTCTCAAAGTGACTTCACTTGTATCCAACAATCCTGGAAAGACAAGATTTATAAGACCACTTAAACTTATTTTCAGCAATCCGGAAATATAAGTAAGTATTTATCAATATTTGATTTGAGTGTTTTTGAGTAGTAATGATCACTTTGAGTGATTTAATCAATGAATTGATCTTCTCTTCCAATGGTAATAGTATACAATGAATAAAGATATATAATGCTCAAAGTTTTCTGATTAATAATATGTGAAAGTGTGCAGAAAACTTGTGTATGAAAGTGAAGAAAAGCTTGAGTTTGATATTTGAAAATTCATAAAATATAATTGGAAGAGGTGTTAAAATTATTTTGAAAATGAGTATTTATATGTTGATAGCACCTTTTTGAAACATCATAAATTTCTAGAGATGAATCATGAACAATTGCCAAGATTGAGTGAAAGGTTTCCATGAAAAGGTGTTATGAGCAGGCATGTGCAAAGCTGTTGTTTTTCAAAAACGTGCAGCATGCAATCGATTGCACCCTTTGTGTAAATCGATTGCACAGGGTTTCAACATCTAGAATTTCAAAAGTTTTGAGTGTGCAATCGATTGCACAAGAGAGTAAATCGATTGCATGTGAAGTCAGTAGCAAAAATTGATTGTGTGTAATCGATTTCACAAACATGCAAATCGATTGCACTGAGAAACAGTAGAAAATGTTTTGAAAAATTTAAGCATGCAATTGATTGCACTAATATGCAAATCGATTGCACTCAAGTGAAAAATAATTTTTAGCTTAGAAATACTTGAGTAAGGATTTAGACAATATAAAATATTTCCTTTCACCATTGAGCATTTATGTCTTATGTTCAAAAGTAAGTATTATCATTATACCTTGAAATTAGCTAAGTGTTTGAACTGGAGACTTTATCCATAAATGCTTTTAGCTTGATCAATAATCTTTGCCTTCTTTGTCCCTCATGGTTTGTCTTCATCAAAACAAAAGTGCATTTGAGAATCTTGATTTTACATGTTTATTATGTTAAATATGTGATTTAATATAATTGCCAACGTCATAAAAACCTACAGAGTCACACACATAAGAACAAGTTGATGAGAGATAGAGTAAATAAGGAACACCGTAAGGCACGATGCACTAAAGTGAATTGTAGAACACCGTAAGGTACGATATACTTAAGTGAAATATGTAATATGGTAAGGTACCACGCGCTTAAGTGATATGCGGTATATCATAAGGTATGTTACCCCTAGTCTTAATTGGGCTTTTAGCTTGTAGCCTTAATTGGGCTTTTCGCTTGCAGCCTACATAAGTGGTTCTTTAAATAGAACCCTTGTGATGAAGCATTTCACTTGATGAAATTTCGTTCTTGAAACCCCATCCATATTTTGTCTCACTCTCTCACTCAAAGTTTTCGTTCGTAAGCAGCTAGCATTGTGACCTGAAGCGATTTGTTCGTGTCGACTAAGTAGAGGCGTTGTTATTCATCAATGTTCGTGATCGCAACATCAAAGGTTTGAATCACCATAAGAAGTAATGATTTTTATCACTGACCATGCCCATTCGTAAGGATCACTAATGGAAAATTTTAATTTTTCCACTGCGTTTTAAATCACAATTTTCTTTCAATGGGGATACCCTTGAACTAACAAAAGTAGAGGTACAATTGGATGTTGTTTCTGCCCTAATTCAGTTCTACGACCCTCCAGTGAGGTGCTACACCTTCCAAGACCTTTAGCTAGCACCTATTCTGGAATAACTTGATATACTTTTAAACAAATCTAAAGGGAAAGCTTATGTGGGAATCAGGAAGACTATTGACGTCAGAATCTTGGCAGAGGGTTTAGGGATCCCTTATCTTGAATTGTCAATTAATTACAAAAAAGAAGGTGATGTACGAGGGATTAAGAGATGATATTTGGAGACTAAGGCTTTTGATTTTTCCAATGATAAAGAATGAGAGTCTTGTATTGATTGTTTAGGACTGTTTGTAATTGGTGTAATCTTATTTCCACTGACTTTGGACTATACTGACCGTGTAGATATTAGCGTATTTTGGGGCGTAAAAGTTTTTGATACGGATCCAACTCCTACTTTACTTACTTATATTTATTTTTCACTTCATACACGGTACGAAAAGGGAAGGGGTACTCTAAACTGTTGCATCCCACTCTTGTATTCTTGGTTTATGATCATCTCTACAAGGAAGATTACATGATTCCAAATCTCACAAGTTATTAGTGACCTCAAAAATTAAGGTCTCTTACTGCTAATTTTGTATTATGGTATTCAAGGAAGTTAGACATCAGAGATATCGTTTATAGTTATGGAGACTTTCCAAATGTTACATTGATCAGATCACGAGGTTGCATCAACTAAAACCCTACCTTGGCCCTACGACAACTAGGGTATCCTATGGAGGATAAACCCTCAGATGAACAACTCCAACAATTGATCATACATGTCATGGGAAAAAATCACCAAGAGGTTCTCAATAAGATCATGTGGGCTTGGAATAAGGTTAATAAAAGAAAGGCTGAAAGGAAAATTGTTGTGGCAAAAGAGCCCTACGCTCGATGGGTTTTTGATAGGGTACGAGCTACTAAGTTTCCATTTGACATAGATCTTGAGTACAAGCAAGACGTTCTTTATTCTCCGCCTATGTCCATAGAAGAAATAGACGATTTGATGAATGTTTTGAAAAAAGATCAAATGGAGAAGGAAGAATTAGAGATTAACCTCCATAACTTAACTAAGGAGAAAAGACAATCGCAACGCATACTTGAATCAAAAGACCAACAGATTCAGAAAGATCGTGAGGCAAGAGTCTTAAGAGGAAGCATTCAACTGAAGGATTGTTAAGTGCCACTTTCAACTTGGATTACCACAACTAACGGTTGGAGGATACTGCTAGTGAAATCGGGAGATTAAATAGATGGTACGAAAAGGAAAGGCAAGACAAGAAGGTGATGGAAGAAGATCTAAGGGCTCAAATCCAAATTTTGGCGCAAGCTTCTTTAGATCAAGAAGAACAAATGAAGTATCTTACCACCAGACTCCAGAATAGCCAAGAACTGAAGGTAGGGGAACGCCTTAAAAGGATGATGACTGAAAGGTTTCTCACCCATAAGGCTGAAGAATACGAGTAAGTATGCCTTGAGTTAGAAGACTTCCAAAAGGATTTCTTAATAAAGTGGAAGTTCTATACAGAGACGAGGGTGGAAAAGTTCTATTAGGAAGAGCAGTATGTGAATATCGGTAAAGCAAGGGAAGATAATCACAAGATAATTCCTGATCTCTATTGAGAATACTAGTTCTACAAAGACAAGCATGCAAGACTCTCCTTCTCAGCTAACGATCTTATCTCCACCATCCCTAGAAGCCTAAGATATACGGAGAATGTGATGGTCCCTCTCCCAAAAGATGTCGAAGACTTCCTCAAGCTTTGTAGGACAATGGTCGATGGTTTCAGAGCAGACATCCGCAGACACACTTAAAGACTTTTTTCCCTTTGTTTATTTCTTTCAGCAAGTTCATTATTTTAAAATTTGAATATTTTTTAAAATATGATTTGTATTATTTTTAAAGACAAAGGGCTCAAACCTTTAAAGAAGTAGCCCAAACCATTGATGCATCGAGTCATCACTAACCAAGGAGAGATCCAGAGTCAGGACCCCAAAAGTAAAGTATGGGTCAACAGGAAACAAGAAAAGCTGATACTGAAGGGTTTGTCCCACCTCCACCAAAGGTAGAGGCATCTCATACCTTACAAATTATTATTAACAATGCAGACAACTACTTAGACATGCAATATGGAGACCACTACTTAGAGGACTTCAATCAAGCACCTTAAAGAACAACCTATACTCATGCTAATGAAAATCCATTTTTTCTCAACCAATACAAAGCCCTTGAAGAAAGGCTAAAGGTTGTGGAGGGTTACGATGCTTTCGATGTAGATGCTCTTAAAATGGGTATAGTCCCTGATGTGGGGATCCCGCCAAAATTCAAAGTACCTGACTTTGGAAAATACAAGGGGCTCACATGTCCGAGGAACCATCTATGCATGTATTGCAGGAAGATGCATGCCTATGCTCAAGAAAATAAGCTGATGATCCATTGTTTCCAAGATAGTTTGAGTGGGGCATCCCTGGATTGGTACATACAATTGGAGCGGGTTCATGTCCAAACATGGGAAGATCTTTCTAATGCTTTTCTGAAATAGTAAAAATATAACTTAGACATGGCGCCTACCTAGATGAAACTCCTGAACTTTTCTTAGAAAAAGGAGGAATCTTTCAAGGAATATGCCCAAAGGTGGAGAGAAATGGAATCCCATGTACAACCACCACGTCTGGATAAAGAACTAGTCGATATAATCATGTGAACATTTCAAGGATTATATTATTAAAATATGGTAGGAAGCGTCTCCTCCAAGTTTTCAGATTTGGTAACTATTGGAGAAAGAATTGAAGCTGGAATAAAAAGAAGAAAGATACAAGGGGGATCATCTAGTGTCCATTTCAATGCAAAAAGACATGTTCCTAACTCCAAAAAAAAGGAGGGAGAAATTAATGTTGTAGCCTCACAGCCAAGGGAACAAAAACTATTAATAATTCCACGAGAACAACAACAAAACAAATTTGAAAGGCCGCCAAGAAAGTTTGACTCGCTCCCTATGTCACACAGTCAATTACTGTAACACTTGGTCAAGGCTTCTTTGGTTTAGATAAGACCTCTGGCTCCTCCAATCGGGGCACCCCCACCAAGGTACGATGCCAATGCCAGATGCGAGTATCATGCCAGGTCTCATGGGCATACTATAGAAAAGTGATGGGCCTTCAAACATAAAGTTAAACATTTGTTGGACTCTCGGGAAATCACCTTTGATAAATCGAATATCAAGTCAAACCCCATGCCTCCGCATGGTGGACCAGTAATAAATGAAATTAAAGTAGTCACTAACTTTGGGGCACCTAAACGATTAAAGGCCCCAATAAATTTGTTGAAGGAATATTTGTTGGAGTGTGGGTTCCTTTTGGAACATAATGAATCTTTTGAAAAGACATTGTAACAATTGGTTGACTAGGGGAAATTCCAGTTTAGATCATGCCCTAAAGGAGAATATGTAGCTGCGATTGCAGGAAGTACAAAGAAGCCATTGGTAATTCCTTGCCAAAGGCCGAACCTTAATAAGAAGACTCTTGTGATTCCGTTGGATGAATCAAAACTCGTAATAACACCAAGACAAACTCTAAGGATACCAGTAGTTCCAAAGACTACAATGATAATTAGGGGACCATCTCCTACCCCTTACGAATGTGACAAAGCAGTACCATGTAGTTATGACTCTATTGTATACGTCAATGGTTTAAAGCAAAAAAGTGAGTCGTTGATAAGTCAAGGACCTGCAATCTCAAATATAGCAGGAACAGGGGGCATGGATCGCAGTGGTCGAACTATAGGCTCCAAACCATAAAACAATAATGAAGTTGGGTGAAAAATAAAAATTATTCATTGTTTAAATATAAAGGAAAAGAAGTGGTGAAGGCAAGTCAAGAACAAGAGCCTCCGAGCAAGAACTTTATTCATCAAGAGGCGGAAGAATTTTTTAAAATAATCAAGAAGAGTGATTATAGGGTGGTGGATAAGCTTCACCAAACCCCAGCCAAAACTTATATACTCATGTTTCTCATTAATTCGGAAGCACATTGAGACTCTTTAATAAAGTTTCTTATTCTGCTCATGTCACAGAGGAAATTATTGTAAACTAATTGAGAAATATTGTAGAAAATTTGACGTTTGGATCATATCTGGGTTTTAATAGGCACCACAAGACCGAGCTCACAACAAAGCATTGCACATCTCTATCCAAATAGGCACTACAAGCCTGTTAAAGGTACTCACCGATACTGGTTTTGTCCTCAATGTGTTACTAAAATCTAGCTTGTGAAGTTAACACTAGTTGGTATTATAATAATACCAAGTTCTACGATAGTTAAAGCTTTTGACGGGTCTCAAAGTTCAGTATTCGGAGAAGTGGACCTTCCAGTCAATATCGGTCCACATATGTTCTGTATCTCTTTTCAAGTCATGGATATAGGATCAACATATACATGTTTACTTGGACGATCCTGGATTCATGTGGCAGGGGAAGTCACTTCAACTTTACATCAGAAACTAAAGTTCTTCGTTGAAGAAAGATTGGTCATAATCGATAGTGAAGAGGACATATTTTTGTTGTACCCCAATTTTTTCCCCTAAGATTCCTCTATCATCTCATTCCATCGTAATGCGATCAGATCACATATTAGGGTTTGGGGTTTTTCTCCTACTGCATCTTGTCTTAGGGTTTTCCTATGAGAATCACCAAGCACCTTGAAGCAATTTTATTTGTATATCTTGTACTTGTATGCTTATAACTAACATAAAATAGTGTATATTTTTTCCCTTGGAATATCATCTTGTAGGTCATGGCACAATTGCAGTCATCTCACTATCTCATAGCACAGATGATCAAAACTAGGGTTTGGAGTTTAATCAGGAGATGTCTGCATTTTTGGGCAATTCTTGATCCCCTACTTCTCTACATAGTCATGAGCATCTATCATTGGAATTTTGATCATCAATTTTGGCTTAAAAGGGTTCAATTGATGAAAATGGGAAAAATGGTCATTTTCTCAAAAGACGGTCAAAATCAGTTGTTGACCAAGTGATCTTTTGGTCAACCATCAATTCAACATCCCTAATCTCATATTTCATGGTCAATAGTGAGAAAATATTAAGAGGAAGTGTGAATTGTAGTTAACATGTCAAGGAAGTTATTTGAAGTTTTGAAATTTTTCTAAGTATCCATAGGGCTGCATTTTGACTGGCTATAACTTTCTCAATTTTTATTCAAAATGTGCAAACTTTATATGCCTAGAAAGAGGATGAAAAATTCTCCAACTTTGTAGGAGTGGCCACAAGACCAAAAACTGAAGGGAAAAAAGTTATGAACCTTGGAAGATTTTTGACACTTAGTGAAATTTTGGTTAAAAACGCAAAAATTTGACTTCTTCATGTCCATTTTTTAATGACCATTTGGACTCAAATCAAAAAGTTGGCAACATGAAAGTTGTATATTGAAGTTTTCTCTTCATTTTTAATTCAAGAATCATCTCAAATGGTTAAGTGTAGAGAAAGATATGATGATTAGGATTTTGAGTTGAAAACTGAAATTTTGCCCAACACAAGGCAAGTCACGCGCGCTAGGCAGTCATTTCATCAAATATGTTGTGGGCGCACATTCATCAATACTTTTCTATGTGAAATATTGATTATTTTGAGAAATGTCCAACGTCAAAGTTGAAGCCCTAAATGTGAGAAACAATTTTTCTTCAGAAAGTTTTTCCAAATTCTGCATAAATTTTGAGATACAATTGAAAGAATAAGGCATCACGCAAGCTGAAATGTTTTGCCCAGCCGGGCCTCATGCGCGCGCATAATGCCTTGTCAGGCCTGGCATTCCATCAAGAAGTTTGTAAGAATGCATTAATAGCCAAATATCTCAATGATCCAAGCTTCATTTTGAAAATTTTGAACATCAAAGTTGGAGTATGTAATGTCCTCCATTTTTGATTCAAACTTTGTGACATTTCATGCACCATGGAGAGAGATATACGGAGGTAAAGGCATGATCATGAAATGGAAAGACTTGCATGGGAATGCATGGATTTTTTTCATGACAACCAAAGATCCAGCCTACCAGCTCACATCCCAACCTTTCTCACTTATTCAAAACGCATGTTTTTCACCCTCAAGCCAACATAAAACGCACAACACCTCACACCTCACTCTCACTTTTGATCTCTCTTATTTTCTTCACTCTCTCATTATATAAAAGGCAAGTGCATTCAACCATTAAGGGGTTGGAAAAGAAAATCAGGAAGCAAGCTCTATTCCTCTCTCCCTCATGAAACTTCTCTCTTTCTCTTCAAAAAACTCAGAATTTTACGCATTCTTTTCCAAGAGATATCTACTGAAGTTCTTCCCTCTTGCACATCTAGCTCCACTAAAGCTTGGAGAGGAAGAAGCATTGGTGTTTCTACTGCAAAATAGAGGCATCGAGTGGATTTATTTTTCACTCATCAATGTAGATTCTCAAATCCATTTCCTTACCATGCTAGATCGAATCATGCGTTAAACTCTATTCATATTGGATTTAGCTGGCCAGATTCTATATCTGAAGTATGATCATATGCATTTGGTGCTTGATTTTTTGTTCTACAAACTTGTTCGAAATTCAGTTCATGTCACTTCATTCATGTCCATTTCATAATCAAACAGTTCTTTAATTGACGAATCCATGCGTGTTTTTATGTTCTAAGAATTAAGAAATACAATTTTTGTCTTTGGATCTAGTGGTTTGGTTGAGAATTGAAGGAGAAAATCAAACCAGAAAATTTTTTGTTGAAAGGTCTAAATCATAAACATGTTCATGCAGTCATCTTCGTGCACTATTTTCCCCATCATCAAGGCATAATTTCATAAAACTTTTGATATTATCGTGTTTAGCACACTTTGATCTTGAATGTTGATGTTTACATCTTTGAATTTCATTAAGAAATGTGTGAGATATCGTGACCTGAAATTGTTGTTTCAAAACTAAAATCTAGAAAGAATATGGTTGTTTGGTAGGGATGACTGTGTGGCGCGTTTTGATTGAACATGGCTTTATTTTCTCTTACAGCGCATATTGAGAATAACAGGTGTAAAAGGCTTCATATATTAATTTTTCTTTTGTTTTCTTAAATTTTATTTTAATATTTTCTTCATTTCAAAAATTATAAAAAAATTATTTTAAACTCCTTTTTTAGTATATTTCCATATTTTTATTTTTATTTCATTTTTTATCATTTTTCTTGATAAAATAAAATCATGTCAATGACTAGGGTTTTAATTTTTCTTTTAAATCTTAAATTTTATTTTCCTATTTCTATTAAGTAAAAAATCCATAAAAAATATTTTTGGACTCCTCTCTGAGATTATTACAAGAAAATACTGTTGTCCTATTTTATAAAATTTTTGGATTACAAAATTTAATTGAGCATATTCATCTTTTCCTTGTTTTTTTAATGAATTGTTAAATAAATTTCTATTTCCTTTTACCTTTTCAGATAAAATCCAAGAAAAATATGCTTTCTGATCCTATTAATTTTCTTGAAATTTAGGTTATTTTATATAAAATTTATTTGACCATTGGACCTAATTGATTAATTTTTGAACTTATTTTCCTTTTTAGGGTTTTTGCTTGATCATGCATATTGATGGATATAAATTTCTAACTTCCTATACCTATAAAATCAGAGATGAAGTTGTTTGGAGTGCTTGAACATGTTGAGGCCATAAAAATCATTTTTCTGGAATTTTATAATATGATTTCATATTTTTCAAAAATTATTTTCCAAGACCATCTAGTTTAAGGCTTAAACTTACTAGTTTCCAAATTTGCATTTCTAACGCAAATTTCCACCTCAATCCAGGTACTCCTAATTTTGTTTCTGACTTTTATAGGTCTTTAGGAAGTTAGGGTTTTAATTTCATAATTTTTCAAGTCATTTTAATATTTTAAAACTATTCTTGTCTTAGGTGTGCATTTAGGGTTTTCCCTTTGAACAATGTTTGTAAATTGAAAACTTTTGTACATGATTCTTGTTTGATTCTTGAAATATCACGTGGTACTGACTTGGAGCATATCTTGAGGCAAATTCTTCAACAGCATTGGGTCTTGGGTGTTGATAAGTTGATAAACCAAATCCATTAAAATGGACGAATGTTGTTGATGAGATTTGAAACTCTAATCCCTTCCCTCTTCATCTTATTCCCCTTTCTTATTGTATTACATGTTATAGGATAATGATCTCTATATCATTTGTCCAAACAAGAAATACATAGATTGCTATTGATCGACCTCAAAATAGGTGTGACTTTTACATAAGTCTACTTACGATTGCTTAATATAGCGCTGAATTTTGTCCCGATTCAAATAAATGATCATTTGTGGCCCAAAACTATGTTTGCAAGCCCAAGTATGTTAATTTTATCCCTTTGATCCAATAACCTTGAGATTTATTGTGTGGAGGCTTTGGTTCTACCAATCCTCTAATGGATCTTCATAAAATTTGGTCAATGCGGATCACTTAAACATCATTGATCATTGGATGTTACCTTAAGAATTTTTAAATGGATGATATACTTGACAAAAAGAAAATGCAACTTGTTGCTGAGAAGCTTTGGTTCTACCAATCCTCTCATGATTTCCAAATGCAACTTTCAAGATGCTCATCCAACTAACCATAAATTATTAACAATTGACTTTACTTTATGCTTTTATTTTTATACTTTTACTTTATGTACTATTTACTTTAGCATTTACATTTCATGCTATTTTTCATCTTTGCACACTTGAGCTTTTATTTTCATTTTTAAGATACTTAATAATCAACATAAACCATAAAAAACATTAATTATACTTGGAATATTTGGTTACTATCTTTGGCATTATGGAGTATTGGACTTTTGGGCTTAGGATTAGAAACATTAGCCTATGTTAGAGACCTTGTGACCTTAATTGATATTTTGTATGGAGTTCTTGAGGTTTACCTCAAGACATTGGGTTGTTTGTTTGTTTTGTGTGCAGGTTATTGTGATTGCATACTTTGTTTGTAATATGGAATTCACCTGTATACAGCCGTTACTCTGCCCAATTATTGTGAAGACTTAATACACTTGAAGTTTAATTCTCTCAAGAGGTCTAATATCTTTGCTTGCTTGGTTTCAATCCAAAGAATGGGAATTCTATCTTGACTCATAATTTCAAGTATTGGCTTCATGTTGGTTAGATGGTTCTAATCCTTATATTTCACCTTATGCTTTAGGATAGTCTCTTCATCTCCTCCCATCTTCTTTAATTTCAAAAATCTTCTCCCTCCTTTTGAAAACTCTTCTTGTTTTTTTTTTAAAACTTGAACCACTTTCATAATATACTTGGTCTTATGTCCATGAATTTTCAAAACATTTTCATAAATAAACTTCAATCAATTTAATAACACCTTGAAATTCTTTGTGAGAAGACTAAAAGTCAATCAATTTCATTTCAAACCATTTTTCCACTTTGACTTTTTACTTTAAAACTTTTCTCAAAAGATTGGACTCTTTTCAATCCTTGTAGTGATGCAAACGACTAGACTTTTACAATATGTAGTGAAGTGAGATATTTTCAACTTGGGTGTTGAGTGAGGCGTTGTTGATTTTAAAATCCAAGCCATATCCTCCACTTTGAGATGATGCAAATTCTCCTTTCTCATGATTGTGCGTAGTAAGTGTGTTTTCCACACGGACAATGACGATGATGTCTTATGTCATAAAATTAACCAACACACTTGTGTTTTAAAAATTTTAAAAGGTGAACTACGTGTACCCTGATCTCCTTTTGCACGAAAGTTGGTACGTAAACACTAAAGGTTCGCAACCGCGACGGGTGCAAAAATCATTAAAAAAATACTTCTTTTCTCACCTCCACCATCTATTTTCATACAAAATTTTATATCCAAAATATACATATTTTTCAAAGAGGTTCCAGCGGAGTACCGTAGATGTTTAGGGTGCTAATACCTTCCCTTTGCATAACCAACCCCTTACCTTGAATCTTTCCCCCTCTTTTTGGGTTACTCTCCCTTTTCCCATTCCTTTGGAAACAATAAAGTACGATGGTGATTTTTATTTTGATCTGTATAAGTCTAGTCAATCCAATGGCTTAGTCTTAAACATTTCTACCGCTATAGATAAAATTGAGACTTCACTGGGGAAAGATTGACCTCTTTCTGGTCCATCCCTAAGTGGGTTAAACCTATATTTGTTTATATATGAATATGTGCTATTGTTGTTTATGTGTTATATGTTGTATATATGTTTGTCTAGATTTTCCTGGTTTCCAGGATTCTTGGTGAATACTCATGAGTCCTATACTAGGAATTGTGCAAACTTAAAATAGGACGGGCAATATAGTCATTCTAACTTTGAGGGAGTAATCCCCAAAAAAAGGATGCATTATATCCCCCACTCAGTGGATGCCCCTTTGACTGTAGTGTCATTTACCGACTAATTGGGAAGACATGATGCTTTCGACCTGAGAGCCTGTTGAAGCCGAGGATCGTAGAATACCTAACCTATCTTGGCCTTTTAGGTGTAGTGTGGAAGCTATGAAGGAGTAATCTGGAAATAGTTGTCACGTGATACTACGCTCGGACGAGTTTTTCTTGAGAATATTACTAATTACCGAGTTAATTGGGAAGTTGGTAATATCCGAAGGAAGGATGTAGGCTATGGGAACCTCTAGAATCTTGTTCGGTAGGTGATAACTTTTAGACCATACCTTATGGGTAGTACCTTCAACCTCATGCTCGTAACGTTGAACCTATGAACCCTATGTTTTTGATCTTGTGTGTGATTTTTGCATCATGCATCCATGCACTCATAAGCATATTTTGAAGAAGTTTTATTTCAAGAGACTTGAAAGTTGACCATTTGTAAATATGTCAGGTACCTTTTGACCATGGATTCTGGAAAAAGAAAGACCGGAAAATATAGTTTCAAAGATCCGAAGATAGATGATTCGATCAGTCTAATTCCCGAGATTGAGTGTTCTGCAGATTTTTGGAAGAAGTATGGATCCATCATTCCTCTCATGAAGCTTATGATGAAGGAGGGTATTCTCTCGGCCTTGGTCCAGTTCTATGATCCGATGTATCATGGCTTTACTTTCCCTAATTATCAGTTGATGCGTACACTAGAGAAGTATTCTTATCTGTTGGATTTACCTATTACCGATCGTGTTCCTTTTACTGGTTTAGAGGGTGAGCCAAAACCACAAGAGATTACTGCTTTGATTCATCTGGTGAAGTCTGAGGTTGAAGCCCATATGACTACTAAAGGAGGGATTATAGGATTACCAACTCAGTTCTTATTAGAGAAAGCTCGTTACTTTTCCAGGATAATGAGTACAGTCGCTTTTGAGGTCATCTTTGCTCTACTTTCTTACGGGTTGTTTTTATTTCCTAATGTGGACATGTTTGTTGACATTAATGCTATCAGGATCTTCATGATTGGAAACCCAGTTCCTACATTGTTGGGTGGTGCTTATTACTCTATTCATCTTCGAAATTCTTATCATGGGGGGATGATTATCTGTTGCACGCCTCTATTGTACGGGTGGTTTATTTCTCATATGCCTTGGTCTGATGCTTTCTAGGATGTTAGGAAGGAACCCCGTTCGGCTCCTAAGATCATGGCACTTACTTACATAGATATTGATTGGTATCATCGGGCTTACCATGATGTAGAGATTGTCGACAGTTGTGGTAGTTTCCCCAATGTACCTCTTCTTGGTACAAAGGGAGGAATTAACTACAACCCTGTTCTTCCACGATGACAACCTTGTTATCCGATGAGGGATAAACCAAATAGTATTTATTTGAGTAGTTTCTTCCTGAAGGAGGGAGAAGACCATAAGGAAGCTAGGGAGCAGATTCCGAAGGCCTAGCGTCACATTCATAGGAAGAGTAGGAAACACTTGGGACCTAGGGGGGATATTTATTTGGAGCCTTATCTTCAGTGGGTTCAAACGAGAGCTATTCAGTTGAAGATGTCGTATTCCCGGGAAGCATCTATGCCTGATTTATTTGTGAAGACCACTCCTCCCCTATTGGATGAGGTGGAAGAGCTACAACTTGCTTTAGTCAGGATGCAGCAAGAAAAGGAAGCTTGGAAAAATAAGTGCCAAACTTTAGAGATTTGCTATACAACAGACTTGAAGGAGAAAGATGACTTGATTGAGATTCATGAGAGTCGGGCTATAGAGACGATGGAGAGGAAAGGGGATTTATTTTCCTCTATGCCTCAGTCAGATTCTAGTTGCTCACTTCCTGATTCAGATGATTAGAAGGAAGTTGCCACCAGATATATGGAAGAAAATCATAGGTTGAAGGCTCAGATTGCCAGGCTTACAGGGAAGCGCCAGCGTATAGAGTGATCTCCATCAACTTTACTTCTTAGGGTTTTAGGCTTTATTTTGATCTTCTACTTGGGATGAAAACTTGTAATCCATTTTGAAGTTATTATAATAAAATTTATCAGTATTTCAAATGTGTCATTACTGTGATATTTGCAATGTGTCTATAAATCTTTAAGTCCCTTGAAATATTAATAATAAAATAAATCATGTGCATTGCATATCATGCATCATGTTGCACATATTTCTTGCATTTGTTATGCATATCCAGGTGTCTTACAAAGTTTCTTTACTTTGTTCAGCAAGTTGTCTCACCACTATAATTTTCGAGCTAATTTCAGAAGGAAGATGGACAACTTAGAACAAGAGAATCGCGAGCTGCGCGAGGAAGTTTCTACTCTGAAGGCCGGCATGGCCAATCTCAATGCTCTGATGGAATCTCTGGTGGCTGCTCAGAATCAGCCACAGAGTTTCAACCTCAACAGATAAAGGTTACTACTGAAGCTCCAACTATTCCTGTGTCTGCTACTCCAACTGTTGTTCAGAATCGCATGCCTCAAGGTTATCCATGGGTAATACCAGAGAACTTTTTTCCAGAAGGTTTCAATATTGGTTCTCAAGTTACTCCAGTCGTTCAGACTACTATTACTCTTGCACCTCTTGTGGTGCATGCTACTCCTGTTGCACCTCCTTCGATGAATATGGTTCCACTTTCTAATGATGATATGTATCGTCCCTTTCCTCCACCAAGTGAAGGCTTGGGTCTCTATAATAGAATGAATGATTTTCAAGATCAGTTTGTCAAGATGCAGAGGGAGATGAGGGCCCTCAGGGTTAAGGGAATTGTTCGGGCAGAATGTGAATGATTTATGCTTGGTCCCGAATGTAAAGATACCTGCGAAATTTAAAGTCCCAGAATTCTAGAAGTACAAGGGAAACACTTGTCCTCGTGCTCATCTTGTGATGTATATAAGAAGAATGTCTACCCACACTGATGATCAACGTCTACTGATTCACTTTTTTCAGGATAGTATGACTGGTGCTGTGTTGTAGTGGTATATGAGTTTGGACAGCGTCAATATCCATACTTTCAACGACTTGGGAGAAGCATTTATCAGATAATACAAATAAAACATGGACGTGGAGCCTGACCATGATCAACTCAGGGCCATGGTCCAGAAGGACATGGAATCATTCAAATAATATGCACAGAGATGGCGTGAGGTAGCCTCCCAAGTGATTCCTCCCATGGAAGAAAAGGGGATGACTAAGATTTTCCTGAAGACTCTGGGTGCTTTCTACTACGAGAGGATGGTAGCGAGTGCGCCAAGTGACTTTACTGAAATGGTGGGCATGGGTATCCGTTTAGAAGAGGCTGTAAGAGAGGGACGTTTAACAAAAACTGAAAGTTCCGGAAATACGAAGAAGTCATCCTATGGGTTTTCCAAAAATAAGGAAGGAGATACAAATGTTGTTATGCAAGAGAGAATGATTAATCCCCCTAAAAGAAAGTATCAGCATCACCAACAAGTCACCTCAGTAACTCTAGTTGTTGGTGTAGATCTAACCACCTTTGCTTATCAGAGACCCTCTCGTCAGGGGAATCTAGGGTATAATCAGAGAAGGGACAGTTATGACCCTATCCCTATGAGCTATGCATAACTATTCCCTTAATTCAAAAGAAGTTGGTTTAGACCATACCACCTCCCGCTATACCATCATTGTTTCCTTGGTATTACAAGGCAGACCAAACATGTGCTTTTCATCAGGGAGCACTAGGGCACATTGTTGAGAACTTCTATCCTTTGAAAACTGAAGTACAAAAATTGGCGACGACTGGTATCTTATCCTTCAAAGATGTTTGCCCTAATGTGAAAGTTAATCCTTTTCCAAAGCATGGAGGAGCAAATGCTGTGAACATGGTGGCTGGTTATCCAGGTGACTTCCAGATTTTTGATATTAATTTGGTTAGAGGAGATTTGGTAAAAATGCATGCAGACCTCTGTGAATTTATCTACTTTATTCATGACCATGCTGGCGGTGCTATTTGAAGTACGGATATACAGGGTTGTGACAAGATAAAGGCTGATTTGCAGGGGATGATGGATGAAGGCCTCATCCATATAATCAAGCCTAGGGAAGAGTACGAATAGGAAGTAAATATGGTTTCTGGATTACCTGGAGAGTTCAGAATCTTTAATGTGGAACATCAGTATGGATCTTGCCGAATTTGCTGTCGGGACTCCCGAGGATGTCCAATTGTAAGGAAAGGTATTCAGTTATTATTGGATAATGGAACTATCAAGGTTACAGGGAAAATGGATGATTACCATGAGGTTAGTGAGATTTAGGTTTGTTTGGCTGAAGAAGAGTGAGATGATGAGTATACCTCTGCGGATGAGTTCTTATCCTCAGATGAAGATATGTTTTCCAGAGATGATTTTGTAATGACTGAATGTGTTAAAGAGGGAGTAAATGTTATTGTGCCTTGTTTTGGTGCACCCACCCTTTTTGAAGTTGAATATCATGGCATGTCAGCTATTACTCCATTGGTGATTAACTTACCAGGTCTTGTCCCCTACAAGTCAGACAAGGTTGTACCCTACAAATATAAAGCTACAATTTTAGAGGATGATGTGGAAGTTCCAATACAGCCAATGCCTAATGTTGGAAATATTTATGAGACTAGTATAGTGACCCGCAGCGGTCGTGTATTTGCACTATTTGTTCGTGGAGATGTTAGTACTGGAAAGAAAATTGTTGAAGATGTTGAACCCAAGAAGGCGGTGGGGGAATATAGTGGAACTAAGCTAGAAAAAGAAGTGGATGATATTTTGAAGATAATCAAGATGAGCGACTATAGAATTGTAGATCAGCTATTGCAGACTCCTTCAAAAATATCTATCTTGGCTTTATTGATGAACTCTGATGCTCATATAGAATCTTTGATGAGGGTATTGGACCAAGCTTTCGTGGAAAGTGATATGCCAGTAGACCAATTCAGCAGTGTGGTAGGGAACATTACATCATGTAATAACTTGAGTTTCGGTGACAATGAACTTCCTGATGAAGGAAGGAATCACAACCTGGATCTCCAGCAAGAATGATTCATTATCCAATGTGTTGATTGATAATGGATCCGCATTGAACGTTATACCAAGGAGCACACTTATGAAGTGGAAATATCAAGGAACTCCCATGCGCCCAAGTGGCATTATTCTGAAAGCATTTTATGGATAAAGGAAATCTATTATTAGTGAAGTGGACTTGACTATTCATATAGGCCCACTTTTGTTTCAGATTACTTTCCAGGTCATGGATATTATACCCGCTTATAATTGTTTGTTAGGACGACCGTGGATACATGAGGCAGGGACTGTTTATTCAACTTTACATCAGAAGTTGAAGTTTGTGCATGAAGGAAAAGTGGTAATTATAAATGGAGAACATGCATTATTGATATCTCATTTGTCCTCTTTCATCATTGTGGAGGCGGATGAAGTTGCTGTTGGAACCTCGTTCCAAGCTTTATCCATTGATAATATAAGAGGAAATGAGAATTATATGGATTCGTTTAAGGATGCTCAGAAGGTTGTGCGTAATGGCTATAGTGAAGTATGGGGACAAATTGTTGATCCACCTGTAAACAAGAATACAGCTGGCTTGGGGTTCTCTGTGAAGAATGATAAAGGTAAGAGCATGAAGCCCAAGTCTGCTGTAGGAAAGTATCAAGACATCTTTCGTAGCGGGGGTTATCTTCATCCAGCTATTTCCGGGATTAATGTCGTTATGGAAGATGAAGCAGAGCCAGAAATGCAAAATTATGTGACGCACAGAGTTAGGGTTCAAAACTGGATCACCATTGATGTTTCCTCTTGGATACATGTTTCAAAGTAATTTGTTTTTGTTAATATTTTTGAAAAAATTTCACTCTACCCAAGGTGAAAGTATTGATATTGTATGGGCTTATTTGTTTGCTTTGATTTTTAAAATCAATAATAAAAGTTGTCTTTGTTTCCCAATTTGTGTTTTAATTTTTTTATTTTTTCTTGGAAATTGGTAATTAGAAAAAACCTTTCAAAATAAATAATAACTGAAATTCAATTTGCATGATGACTTGTTATATGTGTCAGTTTCTAAAAGAAATCATAAATCATATGTGCAGATTAATTAAAAAACTCGTTGAATACAATGACCCTTCACCCTCTCCCAACTTTTAATGTCCTGTGTATGGTGCTGAAGAAGAATACTATGATGAGATCCCGGAAGAAGTCTCACGGTTGCTTGAGCACGAGGAGAATGACATTCAGCCATATAAAGAGCCATTGGAAGTAATCAATTTGGGTTGAGAAGAAGATCCGAAGGAAGTCAAGATTGGAGCATTGTTGCATCCTGATGTGAAGAGCAGGTTGATTGAGATGTTGAAAGAGTATATGGATATTTTTTCTTGGTCTTACAAAGATATGCCTGATCTAGATACATATATTGTAGAGCACAATTTTCCGCTGAAGCCAGAGTGCCCGCCAATCAAACAGAAGTTACGAAGAACTCACCCAGATATGGAAGTGAAGATTAAAGAAGAAGTTCTAAAGAAGATTAATGCCAGTTTTCTTGTGATATCAGTGTACCCTCAGTGGATTGCCAATATTGTCCCAGTAACTAAGAAACACGGAAAAGTTCACATGTGCGTAGATTAGAGAGATCTAAATAAAGCTAGTCCAAAAGATGATTTTCCATTGCCACACATTGATATGTTAGTGGATAGCACAACAAAATTCAAATTTTTCTCATTCATGGACGGATTTTCCGAGTATAATAAAATAAGGATGGCTCCCGAGGACATGGAAATGTTTATCACACCCTGGGGAACATTCTGTTACAGAGTGATACCCTTTGGGTTGAAGAACGCTGGTGCAACGCACCAGAGGGCTATGACAATCCTATTACATGATCTGATGCACAAGGAAATTGAGGTATATGTTGATGATATGATTGTTAAATCCCAGACTGAAGAAGGGAATGTGGAAGATTTGTTGAAGTTGTTTCAGCGTTTGAGGAAGTATCGTCTCCGCTTGAATCCAAATAAATGTACCTTTGCTTTTCGGTCAGGGAAGTTTTTGGGTTTTATTGTTAGCCAGAGAGGGATTGAAGTTGACCCTGATAAAGTCAAATCAATTCAAGAAATTCTAGGGCCGAGAACTGAAAAGCAAGTCAGAGGGTTCCTTGGGAGTTTGAATTATATTTCCAGATTCATTTCCCACACGACTGCAACGTGTGAACCAATCTTTAAGTTGTTAAAGAAATATCAAGGTTGTGTGTGGACAAATGATTTCCAAAGGGCATTTGAAAGTATTAAAGAATATCTTCTCGAACCTCCTATCTTGCTCCTTCCTGTTGAAGGAAGACCATTGATTATGTATCTGTCAGTGTTAGATAATTCCATGGGCTGTATTCTGGGACAAAAAGATGAAACAGGGAAGAAAGAGTACGCCATTTATTATCTCTGTAAAAAGTTTACTTATAATGAGTCGCGGTATTCCATGCTGGAAAAGACATGTTGTGCTCTGGCCTGGGCGGCAAAATGTTTGCGGCAGTATATGTTGAATCACACTACTTGGCTTATCTCCAAAATGGATCCAATCAAGTACATTTTGAAAAGCCTGCTCTTACTGGGAGAATTACCCACTAGCAGATGCTGTTATCTGAATATGACATCGAATACTGCACTCAAAAAGCTATTAAAAGCAGCATGTTGGAAGATTATCTTGCTCACCAACCTGTTGATGATTATCAGTCTGTGATGTATGATTTCCCCTATGAGGATGTGATGTTTCTAAAAGTGAAAGATTGTGATGAACCATTGCTTGAGGAAGGTCTTGATCCTAAATCTCGCTGGAGCATGAAATTTGATGGAGTTGTGAATGCTTATGATAAAGGAATTGGTGTTGTGATTATCACTCCACATGGATCACACATTCCTTTTACTGCAAGGTTGACATTTGATTGTACTAATAATATGGTTGAATATGAGGTTTGCATCATTGGTCTCGAGGAAGCTATTGACCTCAGAACTAAAATTCTAGATGTTTATCGCGATTAAGCTTTGGTAATAAATCATATCAAAGGAGAGTGGGATACTCGTCACCTCGACTTGATCCCTTCCAAAGATTATGCTAGAAGATTGTTACCCTTCTTTAATAAAGTTGAATTCCATCACATCCCCAGAGACGAAAATCAAATGGCGGATGCTCTGGACACTCTGGCTTCTATGTATTAAGTGAATACTTGGAATGATATACCTCAAATTATAGTTCGGCGACTGGATAGGCCCGCTCATGTGTTTACAACAGAAGAAGTAGCAGATGACAAACCTTGGTATTATGATATCAAGCATTTTCTTCAGACTCAGGAATACCCGATTGGTGCATCAAATAAAGATAGAAAGACATTGAGAAGATTGGCTGAAAGCTTCTTCCTCAGTGAAAATCTGTTGTACAAGAGAAATTATGACATGGTTTTGCTCAGATGCGTGATTAGCACAAAGCAGACACGTTGATGCATGAGATTCATGAAGGTTCATTTGGAACTCATGACAATGGACATTCTATGGCTAAAAATATGCTAAGGGAAGGTTAATATTGGCTAACAATGGAATCTCACTGTTACAAATTTGCAAAGAAGTGCCATAAATGCCAAATATTTGTGGACAAGATTCATGTGCCTCCGACACCTCTAAATGTTATTTATTCCCTGTGGCCTTTCTCTATGTGGGGTATTGACATGATTGGAATGATATAACCCAAAGCTTCGAATGGGCATCATTTTATCTTGGTAGCAATTGATTACTTCACCAAATGGGTGGAAGGTGCTTCATATGCTAATGTTACTAAGCAGGTGGTAGTGCACTTCATTAAGAATAATCTTATATGTCGGTATGGTGTGCCGAGCAAAATTATCACTAATAATGGCTCGAATCTGAACAGCAAGATGATGATAGAACTTTGAGAAGAATTCAAGATTGTCCATCATAATTCATCTACGTACAGGCATAAGATGAATGGGGCTGTTGAAGTTGCTAATAGGAATATTAAGAAGATCATCCAGAAGATGGTTGTTACTTATAAAGATTGGCATGAACTGCTCCCTTTTCTCTTTACATGGATATCGAACATCTGTCCGCACTTCAACAGGAGAAACCCTGTTCTCCCTTGTGTATGGAATGGAAGTTGTGCTCCGAATCGAGGTTGATATCCTCTCTTTGCGTGTGATAATGGAAACCAAGTTGTCAGAGGCTGGATGGGTCCAGAACAAGTTTAACCAATTGAATTTGATCGAAGATAAGAGAATGACGACTTTGTGTAATGGGTATTTATATAAGAAGAGAATGAAGAAATATTTTGATAAGAAGGTCAAACCTCGTGAATTCAGAGAAGGCGACCTCGTGCTCAGGAATATCATGTCTTTTAATGCTGATTCTAGGGGTAAGTAGACTCCCAATTTTGAAGGCCCATATGTTGTCAAGAAAGACTTCTCTGGAGGTGCATTAATTCTTGAAACTATGGATAGCGAGGAGTTCCCACGTCCCATGAATGTTGATGCAGTCAAGAAATACTTCGGCTAAAGAAATAAAAGAACAACTTGCTAAGTTGAAAACCCGAAAGGGAGGCTTAGGAAAAAAGGAGAGTCTCGGTAGGCCGAAAACCCGAAAGGGAGGTCTAGGAAAAAATTAGAGACATAAACAGAATAAAATTTCCCGCTAAGTTGAAAACCCACAAGGGCAACTCAAGCAAAAGTTAGGGACTTTCTTTGCAAGTAACTGCATCAGACAAGACGTAATCATTGAAGCAACAATCTTTTTGGATCCTCACCTTACTTCAATAGAAGCTGCTGCTCAGAATTTCAAAGTTGTTAGAGGGAATAGTGGCCATTGTATCTCAATGTATCTTTTCCATTATATATTACCATTTTCTGAACTTTGTAATCATCCGTGGAGTCTCGCCATTCGTAGACTACCATTCTATCAATAAAACTTGAGCTTTTACCCAATTCCTTGTATTTCTTATTTTTATTCAGCTTACAAAGACTCCATTTATTATTGATAATAATTTTCAAAGCAAAAAGATTAAATAACAAAATTGTTTTTCAAAAAGAATTTACAACCTACTTTTACTTTTACTTTAGATTTTGAGATTCAAGAGGAAAACAAAAGTGGTGATCCAAGGAATGGACGAACTCTAGTAATTTTGGGGAGTTTTGTTTCCCCCAGGAAGGTTTTCTCAGGTAGTTTTCGCTGGTATGCACATAACTTTTTGTATATTGATGACGGTACCAATTGGCGTAAAGTGCAGTATTGGGTTTGTGATCCCATTGTCACCAGTCAATTCTTGGTTCATTTTTTATTTTGGGTTTGCATGGTCTGAGGCCTCTCTCCCAGATTCCCCAGCGAAGTCTTCCCTCATATGAAGAAAGGTCTTGTTCCCTTGGTGTGCTGTGATGGAACTATTTGCAAAATGTCGCTCTTTCTGCAGTATTGGCATTATTGTTGGTATTTATTTCCCAGGCAACTAGACCAGGGCATTATATTTTCTAAGAAGTGTTGAGACAGTTGTCAACCCTTTAGATTTTTCACCTGCCAAGTGCTGGGTTTGATTTAAAATCCCCATGAGTTTGACCTCTTTCTATAGTGTTGACTTCTTGATTCCCTAAGAAGGCTATCACAACGCCTCTTTTGTTGGAATAAGTTTGCATGATATGAAGACTCAATCCAAGATTCCCTAGTGAAGGCTTTGGTTATTTGATAGAAGTGTTTTCTCCTTGTGCATGCTGAGTTGGACTCATTTGCGAAGCATCTCCTTTCGGCAGTACTTGCATTTTGTTTGATTTCCCGATAATCAGGCAAGGGCAATGTTTTATTTAAGAAGTGTTGAGGCATTTGTAAGTTTTTTAGGTTTTCACCCGCCAAGTGTTGGGTTTGATTTTAAATCCCCATAAGATTGATTTATTTCTGTAATGTTTGACTTCTTAACTCCCCAAGTTGTTATCCCCATGAGGTTTCCTACTTTTTCCCCAGAGAAGTTGGTGCAATACTTACTCTCAATATTGAAGAGCGTATCTTGGTTTCCTCTCTCCGATGTGGTGTTGGTCGCCCCAATGAAGTCAGCACAATGTCCAAAGTTGATATCTCGATGATGAGGCACTACCTCCCCTAGTAAAGTCTATATGATATTTCCCCAATGAAGTCAGCACGAGATCCTCAATTGATGTTTTGATGATATGGTTTTCATATGACTTATTGAAATCAGTATTGCCATCCCTAGTAGAAGTACAGACCGTGAAACTTTTGTTTTCCCCATTGAAGTCTGTGTGTTATTCCTCGGTGAAGCCTGGAGGAGGATGTTATATCCCTGTATCTGTACTAATTTGTTGCTATGATTTGATTATTTCTGGATTATGTTCCTTCCCAGTGAAGTTCATCCGTGAAATAGGATTTTGTTTCCTCGGTTGGTGCTTAATTTCTTAGGGAATTTTTCATTTTGGATGTGATTTAGCCGAGTATTGACGTTACACAGGTTGGTTTTGTCTGGTTATTCCCAGTGTTATATGTCTGTTTAGTCAGCATATACATAATAACACTCATACATTCATACATACATCATACATAGTTGAATTTAGAAAATCATTTCTCATTCACATTCGTTAATATTTTGTTGACATATTACCTTGTTTTGCAGAGTTGTGTTGTCCTCTCTCTAATAGAGTGTCATCCTTTAGCTGAAAGTGTATATTACTTTAATTTACCCACTGAGATATCCCTCGTGGAAGATTTTTGCTTTAGCCTTCCTGCACAGCTCTTTGTCTGGATGATTTGGATTTCTCTCATGAGTTTATTTCTCAAAGGATGTATTTTATTTGACTGTTTTACTCCAGTTTATTTCTGGTTTGAATCTTTGTTTCCCAAAAATATTATTACTTTGGATTTCTGCAAGCTTCGAGCCTTGGTTTGAGAATATGCATTTATTTTGCACGAGAAGACTTTATCTCCTCAGCAGGAATATATTGGCATTTCCCCAGGAAGTCATGATTCATTCCCCAAGAAGTCATGACTCTTTCCCCAGGAAGTCATATTTATTTCCCCAGGAAGCCATATTGGTTTCCCATGAAGTCATTTTTATTATCCTTCACAACAACAAGTAGAGGATCTCTTTATTTAAGCAAATTGTACTTCCCCGTAAAAGTCGACGTTACATTTTTTGCTATCTTCTCTATAAGTGGATAGTTTGCAGATCGTTGTCAAATTACTCCAGTGGATGGCAAGTCTTTCAATATCATAGAGATAGTTTGTTGTGAAATCTTTACAAATGGAAGTCTCTTTATTTGAGACAACTTATATACTACCCTTTCCAGGCGGAATGCCTTGGTTAAAGAAGAAGTTGAGACCCGTTTTAGGTTAAACACCATTATTTTTGGGAAACTTTTTATTTTCTTACTACCTTCAATAAACGTTGGTAGTTCACCTTCAGTGAATGTTGGTAGTTCACCTTCAGTGAGCGTCGGTGCTATGATATTTTCTCTCTATCTTCAGTGAAAGTTGGTAGTTCATCATCAGTGAACGTCGATGTTATTCTCTTAATACCTTCAGTAAATGTTGGTAGTTCACCTTCAATGGACGTTGGTGATTGTTATCGTTTTTTTACCTTCAGTGAACGTTGGTAGTTCACCGTCAATGAATGTCGATGCTATGATATTTTCTCTCTACCTTAAGTGAAAGTTGGTAGTTCATCTTCAGTGAACATCGATGTTATTCTCTTACTACCTTCAGTAAACGTTGGTAGTTCACCATCAGTGAACATTGGTGATTGTTATCTTTTTGCTACCTTTAGTGAACGTTGGTAGTTCACCGTTAGTGAAAGTTGGTGTTATGATATTTTCTCTCTACCTTCAGTTAAAGTTGGTAGTTCATCGTAAGTGAATGTTGATGTTATTCTCTTACTACCTTCAGTAAACGTTGGTAGTTAACCTTCAGTGTACGTGGGTGTTATATTTTTGCTACCTTCAGTGAACATTGGTAGTTCACCATCAGTGAGTGTTGGTGTTATTTTCTTTTCTTTATACCTTCAGTGAACGTTGGTAGCTCACTATCAGTGAACATCGGTGTTGTTATTCTTTTCTATTTCTACCTTAAGTGAACGTTGATAGTTTCGTCTTCAATGAAAGTTGGTGTATCCTTTGACCTTTTACGGTCATCTGTGAGTTGGTACCTTTTTTTATTCTACCCTCGACAGTTGAGTTGGTAGTTCATAGTTGGTTGTCAATCACTTTTATCATGTACTATCTCCTATTTAGCTTAGTTGATGCTACTTTATCTCTTCTTTGGATGTTACTCCAATAAGATTCTAGTCTTTTGTTTACCAGTGATTTATTTTCCTAGTTGGGTTTCTTTTTTATTCTTGTTTCCTTCGCTACATCCCCATTGGTGTTTTGCGTCTCTTTAGATTTTTCCATCTACATTCATAATCATAAGCACTGCATGACATCTTAGGGAAACATATGATTTATTTTATATTTAAGTATCTTCGATCACGTCGACATGAAGAATTTTAACCTTCGTATCTCCAGATAGAAGAAACTTAAATAAGGGCACCTGTTGTACCCCAATTTTCCCCCCTAAGATTCCTCTGTCATCTCATTCCATCACAATGCAATCAGATCACAAATTAGGGTTTGTGGTTTTTCTCCTACGGCATTCTGCCTTAGGGTTTGCCTATGAGAATCACCAAGAACCTTGACACACTTTTATTTGTATATCTTGTACTTGTATTCTTCTAACTAACCTCAAAGTGTGTATATTGTGTCCCTTGGAATATCATCTTGTAGGTCATGGCACAATTGCAGTCATCTCACCATCTCCTAGCACAGATGATCAAAACCTGGCTTTGGAGTTTAATCAGGAGATATCTGGATTTTTGGGAAATTCTTGATCCCATACTTCTCTACATAGTCATGAGCATCTATCATTTGAAATTTGATCATCAATTTTGGCTTGAAAGGGTTCAATTGATGAAAAGGCGTAAATGGTCATTTTCTCAGAAGACAGTCAAAATCAGTTGTTAACCAAGTGAAATTTTGGTCAACCATCAATTCAACATCCTTATTCTCCTATTTCATGGTCAATAGTGCAAAAATATCAAGAGGAAGTTTGAATTGGATTTAACTTGTCAAGGAAGTTATTTGAAGTTTTGAAATTTTTCTAAGTATCCATAGGGCTGAATTTTGACTAGCTATAACTTTCTCAATTTTTATTGAAAATGTGCAAACTTTATATGCCTAGAAAGAGGATGAAAAATTCTCCAACTTTGTAGGAGTGGACACAAGAACAAAAAAAGAAGGGAAAAAAGTTATGAATCTTGGAAGATTTTTGACACTTAGTGAAATTTTGGTTAAAAATGCAAAAATTTGACTTCTTCATGTCCATTTTTGTATGACCATTTGGACTCAAATCAAAAAGTTGGCAACATGAAAGTTGTAGATTGAATTTTTATCTTCATTTTTCATGCAATAATCATCTCAAATGGTTAAGTGTAGAAAAAGATATGATGATTAGGATTTTGAGTTGGAAACTGAAATTTTTCCCACCACAAGGCAAGTCACGAGCGCCCTAGGCAGTCATTTCATAAAACATGTTGTGGGCGTGCATTCATTAATACTTTTCTATTTGAAATTTTCATTATTTTGAGAAATATCCAACATCAAAGTTGAAGCCCTAAATGTGAGGAACAATTTTTCTTCAGAAATTTTTTCCAAATTCTCCATAAATTTTGAGATATAATTGAAAGAAGAAGGCATCATGCATGCTAAAATGTTTTGCCCAGCCAGGCGTCACACGCATGCAGAATTCCCAGTCAGGCCTAGAATTCCATCAAGCAGTTTGTAATCATGCATTAATATCCAAATATCTCATTGGTCCAAGATTCATTTTGAAAATTTTGAACATCAAAGTTGGAGTATGTAATGTTCTCTCCATTTTTTATTCAAACTTTGTGACATTTCATACACCATTGGGAGAGATATAAGGAGGTAAAGGCATGATCATGAAATGGAAAGATTTGTATGGGAATGCATGGATTTTTTTGCGCCAACCAAAGATCCAGCCTGCCATCTCATATCCTAACATTTCTCACTTATTCAAAACGCATGTTTTTCACCCTCAAGCCAACATAAAACGCACAATACCTCACACCTCACTCTCACTTTTGATCTCTCTTATTTTCTTCACTCTCTCATTCCTCATTCTATAAAAGGCAAGTGCATTCAACAATCAAGGGGTTGGAAAAGAAAATCAGGAAGCAGGCTCTATTCCTCTGTCCTTCACAAAACTTCTCTCTTTCTCTTCAAAAAACTCAATTTTATGCATTCTTTTCCAAGAGATATCTACTCAAGTTCTTCACTCTTGCACATCTAGCTCCATTAAAGCTTGGGTAAGAAGAAGCATTGGTGTTTCTACTGCAAAACAAAGGAATCGAGTGGATTTATTTTTCACTCATCAATGTAGATTCTCAAATCCATTTCCTTACCATGCTAGATCGAATCATGCGTTAAACTCTATTCATATTGGATTTAGCTAGCCAGATTCTATATCTGAAGTATAATCATATGCATTTGGTGCTTGATTTTTTGTTCTACAAATTTGTTTGAAATTCAATTCATGTCACTGCTTTCATGGCCATTTCATAATCAGATGGTGCTTTATTTGATGAATCCATGAGTGTTTTGATGTTCTATGAACTAAGAAATGCAATTTTGGTCTTTGGATCGAGTGGTTTGGTTGAGAATTGAAGGAGAAAATCAAACCAGAAAACTGTTTGTTGAAATGTCCAAATCGTAAACATGTTCATGCAGTCATCTTCGTGTTCTATTTTCCCCATCATCAAGGAATCATTTCATAAAAAATTTAATACTATCGTGTTTAGCACACTTTGATATTGAACGTTAATGTTCACATCTTTGAATTTCATTAAGAAATATGTGAGATATCGTGATCTAAAATTGTTGTTTCAAAACTGAAATTTAGAAAGAATACAGTTGTTTGGTAGGGATGACTGCATATATTGAGAATAACAAGTGTAAAAGGTTTCATATATTAATTTTTCTTTTGTTTTCTTTAATATTTTATTCATTTCAAAAATTATCAAAAAAATATTTTAAACTGCTTTTTCAGTATTTTTCCATATTTTGAATTTTATTTCATTTTTGTATCATTTTTCTTGATTAAATAAAATCATGTGAATGATTAGGATTTTAATTTTTCTTTTAGATCTTGAATTTTATTTTCCTATTTCTATTAAGTAAAAAATCCATAAAAATTATTTTTGGACTCCTCTCCGATGTTATTACATGAAAATATTTTTTTCCTATTTTATAAAAATTTTGGATTACAAATTAAATCATTCTATTTTTGGACTCCTTGTTTTTTTTAATGAATTGTTAAATTAATTTTTTTTTCCTTTTTCCTTTTGAGATGAAATCCAAGAAAAATATGCTTTCTGATCCTTTTAATTTTCTTGACATTTACTTTATTTTACATCAAATTTATTTGACCTTTGGACCTAATTGATTAATTTTTTAACTTATTTCCATTTTTAGGGTTTTTGCTTGATCATGGACATTGATGGATTTAAATTTCTAACTTCCTATACCTATAAAATCAGAAATGAAGTTGTTTGGAGTGCTTGTACATGTTGAGGCAAGAAAAATCATTTTTTTGGAATTTTACAATGTGATTTAATATTTTTTACAAATTACTTTCCAAATCCATCTAGTTTAAGGCTTAAACTTACTAGTTTCCAAGTTTGCATTTCTAAAGAAAATTTCCACCTCAATCCAGGGACTCCAAATTTTGTTTCTGACTTTTATAGGACTTTAGGAAGTTAGGGTTTTAATTTCATAATTTTTCAAGTCATTTTCATATTTTAAAACTATTCTTGTCTTACGTGCGCATTTAGGGTTTTCCCTTTGAACAATGTTTGTAAATTGAAAACTTTTGTACATGATTCTTGTTTGATTCTTGAAATAGCATGTGGTATTGACTTGGAGCATATTTTTATGCAAATTCTTCAACATCATTGGGTATTTGGTGTTGATAGGTTGATAAACCAAATCCATTAAAATGGACAAATGATGTTGATAATATTTGAAACTCTAATCCCTCCCCTCTTCATCTTATTCCCCTTTCTTATTATATTACATGTTATGGGATAATGATCTCTATATCATTTATCCAAACATGAAATACATAGATTTCTATTGATCGGCCTCAAAATAGGTGTGACTTCTACATAAGTCCACTTACGATTGCTTAACATAGCGCTAAATTTTGTCCCGATTCGAATAAATGATCATTCGTTGCCCAAACCAATGTTTGCAAGCCCAAGTATGTTAATTTGATCCCTTTGACCCAAAAACCTTCAGATTCATTGTGTGGAGGCTTTGTTTCTACCAATCCTCTAATGGAGCTTCATAAATCTTGGTCAACGCGGATCACTTAAACATCATTGATCGTTGAATGTTGCCTTAAGAATTCTTAAATGGATGATATACTTGACAAAAATAAAATGCAAATTTTTTCTGAGAGGCTTTGGTTCTACCAATCCGCTAAGGAGTTCCAAATGCAAGTTTCAAGATGGTCATCCAAGTAACCACTAATTATTAACAATTGACTTTAATTTATGCTTTTATTTTTATGTTTTTACTTTATGTACTATTTACTTTAGCATTTACATTTCATGCTATTTTTCATCTTTGCTCACTTGAGCTTTTCTTTTCTTTTTGAAGATACTTAATAATCAACATAAACCATAAAAAAATTGTATTGAACTATTTGGTTACTATCCTTGGCTTTATGGAGTATTGGACTTCTTGGACTTAGGATTAGAAACCTTGGCCTATGTTGGAGACCTTGTGACCTTAATTGATATTTTGTCTGGAGTTCTTGAGGTTTACCTCAAGACATTGGGTTATTTGTTTTTTGTGTGCAGGTTATTGTGATTACATACTTTGTTTATAATATGAAATTCACCCGCATACAACCGTTACTCTGCCCAATTTTTGTGAAGACTTAATACTCTTGAAGTTTGGTTCTCTCAAGAGGTCTAGTATCTTTGCTTGCTTGGTTTCAATCCAAAGAATGAGAATTCTATCTTGACTCATAATGTCAAGTATTGGCTTCTTGTAGGTTAGATGGTTCTTATCCCTAGATTTTACCTTATGCTTTAGGATAGTCTCTTCATCACCTCCCATCTTCTTTAATTTCAAAAATCTTCTCCCTCCATTTGAAAACTCTTCTTTTCTTTTTTTAAACTTGAACCATTTTCATAATAAACTTGGACTTATGTCCATGCATTTTCAAAACATTTTCATAAATAAACTTCAATCAATTTAATAATACCTTGACATTTTTTGTGAGAAGACTAATAGTCAATAAATCTTATTTCAAACCATTTTTCCACTTTGGCTTTTTTACTTTAAAACTTTTCTCAAAAGAATGGACTCTTGTTAATCCTTGTAGTGATGCAAACGACTATACTTCTACAATATATAGTGAAGTGTGATATTTTCCACTTGGGTGTTGAGTGAGGCATTGTTGATTTTAAAATCCAAGCATATCCTCCACTTTTAGATGATGTAAATTATATTTTCTCATGATTGTGGGTAGTAAGTATGTTTTCCACACGGGCAATGACGATGATGTCTTATCTCATAAAATTAACCAACACACTTGTGTTTTAAAAATTTTAAAAGGTGAACTACGTGTAACCTGATCCCCTATTGCACGAAAGGTGGTACCTTGGCACTAAAGGTTTGCAACCACGGCGGGTGCAAAAATAATAAAATAAAATACTTCTTTTCTCACCTCCACCATCTATTTTCATACAACATTTTATAGCCAAAATATACAGATTTTTCAAAGAGGATCCTGCGGAGTACCGTAGATGTTTAGGGTGATAATATCTTCCCTTTGCATAACCAACCCCATTACCTTGAATATTACCCCCTCTTTTTGGGTTACTCTCTCATTTCCCATTCCTTTAGAAACAATAAAGTGCGGTGCCAAATTTTATTTTGATTTGTATAAGTCTAGTCAATCCAATGGATTAGTCTTAAACATTTCTACCGCTACACTTTGTAAGTCACATAAAATCCTACAGGTATATCAGTGCTGATGAAGATTGTGTAGCTACACCATTTCAAGTCTTAGAGGTTGCCACAATAATAACCCTACTAGTGGAAAAAATCAAGAAACCTACTATGACTTCAAGGAGAGATTTGAAAATAGCAGTGGAAAGTGGTGCCTCAAAGGGTTGGGGAAAGCTCCCTAAAATACTTGAGAAGAAGAATCGTTTTGGTTTGGGTTACAAATTATCAAAGGCTGCTCTGAAAGGCAAAACATCAATCCCTCCAATCTAGAAGACCTTCTTCAACAAAGGAGTATAGCATGGCAGACAGGTGGCAATGATATCTGACAAGAGAAATATCAAAAGGGAATTTGATTTCATCCATGAATGCGTCTCAGGCGAAGAACTCAAGAATTGGACAACTGTGGAGATTCCAAAGATCTTTTTCTTTCCAAAGTAATTTTTCATGTTTTTGAAAGAACCACTGTCAAGCCCGAGGCATCGGGGTTCCTTGTAAGGGCCACCCAATTTGATTCCAAGAATATTCATAATTAATAAAAGTTATATTTTGCATCTAATTAAGATCCTTGTCTTTCTCTTGCATTTATCTCTCATATTTAAAAATGGCAATAATTTTCTTTGTATGCATTTTAAAAATCCATATACTAAAAAACTACACCAAAACATGATAAGCGTGCAGATCCATGCCCAAAATCACCGATAATGTTACTGCTGATATCTGATATAATTTTGATGCACCCATCAACCAAGCGGAAGAGGAAGATGATGAAGATCTTGAACTTTCTAAAGGATTGGAAAGAAATATAGAGAAAAAAGCTGACAATAACCAACCATACCAAGAATCTATTGAGACCATTAACCTTGGCACAGAGGAAGATCCTAAAAATATCAAGCTAGGGGAAACGTTAGAGGAAAGAGTCAAAGAAAGACTGGTCAAGTTGTTACATGAGTATGTGGATATATTTATATGGTCTTACAAAGACATGCTAGGATTTGATATAGACATTATGGTCCATAGACTACCTCTCAAGGAAGGTTGCTCTCCAGTTAGGCACAAGCTTAGAAGAACTCATCCAGACATGTCCAACAAGATTCGAGAAGAGTTCCTTAAACAATTCGATGCAGGGGTTCTTAGCGGTGGCTGATTATCTAGCTTGGATAGCTAACATCGTGCCAGTACCCAAGAAGGATGGAAAAGTACGCATGTGTGTAGGTTATCCAGATTTTAACAAAGCAAGTCCCAAAGACGATTTCCCGTTACCTCACTGTGATATGGTGGGAAGAACTGACTGTTTTTGGAATGCTAGTTTGTGTTTTGCGTTTGTTTTCGCAAAATGTCGCAGTAAGTAAGAGTCGCCACCGACTTTTATTTTATCCAACAAGGAAAGGAAAAAAGCACAAAAAAATTCCTTTTTCGAGATATTTCTGAGTACGAGGGGTAGATTATAGAAAGGGAAGGTATTAGCACCCTTCCTATCTGTAGTTATCTACGGGCTCTTAGGTACTTGCTCAATTGTTTTCAAAATTGTTTTCTTTGTGATTGTGGGTTTGAAAAGTTTTTGTTTTAACTTCGATTTAACTCGTGCTTCTGTCCTCAAGAGTGTAATGAAGTGTTTTTGAAAACTTTGTTTGAAAAGGAGTGTAAGTGTGAGAAAATGTTTTGTTTCGGATGAGAAAGTATCTAAGAACCACTACAAGAAAATTAGTGTTTAACGACACAAAAATTGCGACAGTTATGTGATAACTGTCGTAATTGACATATAGAGACAGTGTTTACGACAGTTGACACCAACCGTCCCTAATATTTATATTGATACGGTATATTTAACCATCATAATATTATTATTACGACGGTAAAACAACCGTCGGCCCCCATTTAACACTTTTAACATTGATTTTTCACCAACAACTAGTCACGACGGTAAAATTAACCGTCCTAAAAGGCATATCACGACGGTAAAGCACCCGTCGCACCCTTAAACCTTTCATGACGGTAAAATTATCCGTCCTAAAATTCATTTCACGACGGTAAAACAACCGTCGCACCCAAAACCTTTAAATATTCTCATGGGCACGACGGTAAAACACCCGTCGCCGTAAAAAAATTAAAAAGCTCATAAAACATCCATTCACTTTCTTCTCCCGCGTTCACTTTTTCTACCATCGGTGCCATTCATGCCGTTCTTCTTCACACCGAAAGAAACCCCTTGACACCGAAAGGAATCTCTTCAAACTGCTCATCTTCACACCGAAAAACGCACAGCAAGCAGTTTAACATCCTCTGCGTTCATCTCTTCAAACACAGTAAGTTTTATGTATCACTTTTTGCATTGTTCTCATCTCTCTCATTCTCTGCCATTGATTTCAGCATTGGAGATTCACTTGAATCTTATGGTTGAGCTCTTTGTGATGATTGATTTTGAGTTTGAATATATTGAATTGATGTTAGGTTTTCTAATTTGTTGTTTTAGGGTTTTATTTCTTTTTATGATTTTTAGGTTTTCTAATTTGTTGTTTTAGGGTTTGATTTGAATATTAGATTAAATATGTCGCTGGACCGATTAGAATCGATGAAAACTAATATAAATTGGTGAAATCAAAAAAATTGCCTATTTTCTTAAACAATGATTTATCAGTAATGAAGTACTGGAGTACTGAAGTACTGGAGTACTGAAAACTCACTCATATGATCACTGATGCAGTCAAGGATGGAAAGTGGGAAGACATGAAGACGGGAAAAAAAGGCCCCAAGATAACCCACCTCATGTTTGCGGACGGCTTACTGCTCTTTAGGAAAGCCACTATTAAACAAATGCAGGAGATCAAAAGAATCCTTTATCACTTTTGTGAAATCTCTGGTCAAGAATTAGCAAAGAAAAATCTAGCATAATATTTTTCTAAGAACACTAATGATAGTACGAGGAGACAGATTATTGCTGACTTAGGTTTCAAGGAAACAAGAAATTCATGATTGTACCATGGAGTTCATCTATATGGTAATAGCCCTGAGAATGCATAATACCAGCATCTTTTGGATACAGTTAAAAAGAAGTTGGCAAAGTGGAAACATAAGTAGCTACCAATGGTTGGCAGGATTACTTTTGCCAAATCTATGTTGGAAGCTACTCATACCTACTCCATGATGTGAAGAATGATCCCAATGAGCTGCCTCTAATAGATACAACAAAATGCAGAGATATTTCATATGGGGATACAATGAATGTGCCAATCATCTTCATACAATCCACTGGAAGAAGATCACTTGTGCTAAGAATCAGGGAGGTTTGGGGCAAAGAAATCTCATTGACATTGGGCTTGCATCGCTAAACTGGCTTGGAAGTTAAAGAGTGGTGAAAGAGCTTTGTGGTGTGAAATCTCATTGATATTGGGTCTCCCTATCTTAGTCCTTTATTATAGGGAGTGTTAGTTTTTGAACTCAGTTGTAATTGGAGAGTGGCTTTCTAGAATTAGTTAGTTTATTGCATACTCTGAATTCTTTTGAGAATTCTTATCTTCTTTCCTTGTACCAGTTGAACCTTCCATAATTCATGTCATCTATCTTTAAATTGTTGACTCTGTCTTAACCCTTTATGCAGGAGAAGAAAGCTCTGAAGGAAGAAAAATTGAAGCAAGAGGAGAAATACTTTTTATTGCTGTCTATGCTTTCATTTTTGAAGAGTTGATCAATTTGAAACTCTTTGGAGTTTCATCCAATAGGAATATAGAGAGGTTTTGTTTGTTGTATCAAATGAGTCAGTTGTTTGTTTCTACTGCTATTTTTCAACTTATGTTTATTATTTAATGCAGTTATGATGATTGTTTAAATTAGAGTTTTGGCAGGCTATTCTAATTCCTAGAACAATGGTTAACTATTTTAGATTTACTCCCCAGGACTCAATTATGAGGAAAAAACAAGTGTCTGATTCTCGAATATAATCAAATGCCAACTAATCTATCGACATTTAATAGTATTATTCCAAAAAATCATTAGTTCACTGATGTTGCAAGAAGGACCGAGTAGATGAGTATACTTAGGGGCAGATTAGTAAATGCATTTCCTTTTTCACATGGAATCAAGACAATATAATTTATTTAACTACCATCCTTAATAAGTGTACAAATACTTAATTTTACTTATATATGATCACAGAGGGAGTACATTTTATGTGTCTTTGGCCTTGATTTCAGAATGATTTTACTTTCAATGCAGTTCAATATCTTATTTATCTAGTCTTCTAGACAAAGAAGACAGGCCAGTAAGAATTGCTGCTGGTGAAGCACTGGCTCTAATTTTTGAGATTGGAGCTATAGATAAATTTAATGCAAGTGATGCAACTCAAGAAGAGAGTAAGCCACAGGAAAGTTACATATTTTTACAAGGATTAAAAGGAAAAGTGATAAATCAATGCAAAAATCTTTCTGTGGAGGCTGGTGGTAAAGGTTCTGCTAAGAAAGATCTTAATAATCAGAGGAACCTGTTCAAAGATATCTTGGATTTTTTTGAGGTACTTAATCTTACTCTCTCTTCCCCTTATTATTATTAGTGAATAAAAGATATGTACTCCTGAGTCTGAGTTCCAAGGCTTCTGTACTGATCTCTTATTGTCATTCTAGGATGGTTACGCCCCTGAAATTTCAATGAAGATTGGTGGTGATTCTCTACAGACATCCTCCTGGTCCCAAATGATACAGGTTTCTCTTGCATTCTTTCATTTGGTGTTATTACACTGTAAAATTGCATTTTTTGACATCTAATATGTTTGCAGCTAAATTTCATCAAGCACTTTCTTGGAGGAGGATTCATTAAACATATGCAGGTTGGCTTTTTGTTGCATTTTTCTATTTTCAGCATCTAGTTGTTAAAAGTTTACAACACTAAGTTTGTTTTTGCCTTTTTTTCCTGCCTCTCTTCCTCAATGATATTAGGACAATGAATTCTTACATGATTTCTTTGGTTTCACACCCAAGAAAAAGCTTAACAACGGTGAGCACAGAATGTCTGGTGGTGAAAAGGTGAGTTTTGTCCTGGTAGTTGTGCTACATAATCTCGTGATTTAGTTCATGACTTTCTCCAGATTTACTTATTTCACTTATTATCTGCTGATCTCCCTAAATTTTTTACATGCAGAGGATGTTCAAGTCACCAAATTCTGTTTTGAACAAGGCTAGGACCCAATTACTTAACAAGCAGCGGGTATTATCGGAGGTTAGCATTCTTGCTATATCAGTTGCATGATTTCATCTTTTCTGATTTATACATGATGCAATTCAAAGTCTGAACATTTGTGAAAACCTTCGTTGAAATATATGTTGAATAAAATATGCCATTTATGAAAACTTTGCTGTCACTTATGCAAACATCTGATCAATTTAGATAGCACAAAATTACTTGTATTTGTCCCTTTGGATTTAGTTTGACTGGATTCCATTTTTGTTGAATCAAACAGGGAAGGAACTTCGGGCATTATTCAGTCAGTATGGGAGATGATGAGACATGAGTTTGAGTGGGAACACAATATGATGTAATGCTTTATTTCAGGATTATATTATTCATTTGGACATGTATTTATCGTGTCCACTGTCGCTTTGTTGTATGGAATTGTTTAACTAATCGTTTGCGAACTAGATTCGGGTAATATCGTACGATATTACTTTAAAACAATACTCCAGCTGATTCTATTCTTATACAACACCTTTTATACCCCTTTTTGGCTTCTTTTATAAGAATATTTTTGTATTGATGTTAAATATTTTTTATTGAAATTATTTTTACTATATTACAAAGTGATAGAAAATAAAACAAAAAATAATACTATAAATAAATATATTAAAGAAGAAATAATTTAAAGAAAAAAAGAACATAAAAAAAAACTATATTTAAAATTTTTTACATAGATAATAATTTAAATAAAAAATATATATAATAGAAAAATAAAAAAAAATCAAGACATAAACAAAAGTCATGGCGACAGTACCGAACCGTCGCCATAAACAATTTAATCAATTTCAAAAGATATTCACGACAGTATCGAACCGTCGCCATCAATAATTAAAAGAAACTCAAAAGATAGTCACGACGGTATCAACCCGTCGTAAACATGAACGACAGTTTTTGTAACCGTCGCGAAATAGGTTGGGGACACACACTTCTGCGACGGTAAAGCAACCGTCGTGGAAAGAAAATTGCGACGGTTTTAACCGTCGTAATCTACAAAAATACCTGTCGCAATCTGCCAATTTTCTTGTAGTGCATCTACCTACTCAAAAAAGGAATCGTTATATGATAATTTCCTTTAGACAATTCTATCCCACTATTAATGAGTAGGTAGCACAGTCGTTGGAGTTTGAGGGTCAATTTGAAAGAGGGACAGACGGTCACTAAAGCAATGTTAGGACGCCTTAGCGGTAACCCTAAAGTCTTAGATCATTTGTTTGAGGCAACAATATCCGAGGAAACTGTTTCGAGGCGACTGTTGTCTTTTAGACAAGAGGGCGACCTCTAAAGCGACCTATACTCAATGATTGTGTACGAAGGCAACCAAGTGGGGTGTACCCTAAGAGTGCGCATGTGTGAGTGTGTCGTTTTCAGTTTATTTTATCTTTGCACATGTTAAGGGTGATCTAATTTGATTTTAAGATTAAGCATTCAGTCTTGTCATGCAAACCCTATTATCAAACATCTAGCAGTTATAATTTGTAGAAATTAAAGGTGCGGAAATTAAATTACAAGGCGTCGGGTATTTACATCGCCAAAAGCAACCTTTTGAAAATAAAATAAAATAAAGCGGTAAATAAATAAAATGTCCTAATTATCTAGTACATACCGGAAACAGATACATCAATATGGATAAAGAAAAGTAAATCGCGACGCCAAATTAAATCGGATGCACAATTAGGGTTTTGACCCTTTTAAAATAAAATGCCATTTTTTTGTTGTTTTTATTTAAGAAAAGAAATTAAATTCTAATTAGAAACTAAATAAATTAATTAATGAAAAATAAATTAATGACATGTTTTTTGGGTTTTTGTTATTTTTAAGAAAGAAAAATAAAATTAATTAAATGAAATAAAACCTAATGATTTCTAATTAATTTTAAATATTTACAAATATAAGTTAAGGCTATTCTAGAATTAAAAAACCTAATTAATTAATTAAAATTTATTAAAGAAAAATAAAGTGCTGAATTTTTATTGGACAAAATGATATTTTTGTGATTTTTTAATAAAAGGAAAAATTAATTATTGGTTAGTAAATTAATTAAAATAAAATAAGACAATTAAATTAAATAAATAAAATATAAAGAAAAGGAGAGAATGGACCTTTTTGGAGGTGTAGAGAGCAATTCTCTTGGCCCATTTGATGCTGGTCCGTTTGACCTTTGAGATTCCCTGCATGTGCGTTGACTTGCTTAGGATGGACCTTCAATATCTGGCCAACAGATCTGGCCCTTTGGCCATCTGGCACTTGAATTGGTGAGGGCGTATGGTGTGAATCTGGCTTGACCATGCATGTGATTATCTGCAACGAATTAGAAAAATGCAAATTGCTGGAGGCAGGGATCGAACCCCTGACCTCCAGCCTTTGGGTCTTTAAGCGCCTATGTGGCAACCACTAGGGCACGTTGTTGTTTTGTTAATATTAATACAAACAATATAATATATATGAAAACAAAACAATTTCCAGAAAAATAGAAAAAAGTGCACAATATTTGAATTGCCCAATGGATGGATGCCACACATCATCCCTGACCTCCCAATTGTGGCTAAAAGTGCAAAGACTTATACCAACGGACAGAGGTCCATAGCTATAAGCTTGGTCTGTTCCAAAACCTTGCATAGGCCATGCAAATGCATTCTATGAGCATGGTTGGACTCGTCATCTCCTCCCGATTGCAACCATGCCCTTCATGTGGACCAATTGTACCTGAAACGAAAATCCCTAAAACCACGAGCCAAACCCTAGCAATGGTGGTTCTTCATACAGAGCACATAAATGAAATTGGCTATTACAAACAATTTGCAAATGATGTGAGGGTTAAGGATATGCAATTATTTCATAAAAACGATGTCTAATTTCAGAGATACGAAATCAAAAACAGGGGGAACTCGCGTGAGACTTACAGTGCGCTAGGAGGTCTGGAAACGCGTTGTCTGGATCGGGTTAGCTTGTGAGAATTTCCAAGAAGCGATTGAGATACGTCTCAGGCCTTGAAAATGCCTCCAACCTTGATTTCGATCTCAAGCTTTTTTGTGATTTTTCCAACTTTGGTTATGCCTCTACCATTGCTCTCCGACCCTTATTTTCGTGCCTTTAGATTGCTTATGTATTGCACATTGGATTAGGGTAACATTTTTTATTCAAATCTTCCCACATTGATGATTGCATATTTGATTTGATTCTTCCATAAAAGCTTTCCAAACTTGCTTGATTTCAATCTTTTTTGCACATAATTGATTTGATACAAATTTGATGATGGCCAGCTACATAATGGAACCTGAAATCAACATAAAATCTTTATTATCAATGCCTTTGGATTATTATTTGATTTATTTTGATTTAAATCAAATTAATTCAAATAAAATCAAAATAATCAATAAAAAAATGATATGGACACATGGCCAAGGCTTTAGCACGTGGGCTACAATGTAAACTCAAAACAAGTGAAAAAGAATGGGCCCATTTGGCAAAATTTGAAGTTTTGGGGATAGTTGACTTTTGGCAATTTTGCTAAAAGGTCCAACTTCAACAATGCATAACTTCCTCAATTTTGAAATTTTTTGGGTATTCTAGGACGTTTTAGAAAGCTTGAGATGTCCTCTAATCAACCCTTTTGGTCTCATCGCATTTTGATATTCCATTCTCAAGTTATAAGCTTTGGAAAAAAAGGTGTTTTTGTTGACTTTTCAAAATGACCTATAATGTCCAAATTCATAAATTCTGGTGAGTGCATTTTTTGAACTTGGGTTATGAAGATGGATTATAGGTAATTGCATCGTCTTCAAAATGAGCTTTGGATGGGTCGTTTCTAGTAAAGTATGAGAAAGTTATGCTTGGTCAAATTTGGGTTGACTTTTCCTACAAAACCCTAATTTAGCAACTTTTGAATCTTAATGAATATTGAGCAATCCTTGTTGAATCATGATAAACCCTTGATCAAATGATGAAATATCCTTCAAAATGAGAATGTTGACCAAAATCTTGAAGTTTGACTGTTTGTAGGTCACAGTTGACTTTTGCCCTAGCATAGTCGATTTTTGGACCTTTGAGCAATTGACTGAGCAAACTTCCTCTGCAAGGCCTGAAATTTGACATGGATGATCTTGAGGACATATTAGGACATTGGTGAGAACTTGGGGTCATTTGGACTCAAAGATCTTGATGCATCACAAAACCCTAATTTGGGGTAGACTGCCTTAAGAGAGAGCTTGTCTGACCAACTCACGAGCAACCTTGAGCCACTTGGAGATTTTTCTTGCCATGTTTTGAGAAATATGGGAGGGAAAATTTTGGTTTAAAACACTCATATAGATGTTTTTATGCATAATATAACTCAAGCTTCATTATTCCCGTTCATGGATGGTTTCTCAGGCTATAATCAAATCAAAATGGCACCCAAAGATATGGTTCATGACTCCTTGGGGAACCTTCTGTTACAAGGTGATTCCTTTTAGTCTAAAGAACAGAGGGGAAGCTTATCAACGAGCTATGGTCACACTATTCCATGATATGATTCACAAAGAAGTTGAAGTATACATAGATGATATGATTGCCAAATCTCATATAGAGGATGATCACATCGTACAGTTGCATAAACTATTTGAGCGTTTGTGAAATTTTAAATTGAGGTTGAATCCGAAAAAATGTACATTTGGTGTCAAGTTAGGAAAGGTACTGGGTTTTATTGTAACTCAATGTGGTATTGAGGTAAATACCGACAAGGTGAAAGACATACAAGAGATGCCAACTCCAAGGACAAAAAAAGAGGTTTGTGGTTTCTTAGGACGATTGAATTACATTTCAAGGTTCATATCGCACCTAACTGCTACGTGCAAGCCTATATTCAAACTACTTCATAAAGATCAGACAGTGGTATGGAACGAGGATTGTCAGACGGATTTCGAGACAATAAAGAAATATTTATAAGAGCAACCAATCTTGATGCCACCAGTTTCTGGAAGACCGCTCATCATGTACCTAATAGTGCTTGAAGGGTCATGGGGTGTGTATTGGGACAACATGAGAAACAGGTAGAAAAGATCACGCAATCTACTACCTCAGCAAGAAGTTTACTAAATGCGAAACCAGGTACTCACTTCTTGAGAAGACTTGTTGTGCATTGGCTTCGGCTACTAAAAGATTGAGGTAGTATATGTTTACTCACACCACGTGGTTAATAGCAAGAATGGATCCTTTAAAGTACATGTTTTAGAAAAACCAGCTCTTACAAGAAGAATTGCTATATAGCATATGTTACTATTAGAGTACAACATCCAATATGTTACTCAAAAGTCCATCAAGGGTAGTGTACTAGCTGACCATCTAGCTCATCAGCCATTTCCAGAATATCAACCAATGAAGTTTGACTTTCCAAACGAAGATGTCATGGTTTTAGGTGACTACGAAATATTAGGAGCTGACGAAGGACCTTAACTAGGGGCACGTTGGATACTCAAGTATGACGGGGCTTCAAATTCACTAGGGCACGGTGTTGGAGCAGTTATGACTTCCCCAAAGAATTTTCACAAACCTTATACTGCAAGGTTATGTTTTGACTGCACCAATGATGTTGTGAAATAAGAATCTTGTATCTTGGGTTTAGAAGATGCTATAGATATAAGAATTAAACATCTCGAGGTGTTTAGAAACTCTGTATTAGTCATATACCATGTCAACAGTTAATGGGACTCTAAACATCCAAGATTAATTCCATATCAGGATTATGTTTTAAAGCTAGCTGCGGAATTTATGGATATTTCATTCAGTGATATTCTGTGAGAAGAAAAGTAGATGGCAGACGCCTTGGAAACTTTATCATCCATGTGCAAAGTAACTTGGCCAAACCATGAACCACACATTACAATCAGACATTTTGAAGAACCTACACATTGCCTTGCTATTGAAGAAGGACTGAATAACAAGCCTTGGTTCTACGACATTAAAAGGTATCTCGAGAAACAAGAATATCTAGAAAATACATGTGTATTATACAAAAGAAACTACGATATTGTGTTTCTCTGATGCATGGAGAAATATGAAGCGGATACACTTATGGAGGAAATCCATGAAGGCACTTTCGAAACTCATACAAATGGACATGATATGGCCAGAAAGATCTTGCGAGCAGGTTATTATTGGTTGAAAATGGAAGTTGATTGCTACCATTATACAGAGACATGTCATAAATGCCAAATTTAAGCCGACTAAATGAATGTTCCACTGACTCCTTTGAATTTCCTAAGTTCTCATTGGCCATTTTTAATGTGGGGAATTGATATGATAGGAATGATTGAACTAAAAGCCTCCAACAGACACCGGTTCATACTAGTAGCCATTGATTACTTCACCAAGTGGGTGGAAGCTGCGTCCTATGCAAATGTGAAATGACAAGTGGTTACTCGGTTCACAAGCAAAATCATATATGCAGATATGGGGTTCCTAGCAAGATCATTACAGACAACGGGTCCAGTTTAAACAACAAAATGATAAAGGAGTTTTGCGATAACTTCAATATCGAGCATCATAATTCCTCACCATATCGACCCATGATGAATGGGGCCGTTGAAGCTTCCAATAAGAACATCAAGAAAACCATGCAGAAAATGGTGAAGACATACAAATATTGGCATGAGATGCTTCCCTTTTCCGTACACGGCTATCGTACATTCGTACGTACATCAACAGGTGCAACTCCTTTCTTTATCGTATATGGCATGGAGGAAGTACTCTCTATTGAAGTAGAGATTCCATCTCTACGAGTTCTAATAGAAACAAAGCTCGAAGAGTCAAAATGGGTCCAGAAGCGAATTAATCAGCTTAACCTCATTGAGAAAAACGCTTGACAGCTCCGTGCCATTATCAATTATAACAAAAGAAAATGAAGAAAGAATTTGATAAGAAGGTTCATCTTCGAGTGTTCAAATAAGGAGATTTGGTAAATGGACACCCAACTATGAAGGTTCATATGTGGTAAAAACAGTTTTCTCGGGTGGTGATCTTATCCTCACATAATGGACGGGGAGGATCTTCCTCACCTGACAAACATCGACGCAGTAAATAAATACTATGTATAAAAAGCTCGCTAAGTTCGAAACCTAAACAGGAAAATTAGGAAGAAAAAAAAAGGACCGTCCCAGTGGATTGAAAACCCTAAAGGGCGATCTAGGGAAAAATTAGGGACATACAAAAAAAATATTTCTCGGTGGATTGAAAACCCGAAAGGGTGGTCAAGGAAAAAGTTAGGGATCTTATTCAAAAAAAAAAGAACAAAAAGACTGTAATCTAAGAACCACAACTATGACCACAGAGGAGAGGGATTGATCCAAATCATTTAACTCAAAATCCAAGGGGATTGGAGCTATCAAAAGCACATTGGACAAACAGTAGTAGCAATTATCATTTTCATTTCCGCTTTCAGTTTTAAAACTTTCTGTAATTACCTCTTTTAAGGAATTGCATCATGTACTCTCGCCTATTCAGAGGCATACTTATCAATAAAACATTTACTTTTGCAAATATTTCAATTATGTTTTTGCCTTTTTAGACTTGTTTGTAAAATACTACGATTATTTTAATGAATAAAAGAATTCGATGAATTATCAAAAAAGAATTTTGGTTAAAAAAACATCAAAAGAAAATCCACGCCTACGTCCATATCCATGTCTACGGCCATGCCTACATCTAACTCCACGCCTATATCCACGTCCACGTCCACATCAAATTTTTGCATTTGCTCCTGCATCCACAACTACGCCTACGCCTACGCCTACAAAAAAATATCAAAATCCTATTGACACCTTTCATCTTGTTCAAATCAATTCAAAAATACCACAACAGCACACCGTTGGAGGGTTGGTAACACAAAACTAATGGCTTAAAAGGAGAGAATATTAAAAAAAACATTTTTATTACATTTTGGGGCATATACATGCATCTGGTGCATATTTAAGCATCCGGGACATACACAAAATACTTGATGCATATACATTCTTAGTTCCATATCAGTCTAAGACAATATTCATATACATCATACGTAGCATTTTTCAAACACACTTTGGGTAAAACCAATACCTTGGGTCTCTTTATCAGTTTAGGAAAACAAGCAATTACCTTGGTTGAGAACAGACATAACCGGTAAAACCCCAATCTCATTTTTGATCTAGTTATCTAAGATTCGATCACCAAAACACTCTTCAATCAGCTACCCCTTAGGTTGTGGTAGGTGTGCAAATTACCGAGTTCATATTATTCATTCCCTAGGTTATAATGAATATGTGAATTTATCTTTGTGCCGTTTATCCCCTAGGTTGTGGTAAATGTGCAAAAATTTTAAATATCTATCCCCAAGGTTGCGATAGGTATGCGAATTTTTAGGGATATACTATTCATCCCCTAGGTTATGATGAATAACATAAGCCTATCCCTGTTGTCTTTTATCCCCTAGGTCGTGATAAAAGCACAACTTCACCCTCATATTGTTTACTCTCTAGGTCTTAGTAAACATAATGAAATCGGCATAGTCCATTTCGTCAGTATCCATGCAACAATATGTTATCCAAATTTGATCTGTTCATCCCCTAGGTTGCGATGAGTAGACAAAATATGCATTATAAACTTACTATATTAGTCTCAAATCATTATTAAGCAAACTTTGCAAACTCATATTATTTACCTACCAGGTTATGCTAAATATACGAAAATCTACGATCTCTTTTAGGTATTGACGAGTTATCAACGTCGTCATATTTAAGTCAAATCAGAGCTTTATGTTCAAAACTTTGGTAAGATGATATAACATCATCCTTGCCTATTTTTACATATTCTTAGGAATCTTTTACAACGTATCCTTGTATAGCCCACTGTTGGTCAAAATTTTGGGGTCTTCCGTTATTTAATAAATCTCCAGTTCAAATGTGCGAGACATGTGTATTCTCATACCCTTCAATCGAAGAGTGATTAAATATGGGAAGCTGTCATACCCCAAAATTTTCCCTATCAATTTGATATTCGTATTAATATTGTGTTTCTAATTAATAGTTTGTATTTAAATTTATTTGTTTGAGTATTATCTTATAAAGGGTTTAAATATTAAAAAAGGGGTATGTTGCCTTAATGGACATTAAAATTTGATGGTCCATTAAGACATTTTTTGGCTCGGTTACAAATAATCAGGAGGGGATGCATGTTTTTAGGACTTGTTTTTGAATTTTTTGGATATATCCATTAGATGGCTGCCCCATTTTGTTTTTTGTGCATGCTGGTCCATCAGTCCATTCATTTGGATGGCCCATTAACCTTTTTTGAAACATGAAAGAGTGGTTGACTAAAGTCCAATTGAGGGGTGGTTGACTAAAGTCAACATTATAAGATTACCATTTTATATTATTATTAATTTTATTATTTAATTTATTATTGATTAATATTATTATTAATTCATTAAGTAATGTTGACCAGGTCAACAAAATAAGGATGAAACCCTAATCCAAGTGCCATGTTCATCCTCATCCTTCAATCCAAGCCCAAGTCTAATATAAACGTGTACTATATAGATCAGAGGAAAAACACTTTTGGTGAAGTGAAACGCTTACAAAATCAAATGGATCTAACATTGAAACAAATATTTCTAATTCATACAAAATCATCTAAAACAAATTAACCATATCAAATCATATTTCAATTGTACCTTTACATAAACAAATTCTCCAGAATTTCGATACTAGAACATAAACAAATCAAATCTGACTTAATCATTATACAAAATCGTATCAAATCTCAGAAGTTTAAATACATAATCAATTACAATCACAATCTAATCCTTAATTCTCTAACAATCTAACATATAATGGTAATCATACAATTTTTCCTAATTCATCTAATTCTAAAACACTATAAAAAGATCCCAAATTCTAAAGAGAAAGGGGCAGAAGTTTTTTAGAAAAAAACTCTAAACCGAGGAAAGAAGGAGAAGTGATCGAAACCTTGGAACTTCCTTCTTACTTGGGATCTAGGCTTTCAATTTCTAAAACCCTAAGATTTGTCCATGAAGCAATCACAACAACGCTATTACCTGCAACTAAAGAGCAAAAGAATGAACCCAAAAGAGGAAATCAAATTACGAAAAGAATCACTACAAGGAAGGTAATCCTAAAACTTAGCTTTAATTGGTATTGTTGTTGGATTTGGGGATGGTTGGTGTGTGCTATTGGGACTTATGGGTTTCTAAGGGTTAGGGTTCATTAGTGTTCATGTTTAGGGTTAAGGTTCATTAGGGTTCATCAGTTTTAGGTTAGGGTTCATCACGTTTGTTGGTTCTTGGGTTTGAGTAGGTTAGGGTTCTTCATAAACCCTTAGGGTTCTTAGGGTTCACATGAACTCATACGGTTGTGGAGTATAAGATAGTGGTGACTTTACGTAGCCGCTGGCGGAAGCGATCTTCGGCCAGTGGCGTCCAAGGTGTTGGCGATTTCCGGTGACAAAATCTAGGGAGAAGCTGGAGCTTCTCTTTCTAACCTCCAAACAACAGATTTATGTTTTGTGTAGAGAGAGGGAAAGAAAAGGAAAGCATGGGCCTCCAGCCTAGAGAAATGAATTTATATTCCTCGTTAATCCTGTGCTGGTACTCCCACCCCCGTACCATACGCATTTGCTGGATATCCCTTTGATCATCATCAAGTGTCCCAAAAACGTGTTCCCATTAGGATATCATGCGCCTGCCCATAAGATGTCCAAACAAACCTCCTCCCCAATGCTCTTTGGGCCTTGCCAATTGCTTAATACACCCTATTCTCTTTTTCCGTTTTACTACAACCTTGAGAAACTCACCCCTTAGCGCTATTGGGCCAAGTCTAACATATGGACATGAACCTTTGCTTCGTATACCCCTAGTTCTACTTCTTAGTTTAAAACCGTACCCCTTTGCATTTGGGCCTGAATTCAACATTTGAATTCAAGGCCCTACTTCCTATACCCCCCTATTTTGCTAGCTTAACACAAAGTACACCTGCTGGGTTTTTTTTAATTTCTTTTATTATTTTTAATATTGTTTTTATAATTTAATATATTTATAAATTCTGATATTATTTTACTATTATTATAAAAAAAATTATTTTCTAACTCATCCAAATATTTATTTATTGCATTAAAATTATTTTTAACCATGCATGAATAATATTTTTTATATATTAATACACTTAAAAAATATCTGATTCTGTCTGTAATTGATTTTTTCGTTTTAATTAGAGTTCAATGTTTAGGAAAGTTTTTGAATTATTGTTTGTAAATTCAAGAACGCTGCCTTTACTTTTTGTATCCGCAATGAAGTTGTTCCCAGTTTTAGTTTGAGATCTATTCTCGTGTTTAAGTCATTTCTGATTTGGTTATTGAATCAAGGTTTTGATTAGAACAACATACGTGCATGCCTTGATCGCTATAATTGATGTTTCAAATTTAGGCCACAACACTTTCTGTTTTTGGGCTTGTAATACTTCTGTTTGGACTGGGCCTCAAGCAAAGCGTTCTTTTCTTTTTATCAGCAAACGAAAACAAAATTTAATAAGTCCAAAATGCAATGTTTTAATAATAAAAATAAAACACTTCTTTTTTTATTGAACTGAAATAGAATTGGGCCATTAATCTGTTACTACTAATTACAAAAATAAAACTAATTACAAAAATAAAACTAATTACAAAAATAATGATGTTACTACTAACATAATAATATTAATAATAAACAATTAAAATAATGATAATAATTAGTGTATTTACTAAAAAAATTCTTTTCAAAACAAATAAAAAAACTTGTATTGGGCCAAACTGTTTTATCTTATTGGGCCTGCTCATAAAGCTGCAATACCAACCAACATCCATTTCTGTTTTGAGGGTTTTTTTTAATAAAAAAATAAGAAAAATGTTTAAAAGGAGTTTATGTTTCATAAAACAGATAAAAGAGAAACGGTCCAGAAGATTTAGATGATGGGCGTGTTATCACAAAAAAAGATGTTTTCAAAACAAATAAATAAAGTGAAACAGGCCTTATGGTTTAATTGCATTAGGTTTCAAACAAAAATAGACTGCTTTAAACAAAATTAATCTAAATGGTTCATTCTAATTTAGAAATTTCCCAATGTTTCTTTAATAGCAAGCACATCCCATTTAATTATGAAAAAGAAAAACCTATGTATATACATAAAACTTAATGGGCCATCAGATATTGATGGTCCATTTTGTGTCAACACACTCCTTTGATTTTAAACAACACCCCTATAGAAATAAAAAATATATAATATGAATTACTTAAAGGAAACCTAAATATAATTTAAGGGGGGGGGGGAATTTGGGGTATCACAACTTCTCCTATTTAATCGTCTTTCAATTTAATAGTGCAAGAATATGCATGTCTCGCACGTTTTATCGAAAGTTCATTAAATATTGGAAGACCTCAGAATTTTCCCGAAAGAATTATAAGGATACGCTGTACAGTGTTCCCATGAGTGTGAAGAATAGGCGCAGATGATGATGTATCATTCTACCAATATTTGAACCAAGTTTTAATTCTAAACATGACGATGCAGATGAACCGTCAGTACCTAAAGGGATTGCAGAATTTTTCACATTTACCGAGACTTGATAGCCGAAGGAAATATGTTAGGTTTGAAGCAATGGAACAAAAAATTCCCTAATGGTGTCGATTATGTCGTCTTCCACCATAATTTTCAACGTGAAGAACACCAAAATGATGAAGTCGATTGTGTCGCCCTCAACCACAACCATCAACATGAAGCAAATATACCCCTCAAATTCATGATGAAGTCGGTTGTCTCGTCCACAACCACAACTATCAACATGAAGCAAATATACCCTCAAATTCATGATGAAGTCGGTTGTGTCGTCCTCAACCATAACTATCAATGTGAAGCAAATAATCCCCAAATTCACTATGAAGTCGGTTGTGTCATTCTCAACCACAACTATCAATGTGAAGAACACTAATTTCATGATGAAGTCGGTTGTGTCGTCCTCGACCATAACTATCAATGTGAAGCAAATATACCCCAAAAGTTCACGATGAAGTCGGTTGTGTCGTCCTCAACCATAACTATCAATGTGAAGAACACCAAATCCATGATGAAGTCGGTTGTGTCGTCCTCAACAACAACTATTGACATGAAGCAAATATACCCAAAAACTCATGATGAAGTCAGTTGTGTCATCCTCAACCATAACTATGAATGTGAAGAACACAAAATCCATGATGAAGTCGATTGTGTTGTCCTCAACCACAACTATCAACATGAAGAACATAAACACCAATTTTGCTTAAAGTTTGAACTATAAGGTTTGCATAGACGAGCTTTCAAATGGTGAACCCAAAGAAAATTTGTAAGTGTGATGTATTCCCTAAATGTTTGTATGTGTATGCCCCAAATATGCTTATGTGTTATCCAAGTTTGATGTATGCCCTAAATGTTTGTATGTGTATGCCCCAAATATGCTTATATTTTTATACCCCAAAATGTTTGTATGTGCCCGAAATGCTTGTATATGCCCCAAATGTATGTATATGCCCCAAATGTATGTGTATGCCCCAAGTGTTTTTCAAATGCTTTTTTTAAATCCCTTTTGTTAAACCACCAGGTTCTCATAGTCACCAACTCCCTGACGGTGTTTGTTTCCCATTATTGTATTCCCGAGTGGATTTGGATTTGGTGAAAGATGTTAGCGAGATCTTGATGTCTGTATCGTAGGCGCAGACATAGGCACGGATGTAGACGTGGATTTTGGTATGGATATTGACATAGTCGAAAGCATAGGCATGGGCGTAGAGATAAGCATGGACGTGGACGCATACGTGGATTTTCCTTCAATGCTTTTCAAACCAAAATGCTTTTCAATGTTTTATCAAATTCTTTTATTGGTATGTCAATTCCCCAAAATGATTTAAAACAATATTCACAAAAAATTAATTGTAGCATTTTGCAAACAAGTCTAAAAAGAAACACAATTGAAATATTAAAAGAAGACTTCAATGTTCTTATTGATAAATATGCCTCTGAACAGGAAAGTGTACAAGATGCAATCCCTAGAAAGAAGTAATTACAAAAAGTTTTGATTAAAAGTTGTAATTGGCAATGAAAATGATGATTACTACTGCTATTTTCCCTAATATTCTCTTGATAGCTCTAATCTTCTTTGCTTTTGATTCGAATGATTTAAACCAATCCCTTCCTTCGTGGTTCATAGTCATGGTTCCTAGATCCTAGACTTTTTTGTTCTTTATTTCTTTGAATGAAATCCTTAATTTTTGCCTGGATCACCCTTTCGGGTTTTCAATCCACCGGGATAATTCTTTAGGAATGTCCCTAATTTTTACCTCGATCACCCTTTTAGGGTTTTCTATCCACCGGGATGCTGCTTTTTGCCTAAGTCGCCTTTTTAAGGGTCGAGCTTAGAAAGCTTTTTTTTATACATATTATTTTTTGAATGAGTCTGTATTTGCAGGATGTGGCAATTCTTCCACATCCATTGTTTTGAGAATAAGACCACCATGGGAAAATGTCGTTTTTACCACAAATGGACCCTCGTAGTTAGGTGTCCATTTTCCACGTGAATCAAGACGAGGTTACAGGATCTTCTTCAGTACTAGATCTCCTTCTTTGAATACGCAAGGACAAAATTTCTTGTCGAAGGCTTTCTTCATTCGTTTAAGATATAATTGACCGTGGCACACAACTGTCAAACGTTTCTCTTCAATGAGGTTGAGCTGATCAAGTCTTGTTTGAACCCACTCAGCTTTTTCGAGCTTTGTTTCCATTAGTACTCAGAGTGATGGAATTTCTATCTCAACTGGGAGTACTGCCTCCATGTTGTATACTAGGGAAAAAGGAGTTGCACATGTTGACTTGCGTACAAAGGTACAATAGCTGTGTAAAGTAAAGGGAAGCATTTCGTATCAATCTCTATATGTCTTCACCATTTTCTGAATGTTTTTCTTGATATTCTTGTTTGCAGCTTTGACGACTCTATTCATCTTGGGTCGATATGGTGAGGAATTATGATGCCCAATTTTGATATCGTCGCATAATTCTTTCACCATTTCTTTATTCAGATTAGACCCGTTATCAGTTATGGTCCTATTTGGAACCCCATATCTGCATATGAGATTTTACTTGATGAAACGAGTGACTACTTGGTTTGTCACATTTGTGTATGATGCTGCCTCTACCCATTTAGTGAAGTAATCGATGACGACTAGTATAAATCAGCGTCCGTTAGATACCTTTGGTTCGATCATACCTATCATATCAATCCCCCATATTAAGAACGGCCAAGGAGAGCTCATGACATTTAGAGGAGAAGGCGGTACATTCATTTTGTTGGCGTAGATTTGGAATTTGTGACAGGTTTTGTATAATCATATAAATCAGCTTCCATTGTTAACTAGTAATACCCTGCCCGTAGAATTTTCTTTCCATAGCATGCCCATTTGTATGTGTTCCGAAAGTGCCTTCGTGGATTTCTCTTATAAGTGTGTCTGCTTCTTGTTTCTCCCCACACCTAAGTATCACCATATCGTAGTTTCTTTTGTACAATACATTACCACTCAGAAAGAACTTTGATGCTAGCCTTCACAAAGTTCGTTTGTCGATGATAGAGGCATTTTCAGGGTATTCTTGCTTTTCAAGATATCTCTTGATGTCATAGAACCAAGGCTTGTCATCTGATCCTTCTTCAATAGCGAGGTAGTGTGTTGGATCTTCAAAATGTCTGATAGTGATAAGCAGATCATGGTTGAGCTAGGTTGCTTTAAGCATAGCTGACAAAGTTGCTAGAGCATATTCCATTTTATTTTCTTCTCGCGTGATGTGGTTGAAAGTAATTTCGGTGAATTCCGCAACTAGCTTTAAGACATGATCCCGATATGGAATCATGTTTAGGTGTTTCGTATCCCATTCACCTTTGACTTGGCATATGACCAATGCGGAGTCTCTAAATACTTCAAGGTATTTGATCCTCATATCGATGGCAGCTTCCAAACCTAGGATGCAAGATTCATATTCGACGATATTGTTGGTGCAATCGAAAATAACCTTACGGTATAAGGTTTGTGATATTTCTTTGGAGAATTTAAGACTTTCCCGATACCATGTCCAAATGCATTTGAAGCTTCGTTGAACATGAGTGTCCAACTTTCCCCTGGTTCAAGTCCTTCATTGTGTCCTGGTATTTCTTAGTCATCTATAGCCATGACATCTTCGTCTGGAAAGTCAAATTTGATGGGATGATACTCTGGAAATGGTTGATGGGCTAGATGATCAGATAGTTCACTACCTTTGATGGCCTTTTGGGTAACATATAATATGTCATATTCTGATAATAACATCTGCCATCGAGCAATCCTTCCTGTAAGAGCTGGTTTCTCGAACATATCTTTTAAAGGATCCATCCTTGCTATTAGCCACGTGGTATGTGTTAACATATATTGCCTTAATCTTTTAGTAGCCCAAGCCAGTGCGCAACAAGTTTTCTCAAGGAGCGAATACCTGGTTTCATAGTCAGTGAATTTCTTACTGAGGTAGTAGATTGCATGCTCTCTTCTACCTATTTCAACTTGTTGGCCCAATACACATCCCATCGATCCTTGAAGTACTGTTAGGTACATAATGAGAGGTCTCCCCAGAACCGGTGGCAATAATATTTAGGGCTCTTGTAAATATTGCTTTATTGTCTCAAAAGCTATCTGGTAATCCTCATTCCATCTTACTATTTGATCTTTTCGCAGCAATTTAAATATAAGCCCACACGTGGCAGTTAGATGTGATATGAACCATAAAATGTAGTTCAATCATCCTAAGAAACCACAAACCTCTTTTTATATATTTGGCGCTTGTATTTCTTGTATAGCTTTTACTTAGGCGGGGTCTACTTTGATACCATACTAGCTTACAATAAAACCCAACAACTTGCCTGACCTAACACCAAAGGTACACTTGTTTGGATTTAACCTTAATTTAAACCTTCACAGTCGGACAAATAACTTCTGTAAATGTATGATGTGGTCCTCCTCTGTATGAAATTTGGCTATCATATCATATATGTACACCTCAACCTCCTTGTGAATCATATCATGGAATAGTGTCACCATTTCTCGTTGATAAGTCACCTCTGTGTTCTTCAAACTGAATGTCATTACTTTGTAGAAGAAAGTACCCCAAGGTGTCATGAAGGTAGTTTTCTCTATGTATTCGGGATCCATTTTGATATGGTTATAACCTGGGAAGTCATCCATTAATGAGAATACTAAGGCTTGAGTTGTGTTGTATACAAGAACATCTATGTGAGGTAGTTGGAAGTCATCTTTAGGACTTGCTCTATTTAGATCCCAATAATACACACACATGCGTACTTTCCATCTTTCTTAGGTACTTGTATAATGTTAGCTATCCATGGTGGATAGTCTACCACTACCAAGAACCCTGCATCGAATTGTTTAAGGACGTCTTCTCGAATTTTCCTGGACATATCTGGACGAGTTCTCCTGAGCTTTTGTCGGACCAGGGGATAACCTTCTTGCAGAGGTAATCTGTGTACTACAATGTCTGTATCCAACCCTGGCATGTCTTTATAGGACCAGGCGAATATATCCATATACTCGTGTAATAACTTAATCAATCTTTCTTTGACGCTTTATTCTAATGCTGCCCCTAGCTTTATCTCTTTTGGATCCTCTTTTGTGCCAAGATTAATAGTCTCGATGGGAGCTTTATATGGTTGTATAATGTCATCCTTTTGTTCTATGCTTCTTGCCAGTTCTTCAAAAAGTTCAAGATCCTCAACATCTTCCTCTTCAGCTTGGTCGACGGGAGTATCAAAATCATATTGGATAGTAGCAGTAAGATCATCGGTGATTTTTGGCATGGATCTACACATTTATCATGTTCTGGTGCAGTTTTTGTTTAGTACGTGAATTTGGAAAATGTATATGAGAGAAAGTATTTCCATTTAAAATATATAGTATAAATGCAAAAAGAAAACAATTTTATTAATCATGAATATAGATTGAAACACACGGGGACCCTTACAAACAACCCCTATGCCTTGGGCTTGGCATAGGTTCTTTCAAAAACAAAGAAAATTACTTTAGAAAGAAAATTTCAGGAATCTCCACAAATGTCCAGTTCTTTAACTCTTTGCCTGGGGCGCATTCACAGATGAAATCTGATGCCCTTTTGATGTTGCTTTTGAGGGACACCATTGCCACTTGTTCTCCATGTTCTACCCCTTTGCTGATGAAGGTTTCTAGGATTGGTGGAAATCGCGCTTTCCCTTTTAGAGTAGCCTTTGATGATTCATACCCCAAACCAAAACGGTTCTTATTCTCCTATATTTCAGGGAGCTTTCCCCAGCCTTTTGAGTCACCATTATCCACTTCTATTTGCAAGTCTCTCCAAGAGGTCATAGTAGGCTTTTTGACCTTTTCTACCGATAAGGTTATTTGTGAAGCAACCTCCAATATTTGAAACCGTGTTGCTATGAAATCTTCGTCAGCAATGATATACCTGTAGGACTCAATGTGACTTATGAAGATGTCTTACTCCCCACCAATTATGACCAATCTTCCTTCAACAAAGAACTTCAATTTTTGATGTAAGGTCGAAGTGACTGCCCCTGCTCCATGGATCCAATGTCGTCTGAGTAAACATGTGTATGCCGGTTCTATATCCATGACATGAAAGGTGATATACAACATATGCGGCCCGATCTTAACGGGAAGGTTTAGGTCTCCGAATACTTTACTCTGAGAACCATCGAAAGCTTTGACTATTGCGGAACTCGGTCTTATCACAACACCGTCAAATGTCAACTTCATTAGGCTAGATTTGGGTAACACATTGAAGGCAGAACTGGTACAAGTAAGTACCATTGATAGACTCTTAGTACCTATCTGTATTGAAATGTGTAGTTCTTGATTGTGTGCTCGGCCTTGTGGAGGTAACTCACTGTCATTGAAACCCAAATAGGACCCAGACATCAAATTTGCTACCAAATTATCAAATTGGTTCAAAATGATTTCTTCTACAACATGAGCAGAACTTAAGACTTTCATCAAAGAATCCTGATGCGCTTCTGAATTGATGAGCAACGAGAGTATGGAAATCTTGGCTGGAGTTTGGTGAAGTTGGTCCACCATCCTATAGTCACTTCTCTTAATTATCTTCAAGAATTCGCCGGCCTCTTGGTCAGTGAAGCTTTTGTTTGTAGACTTTTGATTCACCTCTTCTACCAATTTTCCTTTCTCTTTTGTCAACAACTAGTTTTTGTTTTTCAACACATTATCACTCTCCTCCGATGGTTTAGTTCCGAACACCCGGACACTACGGGTTATGCCCCCTGTCCATACTATATTTGAAATTGCAGGTTCTTGACTTGATGATGGCTCACATTCCCGTTTTGAGCCATTGATGTATACAACTGGATCATAACTCCATGGTACTACCTTGTCACTTTTGTAAAGAATAGGAGATAAACCTTTAATTACCATCATAGTCTTTGGCACTACTGGTATTTTCATAGTTTGTTTTATTGTAGGGGTTTCTGTTGAATCTCCCCACGGGATAACGAGAGTTTTCATGTAATGAATTGTCTTTTGATAAGGAATTACCAATGGTTTCTTCACACTTCATTCAATTGCTGCTATATACTTTTCTTCAGGGTATGGTGTGAACTGGACTATCCCCTGATCCACAAGTTGTTGTAAGGTGTTTTTGAAAGCTTTATATATTCAAGAAGGAATCCATATTCCAACATATATTTTTTTAACAGATTTACCGGAGACTTTGCTTGTTTGCCTGCCCCACAATCAGTGACTACTTCGATCGCATTTATCGTCATACCATCATGCATAGGCATGGGGTTGGATTTGATGTTCGGCTTTTCGAAGGTAATATGTTGAGTCTCCAATAAGTATTGAACCTTATGCCTAAATGCCTAACATTTCTCTAGGATATGGCCCAGATAATTTGCATGATATTCACATCTAGCATTAGTGTCGTGCCTTTGTGGGAGTGCCCCAGCTGGTAGAGCTAGTGGTTTGAGATCTACCAAAGATGCTTTGACCAAGTGCTGTAATAGTTGGCTATGTGGAATACGGAGGGGATCAAACTTCCTTGGAGGTCTGTCAAACTTGTTCTGTTGTTACTTCTCTTGTGAAATCATTAATGTTTGTTGCGCTCTTGGTTATGAAGCCACAACATTAACTTCACCTTCCTTCCTTTTCGTAAAATTAGAGATCGACCACTTTGTATTGAAAGAGGCATTTGATGACCCCCTTGAATCTTTCCATTCTTTATCCCTGTCTCAATCCTTTCTCAAATAGTCACCAGGTTAGAAAATCCTAAAGATATGCTTCCTACCATCTTTTCATAGTATACCCCTTGTAGGGACCCCATGAACATGTCGACTAGCTCTTTCTCTAGAAGTGGTGGTTGCACACGAGACCCCATCTCCCTCCACCTTTGAGCGTACTCTTTAAAGGACTCTTCCTTCTTCTGGGATAAGTTCTAGAGTTGTGTGTGGGTAAGGGCCATATCCAGGTTGTATTTATACTGCTTCAAGAATGCATTGGCAAGATCTATCCATGTTTTTATCTGCATCCTTTCCCACTGCATATACCAATCTAATGATGCCCCACTCATACTGTCCTGAAAGCAATGAATCATTAACTTATGGTTCTGAGTGTAAGCATGCATTTTCCTACAGTACATGCTTAGGTGGTTTCTCGGACAAGTGAGCCATTTGTATCTTTAAAAGTTAAGTACTTTAAATTTCAGCGGGATTATTACATCCGGAACGAGGCCCATCTCGAGGGCATCGAAGTAAAAAGCATCATATCCTTCCACGACTTTCAACCTTTCATTTAGAGCTTTATATTGGTCCAGTGCCAATGGGTTTTCAACAACAGGGGTGTTGGTCACTTCCTGTGGTGCCTGATTAACATCCTCCAAATCGTGATCTCCATATTGTAAGTCCAAGTAATTATCAGCATGATTAACCAAAATTTGTAGTGTATGAGATGCCCTGCCTTTGGTGGAGGTAGGATAAACCCCTCAGTTTCTTGTATCATATCATGTTGAGCCATGACAGGTTTATGTGGCCCTGTCTCCAGTCATTTTTTTAGTTGGTGAGTGCTCGATGCACCGATAGCTTGGGTTATTTCTTCGAAAGCTACTCTGGGAATTTGTTCTTGTGTATCAATGATGTTCTTCAAAGCTAGAAGAACCTGACACATATCTCCCCTCATTGAGTCGATGTTGCTCTTAACTTGCTCCAGATCTATTTTGAAAGTTGCTTGATTCTCTTCTATTTGTACCATTGCTCTTAGTTGGTGAGCTCTTGTTTGATACGGCGGCCAAGGAGGCAGTGGGTTCCTTCTACCAATGGTTCGACTGGAGAATATTTTTGAAAAATGAGTTTTTGAGTGGCAAATTTATGAGATGTAATGTTTCTATGAGTGCATGATTATGTACGGCTGATGTTAAGATTTATGCTCTACTTGTCTTATTCACCTAGGTATATATATTATTTTTATGATATCGTATATATATATATATATATATATATATATATATATATATATATATATATATATATATATATATATATATATATATATATATATATATATATATATATATATATATATATATATATATATATATATATATATATATATATATATATATATATATATATATATATATATATATATATATATATATATATATATATATATATATATATATATATATATATATATTTTAGGTTTTACTTTTTATTTGGTAAGTATCTAGAAAATGAATACACAAACAAGCTAGGAAACACAATGGTTTTATTGAAACGTCAATTGTCTTTAAAAAATACATTTCAGATGCTAAAAAATATTACAATTCTAAAATAGTAGAGTTTCTAGAAAGGAAATAAACAAAAGGAAAACAATCTTCTAAACCTGTTTGTGAAGGTCTTCTCTGAAACAATCGACAATTGTCTTACACAGCTTGAGAAAATTGTCAACGTCCTTTGGGAGAGGGACCATTACACTATATGCATCCTTTAAGCTTCTGGGAATGTATTCGATGAAGTTGTTAGCAAAGAACACGAGCTTCTCGTGCTTATCTTTGTAGTATCAATACTCCTAGTAGAGGTTGGGAATTATTTTGTAGTTTCCCCTTCCTGATTGGGAAATATTTGTATACTGCTCATGCCAATACATCTTTTCAGCTCTCAGCTCCTTATTGAGTCTTCGCTGTATTAGGAAGTCCTTCCGGAGGCCCTCCAGCTCGAGGCATACTTGCTCCTACTCATCAGTTTTCTGGTCCAGATGTCTTTCTGCCCTCATTTTTACAAGGAGCTCTCTAACTTCTGACTCTTAGCTATCCTGAAGCTTGGTAGTGAGATATTTCAACTGCTCTTCTTGATCTAAAGATACTTGTGCCAAACTAAGGATTTTAGCCCTCAATTCTTCCTCCAATACTTTCTTTTCTTGCACAGATTTTTCATACATTTGTTCAACTTTCCGATTTCATTAGCAGCATCTTCCAGCCTCTTAAAATAGGAATCCAAATTAAAAGTAGCATTGAACAGCCCCTCGGTCGAACGTTTCCTTTTCCAACTTTCTTTTTCAAATTCTTCACGTTCTTCTTGAGTCTGCTGGTATTTCGATTCAAGTATGCGCTACATTTGTATTTTCTCTATGGTCAAGTTAAGGAGATTGGCTCTAGCTCTTCTGTTTCCCTCTGAGCCTGTTTCAGTTCTTTTTTCAAATCATCTACCTCTTTTAAAGACATAGGAGGAGTGACTGGGGACCTCTTGTTTATATTTGGGATCTATATCAAAAGGATGCTTGATAATTTGCACCATGTTTAGAACCCATTGAGTGTAAGTTTCTTTTTCCATTGCATTTTTCCTTTCCGCTTTTCTTTTGTTAATCGTACTTCATGCCTGGATGATTTTATTGAGTAAGTATCGCTCATTCCTGCCCATGTCATGAACGATCAATTGTTAGATTTGTTCATCTGAAGGTTTGTCTTCCAGAGGATACTCTAGTTGTCGTAGGGCCAAGGTGAGATTGTAATTGATGCAGCCTTGTGACCTGATTAGTGGGACATTAGGAAAATCCCCACAACTATAGACAATATCACTGATATCTAACTTCCTGGCATACCATAACATAGAGCTAGCAATGAGAGATCTTAACTTCTGAGGCCATTCATATCTTGTCAGATACGGAACTAAGTAACTTTCCTTGTATAGGTGGGTCTTGAATCAGGAATATAGCAATGGAATACGACAATTTCGGGTTCCTCTTTTCTTTTCGTCCCACATATGAATGGAGTAGTAGATATCAGCAAGAAGAGTTGGAGTGGGATCTGTATTAAAAGTTTTTGTACCCCAAAACACACTAATTGTTGCAGGGTCAATATAATCTATAATGCAGAAAAATAAGACAACACCAAATATAAGCAGCCCAAGAGAACCGACACAAGATTCCCATTCTTTGATTTTTGCTAAATCAATAGCTTTACTTTCCATATAACATCTTTTAATTCCTCGCAATTATCCTTCTTTCTTATAATTAAGAGAAACCTCAGGATAAGGGATTCTTAAACCTTCAGCTAGTATTTTAATTTCGACGGTTTGCCCAATTCCTATATAATCCTTCTCTTTGGAGAAGTTTAGGATTCTTTCCAATTCTTCAAGGGTCAAAGCCAACTGAAAATCTTGAAATGTGAAGCTTCTCAGCGGGGGATCATAAAATTGTACTAGAGAAGAAATGACGTCTAACTGTACTTCCACTTTGGTTAAATCCAAAATATTCCATAGCGACGAGTAAATGTTTTCACAACCATTTCAGATAATTTTTCCCTTATAGCTTTGATTTGGGTCACATCTAGCTTGGCAGCATTGATACGAACGAGTTGTTTTCCTTTAGCATTAATTTTCCAGATACTCACAAAAAAATTTTGCCATTTTTTTATATATTTTTTTTAGCCCTGTGAATAGGACAAACAAAAGCAAACGATGTATAATGAACATGTGAAATGTAAAGATGCATGAATATATGAGTAAAAGGTTAAATGACGGGATTTAGTAAACAACAACCCTTAGAAGGTAGACTCTTATCTTGGTTTTGTGGATATTCTACCCTCCCCATAAGGTGATTTCCTTAAGGGTATCATGAATAACACTAGAGGGAAAGGCACAGGGGCCTCCCTTAAGTGGAGTCTCTTTGCATACCGAAACTTTCGTCTCTAGGTCGTGAAATATCTCTTCATGAGATTTTAGTTTGTGGTTTATACAAAGAGCCATAGGCGTCATTCCAAAGTCCTACTTCCTAAGAGGACGTCTCTTGAGACTTATTTCTTTTGTGGAATTCCACCGACTCTAGCCAAGTCGGCACATAAACTCATAGGGATGATATATCCCCTTGGCTAATAGACGAACCTTCATTTTAATGGTTTTTGAAAATATTCTTTTGCGAAAATTAAATCCCACCAAGATAAATAAATATGATAATAAAAATAATAATCAAATAAATAATTAATTAAATAAAGAGAAATAAAGAAAAACCCAAAAATAAGAAAAAAACCTAAAACCTCACAGGAAAGGCTTCTAAACCTAAGGTTGAGTCGCCTGCACAATCGCCAGCTATTGCAACTGGTTTTAAATTCAGAGTCGCCACCCTTAATTTTTATCCTAAAGGAAGGGAGTATAAAGGAATAACCCTAAAAGTCAGAGATTCTAGATTTGGACTCGGTTCTAGACAAGGGGAAGGTGTTAAGCACCCCTTATCTACCTTGTTCACAAGGATACTAGGTTTAGAAGTGCGTTCTTAGGAAATAGGGTTTTTAATTATTATTGGGGAAAAAAGGTTTGAATTTTATTTAGGGGGACTCACCAGGATTTTAATCGTATGCCTACGTATCCTCTTAGGAAGAATCTGAGTCCCATTTCGTAGTTCGCGAATGATTTTTGTTTTTTTATGGATTGAAAAATATATTTGAATCTCCCCCATACGTAGTCTAAGAGTGTGAATAGCGGAGTTTGTTAGACCAAGTGCACAGTTAACTCAAATATATTTGTATTCCGTTTTTTAAAATTAATGTTGAATTTATTTATTATGAAAAATAATTTGATGTTTGTTTGAGTATTTTTTATACGTAGAGCAAAGGAGTCTGATATAACATCCTCATCACGTGGCCAGATATTGACCACGTGTCGCGTGCTGATGTAGTAATTTGCTGAATCGTGCGGGTTTTAATATTTTGATGTAAAATATTAAATTAATTTATATGGTGAAAAATGTTTTTACTTACATGATTTAAAAATATGCGATTTATTACAAATAAACAATATTGTGTTTTAACTGAGTTTAAATTAGTTAATTATTTATAATAATAAATAATAATATAATGTTATAAAAGTATAAATATGTAAATATATATAAATATATAAATACAATATATATATATATATATATATATATATATATATATATATATAAATGAAATTATAAAAGAAAATAAATAAATAAAAATAAATTAACTGGGGGTGCAAATTATATTATGGTAGTAAAAGTGTGGGGTGTGTTATTAGGAAGGGCCTGAATTGAGATTTTGAATTTAGGCCCAAGAGGTCAGGGGGTGCGTTCTAATGCTACGTAGTAAAAGTAGAGGGGTGTGTGAATCAACAAAGCCCAAGTCCAGATTTGGACTGGACCTTTTGAGGCTAGGGGTTCAAAGATGCATGCAGTAGTAAAAAAACAAACAAAGCATGGGGGGGGGGGGGGTAGTGAATGGGCTAGGCCCAGAACACCCGGGGAGGAGTCCACACGGGCTGTCTACGGATAGGGTATTGGGGTTATTTTGGACGCGCGTGTTTTTGATACACACGATGGTGTATGATACTGTGATGAGACAGCGCGCACTGAATCAAATAACCTATTATATTTTATTTTCACAAAAAACAAACCCCATTCCATTATCATTTTTTCCTCTCTACCTCGCCTTTCTCCTCTACCCAGAACAAAACCCTAAACCAACAAACACCTTCTCCGGCGGAGGCGACAACCATCTAAACCTTTGTCTCTCTAAATCGAAACCCCACCTTCGTCCCAACAAACCCCGAGCAATTGATAATCATGAGAGAAAAATGCAAGAATAGAAGTTAGCGTTTCGTTACCTCTGTGATTTTGTTTGTCTGAGTTTTGATTTCTGCTTCTGATCTTCCTTTCTCTCCCAATTTCCAAATTTTGCAAGAATAGTAACAATGGTTGTGGGCGGCGGTTCGCGTTGAGGATGAAGGAAGGAAGCGGCGTATGCATGTTAGACGAAGTGGATCTGACAACAAGAGTACTTCACAATAAAGATTTTTGTTTTGTATATTTTTCTTGATGTCCTTTTCTCTCCCAATCTCTCTGTAATAGTTTTTTTTTTAATTTTCTTTCCAATTTTTGTTCTTCCTTTTCTATTGTTAAACTAGTTATTATAGATTTTTAGGGATTTTAGTATATTAGGAATCAAATTAGTTTATCTATAAATTTTATACAATTTTAATTTAGGGCTTGAATACCAAATCCAATTTTGTCGGTAATTGATTTTTTTTGTTTTAATTAGGGTTCACTGTTTAGGAAAGTTTTTGAATTATTGTGTGTAAATTAAAGAACACTGCCTTTACTTTCTGTATTCGTAATGAAGTTGTTTCCAGTTTTAATTTGAGATCTGTTCCCGTGTTTAAGTCATTTCTGATTTAGTTATTGAATCAAGGTTTAGATTATAACAGTATACGCGTATGCCTTGATCCCTACAGTGTATGTTTCAAATTTGGGCCACAGCGTTTTCTGTGTTTAGGCTTGTAATGCTTCTGTTTGGATTGGGCCTCAAGCCAAGCATTCTTTTCTTTTTTTCAGCAAACAAAAAAAAATTTAATAAGTCCAAAATGAAATGTTTTAATAATTAAAAAAAACACTTTTTTATTGAACTAAAACAGAATTGGGCCATTAATCTGCTGGGCCTCGTGTTTTTTGAAACAACATTTTTTTCTTAAGTTAACAAAATAAAACTAATTTAAAAAATAATGATGTTTCTACTAACATGATAATATTAATAATAAATAATTACAATAATGATAATAATTAGTGTTAGTAACTAAAACATTTTCTTTTCAAAACAAATAAAAAACTTGTAATGGGCCAAACTGTTTTATCTTATTGGGCCTGCTCGTAAATCTGCAATACCAACCAACAACCATTTCTATTTTGAGGGTTTTTTTCAAAAAAAAAAGAAGAGTAATGTTTAAAAGGAGTTGATGTTTCATAAAACAGATAAAAGGGAAACGGGCCAGAAGGTTTAGATGTTGGGCCTGTTATCACAAAAAAAGATGTTTTCAAAACAAATAAATAAAGTGAAATGGGCCTTGTAGTTTAATTGAATTTGGTTTCCAACAAAAATAGATTGCTTTAAACAAACTTAATCTAAATGGGTCATTCTGATTTAGAAATGGCCCAATGTTTATTTAATAGCAAGCACCTCCCATTTAATTTAGAAAAATAAAAACCTATGTATATACATAAAACTTAATGGGCCATAAGATATTGATGATCCATTTGGTGTCAACACACTCCTTTGATTTTAACCAACACCCCTATAGAAATAAAAAATATATAACATGAATCACTTAGAGGAAACCTAAATATAATTTAAGGGTGGGGAATTTTGGGTATGACAGTAAGATTTATAGTGACTCGAGCTAAAGTGGTTGAAACCTGTTGAGTTGGGAGACTGTTGGGATTGTTAAGTGTAAATGGAGTATTTGACGCGGAATAGTTGGCAACTCGATTTTGTAGTAAGATTTAAGACAATTGGGAATTCCTAAGATTTCGAATGGATGAAGTTAAATTTCTCTGGATCCCAGTAGTAGTGAAGGAGATTCACGAGGCGCTTTAGTAGGATTATGATAAGGGAATTGCGAGATGGAGCGGAGTTTGAAACTAATAGAAATTCACTGCTTAATCCCAATGCCAATGGAGGGTATGACTTGAAAACCTGTTGGATGAAAGACTTTTTTGAGCATAAACAAAGAAGACAGATCTTTCTTGGTACTCTGGTATGGGAAGTACTTGGGTGGAGAAGGTGCTACACTCTGACTCATTTCAGTATGCCATAATTTGTATGTGGATTGCCCAATAAAGGATTGGTAGAAGGAAGAGAGTTGGTGATCTCTAATTTGGCAGATGTTGGATACCTAATTAGAGGAGGTGCTATTGTATCTTTGTTCTTGCTAATCTGTGATTAAGTCCTCGAATTACGCTAGGAGACAATTGAAGAAAGTAAAAGTGTAAGATATAATAGCCTATGTTTTCTGCTAGTTATGATTCGTCTAACCCTGCGTGATGCAATAGAAATACACTTGGTGATTTGGTAATTAGATGAGTGGAAACTAGTGTCTATCCGGATTATCAGCAAAATGACCGCACATGTCTGAGTTGTTTGGAACCGTTTTATGGAAAAATTACCTTTGGCTCTCTTCTGTATGCATTTTGCAAGCAAGTACACGCGTGGCATAATCTTTTGAGCTGAATTCTTATCCGATCTTATCCACCTTGTCATCTTCTGAGTAAGTAAACCCTGAACGTGTGACACTCTTAGGTTTTTTCATCTTAAGGAGTTTGGCTGGAAGATTTTAAGGAGAGATGACCTTAGTGGAGACCTGTTCAGGAATTTGTCGACTGTGGCTATAGGATATGGGTGGAGATTCTTATATCCTACATGGTAGGTTACTTGAGATCATGGCCTCAGAGTTGGACCACTGTGTTGGTACTACCACACAAGTATAACGCCACTGTATCGCTATCGTGCACGAGATCTGACATATGTGAGACAATGTTGACCCAGAGCTTAAGGTAATTTTATGATTTGGTATTCGTGAGACGCGAACTCGAATTCTCATGAGTTAGGTGTAACTAGGATCCATATGTTGTGATGGATAGTAGGGAACTATCAGGCATTTTTAAGATGGATCAAGTTCTGGTACTATGCTTATGAGGACACCGAGTGGTTGTGGTTGTGTGAGTGATATTAGATGATTCATTAAAGATGTTTCTAGTTTGATGGAGTGGTAAGTAATGAGTGTGCAGGAATGCCAGAGATGGAACTGATGTGAGATGTTATATCTTAAACGTGTGTTATATGGCGATTCTTGAACATTGGTGATCAATGTTGGAATAAACGAAGTATATCTTAGGTTCACCGATATGAAATATATCTAGGGGAGTATTTATAGGCTCTCAAGAGTGAAGTAATGTCGGTCTCGGTAAGCAGAAACACATTGGATTTAGAGTGTTGGGAATTCTAAAGGGGGAATGTTCGAAGCACGAAGTATGATTCCTTGAAGTGTGGTTGCACCCTAGACATTGGAAACGTGCGCTGGGAACACAGTCGAAGTAGCCAATTTAGTAACAACTTCAGGAACATCAGGGAAATACATTGAGTCAATCCTAGTAGCTTTAAGTGAGAAACTTAAACTACATCAGGTTTGAGAAGAATCCCGAAAGTAATATGAGGCGTTACAAACTGAATTATACGTCTTCTTGGGTGAAGTATGATTGTCAAAGGATTATTGCATCAGTTAAGTTATATGGATTATCAAAGGCGTAGTCACACTAAGAGTATAAAGTTGTATGATTAATAAGGAACTATGAGAAGTTGTCAGTGTTATCATAGTTGTTTTACGACGTGGAAGTTGGTGGAGTAAATGAGTTTGTCTTCAGTAAGCATTTGACTTTAGACATCTCGGAACCAAAGTGTGTGCCCATGTTTTATTTGTGGACCTAACCAAGACTGATGGAACCATTAGTAACCTTATTTTGGAATTACTCAACCTCGATTAGTAATCCTTGTTAAGTGTATTCAAGGCTCTAGCGTGTATCGTGATTAGACAAATGCATTTAAGGAACTAAGTGGATTGGGGACAAAGTGTAATTCAGTAGGTTTCAAGGAGTGTGTGACAAGTTGTGATATGGGTAGCGCAACGGATAGAAGAAGAACCAGATAAGCCAGTGGTATATGTGAATGGAATACTTGTAAGAGTTGTTTAGAGTGGATACATCTTCCAAAGAGAAACTCATTGGAGAAATGTTTCATCCGTCCCAATCTCTCAAGAATACACCATAATCTAGAGAAGTATTGTCGATGGACCAACATGGAAAAGACTCTGTAGTTTATATGTTGTAAGATATTCTTAGGACAATGGTCGAACTTATGAGTATTGAGAAAAGATAATGAAGGATTATGCTTGGAGTAGACTCTTCACGACTGTGTCTTGTGCACTTATGAGCGTGCACGAATACGATGGTTGAAAAATAACTGTTAGAAATCACCTTTTTTCAGTAGAACCTTGTGTGAAGCTGTTAAATCTCAAGACGACAATTTTGGGATAACCGTGACAATTACTCTTTATTAATAGAACCTTGTGTACAATGGTCATGCGTAAGGGCTGTAAGTTATGAAATGGTACACCCTTATGATTCTCGGTATCAGTGTTACAATCAAGAATTGAAGGAAGGACCGAAGTAATAAGTTTTGTTGTACGGAGAAGGTAGATACGAAACAAGTCAATTGAAGCATTTGAGAAGTAGAAGCCAGGACTAAGGAAGTCAAAAACATCGGTATGACATTGTTTGAATGTGTGTGGAAGTGAATCAGGGATGTTTTCTTTGGACAAAGATACTGCGACAGAAATGTATGGATCTGAGGTGATACAAGTGAGCCAAAAAGGAAGGGAGGAGAATCAGTGTTTGGGTTGAATAATGGTGAACTTGACAAACATGGAGGATAAGGAATATCTGACTAGATGGATTTCCAGGAATTCAGAAACTATGAAGGCTCATGAATAAGTTAAGGTCGGGAACCTTGGACGAATTATGTCTCAGGTATGTCAGGACGAAGTATCAGGAGAACTCTCAAGGTTTAAACAAGGAGAATTGTAAGGAACATTCATCCTCTCGTTTGAAGACGGTATAGTCATGTCAATCGGAAGGAATTAGAGGGCGAATTCTATTTAAGAGGGGGAGAATGTAACATCCCTATACAATGTTACTATAGTATGATAATTAGTAGAGTTATAAAGATATTGGATAGACTTGAACAAAAGGGTAAACTTGTAATATCGATTTAGTTGAGGGACATTTTTATCAATTAACAATCTTACATGTCTTCATAAGGCATTGTTTTGTAATACAAATCAAACTTTATGATGAAAGAATAAAGAGAGAGAAGGAGGAGAACTCAAGGTCCATCACCATTATCTCCATTTTCGTGCTCCATGGTGCAACTCCACTAAAAAGATAATATCTCTTAGCTTACAACTCAGATTGGGATGATTCCAGACTTTTCAAAAAACTCACAAAATTCTCTATAATTTGAATATAATGTTTGTCTTCTGCATGATTATGATCAGAGAGATAATCATGTTTGAAGTTGGGGGATCTGAAGCTTATTTTGTTGTACGAGTTCCTTGAGCAGCCTTCAATCATCAAGCCATAACTTTTTACTTGTATCTCTGTTTTAGGTAATTCTTGAAGTTCTAAAATCTACACAAAATTCCATTCATTTTGATGTATAATTTCGAGATTATAGCTTATGTATTGAAGGAGAAAATTGCGTTTGAAGGTTGGAGTTCCAAGCTGAAAATGGGTTAAATTGGTATTACGGGGTTGGCATGGTTGGAGGAGATGTTTTGGGAATGATGAGAGTCCAAATATCGCAAGTGTATCATCCTAATCTCCATTTACCTAGGGTGAGTCTCTTAGCTAGAAACCGTGGGGATTTTATGGGAATTGTATGAATGTATGTTGGGATAAGGGTTTGAGTGAAATATGTTCATAAAAAATACTTGGTCATGCAAGAAATGATAGTATTATTGTAATATCTTATTCATGCATCCTTATTTTGTTATGTAAGTTTCCATTTCGGATTGCATGTGGAAGTTTAGGGTTTTGGGGAGCCAAGATCAAAATCTGCGCTTCCTGGTTTTTCTCTATGCAAATTAATTCGCTTCATGAGATATGGTTTGCTTAGAGAAAGTCTGAAGATAGCAAGGAGTTATGCAGCAAAGCTCGCTTAACGAGATATAGGTTTGCTTAGCAAAGTGGCCTTCACTATAGACTTTGCTTGGCCACAGTCTGGGACTGAGAAAAATTAAAGAAGGAATTACTCTCTAAGGATTCGCTTAGCGAGTCGGTGCTTCGCTACAGGTTCGCTTAGTTAACCTTCCCTTTTTGAACAAGGTGAAGCTACTAACTTCATTCGCTGGAGCTCTCTACTAGCTCGCTTAGCGAATCGGGCATTCGTTGGGAGTTCTCTTAGCAAACATGCTTTGACAGAAACTTATAATTTTCCCCCAAAGTGCAGAAATGTTCTGAATGAGGAATGGATCTCCTTAGTAACTATATAATGATACAATATGTATGTCTAAGGATAATGTGTTACCATGTATGACCTTCTAAATGTTCACGTGCATTGTTGTTCCTAATACATGTTATTATTGAAATGCCTTATATGTTGGACAAATGTATGAACATGGTGATTTCACGTTTGCTCCGGGGTAGACGATTCAGATGTATTTACCTGTGTGACTTGATATGCTTGATTGCATGATATATTCTTAAATCGAAGTAGGCCTACTAATAGATGTAAATCACTTATGACCACAACTAAGGTTATTTTTCTTTAGTTTGTGCCTTGTGTTGTGTTCTTGGATACCTTGTTGTTTTTTCTGGGTATGTCACACACACATGAGATACATTGCAATGCGCTTGTGTGGGTCTAGTAGTGGCCTTTCCACTGGCAGTTAATAATATTGCGTGCTTGGTATGGTGAATGGTTGTGATGTCACATAGGAAATATCACTAAGGATTCACTTCTAGTGGTGCCACATAGGCAATGCCACTAGGTTTTTTCCCGGTGGGCTCGTGTTGTCAAGAAGATGTTTTTGTACCTAATGTTAGCCTTGTGCCGAATATAGGCTCACACGTGCAAGGGTGATGATAGACGGGGAGGAGATGCCATATAGGAAATTTCACCTCAGAGTTAACTCGTCGCAGATGGAGCTCCAATTAGGAATATGTATTTTATCATGTCGTGTGCTGGTACAAGTATCTTGTGCGATGCACGGGGTGACTCATCGAGGGTGTGAATGTGTAGTTTATTGAGTAAGTAGAATATACTTCTGGATTCCTCATACATGGGTACGAGTCTGCATATTATTTGTGTCTGTTGTGTCGGGCCTTATGCCGATTTTTTGTGGCCTTTGTATCAAATGTTTTCTCGTTGCCTCATTGGATAGTTATGGGACTTCCAATGGTGGTGTACCACTGTTGTGTATTTTCACCCATCCGTGAGGTAAAACCCTGGATTCTCAATGAATCCATTCTTATGTATACACCTTGTAGTACTGAGCAAACCCGTAAGATAGGGAGACTCACTAAGATTTAGAAATCTCACCCCAATCCTCTTATTATTTTTTAAGGAACAAGTATAAGATATAGATTTTCTAGATGGTCAGTTTGAAGATCGCGAGCAAGGAGATGGCAGGAAGACCTTGTAGAAGACACATTTCCGCTGTGCAATGTTGAAGACAAGATTATTGTATACGTTTGAACTTGGAATTGTATTGTGTTGTACCCTAAAATTCTCCCTCTCATGTTTTCCAATATTTTCTCTTACATGGGTGATTACAAACACTTGCTTAAAGAAAATAAGAATTTTGAAAATAAACAAGGCATTGAAACAAGGTATCTTCGATTGGAATTTAAATAAGGTATCTTCGATTGGCATTGGGACAAGGTGTCTTCGATTGGCATATGAGCAGGTTGTCCTTCGATTGGCATCTGGACAAGGAGCTTTGATCGAGTGTCCAAAATCCTTCAGCAAAAACTTGGTTTAAAAGACTTCGACTGAGCATTGGCTGTTTCATGCCTGATTCGATTGATAACGAAATGACTTTCCCTGTGCGTGCCTTCAACATAAGGCCAAGAATTCTTCAGATCTTCCTTCAACCCACTAGGAAAAAAGCTTCCTTCGACCCACAAGGAAATGACTTTCCCTGTGCGTGCCTTCAGCATACAAGGCCATGTCTTCGTCAGATTTGCTTTCAATCCACTAGGCAAAAAGCTTCCTTCGACCCACAAGGCAAATGCCTCCTTCATGCCAGAATTGATTCACTAGACAATGGCCTCTTTTATGCTTGCTTTGGCCTCCCTCATGCTAGCATCCACAGGGCATGGGATTCCTTTGTGCTGGTATCGACTGGGCAATGGTTCCCATTTAAACGGGTTCGATTCTGCATCTAAAATCCTTAACACACAATTTTCCACCTTTCTACACTAGTAAGGCCTACTCAAAGGACACACAAATGATTCCTTCGAAGGATTGCATTTGGTCCAGTCGAAAGACACACAATGGTTAGAAACAATTTTTTCTTGCTGGCCAAACTCTTGCATACGGCTAAGCCCAATCCTCCTGCACAAATCACATTCATGACAAAAAGAAGCTTCGACTGGCCAGAAAAGAACTTTCGTTTAGGTTAGTTGAAGAGTTTCAGATCAAGCTACTAAGACAAATAGTGGCTCAATTGAAAGCCATAAGGATGAGGCCTGGGTAAATTCGAAGGAAGGTGAGGAGGCTTTTGTAAAGGCTTCGATTGATAAAGAGATGAAGCAACATTCGACCAGTTAGAAAAGAAGAGTTGATGCTTCAATTAGTTTGAATTGAAAGAAAAGAAATCGAAGAAGGTAACGCTTGGGGGCTGATCGGAGACACTTTGGTGAAGAAATTCTGAGCACTTTGAATTCGTTCAAGTCGCCAAACATGACATGTACAGGTTCATGCAACCTACGAAAATGGTAAGAATATAACATAAATGGATAACTTTCAAATTATTGAATTTGTTTTAAAGGACATGTTAAAGACTTGATTCTTGCCATGTTTATCAAGCTTAACACCCCTATATAAAGACAAGGCTTCATCAGAACAAAGGACGCACAAATTTCCTATCAAAAGAGCACCCACACTGCCTCAGAAAGCATATAAAAATTCTAACCAGTTTTGCAGAAACCCTCAGTCCAAAGGAAAACCATACTTGTGCTACCAAGACTCCTAAGAGTCTACTCCAAGTTAATCTACACCCAGAAGTGCCAAATCGAAGCATCTCATCCTTGGTAAACTTTCAAATTCATTTTCATATTCATGATGTATTAATGTTTTCCAGTGTTTTATTCACGCTCAGGGTATCATATAGCACAACATTCACATGGAACATACAAGGATATAGGGGCACGATCTGTGTTCTTCATCGAATCTCAAGAAACCAAGGGTTTTAGGGAAAACAAACCCAGATTCAAACTAAAAGGAGTCGAATTAAGGGGAGGTCAAATTAAGGAAAAGACTTGGGTTCCACACCCAGGTCATGCTTTTGTTTTGTTAACACTTTTTCCTTGGAGACTCAGTGCCTTCCTCCACAGGAAATTCTTCAAATGCCTCCAATAACATTCTCCGCTGGATCGAAGGAAAATATCTTTCTCTGGGTCGAAGGATAACATCCTTCATTGGATCAAAGACCACATATCTTCACAGCATCATAGGCCGTCCTTCACTAGGATCAATGGCCATCATTTTTCTTTGATCGAAAGACTCTTCTTCTTGTATTTATTTTTATTTTTACTCATTTTCTTTTAAATCAAAAATCAAATAAAAAATCATTAGCAATAAAAAAACAATAAAAAACTTAGACTATTTTTCTCAATTAAATTTTATTTTTTCTAAACAAATTTTAGGTTAATCCAATTTAGTTATTCTCCAGATGAATTAAAAATAAACAAAAATATTTTCTTTATTCATTTGTAATTGCCTTAGGTTTTTTAGACGTTCTTTTCCATTTCACGCGCATTAATATTTTTTTTTCCAAATTATTGTAATTGCTCACAGTATGTAATAGAAAATTAGGACTTTATTTTCTGCTTTATCCCCCTCATTTTTGGATATGTAAATACCCCCTCCCCAAAGCCATGTAATAGCGTAGGATTTACATTTCCGCATTTTAAATTCATGTACATATATTAACTTCTTAGATGTATGCCTAATAGGATTGCATGACAAGATTAATAGTAAAAACATTAGCAAACCTAACATCTAAGACAAAAATAACTGAATACAACACACCTTGCACATATACACCTCTAGGGTACACCTACTTTGGTTTCCTTCAGAAATAAAATAGTGATGTCCCTTGAAAGTAGGGACGCTTTAGCAAAGACCCTCAAATAAAAAGATCATAGTCCCTCGTGACCCTACAGTGTTGCCTTTTCGGTAAATGATCTAGTCCCTTAAACAAAATTGCTAAAGCATCTCTATATGTTGCCTTTATGACTGTACGACGTCCCTTCGAATTTCCCTTAAACATCCAAACGACTATGGCTACCTACTCACTAATAGTAGGCTAGTCTTGTCTAAAGGATAGGAGGAAAAGAACAAACCTTTTCGAGTATAAGTAGATAGTTCATAGATACTTTATCAAAAACAAACTTTCACACTTACACCAAAACATTTTTAAAATACTTTCAAAAATTCTTTATCAACACTCATGAGGACTGATACAAGAGTTATAATAAATTGAATCGTCGCACTAAGGAATTTTCAAATACTTTTCAAACACACAAAAGCACAAGGTATTTTTTTTCAAAATTATCTAAGCATCTAAGAGCCCAGAGAAAAATACAGATGGAAAGGTTGCTAACACCTTCCTTTTCCATAATCTACCCACCTTCCTCAGAAAACATCTTGTAAAGGTCTTTTTCTGTTGTTTTCACCCTTTCCTTTGTTGGATAAAAGAAAAGTCGGTGGCGACTCTTGCTTACTGCAACATTTGCGAATACAAACGCAAAATCAGTATAATAGTTGGTTCTGCCACCGTATCACAAAACTGGCGACTCTGTTGGGGAGTTATAAAAAGAGGGGTTAACTTAGAGTTTAGTTCATCATTTTAAGCTGCTTGTATGCTTTTCTTGCTTTATCTTTGAGGGTTTGTCGGGGTATTCTTGTAAATATCCTACACCCGAATCTGGGGCATATTTTTAGATAAACATCAATAGATCATGGAGACTGTACGACATAAACCAATATGGTTGAAGCGATAGCTGTGTTGGTGTGACACTTTTGTTGGTACCGGTACCCCTTGTGTTAAATCGAGGAGAGTACGGGGCCGCTGCATGGTATCGTAAAGTACTAACAGGCCTTATAACCTTAGTTGAACAAACTTTTCCATTAGAAAGTAGTTAGATAGCCGACCTCGATATAACGCTGAGGATTGGTTGATACTCAATGCTACACTCATTGAGATCGGACTTTCCGGATATTTCGATTGCGAGAAAAGATCGCTTGAGATGAAGCAATGCCTGATAAAGAAATATCAATGATATTAAGATTCCTTAGAACCCATTTACTTTTCTAAGACAGGTTGAACCAACTATACTTCAACAGGGTATTTGCCTATAAACCCTTTGCAAGCCTAAGAATAAGGTCTTTGTGTTTCGCTTGTGTGTGATTAAACTGTTCAAACATAACATCATGCATCATAACATCCATATTTCATTTCACTAACCATTTCAAGGACTAGGGGAATTTATCTTTGTTCTTTTTTGCAGATCATGGCTTCCGATCATAGAAACACCATTTGAATCAGCTTTGTGAGAATACCTCTCCAACTCAAAGACCAAGTATCAAGGGTTCCTAATACTTCCTATGTAAGTACGAAGTGCGCCTAAGAGGGGGGGGGGGTGAATTAGGTACTTTAATAAATTCTGGTTTTAGTGATGATGGATATTATTTTTCTGGATTATGGTGAGTTTATGAAAGTGTAAAGTGCAGAAAAATAAAGAGACACAAGCGATATATCCATGTTTCCCTCCCAGTCTGAGGGTACTCCAGTCCCCTTTCAACATGAAAGAGATTTCCTTATTGTAGCAAACTTAAACAAGAACTACCCAAAACAATAAACAATCCTCTTAGACCAAGAACAACCCTCTTGGATTTTCACTATGTCAACAATGAGAACAATCCTCTCAAAGTGAATTCACTTGTTTCCAACAATCCTGGAAAGACAAGATTTATAAAACCACTTAAACTTATTTCCAACAATCCTGAAAAATAAGTAAGTATTTATCAATATTTGATTTGAGTGAGTTTGAGTAGTAATGATCACTTTGATTGATTTAATCAATGAATTTATCTTATCTTCCAATGATAATGGTATATAATGACTCAATATATATAATGCTCAAAGTTTTCTGGTTAATAATATGTGAAAGTGTGCAGAAAACTTGTGTATGAAAATGTATAGTAGCTTGGGTTTGATTTTTGAGAATTCAGAAAATATAATTGGAAGAGGTGTAGAAAATGATTTTGAAGATGAGTATTTATATATTCATAGTACCTTTTTGAAACAACATAAAGTTTTGTAAATGAATCATGAACAATTGCAAAGATTGAGTGAAAGGTTTCCATGAAATGGTGTTATGAACAGGCATGTGCAAAGCTGCTGTTTTTCAAAATCGTGCAGCATGAAATTGATTGCACCCTTTGTGTAAATCAATTGCATGGGGTTTCAAAAGCTAGAAATTCAATAGTTTTGAGTGTGAAATCGATTGCACAAGAGTGTAAATCGATTGCATGTGAAGTCAGTAGCAAAAATTAATTGAGTGCAATCAATTTCACAAACATGCAAATCGATTGCACTGAGAAACAGTAGCAAAAGATTTGAAAAAATTGAAGCATGCAATCAATTTCACTGAGAAACAGTAGCAAAAGATTTGAAAAAATTGAAGCATGCAATCAATTGCACTAATATGAAAATCGATTGCACTCAAGTGAAAAATGATTTTTAGCTTAGAAAAACATGAGTAAAGGTTTGGACAATATAAAATATTTCTTTTCACCATTGAGCATCTATGTCTTAAGTTCAAAGTAAGTATTATCATTATACCTTGAAATTTGCTAAGTGATTTAACTGAAGACTTTATCCATAAATGCTTTTAGCTTGATCAACAATTTTTTCCTTCTTTGTCCCTTATGGTTTGTCTTCATCAAAACAAAAATTCATTTGAGAAACTTGATTTTACATTCTCCCCCTTTTTGATGATAACAAACAATCTTGCTTGATGCGTTGTAATTTCCGGAAAGATCTTCTCCCCCTAAGATGCATAATTCCCCCTTTGTATGAGAAGGTTGGAATCCTTGGAATTTGTTCATCTTGGTTGAAGAATACCTTAAAAAAAATTAAGACAAGGAAATATACAAGCATAAAGTACCGCATCCTTCTCCCCCTTTGACATTATCAAAAAGAAGGGAAAGATTCAAAAAAACAGTAATAAAGTAATATTGAGAGGAAAACTTAATTAATCATGCATCACAAATAGTCTAACGATTACAAAGAAATTTAACAACAAACAAAACATAGAATAACAGAACAAGGACATAACAGAAAATAGTAGACATAATAAAGTTGGACAGAACTTTATGGTTGATTCATGTCCCGGTTGTTATAGAACCAAGATCCTTGATTTGGAAATTGTTGTTATAGAGGAGGTTCTGTGTAATGTTGTGGAGGTGCAGCTGGATTATTTGGGTCATATGGTGGAATGTGAAGATGAGAGTAAAGGTAAGAAAATTGTTGATTCACATCTGTGCGGAAGTCATTAATCTGGGTTGATATAGAATCGTTGATAGCATTCCATTGGTTGTTGATGTTGGTGTTCATTAAAGAAAATTTTTGAGACATGAAATCCATAAGATCTTGATTGCTTGGACCAGAGGGAGCAGTAAGTGGAGGAGGTAAAACTTCACCACCTTCGACTTCTTGATCCTTCCCTTCATTACCAACCACATCTTCACCAATGTAAGTGATGTTTTTTATTTCAGGATTATAATGAACACCCATCCTTGAGTCAACATTCTTGATTGAAATCTTATGGAGATTTGGATCCATATTGACTTTCTCAAACCCAACAAAATAAACTCTAAATTCTTCCATAATTAATGTAACAAAATAAGCATATGGTAGAAATTTCGATTTTGCATCGACTCTCAGCATATGAACCATTATGAGCCTTGCCCAATTAACACTTATTCCTTTTTTTCTTGCATAAATTAGCTGCATTTCCAAGTCAGTCACAGTGCAGTGGTTTCCAGCCCGTGGAAACATAATATAGACCATAAAGTAATGAAATAATCAATCGTCTATATAAAAGTTACCTGCACTCCATAAGTCTCTAGATGGAATCACTCTTCCTAGACCACTAATCCTTTTGGCACAGAATTCAGCTTCACTTAATCTCCCAATTCTATAATAAAATTCCTTTTTCTTGTGGCAATCCCATGCCTCATTTTCAGGGTCGTACAAAGAGCTTCTAGTGTAGGGAATATGAAGAATCTCACCAACAATCTCAGGGGTTAGAGAGATTCGAGTACCCAACACATATGTCATCATCTTTCCTTTGTGGGGAGCTTAATTGCTGAAAAATACTCTTACCAGATCCGGATAATATGAACCAAATGATGAAATTAATGGTTCTAGTCCATAAGCAGTGAAATCATTTTGAAAAGAGAAACATTCCTGGGGAAAGGATGATAACATACCATATTTAGGATTGGACACTATTTTTCTTTAAAAGTCCTTTATGAATCTAGCTTCTTGTTCTTCGGTGATAGATGAAAGTAATGGATTCTCAGAGGATGAATCAACCTTTTTCTTCCCTTTCTCTGAAGCTGACACCTTTCGTTTTTGCCATGAAGCCATGGGTAAGGTATTTTTAGGGTTTTGAAGGTTTTAGGTTTTTTGAGAGAAGGGTGTTTGATGTGCTGAAGTTTGGATATGATTTGTGAGTAGATAGAAATGATTGGGTTGTATTATATGTAATGAAGTTTAATTGGATTTGGAATATGAGAGAGAGAGAGAGGAATTCTGACCAAAAAATATTTTTGTCATAAAAGCATGTTACAGTGGGTGCAATCGATTTGCATACAGATGCAACTGATTTGCACATAAAATAGAAGCAAAATAAAACTGAAACACACATAGTGCAATTGATTTTCACTTATGGTGCAATCTACTTGCACTGAAACAAAAAGGTCAAAATTAAAAACACTTAGTGATTAATCGATTTACACTATTATGCAATCGATTTGCATCAACCAAAAAATAGCAAAAACAAATTTTTCTTAAACTTAAACACCACTTAACATATATATTCACATATAGAATGGTTAAAAACATATATATAAAATCATAACAAGGATAGAAAGCACCTTATATGTCGTGTTCATCAATAATGTCGAGCTCTCGTCGAATCTTATAAAACGGTTCTCTTGCCAAAAGTTTAGTGAAGATATCGGCATGTTGATTACGAGTATCTACAAATGTTACCGTGGCATCTCCTTGAAGTACATGACCACGATGGAAATGATGTCGTATATCTATGTGTTTGGTTCTTGAATGCATGACCGGATTCTTCGTAATGTTTATTGCACTTGTATTGTCGTACCATAGAGGAATGCATCCTAGATCGAGTCCGTGGTCACGAAGTTGTTGTTTGAGCCACAAAATTTGAGCGCAACTACTACCCACTACAATATATTCTGCTTCGGCTGTTCTAAGAGCAACACATGCTTGTTTCTTGCAAACCCATGATACTAATGCATTTCCAAGGATGTGACAAGCACCACTTGTGCTTTTTCTATCAGTTTTACAACCTGCATAATCCGTGTCAGAATAACTAACTAAGTTGCAAACACTACCTTTGGGATACAATAATCCGACATTTGTTGTACCTTTGAGATACTTCATGATCCTTTTCACCGCCGTGAGATGATATTCCTTTGGATTTTCTTGAAAGCGAGCACATAGACAAACACTAAACATTATGTCAGGACGGCTTGCCGTCGTTATAATAAGGAGCCAATCATACCTCGATACTTTGTAATGTCGATTGAAACACCGAATTCATCCTGATAAACATATGTACCGGAACCCATTGGTGTAGACATTTCCTTACAGTTATCCATGTCAAATATTTTCAAGAGTTCCTTGCAATACTTGGATTGGTTGACGAAGATGCCATATTTTAATTGTTTGATTTGAAGTCCAAGAAAATAATTCATTTTACCCATCATGGACATCTCAAATTCTCCTTACATAAATGCTGAAAATTCTTCACACATTTCTTGGTTTGAAGATCCGAAAATGATATCGTCAACATATACTTGAGCTAGCAAAGTGTCATCTTTGTTTATCTTGATAAACAGAGTCTTGTCAACTTTGCCCTTTTCAAAACCTTTTTCGCATAAGAAGTTGCTTAAACGATCATACCATGCCCTTGGTGCTTGTTTCAACCCATAGAGAGCTTTTCTCAATTTAAATACATGAGATGGATTCTTAAAATCTTCAAACCCAGGGGGTTGCTTAACGAAGAATTCTTCAGTGATATATCCATTCAAGAATGCGCATTTGACATCCATTTGGAAAAGCTGAAAATTTAATGAGCAAGCATAGGCAAGTAAGAGACGAATAGCTTCTAACCTTGCAACCGGAGCAAAAGTTTCTTCAAAATCTATTCCTTCTTCTTGATTGTAGCCTTGTGCTACCAACCTTGCTTTGTTCCGAACAATTATCCATTTTCATCAAGTTTGTTTTTAAACACCCATCTTGTTCCAATAATGTGTTTGTTGCTTGGCCTAGGGACAAGTTCCCAAACTTGATTCCTTTCAAATTGATTTAATTCTTCTTGCATAGCGATAATCCATTGGTCGTTGCCTAAGTCTTCATCAACTTTGGAAGGTTCAATTTGAGATACAAACGCCATGTTTAGGCAAGCATCTTTGAGATTTAATCTTGTTGTCACACCTTGACTTATATCACAAATTACTTTATCGATAGGATGATATTTATGAGTTCTCCATTCTTTTGGTAGATTATTGAGATTTGATTCTTTTACCTTTAAGTATAACCTCATGTGTGACTTCGTCTTCTATCAAGCATTCATCCTTGGTGAACTTGATCTTGAAGCCTTTGTCACAAATTTGGATAATACTAAGAATATTGTGCTTTAGTCCTTCAACATAAATAACATCTTCAATGGATGTGAAAGGTGGAGCACCAAATTTTCATTTGCCAAGAATTCTTCCCTTATTATTGTCTCCATAAGTGACAAAACCCTTGGCCTTTAGAACTAGATTTGAAAATTGGTTTATGTCTCTCGTCATATACTTTGAACAACCACTATCAAGATACCAAAGATTTCATGTGGTCTTCAAGCATACCTGCAAAAAAAATTAGGATTTGTTAGGTACCCAAGTTGCTTTGGGTCCTTCGTAATTAGTGCCTTTCTTTACCCACACATAATGCCCACTTGCCATACTAAAGCTTCTAACATAGCAAGCATTAGGTGTATGGCCTTTCATACCACAATAAAAACAAGTAGGTTCAAAGTTACTTCTATATCTAGAAGGATAACATTTCTTCTTAGGAAATGTTTTCTTTTTAGGATAGTGATGAACTATTTTAGGTTTGTTCACTTTCTCTTTGGATAATTGATCACTAGCCTTAACAAAGATAGTTTTATTAGAATTTGGTTTTGAAAACTTTGAATATCCAAGTCCACTTTTATCATTGGAGTATCTTTGTTGGCTAAGAACACCTTCCAATCTAATTTGGACTTTTTCATATATTTCAATGACTCTTTTTAATTGGACAATTTGGAAAGAGAGTGATTCACAATTTTTTCATGCAAAATTCTGTTTTTGTTCATCACTTAATTTTTGTTTTTCTTCTTTGAAATCTTTTTCCATAGATTCACATTTTTCTTCTAAGGATGAAATTTGTTTCTTTTGTGATGAAATAGTTTTATACAGAATTTTGCATTCATTCAATAGTTCATCTATAGCACCTTGTGCATCACTATCAAAAAGAGAAAATTCATTACTAACCTCAATGTCCTTATCATCGGAATGGTGTGAGGCCATCAATGCTAGATTTGCACTTTCATCACTATAGGAATTGGATGAGGAACTTATTTCATTATCCTCCCATGCAACATATGCCTTTTTGTTCTTGAATCCCTTTTTGCTTTTGTAGCCACCTTTCTTGGAGGGTTTCGGACAATCCGGCTTGATACGACCTTGCTTACCACATTCGTAACATGTGACTTCTTGTGTTGATGTGGAAGCTTCCTTTTTCTTAAATTGTTTCTTTCCTTTTGAATGAGAAAAGTATTTGTCATTTCTACCAAATAACTTACCAAGCCTTTTAACAAGAAGCATGAAATTTTCATCTTCTTTCAGTTTGTCTTTCTTTTCAACTTCCTTGGAATCTATCATCAAAGCAATACTATTGGATTTCTTCTCTTGATTTTCATGTTTTTCAAGTCTTCCGAGTTCCTTTTCATATTCTTGAAGTTTCCCAAACAATGTTGCGGACGTCATGGAGGAGAGACTTTTCTTTTCTGAAATTGCCATTACCTTTGGTTGCCATTCCCTAGTTAAGGACCTAAGTACTTTCAGATTTAGTTCATCATTCGTCAAAGTCTTACCAAGAGCACTTAGATGATTTGTCAAGTGCACATATCTCTTTTGTAGGTCAAGAATGGTTTCTCCGGGATGCATTCGAAATAATTTGTATTCTTGACTCAGGGTATTTAGTCTTGACTCAAGGTATCCCATATTTCTTTTGCTGTTTTGCATGCCGAGACACGGAAGAATTCATCCATGTTAAGTGCACCTTGAAGAAGGTTTATTTCCTGTTTATCATAGAGAACCTTCTTCTTATCATCTTCGTCCCATGCAGTTTTAGGCTTTGATGAGCCAGCACCATTGATTACCGTTATAGGGATAAATGGACTATTCTCAACGGCATCCCATATTTCTTCTCTTTGTGCTTCTAGATGTGCCTTCATGCGTATTTTCCAGAAGTCAAAATATTCACCACAAAATAGAGGAGGCTTCTTGTTACTACCACCATCTCTGAAAACGGGATTTTGATTTGCGGAAGCCATTCTGGATCTTTTAGGAACAGGTTACCTATAACCTTCTCTGATGCCAATTGTAAGTACGAAGTGCACCTAAGAGGGGGGGGGGTGAATTAGGTACTTTAAAAAATTCTGGTTTTAGTGGTGATGGATATTATTTTTCTGGATTATGGTGATTTTATGAAAGAGTAAAGTGCATAAAAATAAAGAGACACAAGCAATATATCCTGGTTCCCCTCAAAGTCTGATAGTACTCCAGTCCCCTTTCAACATGAAAGAGATTTCCTTATTATGGCAAACTTAAACAAGAACTACCCAAAACCAAGAACAATCCTCTTGGACCAAGAACAATCCTCTTGGATTTTCACTATGTCAACAATGAGAACAATCCTCTCAAAGTGACTTCACTTGTATCCAACAATCCTGAAAAGACAAGATTTATAAAACCACTTAAACTTATTTCCAATAATCCTGAAAAATAAGTAAGTATTTATCAATACTTGATTTGAGTGAGTTTGAGTAGTAATGATCACTTTGAGTGATTTAATCAATATATTAATATTCTCTTCCAATGATAATGGTATAGAATGACTCAAGATATATAATGCTCAAAGTTTTCTAGTTAATAATATGTTAAAGTGTGCAGAAAACTTGTGTATGAAAATGTATAGCAGCTTGAGTTTGATTTTTGAGAATTTATAAAATATAATTGGAAGAGGTGTAGAAAATGATTTTGAAAATGAGTAATTATATGTTCATAGCACCTTTTTGAAACAACATAAAGTTTTGTAAATGAATCATGAACAATTTCCAAGATTGAGTAAAAGGTTTCCATGAAATGGTGTTATGAACAGGCATGTGCAAAGCTGTTGTTTTTCAAAATCGTGCAGCATGCAACCGATTGCACCCTTTGTGTAAATCAATTGCATGGGGTTTCAACATCTAGAAATTCAAAAAATTTGAGTGTGCAATCGATTTCATAAGAGTGTAAATCGATTGCATGTGAAGTCAGTAGCAAAAATTGATTGAGTGCAATCGATTGCACAGACATGCAAATCAATTACACTGAGAAACAATAGAGAAAGATTTCAAAAAATTGAAGCATGCAATCGATTGCACTGAGAGACAATAGAAAAATATTTGAAAAAATTGAATTATGCAATCGATTGCACTGAGAAATAGTAGCAAAAGATTTGAAAAAATTGAAGCATGCAATCGATTTCACTAATATGCAAATCGATTGCACTCAAGTGAAAAATGATTTTTAACTTAGAAAAACTTGAGTAATGGTTTAGACAATATAAAATATTTCTTTTCACCATTGAGCATCTATGTCTTAAGTTCAAAGTAAGTATTATCATTATACCTTGAAATTTGCTAAGTGCTTGAACTAAAGACTTTATCCAAAGATGCTTTTAGCTTGATAAATAATATTTGCCTTCTTTGTCCCTCATGGCTTTTCTTCATCAAAACAAAAATGCATTTGAGAAGCTTGATTTTACATCCTCATTTACCAAGAAATATGGTCGACTTCTCAACTTGGTTACTATAGGATTTGGTGAGAAGATGACGGGGGTAGTCTTTCAGATCTCTGTCCCCAAGCACCATTGCTTCACATTTCCTGACTATCAATTGGTACCCATCATGGAAGAGTTCTCTCATTTATTGGGTGTACCAATTTTGGATCAGATGCCTTCCACCGGTTTAGAGGAAGCTTTAAAACCAGAGGTCATTGCTGCTTCCCTAAATCTGAAACAGTCTGACATCGTATCCAACTAGGAAACAAGAAGCGTAGTCAAGGGTTTCCTAGTCAAGTTCCTTTTGGAAAAGGCTTAGTTGTTTTGGGATGATTTGGATTTCCAAGCCTTCGAAGAAGTCCTGGCTCTTCTAATCTATGGGTTAGTAATTTTCCCTAATCCAGACTTGATCATAGATGTGAATGTTGTTAAGATTTTTCTCTCCCGTAATCTTGTGCCTACTTTGCTCGAAGATATCTTGCATTCCCTTCACACTCGTACTATGAAGAGAAAAAGGTGTTCTTATGTGCTGCATGCCTTTGCTACCTAGATGGTTTAATTTGCACCTCCCTCAATCAATATTTAAGAATGAACAAGGTTTGGGTTGATCAAAAAGGGTAATGTCACTTTCTCATTCGGATATTATTTGGTATTCCAGATCTTTGGAAGATATTTCTATCATTGACCGTTATGGTGAATTCCCTAATGTCCCACTCCTTGGCATTAGGGGAAGTATCACTTATAATCCTTCCCTAGCTCTACGACAGTTCAGTTATGCTTGGAGAGATGGTCCCCATGATATGCTTATCCAAGGCATTATGTTAAACTACGAGGATGATGTTCAAGGGTATCGTCAAAGGTTCATACGAGCTTAGGGCATGGTAAATAAGGTGGATAGTAAGACGTTGGGACACAAGAATTCCGTTCTTATGGAGCCTTATCTCAAATGGGTATGAGCTCACTCCCAAAACCTTATTATGCCATATACAACCATCTTACTAGTGATTATAGAACCGGTCGCCAAAGAAGATGTTCCTTATACAGTTCTCTATCCTGATATGCCTAGTGATCTTGAAGAGCTGTATAGGTCTTGGATTCAGCTGAAGGAAGAACATGATACCTTTAGAGATCAATTCCATACCAGTGAGAATAAAGTGTGGAAGCTCACAAAGCAACTTCACAAAGAGGAAAGTCTTAATTTCTACCTCGGCACGAAGAGGAAGCACCCATGGGAAACCTGATGTTTAGATTTTAAGAATTTTTAATTTTCAATTGTAAGCCTAAGAGGCAGTTGTAATTTGAATTCTACTAATAAAATCTTTGTTTCATTTTGGCTCACAAATTTAAATTTCCCGAAGTCCTTGAAAACATCGCATAAGCACATCATACATTTCATTGCATAAGCAGGTATTTGGAGACAGGTTTCTTATCTTTTCGCTGTTTATTTGAACTAAAGAAATGGATCTTGAACAAACTGTGAAGGATCTCCAAGCTCAAAACGCTCAGTTTCAGCATATGTTCCTGGCTCTGGCTAAGGGGCAAGAAGATCCGAAATCTCTCATCCTCAAGGAGAAGACAAAGAAGACAAAGAAACCAGCTGGTGTCTTGAAGTTGGGTAGAAGGTTCAGAGGACAGGCTAAGCGAGCTCTAGATTTTGCAACCCCGTCAAATGAGGGGGAAAATCAAGAGGAGAAGCCAAAGGAAGAAAACAACAACACATGGTCGGAGGAAGATGAAGCTGAATATTATGAGGAGCAGTATCCTCCTGCTGATGATAAATACAAACATCTGGAGGATCGTCTCAATGCTATGGAGATCCAAAGGGTGCCTGGGCTGGATTTTGAAGAGCTAGGACTATTCTTATTGGTGGTCATCCCGCAGAAATTCAAGGTCCTTACATTTGCTAAGTACAACGATGTCTCCTGTCCTAATATGCACTTAAGGTCATATGTCAGGAAGATTCAACCCCACACTACTGATAGGAATCTGTGGGTACATTTCTTCCAGGAAAGTTTGGCAGGGACTCAGCTGGAATGGTTCTATCAACTGGAAAGAACCAACATTCATAATTGGGAAGATCTGGTTGCTGCTTTCTATAAGCAGTACCAATATAACGTTGACGTCGCCCCAACTCGTACACAATTGCAAAGTATGTCTATGGGTTTCGACGAAGGTATTAAAGATTATGCCCAAAAGTGGAGAGACCTTGCGGGAAGAGTCCAACCTTCGTTGTCTGATAGGGAGCTGGTGGACATGTTCTTGGGCACATTGTCTGGTTCATTCTTTACCCATCTGATTGGAAGCTCGTCTGCCGGATTCACTGAGCTGATAGTGACCGATGAATGGGTAGAAGCTGACATCAAAAGTGGTAAAATCCAGAGAGCTACATCCTCCAGTATAGGAAAGAAACCTTTCACTGGAAAGAAGGAGGTCAGTGCTGCTTATGGCCAAAGAAATTATAATAAAACTGAACATCGTCCAACGAAAGGGGCTGTTATGATTTCCAATCCTACCTCAAACCAACAATGAAATAATCATCACAGGCCAGATGCGCCCAGAAGACGGTTTTCCCGAATCAACATGACCTTATCCCAGGTTTTGCCACATCTGCTGAAGTCCAATCTGGTGACCCTAAAGGAGACTCCTAAGAATCCCAATACTGCATCTCCTCGCTAAAACCCAAATGCTTGAAGTGCTTACTATTCCGAAACTCCAGAGCATGATACAAACGACTGATGGGCTTTAAATAATAAGGTACAAGATCTCATTAAGGCGAAGGAGATTGAGTTTGACCTTCTAGAGACACCTAACGTAATAACTGCGCCAATGCCCAAACATGGCCAAGGTGTCAATGTTATTGATGATGATTGGTTTGTTTCCTCCGTGGATGAATCAGCTACTCCTCTTCCAACTGTTAAAAAGAATCTGTTGTGAGCCGATTTATTTCTGGGTTGTGGTGAAGGTTGCCACTTATGTATGTCTCTACCAGATGGCTGTTTATTGTTAAAAATGGGTGTCCAGCGCCTGATGGTTAACAAAGAAATCATGTTCGAGAAAGTTCTTCTTGCAATAAATTCATGTGAAGATGTCTCAATAATTACCATTTTCGAGAATCCTCCCAGGGTCTCCACCAAAAGACCCATCAGAATTACATTCGTTCCCAATTTTGCTCCCTTGATCATCACCCTGCCGGGGCCAATACCATATTCCTCTGATAAATCCGTTCCCTGGAATTATGGGGCTGACGTCTATTACAACAGCGTCAAGCAAGACCTATTGGCCGTTGAAGATAAAGTTGCTGAAGATATTGACCCCAACATCGACAACATCTTTGGGACCAGTAAAATTATGAGAAGCGGAAGATTTTTCTCTCCTGAGATCTCTCCAAAGACTGTTGATATTCCTGTGATTATTCATGTCGCTGATCCTATCAGTACTCCCATCGCTACTCCTATTGTTATCTCTGTTGTTATCCCTGCTAATGAATCGGCCGAGACTCGGGGCAAAGAGGTATTGGTTGAGCCTGTCCAAACAAAGGCACACAAAGAAGTCATCCCTGGGGCTTCTAAAAGGGAAATGGAAGAGATATTGAAGATAATCAAGAAAAGTGATTATAATTTCATCGAGCAATTGGGGTAGACCCCTTCAAAAATCTCAATGCTAGCCTTACTTTTGTGCTCTGAAGCCCATGCTAAGGATTTAGTAAAATTCCTGAAGTCTGCCCATGTACCCCAAGAGACCTCCGCTGACCAATAGGAGAATTGCGTGGCTAGTTTGACAGTTGACAATGGACTGGGTTTTTTTTATGCTGATTTAACTCCCAAGGGAAGGAAACACAATGATGCCATGCATATCTGCATTGAGTGCAGGGGCACTACATTAGCCCATGTTATGGTGGATACAGGTTTGTCACTGAATGTCTTACCCAAGAATGCTCTGAACAGGTTATATTGCAAAGGACTCACATTGAAGCCAAGTAACATTGTGGTGAGGGCCTACGATGGTTCTAAAAGAATGGTGCACGGGGAGGTGGACATCCCTATCAAAGTTGGTACTCAGACTTTTGACTCAACCTTCTATGTGATGGACATCCGCACGTCTTATTCCTGTTTATTGGGTCGACCCTGGATCCATAGGGTTGGTGATGTTACTTCTTCCCTGAATTAGATGTTGAAGTACCCAGTCAACGGAAAATTATTACTGTCCATGAGGAGGATGAATACATGTTTAGCCACCTGAACTCTTTCAGGTATGTTGAAATGGAAAGCGAGTTCATTGAGACCCCCTATCAGAACTTTGAGGAGGTTCCACAAACTGTTGTTGCGACCAGGACTGCTTCCAGTATCCCAAAGAATACCAGACCTCTGCTAAAGACGGCTTCTCTAAGGGACTCCAAAGTAGTAGTTGAAGAAGGTGGGTGTACCATTTGGGGCAAACTTCTAAACATTCCCTACAAATCTGACAAGTTTGGTTTGGGTTTTACTTCAGGAGCCCAGAGAGCTGTGCGTCGTGCTCGCACCAAAGGACTACCATTACAGATTAGCAACCATGGAGTCAATGCTCTAGAAGACAGTGATAGCGACTGCGACTTGGACAAGTGGATCTTCCCAACTATCAGTGGTGGACTCAACAATTGGGAGACTAAAGACTTCGTCCCTATTACTTTTAATCAGGAGTAATTGTCTTTTTGTTTTTGGGACATGTAATATTTGAACAATTGAAACTTTAAAGCCTTGTGTCTTACCCGAGGCACAATGGTTTATTTTTTACGGTTATTGATTCATATTCATATGCCATTAATAAATCATTAGGTGTTTTGCATACAAATTTTATGCTCCTTGTTTTTCTTTTTCTAATTTTTACTTTATAAAAAAAAGCTATGCTCTTACACACACCCACATATCAAAATTGCAGATCCACATCCACTCTGGATCCCATTGATAATTGTTCTTCTATTGCCCATTATGACTTTGAAAATCCGAACTACCAAGTCAAGGATGGAGGTGAGGAAGATTGTGAAGTACCAGGAGAACTTGCAAGACTTTTACAACAGGAAGAAAGGGCAATACAACCTCATGAAGAGCTGGTTAAGACAATTAACTTGGGTACTGATGAGGACAAGAAAGAAGTCAAGATAGGTGCCGACCTGGAGCATAGTGTCAAATAGAGGTTAGTTCAGATGCTACATGACTATGTTGAGGTTTTTGCCTGGTCATACGAAGACATGCCAGGAATTGACACTGATATTTTGTTTCATCGCCTACCAACAAAAGAGGAATACCCTCCGGAGAAATAGAAGGTTCGTCGTATGCAGCCAGAGATGTCAGAAAAGATCAAAGCCAACGTTATGAAACAGTTCGACGCTGGTTTCTTAGCTATCACCTCTTATCCATAATGGGTTGCTAACATTGTTCTGGTGCCTAAGAAGTACGGTAAAGTACGTATGTGTGTGTATTACAGAGGCCTGAATAGGAAATCCCCATGGATGACTTTCCGCTTCCCCACTTTGATGTTCTGGTTGACAACACCGCACAACATAAGGTATTCTCCTTCATGGATGGATTCTCTAGGTACAATCAGATCAAAATGGCACCTGAGGACATGGAGAAAACAACCTTGGTCGCACAGTGGGGAACTTTCTGTTACAAAGTTATGCCATTTGGGTTAAAGAACTCTAGGGAAACCCATCAGCGTGCCATGGTAGCTTTGTTTCACGATATGATCCATCACGAGATAGAGGTCTACGTTGATGACATGATATCTAGGTCTCATACTAAAGAGGAGCACCTTGATCATCTATAGAAGCTGTTTGAAAGGCTGAAAAAGTACAAACTAAGGTTGAACCCAAATAAGTGCACCTTTGGAGTAAGATCCGATAAGCTCTTAGGCTTCGTTGTCAGCGGCAAAGGTATAGAGGTAGACCCTGCAAAATTTAAAGTTATACAAGAAATGCCAACCCCCCGCACTGAGAAGGAGGTCAGGGGATTCTTGGGACGCCTAAACTACATATCCAGATTCATTTCCCATCTAACCGCTACTTGTGAGCCAATCTTCAAATTACTGAAGAAAGATCAAGCAGTGAAGTGGAATGATGATTTCCATAACGCCTCAGACAAAATCAAAGAATATCTTCAAGAGCCTCCTATTTTGATGCCTCCAATTGAAGGAATACCTTTGATCATGTACGTATCAGTATTAGAGAACTCAATGGGGTATGTGTTGGGGCAGCATGACGAGTCTAGTCGAAAAGAGCATGCAATATACTACCTTAGAAAAATTTTTACCGACTGTTAAACAAGATACTCACTGCTCAAGAAAACTTCTGCACTTTGGCATGGGCTTCTCACCGACTAAGACAATACATGTTGACTCACACTACCTTATTGATATCTAAAACGGATCCTATCAAGTACATCTTTGAGAAGCCCTCTGTGATCGGTGGATCTTGAACTGACTGTTTAACGCTGGTTCGCGAAATGTCGCAGAAGCAAGAGTCACCACCGTCTTTTATTTTCTCCAATATGGAAAGGACAAAAGCACAGAAAAATTCCTTATTGAGATTGCTCTCGGTTCGGGAGGTAGATTTATAGAAAGGGAAGGTGTTAGCACCCTTTCTATCCATGGTTATCCATGGGCTCTTAGATACTTGCTCATTGTGTTTTCAAAATTGTTTGTTTGCTTTTCAACTGTGGGTTTAAAAAAGTTTCGTTTAAAATTTCAGTTCGACTCTTGTATCAGTCCTCAAGAGTGTTTGAAAAGTTGTTTTTGAAAGCTTTTTGAAAAGTGTCGGTGCGAAAAGAAGTTTTTGATTTGTTTTTAATTTAGAGCAAGTATCTACGAGTCATCTACCTACCCTAAGGAATTCGTCTGTGTAAATGTCCTTAAGATAGTGCCATCCCACCATTGAGAGGTAGGTAGCACCACCGTCGGAGGTGTTCGGGTCAATTCGAGGTTTTAGGGACAGTATGGTCACCAGAGCAATAGGAAGACACCTTAGAAGCTACCCTCATGCCATGTTCATGGACATGAGGACTTACTAAAACGTCCTCTACTCGACGACCACATTTCGAGGGGCAAGGCAACAGTGAGACGTACCCTAGGGGTGGTGTGTGAACTGTGTGTCATTTTCAATTATGTTTATCTTGTCATGCATTGGTGATCTACGCTTTGTTTTTATTTTTGACATTCATTCTTTCATGTGGTTATTAACAGTTAAAAGGTGCGGAATTTAAAAGTCCTACGCTATTACAAAGGCGCGGGTCTACATCGCCAAATTAAACCAAGACCCGATTTGAAATAAATAAAAAAATGCGGAAAGTAAATACCCTAATTAATCTATTACAAGGCTTTGGGGCAAGTACATGAAATTTAAAAAGAGAAATAAAAGTAAATGTGCGAAAAGAAATAAAATCGAGAATGCGAGGGCGTTGGACCCTTTTAAAGAAATTAAATCGAAATCGTAAATTAATTAAATTAAATAAAAGCAAGAACTTATTTTTTGGAGTTTTTGTATTTATGGAATTTAATGAGAAAATTAAATGGAATTAAAACCCTAATTCTAAACTATTTTTAATTTGTTAAAAAAAAATGTTTAAGTTTGACCTAGTTTTAACCTAATTATTTAATTACAAATTATTTATAAAATAATTAAGAATAATAATAATGATGATAAGGAAATAAATTATTTATTAATAAAAAGAAGAAAAATATTAAAACCCTAATCTCTAAACTTTTTAGTTTATTTAAAAAAAATAGAATTAAACATAAAATTAAAACTAAGTTAATTATTAAATTTATTTACAAAATAATATTAATTAATATTAACAAAGCATATTTTTTTATTGTTTTATGATTTTCTGTTTTTTTGTATTTTTATGTTATAAAAATTAATTTGAAGAATTAAAAGAAAGTAATTAAATTAAAACAAACAAAAAAATAGAAAAAAGAATGAAGGAGAGAAATACAAACAAGAGGGGTGATAGACCCAATTTTGGAGTTATGATCAGCAGTAATTTGGCCCAATAGAAGCTTGGCCTGTTTGACTTTCAGCGTTCACGTGTGCATGGTTGACTGATGTGTATGATGGACCTCTCATCCTGACCTTCAGATTCATCTTCTGGGAAATTTGGCAAGCCAAGGCATGGAGTTGCATGGTGGACCTTAGGATGCAAGCTGCGTAGAAACACATTACAAGTAAAAATATGAAATATATATGGGGGACCTGGGAATCGAACCCAGGTCCCAGTACCTGTATTACACGTTGGCCACCAACTGAACTAGCGCGTTTGGTTGTATGTTTAGTGGGCAATGAATAATAAGAGAGAGAAAAAGCATTATGCTGGATAATCAACAAAAAAGCGCCAATGTTTGAATCCACCAACCACGTTCCTCCATGCATCGTCTTCTCCACTTGTTCTTTATTTTGCCTGAAAAATAAAACTAGATAGCGGGGGTTTTAAACCCCCACAATCTGAAACACCAAAAAATAGCGAATAGAAATTGAACCAATATAAAAAAGGCGCGATGAGCGTTTTAGATTCGTTCGAACGTCACGATTTCAATGGTATAGGTCTTGCTGTCTAATTTTTCCATATGCAAAAGTCCCCAATTTCAAGCTTATGAAAACCTAGAAAATTTCCATGGCAGATTCTCGTACAGGGCACAAAAACTCAATTAAATGATGCCAACAGATTTAGAACAACCATGTTAGTATAAATCAATGCTTAAAACGTATGAAAAAGGTGTGCAAATGCAAATACGATTATGAAAAAATTTGGGAACCGGACCACGTGATTCTACCGTTTCTGGCTGTATGAAGACTTGATTTTGATTGGGGAAGATCCCTGGCAATGTAAGCAAGCTTATGGAATTGTTTTCGGGTCCTGAAACACACTGAAATTATGAGAACAGTTTTGAGCTTTTTTAGAAAAAATGCAAGTTTGTATGTCTGAGTTTGGGCGCAGCTTCTTGGTTCTGTGCATTAGGGTTGTGTTCTGGCTTTTATGAGGAATGTTTTAGGTTTGCAAAACAAGTCCAAAACCTTTGTAATCAATGCTTTTGAGATTTGATTTCAATGGTATCTTTTTCAATCTTTTTCATGTGAAGAACATGCCAATCATTGCCAATTCTTTCCATATTGAGTGTGCACGAAATATTTAGGCTTTATTGAGAGAATATGCTGCAAAAAAAGATTAGAAAACATGATTTTCTATTTTTGTCATATTTTATTTTAATTAAATGAACTAATAATAATAATAATTCAAATAATTAATAAAAAATGATAAAATAACTCCCTTTAAAGTCAATGGGTCGTGCATAGCTTTTGGGTGATGATTCTTGGAACAAATTGAGGCCCATTACCAATTTTGAGGCATTCGAAGCAAAGTTGACTTTTCAAAATTCCCAAACATTTCCCAACTTCCACAAGGCATATCTTGCTCAATTTTTAAGCTTTGATCATGTTCTTGGACATTTTGGAAAGGTCTTGAAGTCCTCTAACCAATGCCTTTGGTCCCATGTCATTTTTATTTACCAATCTCAAGTTATGGTCTTTGACTTAAAGTGCCCTTTTGTTGACTTTTGAAAATGACCTATAATGTTGAGATTGATAACTTTTTGTGAGAGCATTTCTTGGACTTGAAGTGTGAAGAGGAGTTGTAGGAAATGTAATTCTCTTCAAAATGAGCTTTAGATGGAATTTTTCTAATAAACCATGTGGAAGTTATGCCCTGGTCAATTTGCAGTTGACTTTTTCAACTATCCAAATATGGAAACTTTTGCATCTTGAGACTTTTTGAGCCATGCCTTGAGAATCATGATCAAGAATTAATCAAATGATGTTTGTGGCTTCAAAATAAGATGTTGATCAAAAATTTGAACTTTTGACTGTCAAATGACCATTTTGCCCCTACAGTTGACTGTTGAGCAATTAGGGTTTTTGACTGTGCAATTTTGTGCTGTAAGTCTTGAAACTTGGCTTGAGGATGCTTGACAATGTTTATAGGCATGTGGGACTTGTTTGGACCCCTTGAAAACTTCAACTTCTTTGCCAGAACCAGAACCCTAATTTTTTACTGTTAGGAGTTTATTGAACTGTGCACCCCTTGGGAGATTTTGAAGCATGATCTTGGCAAATCTTGAAGAATATGGGAGGGCAAATTTTGGGGTACAACAGTTGCCCCTGTTCAATCTTCTTAGACCTGAGGATGTAGATTGGGTGACGTGCCTTTCGTAATCCGAAGGTGGAAGATGATTGAACACTAGAGTGCCCAGAAATTTGTGCTCACATGTTAGCAGTGTGATGGTGGGAATGGGCTTATGGATGCCATTTGGAGATTGATGGATAGGATGATGGGCTTATAGATGCCATGATAAGAGATGATGGATGAGTGGATGGGCTTATAGATGCCATATGGGTGTCGATCGCGTAAGAGTTTCCTTAGCGAGAACTTGCATACCTGAAAAAGAAAATGATTACCTGACCTGTTACAGGAGTTGGTCTTCAAACTCTTATGTAGATGTGCCCTGAAAGGGTTATAGGAATTGGGTCTGGAGCTTCAAAAGGTTATGAATGAACCAGGGATGGTTACTACCTCAACGGGACGGTGAGAGAACCTTGGGCGATTACTACCTCAACAGTAACGATGAGAGAACCTTGGACGATTACTACCTCAACCATAACGGTGAGAGAATCTTGAATGTCTTCTACTGGGATAAGAATCTGGGAGATCTTAGGGTCGATCTGACTGAACTGGAGAAGGCCTTTGACTGGATAAGAATCAGGAAAATCTTAGGGTCGATTTAACTGAACCGGGCAAGGTCTTGGAATATCTTCAACTGGATAAGAATCAGGGAGATCTTAGGGTCGATCTGACTGAACCAGAGAAGGCCTTTGACTGGATAAGAATCAGGAAAATCTTAGGGTTGATTTAACTGAACCGGGCAAGGTCTTGGAATCTTCAACTGGATAAGAATCAGGGAGATCTTAGGGTCGATCTGACTGAACCAGAGAAGGCCTTTGACTGGATAAGAATCAGGAAAATCTTAGAATCGATTTAACTGAACCAGGACAAGGTCTTGAGATCTTCAACTGGATAAGAATCAGGGAGATCTTAGGGTCGATCTGACTGAACCAGAGAAGGCCTTTGACTGGATAAGAATCTGAAAAATCTTAGAATCGATTTAACTGAACCAGACTAAAGTCTTGAAATATAGCTGAGAACTTAACTGGATCTTTCCTGAAAGGTAAAGGTCAGTCATATGCAATGCATGATATGGATCAAGCAATGATGTTCTCAACATAAATGAGATTTGTAAGATATGACGCATATATGCATGCTATAATGTATGGAAATGTGATGTTTATGAACGTATGTTTTCGTCCTAGGAAAATAAATCCTTGACGGATGCCGGGAAGTCATATCCTGGGCTGATGTTGGAGAATAGTTCTTTGTTGTCTCCGCTGGGGATGATAGTTGCAAGAATACCGGTAGGAGAAGATAACTCCGCTGGGGGATAAACTTGGCGAATAGAACACTCTGCGGGGAGAAAATTACTCTAGCGATCTTGCTGGGGAGCAATACTATGTGGGGAGAGAGATATTTTGCTGGGATGTTGATGATAACTTCGTTGGGGATACTGTTGTTATGTCGGAAGTGTTAATAGACTCCGCTGGGGATAGGAAGACTTTGTCAGGGACGATCTTTCTGTGGCTTTTGACTGAGGATAACCCAGTTATATCCTGGTAGGGAAATAACTTTTGAATAAAGCCGGGGGACGCGTTCATGCTCTGCAAGGGATAAGCCTCCAGAATCTACTGGGGATAAGCTTACTGCTGGGGAGATGATTCAACCTTTCCTGGGGAAATTTTGAACTATATTGGGGAAGTGACTCCATTGAATGTTTGATATACCGCCGGGGAACAATCTTTAGGTCAAGACTGTCGGGGATGCTTGTTTAAGAATATTTGTATATCGCGCTGGGGAATGTTGAGATTTGCGGGGATACACAACTTCCTTAAGGCTGATTGTATAACTTGGCTTGGGGAGAGTGCATTGATTTGCTGACTCACTCTCTGGGAAATTAAGATATACTGGTTACATTCTTTAGCTGAACCTACCTTGATACTTTGGTGGACAGAACAATTAGATCGCTTAGACCACTCATTATTGCCCCTGTTTCTAATGTTACCTGTAATTAATCCTTTGTTTCGTATGCAAATATTTATGAGTTAGCAATTATCGTCAAATGCATATATCACAAATTGAACCTTGGACGTTCTTCGTAAAACAAAACAGAAAAAGGAAAAAACACTTGGCAATTTTAACTAAAAAGTGATTTTTGTATTGATTTTTTTGAATTGCCTGTAAATAGGCGTTTATATACAAGAGGCTGACGTCCTAGTAAGAGAACGCCGCCGAATGAAAGAGTTTATACAAATTTGTACAAAGGGAAAACAAAACAGCTATGTGAAATGAATGATCCCACTGGGTTCCAACTCTGCTATCGCCCTTATATCTTCGAGCGTCTCATCACTTGATGACCTAGCTGAAGATGAAGCTGATTGATCGATGTCGTCTGAACTTGATGCAGATACCGGATTTTGGATGCAAAGTGATCCAATGAGACATAGTATTACGCTTTATCCCTAACTTTTTCCTGGACCGCCCTTTCGGGTTTTTAGTCCACCGGGATACCCATTTTTGCCCAAGCCGCCTTTTCAGGTTTTCGACTTGCCGGGTGTACAAATTTTTTCATTTCATCCCTTCATTTTGCCCGAACCCTTTTGGTTCGCCGGGAAGCCCTAATTTTTGCCTAGGTATGTCAACCTAGCGGTTCTTTTTTCATGCGTAGTATCTTTTAACTATGTCTGCATTGGCGGGGTGCGGAAGGTCGTCACCATCCATGGTGGTTAGGATCATGGCTCCTCCTGAGAACACATGTTTAACCACAAATGGCCCTTCGTACGTAGGGGTCCATTTGCCCCTTGGATCACTCTGAGGAAGGATGATGCGCTTGATTACCAGATCCCCAACTTGATATTCTTGTGGTCTGACCTTTTTGTTAAATGCCCTGATCATTCGTTTTTGATACGTCTGACCATGACAGATAGCGGCAAGTCTTTTTTCATCAATCAGATTTAGCTGATCAAGTCGTGTCTGGATCCAATCATCTTCGCTCAGATCTGCATCTTTCATTATCCGGAGAGAGGGTATTTGCACTTTGATCGGTAAGACTGCCTCCATACCGTAGACCAAGGAGAAAGGAGTTGCCCCGGTTGACGTCCTGGCTGAGGTACGGTACCCATGTAGAGCGAACGGTAACACCTCGTGCCAATCTTTATAAGTCACTGTCATCTTCTGCACAATTTTCTTAATGTTCTTATTCGCTGCTTCTACAGCCCAATTCATCTTCGGCCGATAAGGAGAAGAGTTATGGTGCTGTATCTTGAACTGCTCGCAGAGCTCAGTGATCATCTTGTTATTAAGATTGGTACCGTTGTCTGTAATAATCCTTTCAGGGATGCCGTATCGACAGATCAGGTTGTGCCGAATGAACCGTACCACAACGTTCTTGGTTACTGTAGCGTAGGAAGCTGCCTCAACCCACTTCGTAAAATAATCAATCGCTACCAGGATGAAGCGATGCCCGTTGGATGTCGTAGGTTTAATCTCACCGATCATATCTATGCCCCACATTGCAAAAGGCCAAGGTGCAGTCAGGACATTCAGAGGAACTGGAGGAACGTGCACCTTGTCAGCATAAATCTGGCATTTGTGACATGTCCGAGAATGTTGGTAGTAGTCGGCTTCCATTGTGGACCAGAAATACCCTTCCCAAAGGATCTTCTTTGCCATAGTGTGTCCACTGGAATGTGTTCTGAAGGTCCCTTCATGTAGCTCTTCCATGATCCTTTCCGCTTCAGTCTTATCCACACAACGCAGTAAGGTCAAATCATGGTTTCGCTTATACAGGATGCCATTGCTAAGGAAGAATTTCGCTGCGAACCTTCTCAGAAACTTCTTATCATTGACAGATGCACCTTCAGGGTATTCTTGAGCTTCCAAGTATCTCTTCACCTCATGGTACCAAGGCTTCTCGGTCACCAATTCAGTCTCAAGATCACAACAGTATGCCGGTTCGTCCAGTTTCCAGATGATGATCCGGGGAGCCTCATTATCCCATTTAACTTTGAACATAGAAGACATCGTAGCTAACCCGTCCGCCAGCTGATTCTCCTCTCTCGGGAAGTGTTCAAAGGTTACCTCTGTGAAGTGGGGGATCAAGGTTAACACACGTTCTTTGTAAGGAATAAGATTCGGATGTTTCGTATCCCACTCCCCTTTGATCTGATTGATCACGAGAGCGGAATCTCCGAAGACACTCAGAAACTTGATCCTTAAGTCGATCGCAGCTTGAAGACCCATGATGCATGCCTCATACTCCGCCATGTTGTTGGTGCAGTTGAAACATAGTCGGGCAGTGAGTGGAGTATGAGTGCCTTGGGGGGATATTATCACAGCGCCGATGCCGTTACCCAAAGCGTTGGAGGCTCTGTCAAAGTGCATAGACCATCGGGATCCTTCCTCAGGTCCTTTATCCGGTCCAGGTACTTCACAATCAGTCACTATCATGATACTCTCGTCTGGAAACTCGAAGTTCATTGACTGATAGTCGTCTACTGCCTGATGTGCCAAGTGGTCTGCCAATACACTTCCTTTGATGGATTTCTGAGTTGTGTACTGGATGTCGTATTCCGTCAAGATCATTTGCCATCTTGCTATTCTCCCAGACAGAGCAGGCTTTTCAAATATATACTTTATAGGGTCCATCTTTGAAATCAACAAGGTAGTGTGAGTCAGCATATACGGTCTCAGCCGGCGAGCAGCCCATACCAAAGCGCAGCAAGTTTTCTCGAGCAGTGAGTATCGAGTTTCACAGTCGGTAAACTTTTTGCTAAGGTAATAAATGGCATGCTCTTTTCGTCCAGACTCGTCATGCTGCCCCAGCACGCACCCCATTGAGTTGTCAAGTACTGTCAGGTATAGTATCAGAGGTCTCCCTTCAACCGGTGGCATAAGAATGGGTGGTTCTTGGAGATACTCTTTTATTCTTTCAAAAGCGGCCTGACATTCATCATTCCAACGTACTACCTGATCTTTCTTCAGCAGCTTGAAGATTGGTTCACAAGTAGCAGTTAGATGCGAGATGAATCGAGCAATGTAATTCAGACGTCCTAAAAAGCCTCTGACTTCTTTCTCTGTCTTAGGAACTGGCATCTCTTGAATGGCTTTAACCTTAGCAGGGTCCACTTGAATACCCTTATCACTTACAACGAAGCCTAGCAACTTTCCAGATCTTACCCCGAAGGTGCACTTGTTCGGGTTCAACCTCAGCTTGTACAGTTTCAGACGGTCAAACAATTTCTGTAGATGATCAAGGTGTTCTTCCTCAGTTTGGGACCTTGCGATCATGTCGCCAACATACACTTCTATCTCATGATGGATCATGTCATGAAATAAGGCAACCATGGCACGTTGATAGGTTGTCCCGGCATTTTTCAGTCCAAAATGCATGACCTTGTAGCAGAAGGTGCCCCACTGAGTAACAAAGGTAGTTTTTTCCATGTCTTCAGGTGCCATCTTGATCTGATTATAGCCTGAAAAACCATCCATGAAAGAGAACACCTTATGCTTAGCAGTATTGTCAACCAGGACATCAATGTGAGGTAGAGGGAAGTCATCCTTGGGACTGGCCCTGTTCAGATCCCTGTAATCGACACACATTCTGACCTTTCCATCTTTCTTGGGTACTGGCACCACATTAGCAACTCACTGAGGGTAAGAAGTCACTGCAAGAAACCCGACATCGAATTGCTTCATAACCTCAGCTTTGATCTTTTCAGACATCTCTGGACGCATGCAGCGGACCTTTTGTTTAACCGGAGGGCAGTCTTCCTTGGTAGGCAGGTGATGGACCACAATGTCGGTATCCAACCCGGGCATGTCTTCGTAGGACCAGGAAAAGATCTCCATATAATCATGTAGCATCTGAGTCAACCGTTGCTTCACGCTGAGCTCTAGGTTGGCACCAATCTTGACTTCCTTCCTATCTGTATCAGTACCCAGATTTATTGTTTCCACTGGCTCTTCGTGTGGTTGAATTGCCCTCTCTTCCTGGAGTAACAGTCTTGCAAGCTCGCCAGGCACTTCGCAATCATCTTCACCTTCGTCTTCGGCTAAGTTGATCGGATTTTCAAAGTCATAACTGGCAGTAGCAGAGTCGTTACCAGTGAGATCCAGAGTGGATTGAAACCTGTATGGGTGAGTGTGTGTAAATACAGCTGTTTTGTAATATATAAAGAAAGGAAAGAAAAGGAGCATAAGATTTTAAATGCCAGAAAACGTCCAAGGTCTTTATTCATGATATATGAAATGACAATTAATATACCCTCACAAATGAAGCCACGGTGCCCCGGGTAAGACACCGGGCCATAGAGTTTCCATTCATTGTTTATTACAAATACAAAAACAAAGGAGTTTATTACTGCGTAACAAAAGTAACAGGAGTATGATCTTTAGCAGTCCAATTGGTCAATCCACCATCAGTCATCGGGTAGATCCAGCTATCAAACTCTGACTCTTCCACTTCATCTTCATCCCTAATGGCATTCACTCCTGGATTGGTAATGAGCACAGGAGGTCTTCTAGTCCTTGCCTTGCGCACAGCCCTCTGAGCCTCTGCAGTAAAACCCAATCCAAACTTGTCAGTTTTAGGTGTAAAATCAGGGAGCCTGCCCCAGTTAGCACATTCACCTTTTTTGATTACAGCCCGGGCGTCCTTCAAGGAAGCCATCTTCAAAGGAAAGTCCTCTTCGACCACTGTTTCTGCTGCTGCCAAAGTTGGAGGTACCTCTTCAAAATGCTGAAAGGGGGTTTCAATAAACTCCCCGTCCATCTCAATATATCGAAGTCAAAAACTATGTCAGGAATTAACATGTCATGAGGGCCATCCCTCCGAGCATAACCAAATTGTCTCCAAGCCAGGCATGGGTTGTAAGTAATACCTCCTCTGATTCCAAGTAAAGGAACATTAGGGTACTCCCCGCAACGATCAATGATAGTGACATCCTCTCTGGACCGAGGGCACCAATGTATATATGCATGTGTAAGAGTCATCAACCGTTGTGACCATCTCAAACCCCGCTCGTTCTTCAACACTGATTGCGGAAGGTGCGAAATAAACCACCTTCCCAGGAGAGGAGTGCATCACATAAGAACACCTCTTTTTATCATGGTTCGAGTGTAACATGAGTGAAGGATGTCTCCCAGCAACGTAGGTATAGGATTCCTGGACATGAAGATATGGACAGCACTGATATCTATAAGTTGATCTGGGTTAGGGAACAACACTAAACCATAGACAAGGAGGGCCGCAACTTCTTCAAAAGCTTGTAAATCAAGGGAGTTCCAACATTCTTGGGCCTTCTCAAACAGAAACCTGGCTAAGAACCCTTTGATGCCACTTCTAACTTCCCAATGTCCCTTGAGGTCAGATGATTGTACGTGTAAGGCTTTAGCAATCTCTTCAAGCTTGGGTTCCTTTTCTGTACCATTGTAGGGTAGTTGATCAAGGATAGGGATCTTCAGAAGCCGGGAGAACTCTTCTAATGTAGGCACCAGTTGATAATCCAGGAAAGTGAAACAGTGATGCAGAGGGTCAAAGAACTGGAACAGGACCTTTATCATATCTTCCTCAATGTTGGTGTTGACCAAGCTAATGAGTCTTCCATGTCTCTCACTGAATGAAGAGCTCTCGGGAATCCTGGATATAAGCTCCTTAAGCTGAGGAGGGATCCTTACAAGGCTGATCTGAATTGTCTTTCTGCGAACAGTTTCCATGTCCTACAAAACAAGAACAAAGATGAAGATTCGAACCCCTGAAATGGTTAGTCAATGCATATGATGCTGGATGATGTCATGATGCTATGATTAAACACACCACCAATATTTACAAAGGCAAACATGTTAAGGCACACAAGTCACACAAGACAAACCCTTAGAGTTTAGGCCTGCATGGGGTCTGGGTATTACCCTCTTGAAGTTGGTGGGCTCAACCTGTCCTATCAGAAGTAACCGGGTTATAAGGGTCCCAATATCACTGGATTGCTTTCATTGTTCATCGTTTCGATTTAGCCACTGAACTGGAGACCGAAATATTCCAGGAAAGCAACCCTCAATTGAGTGTAGTATCGAGTATCAACCAACCTCGGACTGCACCAAAGTCAGTTATCTCACTACCCTAAAGAGGCCAAGATAGTTCAATTAAGGTTCCTAAGGTCAGTTGATGTTTCACGACACCACATGGAGGCCCCGTACTCTCCTTGACTGAACTCAAGGGTTACCGGTACACACCAAAGTGCCACATCAACGTAGCAGACTGCTTCAACCATGTCGGTATACCCCGTACAGTTCCCTCACAGCCTTGTTGCTACTTTCTAAGAAGGTATCCCCAGATCCGGGTTAGGATCTATAGAACTCCCGAGACAGTCCCACAATTTAAAGCAAACAACTCAAAGCAATTGAAAACACAAGTGATCTTAGTCCTAAGGTACACCTCACTTTTATAAATCCCCAGCAAAGTCGCCAGTTTTGTGATCGGTGGATCTAGAACTGACTGTTTAACGCTGGTTCACGAAATGTCGCGGAAGCAAGAGTCGCCACCGTCTTTTATTTTCTCCAATATGGAAAGGACAAAAGCACAGAAAAAATCCTTATTGAGATTGCTCTCGGTTCGGGAGGTAGATTTATAGAAAGGGAAGGTGTTAGCACCCTTTCTATCCATGGTTATCCATGGGCTCTTAGATACTTGCTCATTGTGTTTTCAAAATTGTTTGTTTGCTTTTCAACTGTGGGTTTAAAAAAGTTTCGTTTAAAATTTCAGTTCGACTCTTGTATCAGTCCTCAAGAGTTTTTGAAAAGTTGTTTTTGAAAGCTTTTTGAAAAGTGTCGGTGCGAAAAGAAGTTTTTGATTTGTTTTTAATTTAGAGCAAGTATCTACGATTCATCTACCTACCCTAAGGAATTCGTCTGTGTAAATGTCCTTAAGACAGTGCCATCCCACCATTGAGAGGTAGGTAGCACCACCGTCGGAGGTGTTCGGGTCAATTCGAGGTTTTAGGGGCAGTGTGGTCACCAGATCAATAGGAAGACACCTTAGAAGCTACCCTCATGCCATGTTCATGGACATGAGGACTTACTAAAACGTCCTCTACTCGACGACCACATTTCGAGGGGCAAGGCAACAGTGAGACGTACCCTAGGGGTGGTGTGTGAACTGTGTGTCATTTTCAATTATGTTTATGTTGTCATGCATTGGTGATCTACGCTTTGTTTTTATTTTTGACATTCATTCTTTCATGTGGTTATTAACAGTTAAAAGGTGCGGAATTTAAAAGTCCTACGCTATTACAAAGGCGCGGGTCTAGATCGCCAAATTAAACCATGACCCGATTTGAAATAAATAAAAAAATGCGGAAAGTAAATACCCTAATTAATCTATTACAAGGCTTTGGGGCAAGTACATGAAATTTAAAAAGAGAAATAAAAGTAAATGTGCGAAAAGAAATAAAATCGAGAATGCGAGGGCGTTGGACCCTTTTAAAGAAATTAAATCGAAATCGTAAATTAATTAAATTAAATAAAAGAAAGAACTTATTTTTTGGAGTTTTTGTATTTATGGAATTTAATGAGAAAATTAAATGGAATTAAAACCCTAATTCTAAACTATTTTTAATTTGTTAAAAAAAATGTTTAAGTTTGACCTAGTTTTAACCTAATTATTTAATTAAAAATTATTTATAAAATAATTAAGAATAATAATAATGATGATAAGGAAATAAATTATTTATTAAGAAAAAGAAGAAAAATATTAAAACCCTAATCTCTAAACTTTTTAGTTTATTTAAAAAAAATTAGAATTAAACCTAAAATTAAAACTAAGTTAATTATTAAATTTATTTACAAAATAATATTAATTAATATTAACAAAGCATATTTTTTTATTGTTTTATGATTTTCTGTTTTTTTGTATTTTTATGTTATAAAAATTAATTTGAAGAATTAAAAGAAAGTAATTAAATTAAAACAAACAAAAAAAATAGAAAAAAGAATGAAGGAGAGAAATACAAACAAGAGGGGTGGTAGACCCAATTTTGGAGGTATGATCAGCAGTAATTTGGCCCAATAGAAGCTTGGCCTGTTTGACTTTCAGCGTTCACGTGTGCATGGTTGACTGATGTGTATGATGGACCTCTCATCCTCACCTTCAGATTCATCTTCTGGGACATTTGGCAAGCCAAGGCATGGAGTTGCATGGTGGACCTTAGGATGCAAGCTGCGTAGAAACACATTACAAGAAAAAATATGAAATATATATGGGGGACCTGGGAATCGAACCCAGGTCCCAGTGCCTGTATTACACGTTGGCCACCAACTGAACTAGCGCGTTTGGTTATATGTTTAGTGGGCAATGAATAATAAGAGAGAGAAAAAGCATTATGTTGGATAATCAACAAAAAAGCGCCAATGTTTGAATCCACCAACCACGTTCCTCCATGCATCGTCTTCTCCACTTGTTCTTTATTTTGCCTGAAAAATAAAACTAGATAGCGGGGGTTTTAAACTCCCACAATCTGAAACACCAAAAAATAGCGAATAGAAATTGAACCAATATAAAAAAGGCGCGATGAGCGTTTTAGATTCGTTGGAACGTCACGATTTCAATGGTATAGGTCTTGCTGTCTAATTTTTCCATATGCAAAAGTCCCCAATTTCAAGCTTATGAAAACCTAGAAAATTTCCATGGCAGATTCTCGTACAGGGCACAAAAACTCAATTAAATGATGCCAACAGATTTAGAACAACCATGTTAGTATAAATCAATGCTTAAAACGTATGAAAAAGGTGTGCAAATGCAAATACGATTATGAAAAAATTTGGTAACCGGACCACGTGATTCTACCGTTTCTGGCTGTATGAAGACTTGATTTTGATTGGGGAAGATCCTTGGCAATGTAAGCAAGCTTATGGAATAGTTTTCAGGTCCTGAAACACACTGAAACTATGAGAACAGTTTTGAGCTTTTTTAGAAAAAATGCAAGTTTGTATGTCTGAGTTTGGGCGCAGCTTCTTGGTTCTGTGCATTAGGGTTGTGTTCTGGCTTTTATGAGGAATGTTTTAGGTTTGCAAAACAATTCCAAAACCTTTGTAATCAATGCTTTTGAGATTTGATTTCAATGGTATCTTTTTCATGTGAAGAACATGCCAATCATTGCCAATTCTTTCCATATTGAGTGCGCACGAAATATTTAGGCTTTATTGAGAGAATATGCTGCAAAAAAAGATTGGAAAACATGATTTTCTATTTTTGTCATATTTTATTTTAATTAAATGAACTAATAATAATAATAATTCATATAATTAATAAAAAATGATAAAATAACTCCCTTTAAAGTCAATGGGTCGTGCATAGCTTTTGGGTGATGATTCTTGGAAAAAATTGAGGCCCATTAACAATTTTGAGGCATTTGAAGCAAAGTTGACTTTTCAAAATTCCCAAAAATTTCCCAACTTCCACAAGGCATATCTTGCTCAATTTTTAAGCTTTGATCATGTTCTTGGACATTTTGGAAAGGTCTTGAAGTCCTCTAACCAATGCCTTTGGTACCATGTCATTTAGTTTTAACAATCTCAAGTTATGGTCTTTTACTTAAAGTGCCCTTTTGTTGACTTTTGAAAATGACCTATAATGTTGAGATTGATAACTTTTTGTGAGAGCATTTCTTGGACTTGAAGTGTGAAGAGGAGTTGTAGGAAATGTCATTCTCTTCAAAATGAGCTTTGGATGGAATTTTTCTGATAAACCATGTGGAAGTTATGCCCTGGTCAATTTGCAGTTGACTTTTTCAACTGTCTAAATATGGAAACTTTTGCATCTTGAGACTTTTTGAGCCATGACTTGAGAATCATGATCAAGAATTGATCAAATGATGTTTGTGGCTTCAAAATAAGATGTTGATCAAAAATTTGAACTTTTGACTGTCAAATGACCATTTTGCCCCTACAGTTGACTGTTGAGCAATTAGGGTTTTTGACTGTGCAATTTTGTGCTGTAAGTCTTGAAACTTGGCATGAGGATGCTTTACAATGTTTAAAGACGAATGGGTTCAGACTCGACTTGACCAATTAAACCTGATTGATAAGAAGAGGCTCGCGGATGTCTGTCACAGTCAGATGTACCAAAAACTTATCATTAAAGCTTTTAACAAGAAGGTCAGGCGTCGGGTATACCAGGCTGGTGACCTAGTAATCAAATGCATCATACTTCCGCAAGGTGATCCCAGGGGAAAATGGACTCCCACATACAATGGACCATTTGTGATCAAGAACATATTATCTGGTGGATCCATGATCTTAACCACTATGGACGGTGACGACCTTCCGCACCCTATAAACGCGGACATAGTTAAAAGATATTATACATTAAAAAGACGCGCTAGGTTGACTGGGCTAGGTGAAAATTAGGGCATTCCGGTGAACCAAAAGGGTTCGGAAAAAAATTAGGGATATACATACGAAATAATATGTACATCTGGCAAGTCGAAAACTTGAAAAGGCGGCTTGGGCAAAAAAGGGTATCCCGATGAACTGAAAACCCAAAAGGGTGGTCCAGGAAAAAGTTTGGGATTTAAAGCGTATAACTATGTTCCGTTGGATCACCTTACAGCAAATCTTCAATATCAAATATCAAGCTCGAGGTACTAATCAATTCAATCAGCTTCGGAAAAGTAGCAAAGAGATGAGACGCCCAAAGGCATAAAGGCAATAGAAGAATGGTAACCCAATGGGATTATTTCACATAACTTTTTTCTTTGTATGCTATTTCGTGAAGTTTTATTCTTACGACGGTATTCTCTTACTAGGATGTTCGTCTCCTTGTATAAAAATGCTTATTCAAGTTAATATAAAGCTATTCCTTTCAAAGTGTAAAACTATTTGTTTTATTTTTCTGTTTTGTTTGCGAAAACATCCAGTGATTATTTTTGAACATATGCATTTGAATGTGATTACTACTTACAAATATCCGCATAAAAAAATAGAAAGACAATTACTAATGGCTTTAAGAAAAGGGACAATATCTAAGGACCATCCAAAAAATCCCCGTAGATATTTCCTCCAGCAGATACCTTTTGTAGCAGGTATTGAGGCAGAGACATCCTACTACAAGGTCAATGCCATATTTTCAGTATGCATCCTAATGATGTCAGGTTCTCATATCCCCGGCGGAGCAAGGATCTCCAACTACTGCTCAAAAAAAAATTCCCCAGTGAAGTCGCCAAGCTTCTCAGGATTTCACAAAATCCCTGAACAGTGAACGGAGTTTCCCTTCCCCAACCGAGTTTATTTCTCTAATAACAGAAATTTGTCTCCCAGCATTTCAACTTCAACAAAATTTGAAGACTCACATTCTTCACCCCCAACTACAATCAGGGATTTATTTTCCCTAATTCTGCAACACTGCAATAGAACAATCGACACGTTCATACATTGCACTCATGCATCATTTTACAAATATCATGGCATATGCAACACAAATGCATATATCACAATCTCATTTATTTTGAGAGCATCATGCAATTCATACATCATGACATCGCATGAAACTGACTTTACCTTTTTAGGTTAAGTTCGTAGACAGACGAACACTATCAACTTATGCATAGCAGGTCAAAGATTAATGCCCGAATTCATATGGGGAAACTATCTACACGACCAACTAGTATGAACTCCCGAAGCAAGACATGATTACCAACAAATACAGTAGGCCACAGATTAATGCCCAAAACTAGACGGGGAAGTTATCTATGTGACCAATGTTGCCAAGTCTCAGATTAATAACTGTAACAAGCTAGGAAATCTATCTACGGACGATTAATTATAAATTAATACCTGCAACTAGCCAGGAAAACTATCTACATGAGCAGATTGAAGATTAATACCTGAAACCAAACGGGAAAACTATCTTTATTTATCTGAGGTCAGAGATTAATACCTGAAACTAGACAAGACAACTATCTCAACGACCAACAAAAGCAAGTTCCAGATTGATACCTCTAATAAGCTAGGACAACTATCTTTGGACGACTATTTGTAGATTAATACCTATAACAATCTAGGAAAACTATCTACATGAGAAGATTAAATATTAACACCCGAAACAAGACGGGAAAACTATCTTTCTTTCTCTTAGGTCAGAGATTAGTAACTAAAACCAGACGGGATAACTATCTTAACGACCAATAAAAGCATGTTCTAGATTAATACCTGAAACCAGACAGAACAACTATCTGTGAACAGTTGATTATAGATTAATACTTGAAACCAGACAGTAAAACTATCTACATGACCAATTGAAGCAATCTTACACGAGTTTCTTTTCATGATCTCTAGATGCAGTCTAACACAGACTCATCCTGAAGCAATCTTACAGGGGTTTCTTCTCATGATCTCCAGATGCAATCTAACATGGACTCATCCTAAAGCAGCCCCACACAGGCTCCTTCTCATCATCCAGATGTAGTCTAACACGGACTTATCCTAAAACAGCCCTACACAGGCTCTTTTTATTACATTTCCAAACAACAGTTAATTTCATCCTCCCCAGCAAATTATTGTGAAGCCTGGATTTCAACCAGAAAACAGAAAACGTTCCCTGAGATGACTCTTCAGTAGAGCCATGTGTTGGATTAAAATATCCAGCGTCAACCTTAGGGATTCGAAGGGCTTAACATCCTCCCATGGGAGCCTACACAAGTGTGTTAGGTGGGCCAGGTAGGCCCCTTGTTAGATTCTCTATAAGGAAATAGAGTAGACCCTTGGCTACAAGTAATTACTTTTAGCTCAGTGGTAAGCGCTTGATCCTACAAGTGGTATCAGAGCAAGGTCATGGGTTCGAATCCCCCGACTAACACTGGGGGGGGGGGGAGATTGTTGGATTAAAATATCCAGCGTTAACCTTAGGGATTCGAAGGGCTTAACATCCTCCCATGGGCGCCTACACAGGTGTGTTAGCTGGGCTAGGTAGGCCCCTTGTTAGATTCTCTATAAGGAAATAGAGTAGCACCTTGGCTACAAGCAATTGCTTTTATCTCAGTGGTAAGCGCTTGATCCTACACCATGGACAACTGAAGTTCCTATACTCTATTTCCCCATAGAGTTTTCCTCAAGCAGGTAACCAACAGAAATCAACCTTCCTCAGTGGGCTCCTCCTCAGACAGCAGGAACAGGAATTCCCCATAAAGGGACGTCTTATGAAGTCAGCATCTACTTTGGATGGCATCTTTAAGCCCATCTCCGGCAACTCTTAGTCATATTCTCCAAATGGAACTTGTAAGCCCATTCACTACACGATCAACCATCACATCATCGAGTGCAAATTTCTGGGCACTCTAGTGTTCAGTCATCTTCCACCTTCAGATTACGAAAGGCAAATAAGTCAATCTAAATCTTCAGGTTTAAGAAGATTATACAGGGGCAACTGTTGTACCCCAAAATTTGCCCTCTCATATTTTCTAAGATTTTCTCTTACATGGGTGATTACAAACAATTTCTTAAAGAAAATAAGAATTTTGAAAATAAACAAGGCATTGAAACAAGGTATCTTCGATTGGCATTGGCACAAGGTGTCTTTAATTGGCATTGGGACAAGGTGTCTTCGATTAGCATCTGAGCAGGTTATCCTACGATTGGCATCTGGACATGGAGCTTCGATCGAGTGTCCAAAATACTTCGACACAAACTTGGTTCATAAGACTTCGATTGAGCATTGGTTTTTTCAAGCTTGATTCGATTGACATGGAAATAACTTTCCCTGTGCGCGCCATCAGCACACAAGGCCAAGTCTTCTTCAAATTTGCTTTCAATCCACTAGGCAAAAAGCTTCCTTCAACCCACAAGGCAAATGCCTCCTTCGTGACTGATTCGATTCACTAGGCAATGGCCTCTTTTATGCTTTCTTTGGCCTCCCTCATGCTAGCATCCACAGGGCATGGGCTTCCTTTGTTCTAGTTTTGACTGGGCAATGGTTCCCTTTGAAACGTGTTCGATTCCACAACTAAAATCCTTAACACATAGTTTTCCACCATTCGACACCTAGTAAGGCATATTCAAAGGACACACAAATGATGCCTTCGAATGAAATGCATTTGGTCCAGTCGAAAGACACACAATGGTTGGAAACAATTTTTGCTTGCTGGCCAAAGTCTTGCATACAGCCAGGCCCAAGCCTCCTGAACAAATCACATTCATGACAAAAAGAAGCTTCGACTAGCCAGAAAAGATCTTTATTTTGGGTTAGGTGAAGAGTTTCATATCAAACTACTGAGGCAAATAATAGATGAATCGAAAGCCACGAGGATGAGGCCTGGGGCAATTCGAAGGAAGGTGAGGACGCTTCTATAAAGCCTTCGATTGATAAAGAGCTAAAGCAACATTCGACTAGTCAAAAAAGAATAGTTGATGCTTCGATTGGTTTGAATTTAAAGAAAGGAAATCGAAGAAGGTGACGCTTGGGGGCTGATCAAAGACACTCTGGTGAAGAAATTCTAAGAAATTTGAATTCGTTCAAGGCGCCAAACATGAAATGTCCAGGTTCATGCAACCTACGAAAATGGAAAGAATATAACATAAATGGATAATTTTCAAATTCTTGAATTTGTTTTAAAGGCCATGTTAAAGACTTGATTCTTGCCATGTTTATCAAGCTTCACACCCCAACATAAAGACAAGGCTGCATAAGAATAAAGGACACACAAATTTCCTATCCAAAGAGCATCCACATTGCCTCAGAAAGCATATCAAAATTCTAACCAATTTTGCAGCCACCCTTAGTCCAAAGGAATACCATACTTGTGCGCCCAAGACTCCCAAGAGTCTACTCCAAGCCAATCCACACCCAGAAGTGCCAAATCGAAGCATTTCATCCTTGGTAAACTTTCAAATTCATATTCATATTCATGATGTGTTAATGTTTTCCAGTGTTTGATTCATGCTCAGGGTATCATATAGCACAACATTCAGATGGAACATACAATGATAGAGGGAATGATCTGTGTTCTTCATCGAATCTCAAGAAACCATGGGTTTTAGGGAAAACAAACCCAGATTATAACTCAAAGGAGTCGAATTAAGGGGAGGTCGAATTAAGGAAAAGACATGGGTTCCACACCCAGGTTATGCTTTTATTTTGTTAACACTTTTTCCTTGCAGACTCAGTGCCTTCCTCCATAGGCAATTCATGAAACGCCTCCAATAACATTCTCCGATGGATCGAAGGATAATATCTTTCACTGGATCAAAGGATAACATCCTTCAGTGGATCGAAGGCCACATATATTCACAGGATTGAAGGCCATCCTTCACTAGGATCGAAGGGCATCATTTTTCTTTGATCGAAAGACTCTTTTTCTTGTATTTATTTTTATTTTTACTCATTTTCTTTTAAATCAAAAATCAAATAAAAAATGACAAAAAATTAGGATTAGTTTTTTAATTAAATTCTGAAATTAATTAATTAATTTTAACATTTTTTTCAAAATTAAAATAAGTTAGAACTTAGGGTTTAATTTATGTTTAAATTATTTTCTCATAACAAAAAAAAACAATAAAAAACTTAGACTATTTTTCTCAATTAAATTTTATTTTTTCTAAACAAATTTTTGGTTAATCCAATATATTTATTCTCCAGATGAATCAAAAATAAACAAAAAAAATTTCTTTATTCATTTAGAATTGCCTTAGGTTTTTTAGACATTCTTTTCCATTTCGCGCGCATTATTATGTTTTGTTTTTTTCAAATTATTATAACTGCTCACAATATGTAAAAGAAAATTAGGACTTTATTTTCTGCTTTATCCCCCTCATTTTTGGATATGTAAATACCCCCTCCCCAAATCCATGTAATAGCGTAGGATTTACATTTCCACATTTTAAATTCCTATATATATATTAACTGCTTAGATGTTTGCCTAATAGGATTGCATGACAAGATTAATAATCAAAACGTTAACAAACCTAACATCTGAGACAAAAATAACTGAATACAACATACCTTTCACATATACACCTCTAGCGTACGCCCACTTTGGTTGACTTCAGAAATAAAACAGTCATGTCCCTCGAAAGTAGGGACGGCTTTAGAAAAGACCCTCAAATCAAAAGATCATAGGACCCTGATGACCCTACAGTGTTGCCTTTTTCGTAAATGATCTAGTCCGTTAAAAAAATTTGTTAAAGCGTCTCTATATGTTTCCTTTATGATTTTACAATGTCCCTTCGAATGTCCCTTAAACATCCAAATGACTATGGCTACCTACTCACTAATAGTAGGCTAGTCTTGTTTAAAGGATATGAGGAAAAGAGCGAACCTTTTCGAGTATAAGTAGATAGTTCATAGATGCTTGCTCAAAAAAAACTTTCACACTTACACCAAAACATTTCAAAAATACTTTAAAAAAATACTTTATCAACACTCTTGAGGACTGATAAAAGATTTATCATAAAGCGAAACGCCGTACTAAGGCATTTTCAAATTCTTTTCAAACACACAAAAGCACAAGGTATTTTTAAAAAAAATGAGTTAAGCATCTAAGAGCCCGTAGAAAACTACAGATGGAAAGGGTGCTAACACCTTCCCTTTCCATAATCTACCCCCTTACTCACAAAACATCTCGATAAGGTCTTTTTATGTTCTTTTCACCCTTTCCATTGTTGGATAAAATAATAGTCGGTGGCGACTCTTGCTTACCTCAACATTTGTAAATACAAACGCAAAACCAGTATAACAGTCGGTTCTACCGCCGTATCACATATATTATATGGTTTTAATTTCTCGTCTTTTCCAGCTATCTGTTTGTTTCCATGTACCATATTTAACATAACTGCATGTTATTCTAGACGTATATGTACGGTGTGTTTCGATGTATTTATTTTATGTACCTTTACTTTTATGAACCATTTATTTTAGCATTTACATTCCATGTCATTTTTACCTTTTGCTCACTTGAGCATTTATATTTATGCCACTTTATATTGGCTCATTTGAGCTTTTCTTTTTCTTTAAAGATACTTAATAATCAACTTGAACAATAAAAAATGTTAAGGTTACTTGGACTACTTGGTTACTATCCTTGGCATTGTGGAGTTGTGGATCTCTCGGACCTAGGATTAGTAGCCTTGATATTTGGGACCTTGTGGATCTGTTATTATTTTGTATGAATTTCTTGGGGTTTACTCAAATACATTGAGTTGATTTTCTTTATGTGCGGGTTTTTAATATTATGTGCTTTATTTGTGATTGAGAATTCTTCTGTATACAGCAATTACTTTGCCAAATTTTTGTGAGGACTTAATTCATCTGAAGCTTCGTAATTCTAAGAGGTTTAGTATTTTTTTGTGTGCTTGGATTCAATCCAAAGGATGATAATTTTACATTGACTTCATATGTCAAGTGTTGGCTTCTTGTTGGTTAGATTGTTCTTTTCTTTGGCTTTTACCTTATGCTTTAGAATAGTCCCATCATCTCCTCCCTACTTCTTTAATTTAAAAATCTTCTCCCTCTTCTTCAAATCTCTTCTTATTTTCTAACCTGAACCGCTTTCATAATAAACTTGGACTTAGGTCCATGCATTTTCAAAAATATTTTCTTAATTAAACTTTAATCAATTTAATCATATTTTGACATTTTTTTAGAAGACTAAAATTCAATTATCCACATTCAAACCATTTTTGTTGTTGATTCTTGTAGAGATGCGAGCTACTATACTTCTATGATATGTAGTAAAGTGAGATATTTTACACTTAGGTGTTGAGTGAGGCTTTGTTGATTTTAAAAATCCAAGCTATATCCTCCACTTCGAGATGATGTGAATTCTCCTTTCTCATAATCGTGGGTAGTAAGTATGTTTTTCCACTTGGAAATAACAATGATGTCTCTTCTCTTAAAATTAACCAACACATTTGTGTTTTAAAATTTTTTAACTGAACTACGAGTACCCTGATCCCATATTGCATGGAAGGTGGTATGTATGCACTAAAAGTTTGCAACTGCGGCGGGTGCAAAATTGTAAAAAATACTTATTTTCTCATTAAAACCATCCTACTTTTGTATACACCATTTATAGCAAAACTACACAAATTTTCAAAGAGGTTCTTGTGGAGTATTGTAGATGTTTAGTGTGCTAATACATTCCCTATGCATAACCAACCCTCGTACATAGATTCTCTTCCCCCACTTTTTTGTTTTACTCGCTCTTTTCCCATTTCCTTTGGAAACAATAAAGAGAGGTTTTAATTTTTATTTGATATGTGCAAGTTAAGTCAATCCAATGGCTTAGTCTCAACATTTCTACCGCTACAGAAAAAATTGTGACTTCACTAGGGATAACCACTCTAAGTGGGTTGATCCTATCTTTGTTTATTTTTGTATGTTCTTCTATTTGTTGTATATTATTTGTTGTATATATGTATGTCTAGATTTTTCCCGTTTTCAGGGTGCTTGGTGATCTCTTATAAGTCCTCTTCCTGGAATTGGTAAAACTTAAGAAAGAAAGGGTGGTATAGTCATGTTAACTTTGAGCAAGGAATCCTAAAAAAGTAGACATGAGATCCCCCACTCAGTGGAGGCCCTTTTGACTGTAGTATTTATTTAGCTAACAATCGGGAAGATGTGCTCTTTTCGACCTAGGAGCATGCTGAAGGTGAGGAGCGTAGAACCCTAGGAGCAGAGACTATGACGGAGCAATCGGGAAGTGGTTGTCACGAGATGCTACACTCAGACGAGTTTTTCCTAAGAATATTACTAATTACTGAGCTAATCGGGATATTGGTAATATCCGAAAGAAGATTATAAAATCTGGGATCTTTTTAGAACCTTGTTCTTCAAGTGATAAACCATTAGTCCTTACCTTGTGGGTAGTACCCTTGACTTCATGCTTGCGACATCGAACCTATGAACCCCAATGTTTGTGATCTTGTGTTTGATTGTTTCCTCATGCATTCATGCACCCATGAGCATTCTTTAAACAGTTGATTCAAGGATCTTACGATTGACTTTTGCAAATATCTTAGGTGCTTTTTGACCATAGATTTTGGAAAAAGAAAGACTCGGAAGTACAGTTTCAAGGATCCTAAGATATAGGAACTGATGAGTTTAATTCCGGAAATAGAGAGTTTCACAGATTTCCGGAAGAAGTATGAAGCCATTGTGCCTCTTATGAAGCTCAAGATAAATGAGGGTATTCTTTCTATATTGGTCCAGTTTTATGATGTGTTATACTGGTGTTTTAGTTTTCCTGATTATCAGCTGATGCCCATATTGGAGGAGTATTCTTACATACTTAGTTTACCTATTACTGATTGTGTTCCTTTCACCTGTTTTAACGGAGAGCCCAAGTCTCATGATATTGCTACCATGACTCACTTAAAGAAGTCTGAGATTGAAGCTAACATGACTACTAAAGGAGGAATCAGAGGTTTACCTGCTCAGTTTCTATTGCATAAATCTTGTTACTTCGCCAAGATGAAGAGTACAACTAGTTTCGAGGTTATCTTTGCTTTTCTTGCGTATGGGTTGTTCTTGTTTCCTAATAACGACAAATTTGTGAATGTTAATACCATTAGGGTCTTTTTGATTAGGATTCTATTACCTTCACTTTGCATAACAAACCCCCATACCTAGATTATTTCCCTCTCTTTTTTGGGTTATTCGCTCTTTTCCCATTCCTCTGGAAACAATAAAGCGTAGTGGCTATTTGTATTTAAACCATGTGAGTCAAGTCAATCCAATAGCTTAGTCTAAACATTTCTACCGCTACAAAAATATTTGGAGACTTCATTTGGGACAAATTGACCAAATGTTGGTCCATCTCTAAGTGGCTTGAGCCTATCTTTGTTTATTTTTGTATGTGCTATTATTTGTTGTATATTATATGTTGTATATATTTTTGTCTGGATTTTCTTGGTTTTCAGGGTGCTTGGTGATTTTTCATAAGTTCTCTACCCAGACTTCGGAAAACTTAAGATAGGACGAGCGATATAGTCATGTTAACTTTGAGGGAGTAACCCCAAAAAAGGAGACATGAGATCCCCCACACAGTGGAGGTTGCTTTGACTGTAATATTTGTTCACTGATTAATCGGGAAGACGTGCTACTTTCAACCTGGGAGACTTTGAAAGCTGAGGACCGTAGAACCCTTAATCAATCTTGGCCTTTTAGGTGTAGTGCGGAAACTATGATGGAGTAACCCAAAAATGGTTGTCATGCGATGCTACACTCAGACGTGTTTTTCTTGAGAATATTACTAATTACCGAGTTAATTGAGATATTGGTAATATCTGAAGGAAGGATGTAGACTCAGGGAACCTTTTAGAACCTTGTTCGGTAGGTGATAAACCATTAGTCCATACCTTGTGGGTAGTAACTTTGACTTCGTGATCGTGATGTTGAACCTATGAACCCCCCATGTGTGTGATCTTGTGTGTGATTGTTGCATCATGCATCCATGAACCCATGAGCATTTTTTAAAATAAGTTGACTCAAGAAAGTTAAAAGCTGACTTTTTTCAAATATCTTAAGTACTTTTTGACCATGGAATCTGAAAAAAGAAAGACTCTGAAGTACAGTTTCAAGGATCCTAAGATAGAGGAACTGATGAGTTGGATTCCCGAGATTGAGAGCTCTCGAGAAGGAGAGCCTAAGTCTCATGAGATTGCTTCCATGACTCATTTGGAGAAGACTGAGATTGAGGCTAACATGACTACCAAAGGAGGAATTGTAGTGGTCGAAATGTTTAAGACTAAGCCATTGGATTTACTAGACTTATACAAATCACAATAAAAATTGCCACTACGCTTTATTATTTCCAAAGGAATGGGAAAAGAGCGAGTAACCCAAAAGAGGGGGGAATATTCAAGGTTAGGGGGTTGGTTATGCATAGGGAAGGTATTAGCACCCTAAACATCTACGGTACTCCGCAGAAACCTCTTTGTAAAAATCTGTATATTTTGGCTATAAAATGTTGTTTAAAAATAGATGGTGGAGGTGAGAAAAGAAGTATTTTTTATGATTTTTGCACCCGCCGCGGTTGCGAACCTTTAGTGCCTACGTACCACCTTTCGTGCAATAGGGGATCATGGTACATGTAGTTCCTCTTTAAAAAATTTAAAACACAAGTGTGTTGATTGATTTTATGAGATAAGACATCATCATCATTGTCCGTGTGGGAAACATACTTACTACCCACAATCATGAGAAAGGAGAATTTACATCATCTCAAAGTGGAGGTTATGGCTTGGATTTTAAAATAAACAATGCCTCACTTAACACCCAAGTGGAAAATATATCTCTTCACTACATATTATAGAAGTATAGTTGTTTGCATCACTACAAGGATTGACAAGAGTTTAATCTTTTGATAAAGTTTTAAATAGAAAGCCAAAGTGGCATAAATGGTTTGAAATGAGATTGATTGACTTTTAGTCTTCTCAAAAAAAAATTCAAGGTATTATTAAATTGGTTGAAGTTTATTTGTGAAAATGTTTTGAAAATGCATGTACCTAGGTCGAAGTTTATTAAGAAAATGGTTCAAGTTTCAAAACAAGAAGAGTTTTCAAAAGGAGGGAGAAGATGGGAGGAGAAGAAGGGACTATTCTAAAGCATAAGGTAAAAGATAGGGATAAGAGCCATCTAACCAACAAGAATCCAATACTTGACATTATGAGTCAAGATAGAATTCCCATTCTTTGGATTGAAACCAAGCAAGCAAAGATACTAGACCTCTTTAGAGAACCAAACTTCAATTGTATTAAGTCTTCACAAAAACTGGGTAGAGTAATGGCTGTATACGGATGAATTCCAAATTATGAACAAAGAATGTAATCACAATAACCTGCACACAAAATAAACAAACAACGCAATGTCTTGAGGTAAACCTCAATAACTCCAGACAAAATCTCAATTAAGGTCACAAGGTCTCCAATATAGGCCAAGGATTCTATTCCTATGTCCGAGAAGTCCAATACTCCATAATGCCAAGGATAGTAACCAAATAGTCCAAGTATTATTAAAGGTTTTTTAGGGTTAACGTTGATTATTAGGTTTCTTAAAAGAGAAAAGAAAAGCTCAAGTGAAAAAAATAAAAATTGACAAAAATATAAATGCTCAAGTGAGCAAAATAAAAATGGCATGAAATGTAATGCTTAATGTAAATTGTACATAAAGCATAAAAATAAAAGCATAAAGTAAAAACAATTTAATGATTAGTGGTTAGTTGGATGACCGTCTTGAAACTTGCATTTGGAACTCATTAGAGGATTGGTAGAACCAAAGCCTCCACACAACAAGTTGCATTTGCTTTTTGTCAAGTATATCATCCATTTGGAATCCTCAAAAGTAACATGTAATGATCAACGATATTTAAGTGATCCGCGTTGACCAAAATTGATGAAGATCCATTAGAGGATTGGTAGAACCAAAGCCTCCACACAATGAATCTCAAGGTTATTGGATCAAAGAGATCAAATTAACATACTTGGGCTTGCAAACATAGGTTTGGGCCACGAATGATCATTTATTCGAATCGGGACAAAATTTAGCGCTATGTTAAGCAATCGTAAGTTGATTTATATAGAAGTCACACCTAATTTGAGGCCAGATAATTGCAATCTATGCACCATTTTTTTTGAGACATGATATAGAGATCATGCTCCAATAACACTTAGTGCAATAATAAAGGGATGAGATGAAGAGGGGTGGGAAAGAATATAAACCACATTTGAATTAAAATTTAATCAAAATATTATTAAAATCATTCATCCATGTTTGTGGAGTTAGACTCAACACCATGGATCCAATTATGTTAATAAATTTCATGATAAAAAATTCAACCCAAGATCAGCCAAAAAATAATCACAAAATAATATTGCATTTAATATATACATTAAAAAGATTTTAAAAATGTTTTAAAATAGAAATAATAAAGAAAAATACCAACTATGTTCAAACTAATAAAGAAATATTAAGTAAGACGATAGAAAAATCAGAAATGAACTCAAGTATTTTTATAAAATTTTTGGTAATTTTTTAAAGTTAGAAACTATTTTTAAAATTTAAAGAAATGAGTAAAATAAACCAAAAGTGATAAAAAATAACAAAGTCAGAAATAAAAAATAAGTGACGTCAACAATATTTATCACAATATCATTGGATCATTCCATATTTATTTCAGAATTAAAAAATGCATAAAAGTATTTTTAAACATTTAAAACAATTCAAATAATGTGAAAATTTATAAAAAAATATCAAAACACAAAATAAAATTGTGAAAAAATAAAAATCAGAAAGAGAAAAATCAAAAACATTTTTCATAATTTTTTCATATTTTTTGGACTAAAAATGAATTTTCTATGATATCTTGAAATTTAAAACAATTAAAATAAAAATCAGAAAATAAAATATCAAACCAAAAAATATGGGTCATCTGATCAATGCCAAAATTGTTAGTAAAAAGATCAAGTGGACCTGGCGCGCTGTGCATGTTATAGACTTTAGTGAATAAAGCATTGAATCATTAATTAAATCAAATTTAAAATAAAAACAGATGACACACCATCATTGGTTAGAAGATGACACGTTGGTCATCTTCAACCTCCAGCCAGTCCCAAAACCAGGTTGCTCAACCTGTAAAATTAGAGCACGAGACCTATGCCATTCGCTTCGTCTCTTCAAGACGAAGATAACCACACATTCGCGACAAATTTATATAAATTGTAGCTCAAGCATTTTGGAAAGAATGTTTTGAATAGGGACTTGAAATTTCATAGTCTTAATGTGATTCCAAATAAAAGCAAGTGTTGCAACTAGAAATAGGGCAATGAGAGCTTCACAATGATATCAAAGTTTTGAAGAATTGATGGAGAAATCTACCTATTGAAGTTGAGTTACAGAGCTCTAAAAATGGACTTCTATGGATCAATATAGGTCACGATTGTCTAAGGTAATTGTATGGTTAGCTTCAGGGAAGAGTAAGGAAGGTGAATTGATGGAAAAATTGGATCGAAAAAGGCTTGAACACTGATTTCAAAGTTGCAGAAAACTGAGTTATAGAGCAAGTTTGATAGGGTGATTCTAGCTAATCAAGCTTGAGGAAATGAATGAGGGATGACCCTCTTATTATAGGGAATCAAATGGAATATTCAAGCCTGTGAAATAATGAAGTTTGAAGGGAAATCGTGTGAAGATGCAAATAAGAAAAGTGTAACTTCTATATCGATTAAAACTCATCCAAAATGTGTGTTTTGCTATGCTAATCACTTTTGGAAGTTTACTAAACATGTTTAGAAGCAAAAATGTGCAGAAACAAAGTGTTTAGAAGCTAAATCAAGGATTTCAAATTCTGACTTTTGAAGAAACTTCAATTTCAAGTTACCAAGTTCAAATCAATGGCATTCTCGGCTCAAAGGGTCTTAGGGCATGCTTCTTGATACTTTAGAAAGACGAGGTTACAAGCTTTGCAACAGGAAAATAATGGAATCCAATGGATGCTTGAGATGAAAGTTTCAATGAGTCAAAGTTGGGAAAAAGAAGTTGACTTTCCATACTCAGAAATATTTCATGTTTTTCTTCAAAAGTGACTTATAATGTTTTATATCCAAACATGATATCCCTCTTGTAATTTACTCTATACCAAAAAACATGGCAGGAAATAGACTTCTTGAATTACATTTTGAAACTTGAACCATTCAAAATCTCCAAAAATTTATGGAGTTATGAATTGTTGAAGTTGGCAAATAATCATGAAATGACCTATAATATTTTGTATCCTTAGGGCTTCTTCCATCAATTTTCTCACTTTCCACATAAAAGAAGGAATAAAGTTAACATCCTCAAGATCATTATGGAAAAATATTAGCCTCAAGGTGATAAAAATTGACCATGTAATGATCATTTGAAGTCACACATGGAAAATTGGGGGTTCATCTGGAGGACTTGTAATCTTTCTTCTTCATCAAGTTTCTCCCACATGAAAACTCCTTGAAACTTTTGAAGTGATTTGTTAATAACCCTTTGAATAGAAGGATGTCTTTGGAATCACTAAAAAATACCAAAATATGAGCAATAAATACTTCTTTGAAGTTAAAAACCCTAGCTCCTAGATAAAGAAAATGCTTTGAGGAACTTTGACAATTTTGAACAACCTTCTTGTACCAACTATTTTTCTGTGTAGATAGGAGTTGTTGAGTATGATAATGAGAACTCATAGCAACCAAAACTACTTCCATAGCTTGCGAAATGAGAGAAATATGCACTTGTGACCATTGGGAACAAGGCCTTGTCCAACCATGACAACTTCTTCAATCAACCCCTTGTAATTTTGAATCAATCTTGATAACTTTGAAATATGGGGATCCAAAATGAACCTTGCCATGCTATTTCTTCCAAAAAAAATTCAATGGTGAGGTTTAAATTTCTTAAGCTTTATTGACTAGGGCATGGAAATAAACTCATGAACCCATGGATCAAATTTCTAAGCCACATTGCCTTTACCTACATTATTAACAAGTACGACAAACCAACATTGCATTTTATTAATTAAAAGGAAAGTCAAAACAAAACATGAATGATCATAAAATAAAAACAAGTCAAGGTGCTTGGTGATTCCTCAAAGAGAAAAGCTAAAGATAGGGTGGAGAACCAAGAGCCCTAATGTGATCTTGTTGTGATTGAATCAATATGGTATGATGAACGGATCTTAGGGGCAAAAATTGGGGTACAACAACTGCCCTTATTTAAGTTTCTTCTATCCTGAGATATGAAGGTTAAAAATCTTTGTTTCGATGCAATCGAAGATACTTAAATATAAAACAAACCCTATTTTTGGCCCTAAGATGCCATTCAATTCTTATGAATATGAATTCACATGAAAAACTTTAAAGGGACGCAAAACACCACTGGGGATGTAGCAAAGGAAATAAGGAATCCAAAGAGAAAACCGACCAGGAAAATAGATCATTGGTGGATCAAAAGACTCGACTCATAGAGGATGGTAAAAAGGTCAAAGGATAAACCCACTTTTACTGAAGGCGAAACTACCAACATTCACCGAAGGTAGAAAGAGAAAATAATAAAAACACCGATGTTTATTGATGGTGGGATACCAATGTTCACTTAAGGTAGAGATACAAAATCATTTACGTTCACTGACGATGAACTACGAACATTCATTGAAGGTAGAGAGAAAATATATCATAGCACCGTCGTTCACTGATGATGAACTACCAACGTTCACTGACGGTAGCAAAAAGATAACAATCACCAACTTTCACTGATGGTGATCTACCAACTTTCATTGAAGGTAGAAGGAAAATATATCATAGCACCGCCATTCATTGACGATGAACTACCAACGTTCACTGATGGTGATCTACCAACTTTCATTAAAGGTAGAAGGAAAATATATCATAGCACCGCCATTCATTGATGATGAACTACCAACGTTCACCGAGGGTAGCAAAAAGATAACAATCATCAACTTTAACTGATGGTGATCTACCAACTTTCACTGGCGGTAGAAGGAAAGTATATCATAGCACCGCCGTTCACTGACGATGAAGTACCAACGTTCACTGAGGGTAGAAAAAAACATAACAATCACCAACTTTCACTAATGGTGACCTACCAACTTTCACTGAAGGTAGAGAGAAAATATATCATAGCACCGCCGTTCACTGACGATGAACTACCAATGTTCACTGAGGGTAGCAAAAAGATAACAATCACCATCTTTCACTGATGGTGATCTACCAACTTTCACTGAAGGTAGAGAGAAAATATATCATAGCATTGTCATTCACTGACAGTGAACTACCAACGTTCACTGAAGGTAGTAAAAAGATAACAAGTTTTTCCCAAAATTATAGCGTTTCACCTATAACGGGTCTCGACTTCTTCTTTATCCGAGGCACTCTTCCTGGGAAGGGTAATATATAAGCTGTCTCAAATAAAGAGACTACCACTTACAAAGATCTCACAATGAATTGTCTCTGCGATATTGAGAGACTTGCCATCCACTGGAGCAATTTGACAACAAACTGCAAACTATCCGCTTATAGAAAAGTTAGCAAAAAGGTACCGTCTACTTTTATGGGGAAGTACAAGTTTATCAAATAAAGAGACCTGCTACTTGTTGTTATAGGAAGGATTCTAAAAATGACTTTCTGGGGAAAGCAATATGGATTCCTGGGGAAAGAGATATGACTTCCTGGGAAAGGAAATATGACTTCATGGGGAATGAAATATGACTTCCTGGGGAGATGCCAACATATCCCTCCCGAGGAGATAAAAGTCTTGTCGTGCAAAATAAATGCACATTCTCAAACCAAGGCTCGAAGCTTGCAGAAATCCAAAGTAATAATATTGATGGGAATCAAAGATTTAAACCAGAAATAAACTGGAGTGAAACAGTCAACAAAAATACATCATTTGAGAAATAAACTCAAGAGGGAAACCCAAACTATCCCAACAAAGAGTTGTATGGGAAGGCTAAAGCAAAAATCTTCCACGAGGGATAACTCAGTGGGGAAATTGAAAGAATATACACTTTCTGCTTAAGGCTAAAACTCTATTGGAAAGAGGACAACACAACTCTGCAAAACAGGGCAATATGTCAACAAAATAATTAACGAATGTTAATGAGCAATGATTTGCTAAATTTAACTATGCATGATGTATGTATGAATGTATGCGTGTTATCATGTATATGCTGACAAAACAGACATATATTACTAGGGATAACCAGACCAAACCAACTCTGGCACAAACAACACTCGGTTAAATCACATCCAAGATGAACATTTCGTAAGAAAAATAAGCACCAACTGAGGAAGCAAAATCATATTTTGCGGCTTAACTTCACTGGGGAGGAACATAATCCAGAAGTAAACAAATCATAGAGACAAAACAATATAGATACAAGGATATAACATCTTCTCCAGGTTTCCAAGGGGAATAGCACTCAGACTTCAATGGGAAAACAAATGCTTTCACAGTCCGCACTTCTACTGGGGATTGAAATACTGATTTCAAATAAGGCAGATGGAAATCATATCGGCAAAACATCAACTGAGGATCTCGAGCTGACTTCAGTGAAGAAATATCATGCAGACTCCACTAGTGGAGATAATGCCTCATTATCGAGATATCAGCTGGGGACCTCGTGCTGACTTTATTGGGGAGGTCAATACGACATCGAAAAGAGGAAACCAAGATACGTTCTTCACTGGGGAAAACAGAGATACGTTCTTGAGTATCGAGAGTAAGCATTGCACCAACTTCTCTAGGGAAAAGTATGAAACCTCATGGGGATAACATCTTGGGGAGTTAAGAAGTAAATCATTACAACAAGAAATTAATATTATGGGGATTTTAAATCAAACCTAGTACCTGGCGGGTGAAAACCCAAAAAACTGAAAAATGCCTCAACACTTCTTAAATAAAACATTGCCCTTGCCTGATTATCGGGAAATCAAACAAAATGAAAGTACTTCCGAAAGGGAGATGCTTCGTAAATGAGTCCAACTCAGCATGCACGGGGAGAAAAGCCTTTCATTAAATAAGCAAGGCCTTCTCTGGGTAATCTCGAATTAAGTCTTCATATCACACAAACCTATTCCAACAAAAAGATGCCCTGGAATAGCTTTCCTGGGGAATCAAGAAGTCAACATTATAGAAAAAGGTCAAACTCATGGGGATTTTAAATCAAACCCAACACCTGGCGGATAAAAACCCAAAAGTTGACAACTGTCTCAACACTTCTTAGAAAATATATTGCCCTGTCCAACTTCTTGGGAAATAAATATCAACAATAATGCCAATACTGCAAAAAGAGCGACATTTTGTAAATAATTCCATCTCAGCACACCAAGGAGACAAGACCTTTCTTCATATGAGAGAAGACTTTGGTGGAGAATCTGGGATAGAGGCCTCAGACCATGAAAACCCAAAAATCATAAAAATGAACCAAGGCTTGACTGGGAACACTGGGATCACAAACCTGATACCGCACCTTACACCAATTGGTATTGTCTTTAATAAAAACACACATACTAGCGAAAATAACCTGACAAAACCTTTCCAGGGAAAACAAAACTTCCCAAATTTAGTGAAGTTTATCCATTCCTGGGATCACCAATTTTTGTTTTCCTCTTGAATCATAAAATCTAAAGTAAAAGTAAGTTGTAAGTTCTTTTTGAAAAATAATATTGTTATTTAATCTTTTTGCTTTTAAAATTATTATCAATAATAAATGGAGTCTTTGTAAGCTGAATAAAAATAATAACTACAAAGAATTGGGTAAAAGCTCAAATTTTATTGATAGAATGGTCGTCTGCGAATGGCGAGACTCCACGGATAATTACAAAGTTTGGAAAATGGTAATATATAATGGAAAAGATACATTGAGATACAATGACCACTTTTCCCTCTAAGAACTTTGAAATTCTGAGCAGCAGCTTCTGTTGAAGTATGGCGAGAATCCGAGAACATTGTTGCTTCAATGATCATGTCTTGTTTGATGCAGTTACTTGCCAAGAATGTCCCTAACTTTTGCCTAAGCTGCCCTTACGGGTTTTCAAATTAGCGGGAAATTTTATTCTGTTTATGTCTCTAATTTTTCCTAGACCACCCTTTCGGGTTTTAGGCCTACTGAGATGCTCCTTTTTGCCTAAGCCGCCCTTTCAGGTTTTCAACTTAGCGAGATGTTCTTTTATTTCTTTAGGAGAATTATTTCTTGACTGCATTAGCATTCATGGGACGTGGGAACTCCTCACCATCCATAGTTTCAAGAATTAATGCACCGCCAGAGAAGGCTTTCTTGACAACATATGGGCCTTCAAAATTGGGAGTCCACTTGCCCCTAGAATCAGCGTTAAAAGACATGATCTTCCTGAGCACGAGGTCACCTTTTCTTAATTCACGAGGTTTGACCTTTTTATCAAAAGATTTCTTCATTCTCTTCTAATATAACTTCCCATGACACAAAGTCGTCATTCTCTTTTCTTCGATCAAATTCAACTGGTCAAACCTGTTCTGGACCCATTCAGCCTCTGACAGCATGGTTTCCGTTATCACACGTAAAGAGGGAATCTCAACCTTGATTGAGCACAACTTCCATTCCATACACAAGGGAGAATGGGGTTGCTCCTGTTGAAGTGTGGATAGTTGTCTGATACCCATGCAAAGCAAAAGGGAGCATTTCATGCCAATCTTTATAAGTAACAACCATCTTCTGGATGATCTTCTTGATATTCTTATTAGCAGCTTCAACAGCCCTGTTCATCTTCGGCCTGTACGGAGATGAATTGTGATGGTCAATCTTGAATTATTCACACAGTTTTGTCATCATCTTATTTTTCAGATTTGAGCCATTATCGGTGATAATTCTACTTGGCACACCATGTAACACCCCGTTTTCAATTAATTGATTTATTTAAATTTGGGAATTTATTTTATTAGAATTAATAAAATAAAAAGAATTATTTATTTTGGAGTATTTGAGGAAAATAAAAGAAATAAGGAATATTGGGATTTTTATGTTATTGGGCTTAGATGTTGTTAGTAAAGAGTGGGGGTGCAGAGAAATAAAGTTATGTTTGGGACTTAGGCCATTTTCTCATTTTTGGTTTTCACGTAAGAACAGAAGTTGGAATTTGGGAAAATAGAGCTCTGAAGAACGGAGAACGAAGAACATCGCTCAAGAACTCAAAGCTGCTAATTGATAAGGTAAGGGGGGTTTATACTCGATTTATATTTGTTTATGGGTTTATGTACGGTTGATTCGAGTAATCGTAGGAAATCCCAATTGTTAGATGTTTCTAGGGATCGATAACCTTAGGATTGAACTTTGTTAGAAAAGGTTTAAGTTCCCGATTTTTATGAATCAATTAGAGACTTTAGGTTCCTATGATGGATTGGATGTCTTTGTACTATATTGCACCGCCGTAGAGAGGTATTTTCGTGCAAAAAAATGGGTATATGAGCTGCTGCAAAAACAGAAAAATTGGGTTCGCACTCATCAACACGGGCGCGTTGATTTACGCGGGCACCCGTGTTGATTCACTGTAATGCTGATGAAAAAGTGTTTTCTGGCCATAATTCAACACGGGCGTGTTGATTAACACGGGCGCCCGTGTTGATTCACTGTGTTGGCATAAAAATGGGTTTTCTGGGCACAATTCAACACGGGCCGTGTTGATTTACACGGGCGCCCGTGTTGATCCCCTGTTTTGTCAAAAAAACGTGTTTTTCTGGACACATTTCCACACGGGCAGTGTTGTTTTACACGGGCACCCGTGTTAAACCTCCTGTGTTGGTTTTTAAACTATGTTTTCCATGCATGTTGTTAAGTACGGATTGATCCGGTTGTGATGTGCAGTGTTTGACATGTTTTGAATATGTGTTTATTGAATTCCTAGTGTTGATTGATGTGTGTATCGAATAACGATTGTATGTTATGATACCAACACTATGTGGATCTTATTGTCATGCTTTTAGATGATGTTATCAAGCATGAATTATGATATAACTTGATATGATTGATGTTTAATAGTATGCTGAGTGGTTACATGCTATTCCTATCATGTTATGTTTGATATTGTTGATGTGCATGATATGTTGATTGATGTTCATAGTATGCTGAGTGTTACATACTTACATATCATGTTGCATTTGTTAATTCCCATTGTGTGGAATTAACATGGTGGCCAATATACGTGTCCGCGATATAATGGAACGTTGAGGTGGTAGCCGTGTCCGCGATATAATGGAACGGTGAGTTATCCGTGACCCGCGATTTAATGGGGCGGTGAAGTGGTACCACATGCATGGGTGTGTTGCATTACTCGAATATAACATGAATGGATGATTTTTCCAATGTTATATTTGATTGTTTGTATGCACGTATGATTTGATAAATGGTTGATGATGTTTGATGAATATTTGCAAATATGAAAGGCAATATGTCATGGATATATGAATTGTAAAGGTTTCGTAAACTATGAAATATGCTAATTATTGGGTGATGCTTATGATTTCGTGAATTGATTGTTATGAATGTATAACCAAATGTATATTTGAGAAGCTCACCCTTACTGTTGAATATTTCAGATTGAGGAGCTTCGCTCAGGTGCTTGGCGAAGGCTTATCGTGTCTAGTTTAGTTTCGTTTTAGTATGTCCGGGTCATGCTCTGATAGTTGTAACTCCGGGAACGTTTGGTTGTCGAGCTGCTTTAGTCAGACTCGTTTATTTTCTTTTAATTGTTATAATATGACGTTGACTTTTCCAGGTGTTAATCCCTGATGATTTTGGAAAAATATTATAACATTTGATTTTATTAAATAAATTATTCCGCTGTGTAGACATGTATGAGTTACCACTAAAATTATGCATGACAGGAATTTATTTTATTAAAAGAGAATTGTAGCATTCCTCGATTATTACATGTACTCTGAGTTTATAATTTTTAATATTTGCGAAAATTATATGCAGGGTTTTAGAGGGTGTTACAATAGTGGTATCAGAGCATAGTCGGTCGTTGTGACCAGAGTCTTGAGTCAGTCATTCCTTTTCGTATGCGACTAGTGCAAGGTAACACTGTCGATACTGTATTCTGATGTGGAGTATGTTTTAATTCTCAGGAATATGGCTGGAAGAGGTAATGGACGAAATGATGCTGCACTAGCTGAGGCTTTGGGGATGTTAGCTGGTGTACTTGCTGGAAACCCAACTGGAGGCGTGATTGGTGCTGATAGGCAATTGGGAAATTTCCAGAGGAACAATCCTCTGTTGTTCAAAGGTACACATGACCCCGAAGGTGCTCAGAAGTGGCTGAAGGAAATCGAAAGGATTTTCCGTGTGATCGATTGTGCTGAAGATCTGAAAGTCAGATATGGTACGCATATGTTGGCAGAAGAGGCCGACGACTGGTGGGTTGCCACAAGGACTGAAATGGTTCAGGATGGAGAGGCACTGACTTGGGCTAACTTCAGAAGGGCTTTTCTGAGGAGGTACTTTCCTGAAGATGTTCGGGGAAGAAAGGAAATTGAATTTTTGGAGCTTAAGCAGGGCAATCTGACTGTTAGTGAGTATGCTACTAAGTTCACTGAGCTGGCAAAGTATTATGCACACTACAACAATGATGAGGCTGGAGAATTCTCTAAATGTATCAAATTTGAGAATGGTCTCCGAGATGAGATTAAGCAGGGAATCAGGTACCAGCGCATTCGTAGATTTTCTGATCTGGTGGATTGTAGCAGAATCTTGGAAGAAGATATTACCAAGAATCGGTCGTCTCACTCTCGTGGGGCTGTTGATAAAAGAGGGAAGCAACATATGGACCGTGGCAAGCCATATGGTAGAGATAACCAGAGATCAGGCGGTTGGAAAAGGCCTAGTGGGGGAGATTCTAAGGCTCCTATCAGATGCTACAGGTGTGGTGAGTCTGGTCATCACATTCGAGATTGCAAGAGTGATGAGAAGAAGTGCTATAAATGTGGAAAGGCTGGTCATTTGTCTATTGATTGCAAAGGGAAGTCTGTTACTTGTTACAATTGTGGCGAAGAAGGTCACATTCGTCCGCAGTGTCCTAAGCCTAGGAAGGATCAGTCAGGTGGAAAAGTGTTTGCTTTGTCTGGATCTGAGACTACCCCAGAGGATCGATTGATTAAAGGTACGTGTTTTATTCATGGCACACCTTTAGTTGCAATTATTGATACTGGTGCAACTCATTCTTTCATTTCTTTGGATTGTGCTGAGAGGTTGAAACTGGACATATCTGGTATGCGAGGTAGCATGGTTGTTGATACTCCTGCATCGGGTTCAGTGACAACTTCACTCGTATGTAGGAATTGTCCTATTGAGATTTTTGGTAGAGGTTTCGGTATGGATTTAGTGTGCCTACCGCTTGAACAAATTGATATTATCCTTGGGATGAACTGGTTGGAATTTAACCGGGTTCATCTGAACTGCTTTGCTAAGACGGTGATTTTCCCAGAAGCAGTTGGTGTCGAGAATTTGACTATGACTGCTAGGCAGGTGCAAGAAGCAATGGAAGATGGTGCTAATGTGTTTATGTTACTTGCTTCGTTAGATGCAACAGGAAAGGTCAGGAGTAGTGAATTGCCAGTGGTGTGTGATTTTCCAGAAGTCTTTCCTGATGATGTTGGCGAGTTACCTCCTGAGAGAGAAGTGGAATTTTCTATAGATTTAATTCCTGGTACGAGACCGGTGTCGATGGCGCCATATCGTATGTCTGCGTCTGAATTGGCTGAATTGAAGAGTCAGTTGGAAGATTTACTGGAGAAGAAGTTTATTCGTCCAAGTGTTTCGCCTTGGGGTGCTCCGGTATTGTTGGTTAAGAAGAAAGAAGGTTCTATGAGACTGTGTGTTGATTACAGGCAATTGAACAAGGTAACCATTAAGAATCGGTACCCGTTACCGAGGATTGATGATTTAATGGATCAGTTAATTGGAGCCAGTGTATTCAGTAAGATTGATTTGAGATCTGGATATCATCAGATTCGTGTGAAAGCGGAAGATATTCAAAAGACTGCTTTTCGAACGAGGTATGGGCATTATGAATATTCTGTTATGCCGTTCGGAGTTACTAATGCACCTGGTGTTTTCATGGAATATATGAATAGGATTTTTCACCCATATCTGGATAAGTTTGTTGTGGTTTTTATTGATGACATTCTGATTTATTCCGAGAATGACGAAGAGCATGCGGAACATCTCAGAATTGTGTTAGAGTTGTTGAAAGATAAGAAGTTGTATGCTAAGTTGTCCAAATGTGAGTTCTGGATGAATGAAGTTAGTTTTCTTGGACATGTGATTTCTAAGAATGGTATTGCAGTGGATCCTACGAAAGTAGAAGCGGTATCTCAGTGGGAAGCGCCGAAGACTGTTTCGGAAATCATAAGTTTTCTTGGTCTTGCAGGTTATTACAGAAAGTTTATCGAAGGATTCTCAAAGTTAGCATTGCCGTTGACGAAGTTGACTCGTAAAGGACAAGCGTTTATTTGGGATTCTGATTGTGAGAAAGGTTTCCAAGAATTGAAGCGGAGATTGACAAGTGCTCCTATTCTGATTTTTCTGAATCCGGTGGAATCTTTTGTGGTCTATTGTGATGCATCTCTGTTGGGTTTAGGTGGTGTTTTAATGCAGAATCAGCAGGTAGTTGCGTATGCTTCGAGACAGTTGAAGGTTCATGAAAGGAACTATCCTACTCATGACTTAGAGTTGGCAGCAGTTGTGTTTGTCTTGAAATTGTGGAGACATTATCTGTATGGTTCGAGGTTTGAAGTGTATAGTGATCATAAGAGTTTGAAGTATCTTTTCGATCAGAAAGAGCTTAATATGAGGCAAAGAAGGTGGTTGGAATTTCTCAAAGATTATGATTTTGGTTTGAATTACCATCCTGGTAAGGCAAATGTGGTTGCAGATGCTTTGAGCAGGAAATCCTTGCATATGTCTATGATGATGGTTCGTGAATTGGATTTAATTGAGCAATTCCGAGATTTGAGTTTGGTTTGTGAAAGTACTCCGAAGTGTGTTCGTTTGGGTATGTTGAAACTTACTAGTGGTATTCTAGAAGAGATCAGGATCGGGCAGAAATCCGATGTTAATTTAGTTGATAAATTGACATTGATCAACCAAGGTCAAGGTGGTGAATTTAGGATTGATGAAAATGATGTTATGAGATTTGGCGATAGAGTTTGTGTTCCTGATGTCGCAGAAATCAAGAAAAGTATATTAGAGGAAGGACATCGCAGTGGGATGAGCATTCATCCGGGTGCCACGAAAATGTATCATGATTTGAAGAAATTGTTTTGGTGGCCAAGAATGAAAAAGGAAATAGCTGAATTTGTGTATGCATGTTTAATCTGTCAGAAATCGAAGATTGAGCATCAAAAGCCGTCTGGGTTTATGCAACCGATGTTTATTCCAGAATGGAAGTGGGATAGTATTTCTATGGATTTCGTATCTGGGTTGCCAAGGACTCCTATGAATTGTGAAGCGATATGGGTCGTTGTGGATAGGTTGACTAAGTCTGCTCATTTTATACCGGTGCGAATGGATTACTCGATGGAGAGATTGGCACAGTTGTATATTGAGAAAATAGTGAGTTTGCATGGAGTTCCTTCTAGTATTGTGTCAGATAGAGATCCGAGGTTCACTTCGAAATTTTGGGAAGGATTGCAGAAGGCTTTGGGTACTAAGTTGAGATTGAGTTCAGCTTACCATCCTCAGACTGATGGACAGACGGAGAGGACGATTCAATCGTTGGAAGATTTATTGCGTGCTTGTGTTTTAGAGAAAGGTGGAGCTTGGGATAGCTATTTGCCATTGATTGAGTTTACTTATAACTATAGTTACCATTCGAGTATTGGTATGGCTCCGTTTGAGGCATTGTATGGTAGACGGTGTAGGACGCCTTTGTGTTGGTATGAATCTGGAGAGAGTTCGGTAATTGGGCCAGAGATTGTTCAGCAGACTACCGAAAAGATCAAATTGATTCAAGAGAAGATGAGAGCTTCTCAGAGTCGTCAGAAAAGCTATCATGATAAGAGGAGTAAGAATTTAGAATTTAGTGCTGGAGATCATGTGTTGATGAGAGTTACTCCGATGACGGGTATTGGTCGGGCGTTGAAGTCTAAGAAGTTGACTCCGCGTTTTATTGGTCCGTTTCAGATTACGGAAAGAGTTGGAGAAGTTGCTTATCGCATTGCTTTACCTCCGAGACTTGCGAATTTGCACAATGTTTTTCATGTTTCTCAGTTGAGGAGATACATTCCAGACCCATCTCATGTAATCCAAATAGATGATGTACAGGTAAGAGATAACCTGACAGTAGAAGCATTGCCTATGAGGATAGAAGATCGGGAAGTGAAACAGTTAAGAGGTAAAGAGATAGCATTAGTGAAGGTTGCTTGGGGAGGTCCAGCAGATGGAAATATCACTTGGGAGCTGGAGAGCCAGATGAAAGAGGCTTATCCGGAGCTGTTCGTCTAAGGTATGTTTTCGAGGACGAAAACTCTTTTAGTGGGGGAGAGTTGTAACACCCCGTTTTCAATTAATTGATTTATTTAAATTTGGGAATTTATTTTATTAGAATTAATAAAATAAAAAGAATTATTTATTTTGGAGTATTTGAGGAAAATAAAAGAAATAAGGAATATTGGGATTTTTATGTTATTGGGCTTAGATGTTGTTAGTAAAGAGTGGGGGTGCAGAGAAATAAAGTTATGTTTGGGACTTAGGCCATTTTCTCATTTTTGGTTTTCACGTAAGAACAGAAGTTGGAATTTGGGAAAATAGAGCTCTGAAGAACGGAGAACGAAGAACATCGCTCAAGAACTCAAAGCTGCTAATTGATAAGGTAAGGGGGGTTTATACTCGATTTATATTTGTTTATGGGTTTATGTACGGTTGATTCGAGTAATCGTAGGAAATCCCAATTGTTAGATGTTTCTAGGGATCGATAACCTTAGGATTGAACTTTGTTAGAAAAGGTTTAAGTTCCCGATTTTTATGAATCAATTAGAGACTTTAGGTTCCTATGATGGATTGGATGTCTTTGTACTATATTGCACCGCCGTAGAGAGGTATTTTCGTGCAAAAAAATGGGTATATGAGCTGCTGCAAAAACAGAAAAATTGGGTTCGCACTCATCAACACGGGCGCGTTGATTTACGCGGGCACCCGTGTTGATTCACTGTAATGCTGATGAAAAAGTGTTTTCTGGCCATAATTCAACACGGGCGTGTTGATTAACACGGGCGCCCGTGTTGATTCACTGTGTTGGCATAAAAATGGGTTTTCTGGGCACAATTCAACACGGGCCGTGTTGATTTACACGGGCGCCCGTGTTGATCCCCTGTTTTGTCAAAAAAACGTGTTTTTCTGGACACATTTCCACACGGGCAGTGTTGTTTTACACGGGCACCCGTGTTAAACCTCCTGTGTTGGTTTTTAAACTATGTTTTCCATGCATGTTGTTAAGTACGGATTGATCCGGTTGTGATGTGCAGTGTTTGACATGTTTTGAATATGTGTTTATTGAATTCCTAGTGTTGATTGATGTGTGTATCGAATAACGATTGTATGTTATGATACCAACACTATGTGGATCTTATTGTCATGCTTTTAGATGATGTTATCAAGCATGAATTATGATATAACTTGATATGATTGATGTTTAATAGTATGCTGAGTGGTTACATGCTATTCCTATCATGTTATGTTTGATATTGTTGATGTGCATGATATGTTGATTGATGTTCATAGTATGCTGAGTGTTACATACTTACATATCATGTTGCATTTGTTAATTCCCATTGTGTGGAATTAACATGGTGGCCAATATACGTGTCCGCGATATAATGGAACGTTGAGGTGGTAGCCGTGTCCGCGATATAATGGAACGGTGAGTTATCCGTGACCCGCGATTTAATGGGGCGGTGAAGTGGTACCACATGCATGGGTGTGTTGCATTACTCGAATATAACATGAATGGATGATTTTTCCAATGTTATATTTGATTGTTTGTATGCACGTATGATTTGATAAATGGTTGATGATGTTTGATGAATATTTGCAAATATGAAAGGCAATATGTCATGGATATATGAATTGTAAAGGTTTCGTAAACTATGAAATATGCTAATTATTGGGTGATGCTTATGATTTCGTGAATTGATTGTTATGAATGTATAACCAAATGTATATTTGAGAAGCTCACCCTTACTGTTGAATATTTCAGATTGAGGAGCTTCGCTCAGGTGCTTGGCGAAGGCTTATCGTGTCTAGTTTAGTTTCGTTTTAGTATGTCCGGGTCATGCTCTGATAGTTGTAACTCCGGGAACGTTTGGTTGTCGAGCTGCTTTAGTCAGACTCGTTTATTTTCTTTTAATTGTTATAATATGACGTTGACTTTTCCAGGTGTTAATCCCTGATGATTTTGGAAAAATATTATAACATTTGATTTTATTAAATAAATTATTCCGCTGTGTAGACATGTATGAGTTACCACTAAAATTATGCATGACAGGAATTTATTTTATTAAAAGAGAATTGTAGCATTCCTCGATTATTACATGTACTCTGAGTTTATAATTTTTAATATTTGCGAAAATTATATGCGGGGTTTTAGAGGGTGTTACACACCATACCGACATATGAGATTATTCTTAATGAAGGCTACCACCTGCTTAGTAACATTAGCATATGAAGCAACTTCCACCCATTTGGTGAAATAATCAATTTCTACCAAGATAAAACGATGTCAATTTGAAGCTTTGGGTTCTATCATTCCAATCATATCAATACCCCGCATAGAGAAAGGACACGGGGAAGAAATAACATTTAGAAGTTTCGGAGGCACAAGAATCTTGTCCGCATAAATCTGGCATTTATGGCACTTCTTTTCAAATTTATAACAACCAGATTCCATTGTCAGCTAATAGTAACCTGCCCTTAGTATCTTTTTAGCCATAGAATGTCCATTGGCATGAGTGCCAAATGAACCTTCGTGAATCTCATGCATCAACATGTCTGCTTTGTGTCTATCCACGCATCTGAACAAGACCATGTCATAATTTATCTTGTCCAACACATTTTCACTGAGGAAGAAGCTGCCATCCAATCTTCTCAATGTCTTTCTATCTTTATTCAAAGCACCAATTTGGTATTCCCGAGTCTGGAGAAAATTATTGATATCGTAATACCAAGGTTTCTCATATGCTACCTCTTTTGTTGTAAACACATGAGCGGGCATATCCAGTCGCCGAACTATAATTCGAGGTATATCATTCCAAGTATTCACTTGATACATAGAAGCCAGAGTTGCCAAAGCATCCGCCATTCGACTTTTGTCTCTAGGGATGTGATGGATTTCAACTTTATTAAAGAAAGGTAACAATCTTCTAGCATAATCTTTGTAAGGGATCAAGCCGGGGTGACGAGTACCCCACTCTCCTTTAATCTGATTTATAACCAAAGCTGAATCGCCATACACATCTAGAATTTTAGTTGAGATCAATAGCTTCCTCGAGACCCATGATGCAAGCCTCATATTCTGCCATATTATTAGTATAATCAAATGTCAACCTTGTAGTAAAATTAATGTGTGATCCATGTGAAGTGACAATCATAGCACCAATTCCTTTATCATAAGCATTCACAACTCCATCAAATATCATACTCCAGCAAGATTCAGAATTAGGACCTTCTTCAAGCAATGGTTCATCATAATCTTTCACTTTCAGAAACATCACATCCTCATCGGGGAAATCATACTTCATAGAATGATAATCATCAACTGGTTGGTGAGCAAGATAATCTGCCAACACACTACTTTTAATAGCTTTTTGAGTGCGGTATTCAATGCCATATTCAGATAACAGCATTTTCCAGCTGGTAATTGTTGCACCGCAAAATTTACCCTCTTGATTTAGGCTTATGTTTCATCATGAACATCATATTTCATTGCATTCATACATTGTGATAGGATCAAAGTACTTTGGTTATCAAGTTTTCCTCAAGCTTTGAAGGTTGATTGCATTGACAAGTTGCTTAAGTAGAATCTTATCATCTAAACCTTTGAATCTTTCAAGATCAAAAGTTAATGCATATCTCAAGATGCTTTATTCATCTCTTTGGATCCCCCATAGGATTGGAGTTTGTGTTTGATTATAAAAGGGAATCATTCCTTTGATTCACCAGTCAATTTAGGGTTTTTCTTGATTAAGGCTATTGATCAATGAACATGTCTTGATTTGGAAGCCACAACATCTCATTGGCATTTAAAAAAATCTTTGCACAAGGAATTGGTCATGATGCCCGGAGGATTTGAAGTTTTGAAGATGATTCATTAATCTCCTAAGGTGTTAATCAAATATAGGGTTTGTGTTTTTATCAGGTTTTCTTGAGAATTTTGAAGTGAAACTTTGTACATGGCCTCTACATATTTGGAAGATCATATGTGGGAAGTTTTTATCATCAATTTTGAAGGGAAGTGAATCAATTGATTCAAAGGGGCAAAATGGTCATTTTGGTCAAAATCAATCAAAGTCAAGGTTGACCAAGTGAACTTTTAGCCAATCATCAATTAAAGTATGCACTTTTCATATTTCAAGTCCATTTTGGTCATTGGATCAAATAGATTGAGGTTTGGGTTGAAACTTGTTATTGAAGAAACCCTAAAAGTTTCTAATTTTGGAAAATAAGGACTTAATTTCAAAAATTCATATTTTATTCACCATTGATCAAGAAAATGAAAATGAAGCATGCTTGGAAAGCTAAGAGGATGATCTTTCATCTCCTTTTGGTCTCATGTCCAAATTGCAAGGAATCAAGAATTATGGTATTTTGAAATCACAAAATTATAGGTCATTTTCCAAAATTAATGAATTTCAAGATAAATTTTGATGACCTTAATGGATTCAATTGCAAAAACTATAAACTAAGGGATTGTAGATATTTTAAATACCTTCCCAAATTATATTAATTTGTGTCAAAATTCAAAAAAATGAGAAAGTTATGGACTTTGGAATTTTGAGGCATTTTATTGAAACTTGACAAACATGCAAAATGGCCATTTCTTGCAAACTCAAGTTTTAGCCATTCCTTTTGCTTCTAATCAAGCCCATGAGCAAATTGTAACATGTTGAGGCCTATCACACTCACCATTTCGTGCCACATTTGGTTTTGCACATGTTGGATTGGAAAAATCACAAACTTGCCCAAAATTGCAAAAACTCCAACACTTTCTGATCATGTGGAATTAAGGGCCAAGATTTTAAGGATGATCTTCTGAACTAATCTGGCCCACAAAATGCATAAGAGGCTAAAAAATGCACGAACAAATCACTTGATCCTGTGCACACTTCATTTTCTGCACAAATTTCCAATCCTGCCCTCCAACGGCTTTGAGGTCACATTTCCACTTCTATGCTCCTCTATAAACTCTATATAAGAAGAGGCAAGCTGGGTGGGGGAAGGAGGATGCTCCCATTGCAAGAATTTCAAATATGAGACTTCCATCCTTCTTCTGCAACTTGTTTCGATTCTCTTAATTCCTTAGTGTTTTCTTCAAAATTCTTGTGGATTCAGCTTCAGTAAAGGGAGTAGATCAAGTTAGTACCATTTGTTTGCATCTGGATTGAAGGAGACAGTAGAACACTTTTTGCCTTGAGGTAATAATCCTAAACTTCATCTTTCGAGATGTACTTGTTTATTGAGGTGTTTGAGCTTGGATTAGTATTCATTGATGTTGGTGGAATGTTTCTGAAGCTTTATAGTGTTTGATTTGGTGAAGAATGCATGTTTGAGTACCCTGAAACTTTCGATTCAGAATGATTTTGCTCATATTCGTGGCTTGATTGTGAACAATATGGTTGATGTTTCGATTTGATTCAAATTTCATAATGAAGTATGAAATGCTGGCTTTAATTTGCACTTGATTTCATGAAAATTGATGTAGAAATGAGTATGTATGACATATCTGAACATGAGCCCTAGAACAAGTCTTGCACGCGTTTTTGAGTTTGTCCGGAGTTTGAAGATGATGTGGTGGTGTATTCTGATTGGTCCATTTGAATATTTAATTTATTTGAATTATTTGTTTTATTAGGAATTATGTTTGATTTTATTTTGTGATCAAAACATTTTAAAAAATCATAAAAAATTTACCATAGGCCAATAATATTTTCTAGTATTTGTCATATTTTTTTGGAATTTTTTAAAAATGTTTTGATTGGTTTAAAATTTCATAGGTTTAATTTTTTAATTTTTCAAAGATTATTTTTATTTTAATAGTTCCTTTGATCTAAAAATTTCATAAAAAATGTTTTGGACTCACAAAAAAATCTCATAAAAAATGTTTAGCATATTTTCTATTTTTTATTAAAATTTAATTTGAGAAGTTTATTTTAAATTTTTGCTTTATAATTTTTATTTAATACTTCCATTAATTCAAAAATTCCCAAAAAAATCATGTAAGCTTGTTTTTAATCATGGAGTCTGAATATAATTTCATTTTTGACCTTTTGGTGATTTTTGGCTAGGGTTTGCATTTTTGCCATTAAATAATAGTTTAACTGTTAATTCAAAAATTTCACAAAAAATCAGGGATGTGTGTTTTTAATTCTAATATTTGAATATAATTTTGTTTGGACATTTTTATGACTTTTTGATCAAAGTTCAATTTTTGAGATGTGAATATTTGTTAATTGATTAACTGTTTGAATTTGATTGTATTTTTGACTTTTCTTTAATTAAAAAAATGTAAAAAAATATGCTTTCTGACATTTAGGGTTTCTTGGTGATTTGTATGATCTTGGTTTAAATTGTTTGAATTTTGATCTTACTTAATCAATAATTGAGATTAAAAGTTAAAAATTAGGGTTTTGTTGCTTATGGTGCAAGTTTCATTTTCAAAACCACTATGCCTTGGATTTTCAATAGAATTCAAGTCTTGATTAGGGTTCATGAATGGGTTGAGGATCTGAAAACCATTTTTCTTGAATTATTTATCTTGGTTTGACATTTTTCCATAAAATATTTTAAAAACTTGACTAGTTTGGTAGTTTTGCCAACTAGTTTTGAACTTTGGGCCTCATTTGACCCCCTCCTCAATCATTCATGAACATAAGACTTTCTTTCTGACTTCTACACACTTCAAATATGTTAAGATGTTTTTGGTTTGAATTATGGATCCTTGTTTCTATTTTTGATGTATTTTTGAAGTGAAGGTACCCAATTAATGTTGCATATCTTGTTGCAATTTGTTTGATGGCCAATGAACTTGAGTGAGGCCTATAATTGGGCACCTAATGATCATATTGATTCTTATTATCCATGATAGCTCAGGCCATTTCATTTAATGCCTCATGTTTGAATGTTTGAACCTTCTAATGCATTGTGTGGGATTCACCTTCTATTGTGCATGTGAGTTGTGGTTGAATTAATTGTACATGATTGAAATATGTTTGCCACTGACTTCCATGGTCTTTGATGTATTCTTTTCAAGCTCCCATGATCCTTGACTGATATTCAATTGTCAACTCAATATGGTGATAGAAAGGAGCAACATTCCTCTATTTCTTTTGACCTAATTGTGCATGTGCATGTTTCCTCTTGTCTATCATGTCTAATATTTGATAATTGTTATCATGTTGTGCTCACTTCATCTTGTTGCACCCATCCCTTATATGAGTCATCATTCACCTTATGGAATACTGACTTGTCTGTTGAATGTGCGAGGTACTTTGAGAAAGTTTCCACTTTTGGCTTAAGGCTATTGTGTTTCACTTTATTTGTGGAACACAATTTATTATATTGGCACCATTCTTATGCTTGGCATGTTTGATGGTTTATGCAGGATACACATACATATGATTGTGAATGCTATACATTTCCCCTGGGATCTGTTCATATTTGTTAAATTACTTACATCCTGATGGTGTAATTTTTTACCTGGTTTGTCTATTGATGCCAGCTTGCTCGAAGTTCTCTGGGTTTCTTTTATTCTTGCTCAGTTACTACAGATAGCTATCCGTTTGGTATTGCACTATTTCTTTTCATCCATCTTCATTATGTATAGTTCTTTGATTGCATGATGGGACCTCTGTTGCTGATATATGTCAGGAGGCCCTCTGGTTTTTGTCTGATGTATGTGTTGTGTTGATTTTGATTGATGAGTCACTCAATTTAGAAATTGAGATCACGACTTCACTCTCATTGCATGTTCCCTATAGGATGTTTATTTATTTTCTTCTTTAATTGTTGATCGATGAGTCACTCAATTTATAAATTGAGATCACGACTTCGCTCTCATTGCATGTTCCCTATAGGATGTTTATTGCTTTTCTTCTTTAATTGTTGATTGACGAGTCACTCAATTTAGAAATTGAGATCACGACATCGCTCTCATTGCATGTTCCCTATAGGATAGTTTTGGTAAGATTCTTTTAACATGTAATTTAGGGTAGGGTTTTCCTTTATCCTCCACCTTAGGGTCAACCACTGTATGATAACACTAGGGACAGTACTAGGCTAGTTTCCCTTAGTTGTTTTTCCTTTCTATGCATTCTGCACCTTAAAACAAAAACTATTTTTTTGGCAAATCATAGAAATATTTCCAATGAACTTAAACCTTTCTTCAGAGTAAAAGATACAAACCAATCTTACTTTGTCTGTGTGCCTCTTGGTTATGCTTTTAAACCTGGTTAATCGATGTTTCGCCATCGTACATTTGTTTGAAGCCGGTGTTTCACCATCGCACATGTTTGATTATCCTACTTTGTTCTCCATATCATTGTCAGGTGTGATTGCTTTGTCATCTGTTTTATTGATGTTTCGTCATCTTTGCCATGATATCTTTGTTACCTCTTAGTCGATGTTTCGCCATCGTACATTTGTTTGAAGTCGGTGTCTCGCCATCGCACATGTTTGATTATCCTACTTTGATTCTAAATATCATTGTCAGGTGTGATTGTTTTGTCATCTATTTTATTGATGTTTCATCATATTTTCCATGATATCTTGGTTACCTCTTAATCGATGTTTCGCCATCGTACATTTGTTTGAAGTCGGTGTTTCGCCATCGCACATGTTTGATTATCCTACTTTGATTCTCAATATCATTGTCAGGTGTGATTGTTTAGTCATCTGTTTTATTGATGTTTCTTCATCTTCGCCATGATATCTTTGTTACCTCTTAGCTGATGTTTCTCCATCGTACATTTGTTTGAAGCCGATGTTTCGCCATCGCACAAGTTTGATTATCCAACTTTGACTCTCAATGTCATTGTTAGGTGTGTTATTTTACCATTTGATGTCTCGCCATCTTTGACATGTTACTTTGTCATCATTTAGTTGATATTTTACCATCTCATTTGTTTGTTGTTTTATTCGGTGTTTCGCCATCTTGTTTGTTTTTGTTGTCTTAATTAAAAAATACAAACCAACCAAAACACATAAGCCTAACTACGGTTGATCTGATTCCTTAAAAGGGATACGTAGGCATTGGGGTAGGGCCCAACCGAGCACAATTTTTTTTCCCTACATTATTTTCTTTTTCCTTTCGCATGCATTCCCTTTTCAGTTGTAAGCCATAGACATAGTATTCGACCACACCCATTAGATTAGACAACAAGAGTGGATACTGTTGAGTACTATGGGCGTGTGGGGTGCTAACACCTTCCCCTCGTGTAACAGACTCCCTTACATGATATCTCGATCGAAAGATCGTGATTTCTCCCTTTTCAGGTTTTCTCGATGTTTACCTTTCCCTTTTGGCGGGATAAAAGACGTTCGGTGGCGACTTCATTGATGTTTCATTAACATCCAGATGATAGGTTCTGGCCGTGCGGTTTCAGCTGGCGACTTCACTTGGGATTGCTTGACCTCTTGCTGGTCCATCCCGGAGTCGATCCTAGCTCTTGTTTGTTTTCTTTTTGGGTGTTTATTTTACCTCTTTGCATATTTATCTGTTTGCATTGCATACTATGTGCGCTTTACTTTCTACATACTGGATTTGGCTGGACTGTTTGGATTCTGGATTCCTTGGTGGGTGGGTTGTTCAATGATGTAAAAGGCCTCATACCCAGGCTATGAGTGAATTCCATAGAAACTAGGAATAGAGTGGCCATGGAAGCTATGAGGTGGATGCTTTGTAGATCTGACCATGAGACCCATTACTTCAGAGGTAGTTTGGATAGGTATTATCATATGATGATACTGACATTCGAGCTCTTGTACTCTGATTTGGCTTTTAACCTTACCTTGACCTAGACTACACCCGTGAGAGGGACGGGAAAACTTTCCTTATAGGTACAGGTATTGTTGGTGACTTTGTGTTGTGAAGGTGACTCAGGTTCCCATGATAGTTTTGAAGCTTTGGGATTTTCTTTTGACCTTGAGTGGTGTTGTTCTGTAATGGTCCAGCCATGATCCAGTGTAAAACTTTGATCCTTTCATGTTGCATCATAGCATATTTATTTCTTAAAAAAAAATAATGTAAAAAAATAACTAGCATGCACATGTCATTTTCCAGGGACATTCAAGAGTCTTCTTTCTATCAGAAATCTCTAGCCTCCCTTCAAATGAGTTTGATTCAGTTTATGTTAAAGAGCCCACCAGGCATACTTTCTCTTATCAGATTCCTACCATTGATGTGTTCGAGTTGAAGAGGTTGAGTTTTTATCTGAAGGGTGATATTCTGAATAATTTCAACAAAAATTATGGTAATTTGCTACCAATTCTTAACACTTCAGTCGACCCAATGGCTTTGATCACTCTGTTCCAGTTCTATGACAAGGAATTACGGTGTTTTACTTTTCAAGATTATCAACTGGTTCCCACACTAGAAGAGTACACGTACCTACTTAATATCAAGTTGTCCGATGAAGTGCCTTTTGTCCAAGTGCCGGAGAAGCTGAAGTTCGAAATTATTGCTGAAATTCTTCATTTGAGTTGGAAAGAGGTGAAAGACAATTGGAAAACAAGTGAGGATACTTCAGGGGTTTATTTGGACTTCTTAGTGAAGAAAGTTGAGGACTGGGCAAAGAAAGGGAATTTGAGTAACTTCAGCACTCTGTTTTCTCTCATAATATACGAGATCGTTCTCTTCCCTCGCAAGAGAAATTTTGTTGATTTGACGGCTATTTTTGTTTTTAATAATAAGAACCCGGTACCGACACTCTTAGCAGATACTCTTTACACCATTCATTTCAGGCATGGAAAAGGTGGTAATGTAAGGTTATGTCATTCAATGTTGTATCAATGGTTTAAGTTGCATCTACCGGTAAGTGGCCCTTTCGTGGATACCAGGCATTCTCTCCGATGGTCATCAAGGCTTGTCAACCTTACTTCATTTGATATCCGATGGAATTATGACATGGGGGAAATACCAAGTGTTATCACTAGCTGCGAAGATTTTCCTAATGTTCCCCTCATAGGAACTAAGGGGTGTATCAACTATAATCATGTGCTTGCTTATCGTCAATTAGGATATGCAATGGATAGACCGCCAAAGGTAGAAGAGGTGTCTGAATCAGTGTATTTTGTTAGAGGAAGCGATCCTGTGATGTTGAAAAGAGTGACAAGTGCTTGGAAGGGAATTCACAATAAGGATAGAACTACTTTGGGCAAGAAGGTTCCTATTGCTAGGTTTCCTTACTTGGAATGGATTAGAGACAGGGTTAAGATTTTACGGTTGCCATTCGTAAGGTCGGCTCCTATATGTGAGCAACCTCCTACTGTTCTGAGTAACACGGTGCCTACCGAGGTGTTCACCCAGGTTCATGTTGAGAACATTCAACTTCGTGCAAAAGACCGTGAGGCAGGGATGAAACTCTATTGGGTAGATCAAGAAAGGGCCGACTTAGCTCGCAAACTCAAAGAAGCTCAAGGGGAAACTGCTGATGCGACCAGTTTTGGGAAGAGATCTCATGCTGAAATCGAAGAAGAATTGAGTAAGACTCAACAAGAGTGTCGGAAGCTTCAGGTATCTGAAAATAACTACAGAAAGAAGATTCAGAACTTGGAGAAACAGCTCAAAGACAAAGATGCTCAGCTTAAGAAGGAAGTAGCCCAGAAGCGTGTCGTAGAAGATCGGTTCCAAGAAAGTAAAGTGGTCCCATCACAACTTTTGAAGGAGAAAGTCATACTTGAAGAGTATTGTCAACATCTTGAAGCATGTCTTGTTCCAGAGATTTAGTTCTGTTATTTACTTTTGGGGTATTTGGTCACCCCCAGAATTGTTGGAAGGGACCATTTGATTGTTGTTATTATTATGTTTTTTTTGTTTTTTTGTTAAGACATGTATTTATTTGTTTATCATTATACTCTTAATTGTCCGAAGTCACTTGAATGACGTTTCTTTGTTTGTAAATAATTGAAGTGTTCGTCTTATTGTCCTTTTTTCCTTTGATTATATGCTTGATTATATTTAGTCGCACGCCGTGTTTGATGAATAAAAAGACTCTTGAATACCGGGAAATGACAAACATATCATGCACACCATGCATTTCATAACATTACAAGTTATCTCAAGAGGATATTCTTATTCTTCTGCTTTTCTTATTCATAATTCAAGACGATTACTCATCGGTATTCCACCAGAAACAATTTTCCAAGACAGATGGAACAGGTTCAAGCTGAACTCGCTGAAATGAGGGCCCAGATGGCTACTCAGATGACTCAGTTCATGAAGGTCATCACCAATGTGAATCGCCGACAAGAGGAACTGGCTGCCTTTGTCAACAACCTGCACCGCTATCTAGGGGATTGTGGAAATCAAGGGCTCTATCAGGACATTCTGTAGGATTGGGGGATGTGCAAGATCAGCCTGCTGGAAATTTTCACGGGATTCCTGGAAACCCTTTTGTGCGCAATGTAGGGCAGTTTCCCCCGTCTCCTGGACCTTGTCTTGTGGGGAACAGAAGAGTTAATCAAGGCGGTGTAAGGAATTATCAGGAGTAGGATTATAACTTTGACCAGGATGAAGATCAGTTTTCTGTTCGGCGTTCAGAGCCCGAAGTTCAGGTTGAGGATATGAAGAATCGGTTGTTGGAAGAACGTTTGAAGGCTATGGAAGGGAAAGGAGTCCTTGGTATGGATGCTAATGATCTCGGGTTGGTGTCTGGGGTGAAAGTTCATCCGAAGTCCAAGCCTCCAACATTTGAAAAATACAACGAAACATCATGTCCTGTTACTCATGCAACTGCTTATTTCTGAAAGATGTCAGTGCATACTGAGGATCAGGGGCTTTTGATTCACTTTTTCCAGGATAGCATATATGGGGCATCCCTGGAGTGGTACATGAAGTTGGAGAAAATTCTTATTCGTTGCTGGAATGATCTTGCTCGGGCTTTTGTCAAACATTACCAGTACAATGTGGATATGGCGCCTAATCGCACTCAGTTACAGAATATGTCACAGGGACCAAAAGAATCTTTCAAGGAATACACTCAAAAGTGGCGTGAATTGGATGCGAGGGTTCAACCTCCACTCATGGAGAGAGAACTCATTGATATGTTTATGAGAACCCTGCAAGGGCCATTCTATGAGCACATGATATGAAGTACTTCGACAGGATTTGTAGACTTGGTGATGGCTGGTGAAAGAATTGAAGTAGGTTTGAAATTGGGGAAAATCCAGATTGGAAGTTCTAGTGGCTCATCAGGAGGCAATAAGAAGCCATTCAACACTTACCCTAAGAAAATTGAAGGTGACACAAGCGCGGTTTACTCTCATAGAGGAAGAAGAGAGGATCGTCTGCACCAACAAATCAATGTTGTTTCTATTCCTGTTAACGCTCCTCCGTAGCAGAGACCGAATACAGTGCCTCATCAACAAAGGCAGCAAGATGCTCCCCGTCAGTATAATAATCAATAGCAGAGACAGCCGAGAAAATTTGATCCCTTGCCGGTATCTCTTACTGAAGCACTCCACCATTTGCTTGATTTGAAGTTGATCAGTTTGAGAAATATGCCACCACAACCCGAAAGACTTCCTGTTAACTATGATGCTAATGCAAGATGTGAATTCCATTCAGGCGGAGTTGGTCATTCTACTGACAATTACTTTGTGTTGAAATGCAAAGTAAAAGACTTGTTGGATGTTAAGGCAATTGAGTTTACCCCAGTGACTGGTCCGAATGTTACTCAAAACCCAATGCCTAGACATGGAGGGGGTGTTGTCAATATGATCGACGATAATGGTGAAATGTTGAATTTAATCATGAATGTGGAACAAGTAACTACTCTGTTATGGTATGTTAAGAGTTGTTTGCTTGACAATTCTATTTTCCCGAGTTGTACTTCAGAGTGTTCCAAGTAGAGGAAGGTTCCCTGCAGTTTAATAGGAAACCGAGCTACCGCGAGGTTGCTGAAGAAGATGTTGTTGTGGTATCTATTCCTTACACCCTGTGCGCATTCCTACCCCATCTAGGGCACCTCCTTTGATGATTACGGTACCTAGTCCCATGCCGTATACCAGTGAGAAGGCCATCCCATGGCACTACGGTGCTGATGTTTATTACCATAGGGTGAAGCAGGAGGTTAGTACCTGTGTGTCTGAGGAAGAACACGCCGAAGATAATGAAGACGAACTTCATAACTTTTCTGGTCTGGGTCGAATGACTAGAAGCAGGAGAGTATTTGGTCCTTCCAATGTGCAAGATGCGGCAGATGCTTCTGCAAGAGAAAAAGGAAAACAGCAGGCGATGATTGGGAATCCCAGGGTTACGCCAGCCAATGTGACTCAACCAATTCCAATACCAGAAGCTTCTTCAGTTCCCGATGAGGTTGAGGAGTTGATGCGAATTATCAGAAAGAGTGATTATAGCATAATTGATCATCTGAGCCATACTCCTTCTAAGATGTCTATCTTGTCTCTGTTGATTTATTCAGAACCTCACATAAATGCTTTGATGAAGTTGTTAAAGAATGGGTTCGTGCCACATGAAATAACAGTCAATCAGTTTGAGAATGTTTATGCTAACATATCTGTCGGGAATGGTTTGGGCTTCACAGATTTTGATCTTCCTCCGGAGGGACCAGACCATAACAAAGCGTTGCATATTTCAATGGAGTGCAGGGGCACTACTTTATCCCGGGTTTTGGTAGATACCGAATCGTCTTTGAATGTATTGCCTAAGTCAGCATTGACGAAGATTGATTATTCTAGACTGGAGCTGCGCCCTAGTGATTTGACGGTGAAGTCGTTTGATGGGTCTCGAAGGTCAGTGTTTGGGGAGGTGGAGCTACCAATCAAGGTTGGTCCTCGCACCTTCACGGCTACATGTTTTGTGATGGATATACAGCCAACATATTGTTGTTTGTTGGGGAGGCCGTGGATTCATAGAGCAAGAGCAATCACTTCTACTCTTCATCAGAAACTCAAGTGTCCTGCAGAGGGAAAGGTAATAACTGTGTACGGCGAGGAAGAGTACATTGTGAGTCATTTGACATCATTCCGCTATGTTGAGGTTGAAGGCGAGATACATGATACTCCATTTCAGGCGTTTGAGACAGTTCATGCTGTCAATTTTCCTCCTCCAGAGCAGAAAAGGAAACCGGAAACTGTTATGTCTTCTCTCAAGGATGTGAAAGCTGTAGTGGAAGGTGGTAACCTTGAAGGATGGGGTCATGTGTTGTACGTTACTCCAAAGTTTGATAAATTTGGTCTTGGTTTTAACCCGGGTAAGCAGAGTTCAACTCCTAGAGCATCTAGTTTATCTACTCCTATGAAGGTTTCCCGTCCTTGCGATACTCAAGAAGGACACGTCAATGCAGTTGGCGATGATAGGGTTTGTGGCTACAATGTCGAAGATTGGATTCGTCCGAGTATTCCAGGCCAGACACTCAACAATTGGACTTCTGTGGATGTTATCCAAGTTTCAAGCGTTGACGAGTAATTTTCTTGTTTCTTTTATTATCATATCATAATTCATGCGCTCTTCCCAAGGCGTAGTGAATCATTTGTGTAGGGCCACCATGTTTATTTTTCAAGTTTATCATGAAATAAAGGACGTTTTTGCATTCAAAATTTTGCTCCATTTATTTTTTTTTAAATGGCAATATTTCTCTTTTCACACACTATCACTAAAAAACGCCAAAATGTCATTCATGCAGATGCAGTTCCACCACTGATTCTATTGATAACGACTCTGCTATAGCTCATTATGACTTTGATACTCCTATTTATCAAAGCTGAAGAAGAAGCATATGAGGATTGTGACCTTCCTGAGGAATTAGCAAGATTGTTAAAACAAAAGGAAAAGGTTATCCAACCGAATCAGGATTCGATTGAGGTGGTGAATATTGGCACAGAAGAGGTAAGAAGAGAAGTCAAGATAGGGGCAGATCTCGGAGAAATTTTAAAGGTCAGATTGATTGAGCTACTCCGTGAGTATTCTGATATCTTCGCTTGGTCTTATGAAGATATTCCTGGGTTGGATACGGACATAGTGGTGCATCGACTACCGCTCAAAGAAGGTTGTTCCCCTGTCAAGAAAAAGCTTCGAATAACTTATCCTTAGATGTCCAAGAGGATCAAAGAGGAGGTCCAGAAGCAGTTGGAAGCGAATTTCTTAAAGGTCGTCAATTATTCGCCATGGATTGCAAATATTGTGCCTGTGCCCAAGAAGGATGGTAAAGTCATGATGTGCATGGATTATAGGGATTTGAACAGGGCCAGCCCTAAAGATGATTTCCCTCTTCCGCATATTGATGTGCTGGTCGATAACACCGCTCATTCCAAGGTGTTTTCGTTCATGGATGGTTTTTCGGGTTACAATCAAATTAAGATGGCACCAGAGGATATGTACAAGACAACATTCATCACGCCTTGGGGAACTTTCTGTTATAAAGTTATGCCATTTGGTTTAAAAAATGCTGGCGCAACATATCAGTGCGTCATGGTCACTCTCTTTCATGATTTGATTCACAAAGAGATTGAAGTATATGTGGACGATATGATTGCTAAGTCTAACACGGAAGAGGAACATCTTGTTCATCTGTAGAAATTGTTCGAGAGACTGAGGCAGTTCTTGCTGAGGTTGAATCCGAATAAGTGCACCTTCGGGGTGAGATCCGGCAAGCTGTTGGGTTTTATTGTAAGTGAAAAAGGTATCGAGGTGGACCCGGCCAAGGTAAAATCGATACAGGAAATTCCTGAGCCAAGGATAGAAAAGGAAGTACATGGTTTCTTGGGAAGGTTAAACTACATTTCTAGATTTATTTCTCATCTCACAGCCACCCGTGAACCATTGTTCAAGTTATTGAAGAAAAGTCAGACAACAAAATGGAATGAGGATTGTCACAAGGCCTTTGACAAAATAAAGGAGTATTTGCAGGAACCTCCGATACTCATGCCGCCAGTGGAAGGAAGGCCACTAATCATGTATCTAACTGTGTTGGAGAGCTCAATGGGTTGTGTCCTCGGTCATCACGACGAGACAGGGAAGAAAGAGGAGGCTATTTACTACTTGAGTAAGAAGTTTATGGAGTGTGAGTCGAGGTACTCATTGCTGGAAAAGACTTGTTGTGCGCTTGCCTGGGCCGCCAAACGTTTGAGGCAGTATATGTTAACTCACACCACCTACTTGATATCCAAAATGGATCCAATCAAGTACATATTTGAGAAGCCAGCTCTTACAGGCAGGGTAGCCCGTTGGCAGATGATACTCACCGAATATGATATCCAATACACTACTCAAAAAGCAATTAAGGGTAGTGTACTGGCCGACCATCTTGCTCATCAGCCCATGAACGATTATGAACTGATGAAGTTTGATTTTCTAGATGAGGAAATTGTGTATATTCGGGATTGTAACATACCAGACCCAGACGAAGGACCCGAGCTGGGATCACATTGGATGCTTGTTTTTCATGGTGCCTCTAATGCCATGGGAAACAACATCAGAGCTATTATCACTTCCCTTGAAGGACACCATATTCCTTTCACGGCTCGTATTTGTTTCGATTGCACAAACAACATGGCAGAGTATGAGGCTTGCATTTACGGCATTGAAGTGGAGATCGACCTGCACATCAAATTTTTGAAAGTTTACGGGGATTCCAATCTAGTTATCATCCAGATTAATGGAGATTGGGAGACTCTCCATCAGAATCTAATTCCCTATCGTGAGCAAGTTATGAAGCTGATTTTGTACTTCAAAGAGAACACTATTGAGAACATTCCCAGAGAAGAAAACAATCTAGTTGATGCACTGGAAACTTTGTCCTCCATGTTCAAGGTTAAGTGGGCTAATGAGGCACCTGCCATTACCATCAGAAGTTTGAGTGAGCCTGCTTTCTGTTTTGAGGCCAGTTTGGAACCAGATGGTAACCCTTGGTTTTATGACGTTAAACGATATCTGGAAACACAAGAGTACCCTGAAGAGGCATCCGTCACAGATAAGAAGTTCTTGAGAAGATTTTCAGCCAAGTTCTTTCTCAGTGGTAGTGTGTTGTATAGAACACATCATGACGGTTTACTGCTCAGATGTTTGACAAGAAAGAAGCAGCTAGAATCATTGAAGAGATACATGAAGGTGATTTCGGGACCCATTCCAACAGGCATACCATGGCTAAAAAGATTTTGTGAGCAGGTTATTATTTGTCCACCATGGAGACTGACTGTTACAATCATGCACGGGTTTGCCACAAATGTCAAGTCTATGCTGATAAGGTGCATGTGTCGCCAGTACCTTTGAATGTCTTGACTTCCCCTTGGCCGTTTACGATGTGGGGAATTGATGTGATCGGAAAAATTGAACCCATTGCGTCCAACGGACACCGTTTCATTCTAGTTGCCATCGATTATTTTACAAAGTGGGTCGAAGCTGCGTCCTATGCCAATGTCACCAAGCAGGTGGTAACTCGGTTCATTAAGCACAATATTATCTGTCGCTACGGAGTGCCTGAAAAGATCATTACCGATAATGGGTCTAATTTGAACAACAAAATGATGAAGGACCTTTGTGAGTCTTTCAAAATCAAGCATCATAACTCTTCCCCACACCGACCAAAGATGAACGGTGTTGTCGAAGCGACCAATAAGAACATTAAGAAGATCGTGTAGAAGATTGTGGTAACCTATAAAGATTGGCATGAGATGCTGCCTTTCGCTTTGCATGGTTATCGCACCATTGTGCGTACTTCGACTGGGGAAACCTCATTTTCATTGGTTTACAGTATGGAAGCAGTATTGCCAGTAGAAGTCGAGATTCCTTCTCTTAAGATCATGAGGGATGTTGAGTTGGATGAAAGTGAATGGGTACATAATTGGCTAGATCAGTTGGAACTTATTGACGAGAAGAAGTTGACGGTTGTATGTCATGGTCAGGTATATCAGCAAAGGACGAGGAAAGCTTTTGATAAGAGGGTACGACCTCAGTATTACAAGTCAGGTGACCTTGTGCTAAAAAGGATAATTCTCCCCCAGGGAGATCCCAGGGGCAAGTAGGTTCCGACTTATGAAGGTCCTTTCGTGGTCAGAAAAGTTTTCTCTGGAGGAGCGATGATGCTCACGACTATGGATGGAGAGTACTTCCCTCTCCCTGTGAATGCTGACGTAGTTAAAAAATACTTTGCATAAAAAAAATAATAATAAAAAAACCCGCTAAACTGAAAACCCGAAAGGGTGGTTTAGGCAAAAAGAGGGTGTCGTGGTGAATCGAAAACTCGAAAGGGCTATTCAGGCAAAAGTTAGGGACTTAAAGCAAATGAGTACGCTCGGTATGAGATCCTTTGTTTCTTTCCTTTGTTCTGTCACCTGGCATAAGCTCGAAGCTAATCCAAGAATGATCTGTCTGAAAGCAGGAAGATGAAAGAGTGAGAGTCATAAAAGTCATAGCAGAGTCAACACTTGATAGATATTCACATTCACATTGTCATTTGTAAACACTTGTTTTCTTTGATTTTGAAATTGCTTGCTTCCAAATGTAAATGCCTTTTTCACACGCTGTTTTCTCAAAATCAATATAATATCTTCTTTCAAGTATACGAAGACGTTTCTTTTCTCCCTTTTTACTATTTTGTTTGCAAAAACGTCCAATATTTTTGATAAGCATGTGCATATAAACTTCGTGGGCCTTACACGAAAATGGTAATCTAAGTCATGGTTAGTTGATCGCCTGAAATATGGATAACAAACACAACTACTATTGTGCAAGGGGCATGTTTATTTCTCTGATGGATAGGATTCTCATTCACTTTACTGGTGTTTGCCTTGCCCTTTTGTTTCACAGCTCTGTGCTGTTGGTAAAGGTCATGGGTCAGGGTAATATCAAGATTACGGCAGGTCGACGAGATCGGCGGGTTGGAGACATTTCTTCCCCATAATGGCTTTTATTATGTTTCTTTGCCGCACTTTCATGGGTCATCTTGATTGCTTGTTTTAGCATTGTCTGCATATAGGATTTTGTTTATGGCCGAATGTCAGTATTGATGCGTTGAATATTTTTGCCTTGAAAAATTGTTCCATTTTACTTAATCCATCCAGTATCACCCTTTAATCAATTTTTCGGGCATTTTGATAACAACTGTGCCAATTCTTTTGCTTAGCCAAGAGTTTGGAGGAAGGAGTTTAGCTAAAAACAATGATTGTAGTGGTATGCTTTTGAGTAGAACCCTGTTGACAATGTACAAGCATTGTTTCAATCCCCAAACACCGGAGATATAAGGGAGTTAGACCCTCGTTAACCCCTCTGAGCCTTCGAAGTAGGAGTTTCTTTTTCTTTAAAAAAAAATCTTTTTTTTTAAACCAGGGGCAGGGTAGATGTTCACTTGATGTGACCAAGCATTCAAATTTTAGAAGGAATGTCCCATCTGAGGATCACCACATTTTATCTGTCGCATCATGAGATCAGGAAAAATGTCTAAACCACGATGTTCATTTCCTCACAAAGTCCTAAGGTCGAGATCGAATCGATACAATAATGGCTATCCCTCACCGACCAAGGAACGAGGCATTTGTTTTCTTAAAAAAAAAAGAGAGAAAGAAAGAAAAAGTTCAAAGACCTAAATACATATTGACTTGTTTGAAGTGGAAAGCATGAATAAGAAAGAAACAAAAGGCCCCGCTAAGTCGAAACTTGAAAACAAGTCGCTTAGGCAAAAGTTAGGGCATCCCGCTGGACTCCCAGAATTGAAATTCAAAAGATTTTGTCCATGCAAAAGTTAGGGAAAAGAGAGCCTAAAAGGCCAAAAAAAGAGATTATTCAAAAAAATCTTCATCAAAAGAAGAGGAACAATAATATCAAAAAACAAAAGCAACAAAAGTTAAGTGACAATCGTGTTGGAGAATTTGTCGTGATCACTCAACCGTTATAAATCCTTTTGAAAGGTGAATTCTTATGATAAGTCAACTGGACTTAAGACAGGAGAATATCACGAAGGGGGTGGGCACCAAATAACTTGAGCCTTGAAAAACTTTTTTCTAAAAAAAAAAACCTCGAACCAGGCCACGTTACAACCTCTAAAAGTCCTAACTGAAACAAGGGTTTAACTCGAAAGCATACTACAGCAGGATAACGTTTCCTAAACTCCCAAATATGTGTTGCATATTTATGTTGGTATCTCATCACCCGCATCTTGACTCGTTTTTTTTAAAGGAAAAGGGGAAGAAAAGTTTTGAAATTTTGGCACTCTAGCCAGTGATTCATTCACAACAGAGATGCAACACTTTGTTAAGTTTTTCAACTTCAAGGCTTAAATAATCATCGCATCAGGTATTTCGTTCTCAAAATAAACATCTTCATGCATGCAAAACATTGGTTTAACATCAAAAAAGAGTTTACACATTGAACAACTATAAAGAGCTTAATGATTCTCAGGAAGGGAATGTTTGGTTTTTCTTCTGTTAGACAGAGCCCATGTATGATTGGGACTCTATTTATCCCCAGGGAAGTTTCGTATCCCCAGTGAAGTTTCGTTTGCGCAACGAAGTTTTGTTGCCCCAGGAATCTTCTTTTAAAGGCTTCATTCTGAGACTTCAAGTTTGGATATGTCACACATCCCCCATGGAGTTGTTTAAATGGGAACTCATATTATGATGAAATTTTAACTCCCCAACAGAATTGCCAACACAGATCCCTCGCCATGACCTCTCATTTCCCAGCTGATCTGCTAACTAGGGCATCCTTATGTTAAGATCTTTCCCTATCCCCAGTAAGGTCGGTGCTGTGTGACTGTCTACATGATCCATCCAAAGGTTGCATTCCAAGAAAAATATCTCTCCGAAAAATTCTTCAGTAGAGTTCTGTCTCCCCGGTAAAGTCCCGTCTCCTTAGCAGGGCTTTGTTCTCCCAGCAAAGGTTTTCACCTCTCATGTCGGGTTTTGTTGTCTTGATGTCATCCTCGACACGGCCGCGCGCTGTTTTTTTCCAGAGATTACAATCTTACCCTGATCTTTTCTCTCAAATGCCTGATCTTCAGATGGCGCCCTTCTTCAGAAGCTACAGTGCCGATCTGATCTTCTATAGTAGTTTGTAATTTATTTTTTTGCAGCTCCTCTCAATATTTGTGGCCCGTTTCTACTGGTTGCCCATTTGTTATTCTCCGCGAAGCTTCATCTCTTCGAGGTTCCCTCTCTAGTGGATCCCCATAATTTTTCCTCTCGTTTGGATTTTGCAATTTATTTTTGCATGTCATGTCATATTCCGATTCCTGGTTTTTGGCTTCTCAATTAGCCATTCCCCAGTGAAACTTTTAAACATGCATCATTACATTGCATCTACCTAAATAAGTAGCATTTCCATTATATGGAGCATTGCGCTATATAAAAAGAATTCAAACATATATCGGAACATAAGCCATTATTATTTCCGTCATCCCCGGTGATTTTTGCTAATACTTCGGATTAAATCCACAGCAAAGTCTTCGTCCTCATTATCTCAGTTTCCTCCCCATAACAATATCCTTCTGACATCAATCTTTTGTTTGTTTGAGTGTCTACTTTTGACTATAGTTTAGTTTCTCCCTTGCACGGTCTTCTCGGGTTTAGGTGTACGCCCTAATCTCCTCGCTTTGGGTTGAGTTTCTCCTTGTCGCCTGTGCATGAAATCCAGTTTCGTCCTGGTACTCATCTAGCTTAGTTTCGCCTAACTAGTTATTGAGTCGAGTTTCGTCTCGTCTTTGTTTTCATACCTTGGACCCTTTGACGGTGTTCGTTTACTGAGTGCAGTGTTCGTACTGCACCCCTGGCTTGAGATCAGTCTACTTTGTTCCTTGGATGATTCTATTAGTTTTCGTCACTGTTTACCCATTGATCTGAGACCAACAAGTGTTTTGAGAAACATGCACTCTCATCACTTAGCTATGGGTCGAGTTTCGCCTCGTTACCCATGCGTGAAATCCAATTTCGTCATGATAATCATCTATTTTAGTTTCGTCTAAATGGTCTTTGAGTCAAGTTTCATCTCACTTTTGTTCCTCATTTCTGAGATTCTTCCAGTTCCTTCATACTGTCTATCTTAGTTGAGATTAGCAAATGCTCCTAGAATTGCGCACTCTAGCAACTTTTGCCTTGGGTCGAGCTCAGAGTTTTGCCTCCTCACCTGCGTACGTTTTATTTTCCAGAGTTTAGTTTTGCCTACTCTGTAGTTTGAATTTTATCTCACCTTTTCTGAAGCCCAGTTTTTCCCTGGCACATCTGTCTGGAAGTTTAGTTGCGTCTACTCTTCTTTGTTTTCATGTTGTTTCGACCTACGTTACAGCTTCATTTTGACACATGTCTTGGGGGTTTTTTGCTTATGTTTTCTTTCTTCTTCAAGAGTGTAAATTTTCGGGTTCTTTCGTATTCAAACATCTTCAACCTTGTACGCTCGAAATTTGTCACTTTTCTCACTTATCATGTTGAAAATATTTGAATAGGGGCAGTTGTTGCACCCTAAAATTTACCCTTTTGATTTAGGCTTATGTTTCATCATGAACATCATATTGCATTGCATTCATACATTGTGATAGGATCAAAGTACTTTGGTTATCAAGTTTTCCTAAAGCTTTGAAGGTTGATTGCATTGGCAAGTTGCTCAAGTAGAATCTTATCATCTAAACCTATGAATCTTTCAAGCTCAAAAGTTATTGCATATCTCAAGATGCTTTATTCATCTCTTTGGATCCCCCAGAGGATTGGAGTTTGTGTTTGATTATAAAAGGGAATCATTCATTTGATTCACCAGTCAATTTAGGGTTTTGCTTGATTAAGGCCATTGATCAATGTACAAGTCTTGATTTGGAAGCCACAACATCTCATTGGCATTTAAAAAAATCTTTGCACAAGGAATTGGTCATGATGCCCAGAGGATTTGAAGTTTTGAAGATGATTCATCAGTCTCCTAAGGTGTTAATCAAAATTAAGGTTTGGGTTTTTATCAGGTTTTCTTGAGAATTTTGAAGTGAAACTTTGTACATGGCCTCTACATATTTGGAAGATCATATGTGGGAAGATTTGATCATCGATTTTGAAGCGAAGTGGATCAATTGATTCAAAGGGGCAAAATGGTCATTTTGGTCAAAATCTGTCAAAGTCAAGGTTGACCAAGTGAACTTTTGGCCAATCATCAATTCAAGGATGCACTTTTCATATTTCAAGTCCATTTTGGTCATTGGATCAAAGAGATTGAGGTTTGGGTTGAGACTTGTTCTTGAAGAAACCCTAAAAGTTTCTAATTTTGGAAAATAAGGACTTAATTTCAAAAATTCATATTTTTTTATTCACCTTTGTTCAAGAAAATGCAAATGAAGCATGATTGGAAAGCTAAGGGGATGATCTTTCATCTCCTTTTGGACTCATGTGCAAATTGGCAAGGAATCAAGAATTATGGTCTTTTGAAATCACAAAATTATAGGTCATTTTCCAATATTAATGAATTTCAATCTAAATTTTGAATACCTTAATGGATTCAATTGAAAAATCTCTAAACTAAGGGATTGTATATATTTTCAATATCTTTCCAAATTGTATTCATTTGTGTCAAAATTCAAAAATATGAGCAAGTTATGGACTTTGGAATTTTTAGGCATTTTATTGAAACTTGACAAACATGCAAAATGGCCATTTCTTGCAAACTCAAGTTTTAGCCATTCCTTTTGCTTATAATCAAGCACATGAGCAATTTGTAACATGCTGAGGCCCATCACACTCACCACTTCGTGCCACATTTGTTTTTGCACTTGTTGGATTGGAAAAATCACAAACTTGCCCAAAATTGCAAAAACTCCAACACTATCTGATCATGTGGAATTAAGGGCCAAGATTTTAAGGATGATATTCTAAAGTAATTTGTCCCAAAAAATGCATAAGAAGCTAAAGAATGCACGAACAAATCACCTGATCCTATGCACACTTCATTTTCTGCACAAATTTCCAATCCTGCCTTCCAACGGCTTTAAGGTCACATTTCCACTTATATGCTCCTCTATAAACTCTATATAAGAAGAGGCAAGCCGGGTGGGGGAAGTAGGACACTCCCATTGCAAGAATTTCATATCTGAGATTTCCACCCTTCTTTTGCAACTTGTTTCAATTCTCTCAATTCCTTAGTGTTTTCTTCAAAATTCTTGTGGATTCAGCTTCAGTAAAGGGAGTAGATCAAGTTAGTACCATTTGTTTGCATCTGGAGTGAAGGAGACAGTAGAACACTTTTTGCCTTGAGGTAATAATCCTAAACTTCAATCTTCGAGATGTACTTGTTTATTGAGGTGTTTGAGCTTGGATTAGTATTCATTGATGTTGGTGGAATGTTTCTGAAGCTTTATAGTGTTTGATTTGGTGAAGAATGCATGTTTGAGTACCCTGAAACTTTCGATTCAGAATGATTTTTCTCATATTCCTGGCTTGATTGTGAACAATATGGATGATGTTTCGAATTGATTCAAATTGCATAATGAAGTATGAAATGCTAGCTTTAATTTGCACTTTATTTCATGAAAAATGATGTAGAAATGACTATGTATGATAGATCTGAACATGAGCCCTAGAACAAGTCTTGCGCGTGTTTTTGAGTTAGTCCGGAGTTTGAAGATGATGTGGTGGCGTATGCTGATTGTTCCATTTGAATATTTGTTTTATTTGAATTATTTGTTGTATTAGGAATTATGTTTGATTTTATTTTGTGATCAAAACATTTTCAAAAATCATAAAAAATTTACCATAGGCCAATAATATTTTCTAGTATTTGTCATATTTTTTTGGAATTTTTAAAAATGTTTTGATTGGTTTAAAATTTCATAGGTTTAATTATTTAATTGTTCAAAGATTATTTTTATTTTAATAGTTCCTTTGATCTAAAAATTCCATAAAAAAAAGTTTTGGACTCAAAAAATAATGTAGAAACTGATTCTGAAATTGGTTTAGCATATTTTCTTTTTTTTATTAGAATTTTAATTTGGGAAGTTTATTTTAAATTTTTGGTTTATAATTTTTATTTTAATACTTCCATTAATTAAAAAATTCCCAAAAAAATCATGTAAGCTTGTTTTTTATCATGGAGTCTAAATATAATTTCATTGTTGACCTTTTGGTGATTTTTGGCTAGGGTTTGCATTTTTTCCATTAAATAATAGTTTAATTGTTAATTGTTTGTTTATTTTTATTTTAATATTTCCTTTAATTCAAAAATTCCACAAAAAATCAGGGATGTGTGTTTTTAATTCTAGTATTTGAATATAATTTTGGTTGGACATTTTTCTGACTTTTTGATTAAAGTTCAATTTTTGAGATGTGAATATTTGCTAATTGATTAATTGTTTGAATTTGATTGTATTTTTGACTTTTCTTTAATTCAAAAAATGTAAAAAAATATGCTTTCTGACATTTAGGGTTTCTTGGTGATTTGTATGATCTTGGTTTAAATTGTTTGAATTTTGATCTTACTTAATCAATATTTAAGATTAAAAGTTAAAAATTAGGGTTTTGTTGCTTATGGTGCAAGTTTCATTTTCAAAACCACTATGCCCTGGATTTTCAATAGAATTCAAGTCTTGATTAGGGTTCATGAATGGGTTGAGGATCTGAAAACCATTTTTATTGAATTATTTATCTTGGTTTGACATTTTTCCATAAATTATTTTGAAAACTTGTCTAGTTTGGTAGTTTTGCCAACTAGTTTTGAACTTTGGGCCTCCTTTGACCCCCTCCTCAATCATTCATGAACATACGACTTGCTTTCTGACTTCTACACACTTCAAAGATGTTAATATGTTTTTGGTTTGAATTATGGATCCTTGTTTCTATTTTTGATGTATTTTTGAAGTCAAGATACCCAATTAATGTTGCATATCTTGTTGCAATTTGTTTGATGGCCAATGAACTTGAGTGAGGCCTATAATTGGGCACCTAATGACCATATTGATTCTTATTATCCATGATAGCTCAGGCCATTTCATTTCATTTAACATGACTATACCGCATGTCATATCTTAAAGCTTGCACAAGTCCTGGTATAGGATTTATAAGTAATTACCAAGCACCCTGAAAACCAGGAAAATCTAGACAAACATATATACAACATATAACACATAAACAACAATAGCACATATACAAATATAAACAGAGATAGGTTTAACCCACTTAGGGATGGACCAGTAATAGGTCAACCCGTCTCTAGTGAAGTCGCTATTTTTTTCTCTAGCGGTAGAAATGTTTAAGACTAAGTCATTGGATTGACTAGACTTATACAGATCAAAATAAAAATCGCCACCGCGCTTTATTGTTTCCAAAGGAATGGGAAAAGAGCGAGTAACCTAAAAGAGGGGGAAAGATTCAAGGTAAGGGGGTTGGTTATGCAAAGGGAAGGTATTAGCACCCTAAACATCTATGGTACTCCACAGGAACCTCTTTGTAAAAATATGTATATTTTGGCTATAAAATGTTGTGTAAAAATAGATGGTGGAGGTGAGAAAAGAAGTATCTTTTATGATTTTTGCACCCGCCGCGGTTGTGAACCTTTAGTGCCTACGTACCACCTTTTGTGCAATAGGGGATCAGGTTACACGTAGTTCCTCTTTAAAAAATTTAAAACATAAGTGTGTTGATTGATTTTATGAGATAAGACATCATCGTCATTGTCCGTATGGGAAACATACTTACTACCCACAATCATGAGAAAGGAGAATTTGCATCATCTTAAAGTGGAGGATATGGCTTGGATTTTAAAATCAATAATGCCTCACTCAACACCCAAGTGGAAAATATATCTCTTTACTACATATCATAGAAGTATAGTTATTTGCATCACTACAAGGATTTACAAGAGTCTAATCTTTTGAGAAAGGTTTTAAATAGAAAGCCAAAGTGGCATAAATGGTTTGAAATGAGATTGATTGACTTTTAGTCTTCTCACAAAAAAAATGTCAAGGTATTATTAAATTGATTGAAGTTTATTTGTGAAAATGTTTTGAAAATGCATGGACCTAGGTCCAAGTTTATTTTAAAAATGGTTCAAGTTTCAAAACAGGAAGAGCTTTCAAAAGGAGAGAGAATATTTTTAAAATTAAAGAAGATGGGAGGAGAAGAAGGGACTGTCCTAAAGCATAAGGTAAAAGATAGGGATAAGAACCATCTAACCAACAAGAAGCCAATACTTGACATTATGAGTCAAGATAGAGTTCTCATTCTTTGGATTGAAACCAATAAAGCAAAGATACTAGACCTCTTGAGAGAACCAGACTTCAAATGTATTAAGTCTTCACAAAAATTGGGCTGAGTAACGGCTGTATACGTGTGAATTCCAGATTACGAACAAAGAATGTAATCACAATAACCAGCACACAAAACAAACAAACAACCCAATGTCTTGAGGTAAACCTCAAGAACTCCATACAAAATCTAAATTAAGGTCACAAGGTCTCCAACATATGCCAAGGTTTCTATTCCTAAGTCCAAGAAGTCAAATACTCCATAATGCCAAGGATATTAACCAAATAGTCCAAGTATCATTAAGGGTTTTTTAGGGTTCATGTTGATTATTAGGTGTCTTAAAAGAGAAAAGAAAAACTCAAGTGAGAAAAATAAAAATTGACAAGATTATAAATGCTCAAGTGAGTAAAATAAAAAATGACATGAAATGTAATGCTTAAAGTAAATAGTACATATAGCATAAAAATAAAAGCATAAAGTAAAAACAATTCAATGATTAGTGGTTAGTTGGATGACCATCTTGAAACTTACATTTGGAAATCATTAGAGGATTGGTAGAACCAAAGCCTCCACACAACGAGTTGCATTTTCTTTTGGTCAAGTATATCATCCATTTGGAATCTTTCAGAAGTAACATGTAATAATCAACGATGTTTAAGTGATCCGCGTTGACCAAATTTGATGAAGATCCATTAGAGGATTGGTAGAACAAATCCTCCACAGAATGAATCTCAAGGTTATTGGATCAAAGAGATCAAATTAACATACTTGGGCTTGCAAACATAGGTTTGGGCCACGACTGATCATTTATTTGAATTAGGAAGAAATTTAGCTCCATGTTAAGCAATCGTAAGTGGACGTATATAGAAGTCACGCATATTTTAAGGCCGGTAAATAGCAATCTATACACCATTTATTTTGAGACATAATATAGAGATCATGCTCCAATAACACTTAGTGCAATAAGAAAGGGATGCGAAGAAGAGGGGTGGGAAAGAATATAAACCACATTTGAATTAAAATTTAATCAAACTATTATTAAAATCATTCATCCATTTTTGTGTAGTTAGACTCAACACCATGGATCCAATGATATTAATAAAGTTTATGATTAAAAATTCAACCCAAGATCAGCCAAAAAAAATCACAAAATAATATTGCATTTAATATATATATTAAAAAGATTTTAAAAATGTTTTATAATAGAAATAAGAAAGAAAAACACCAACTATGTTCAAACTAACAAATAAATATTAAGTAAGACCTTAGAAAAATAAGAAATGAACTCAAGTATTTTTATTAAAATTTTGGTAATTTTTTAAAGTCAGTAACTATTTTTAAAATTTAAATAAATGAGTAAAATAACCCAAAAATGATGAAAATAATAAAGTCAGAAATAAAAAATTAGTGAGGTCACCAATATTTATCACAATATCATTGGATCATTCCAAATTTTTTCCGGAATTAAAAAAATCCATAAAAGTATTTTTTAAAAATTTAAAACAATTCAAATAATGTGAAAATATATAAAAAATATCAAAACACAAAATAAAATTGTGAAAAAATAAAAATTTGAAAGAGAAAAATCAAAAATATTTTTCATAGTTTTTAAAGATTTTTTGGACTAAAAATGAATTTTCTATGATTTGTTGAAATTTAAAACAATTAAAATAAAAATCAGAAAATAAAATATCAAACCAAAAGAATATGGGTCATCTGATCAATGACAAAACACGTTAGTAAACAGATCAAGTGGACCTGGCGCGTTGTGCATGTTATGGACTTTAGTGAATAAAGCACTGAATCATTAATTAAATCAGATTTAAAAAAACAGATGGCACGTTATCATTGGTTGGAAGATGAAACGTTGGTCATCTTCAACCTCCATCCAGTCCCAAAACCAAGTTGCTCAACCTGTAAAATTAGAGCACGAGACCTATGCCATTCGCTTCGTCTCTTCAAGACGAAGACAACCACACCTTCGCGACAAATTTATATAAATTGTAGCTCAAGCAATTTGGAAAGAAAGTTTTGAAAAGAGATTTGAAATTTCATGGTCAAAATGTGTTTCCAGATAAAAGCAAGTGTTGCAACTAGAACCATGGCAATGAGAGCTTCACAATGATATAAAAGTTTTGAAGAATTAATGGAGAAATCTACCTATTGAAGTTGAGTTGCAGAGCTCTGAAACTGGACTTCTATGGATCAATATAGGTCACGATTCTTAAAGGTAATTGTATGGTTAGCTTCAGGGAAGATCAAGGAAGGTGAATTGATGGAAAAATTGGATTGAAAAAGGCTTCAACATTAATTTTGAAGTTGCAGAAAAATGAGTTATGGAGCAAGTTTGGTAGGGTGATTCTGGTTGTTCAAGCTTGAGGAAATGATGATGTTTGGAGGGAAATCGTGTGAAGTTTCAAACAAGGAAAGTGTGACTTCTATATTGATCAAAACTCATCCAAAACGCGCGTTTTGCTATGCTAATCACTTCTGGAAGTTTACTAAACATGTTTAGAAGCAAAAACACGTAGAAACAATGTGTTTAGAAGCTAAATCAAGGATTTCAAATTCTGACTTTTGAAGAAACTTCAGTTTCAAGTTATCAGGTTCAAATCAACGACATTCTCAACTCAAGAGGGTCTTAGGGCATGATTCTTGATGCTTTAAAAATATGAGGTTACAATATTTGCAACGGGAAAAGAATGGAATCAAATGGATGATTGAGCTGAAAGTTGCAATGAGTCAAAGTTGGGGAAAAGAAGTTGACTTTCCATACTCAGAAATATTTCAAGTTTTTCTTCAAAAGTGACCTATAATGTTTTACATCCAAACATGGCCTCCGTCTTGGAATTTGCTCTTGACCAAAACATATGGAATGAAATAGACCTCTTGAATGACATTTTAAAACTTGAATCATTCAAAATCTCCAAAAATTGAGAGAGTTATGAATTGTTGAAGTTGGAAAAAAAATCATGAAATGACCTATAATCTTTTGTATACTTAGGGCATATTCCATCCATTTTCTCACTTTGCACATAAAAGAAGGAATAAATTTCACATCCTCAAGTTCATTATGGAAAAAGAGTAGGCTCAATGTGATAAAAATTGACCAAGTTATGATCATTTGAAGTCACACATGGAAAATTGGGGGTTCATCTGGAGGACTTGTAATCTTTCTTCATCATTAAGTTTCTCCCACATGAAAACAACTTGAAACTTTTAAAGTGATTTGTTAATAACCCTTTTAAGAGAAGTATGTGTTTGGAATCACTCAAAATACAAAAAGATGACCAAGATATACTTCTTTGATGTTCAAAACCCAAACTCCTAGATCAAGAAAATGCTTTGAGGAACTTTGACAATTTTGAACAACCTTCTGGTACCAACTCTTTTGATTTGTAGATAGGAGTTGTTGAGGATGATAATGAGAACTAATAGAAACCAAAACTACTTCCATATATTGAGAAATGAGAGAAATATGCACTTGTGACCATTGGGAACAAGGCCTTGTTCAACCATGACAACTTCTTCAATCAACCCCTTGACCTTTTGAATCAATATTGATAACTTTGAAATGTGGTGATCTAAAATGAACCTTTCCATTCTATTTATCCCAAAACAAATTCAATGGTGAGATTTTGATTTCTCAAGCTTTATTGACTAGGGCATGGAAATAAACTCATGAACCCATGGATCAAATTGCCAAGCCACATTTCCTTTACCTACATTATTAACAAGTAAGACAAACCAACATTGCATTTTATTAATTAAAAGGAAAGTAAAAACAAAACATGAATGATCACAAAAGAAAAACAAGTCAAGGTGCTTGGTGATTCCTCAAAGAGAAAAGCTAAAGATAGGGAGGAGAACCAAGAGCCCTAATGTGATTTTGTTGTGATTGAATCAATATTGTATGATGAAGGAATATTAGGGGGGGAAATTGGGGTTCAACAGGAATCAGAGGTTTACCCTCTCATTTTTTATTGGAGAAAAGCTTGTTACTTTTCCAAGATAAAGACTATTTCTCCCCTTTTAGATGATGTGTATTAACTTCAGCTTGCTTTTGTTAGGATGCAGCAAGAGAAGGAAACATGGAAGAACAAGTGCCAGACTTTAGAGATGTCCTACTCAACAGAATTGAAAGAGAAGGATGACTTGATCGATATTTTTGAGAGTTGTGTCATGGAGATGATGGAGAAGCAAGAGGATTTAATTTCATCTAGAGCTCATCCAAGTCCCAGTCACTCATTTTATGACTCCGGTGGTTGGAAAGAAGTCATCGACAGGTATGCAGAAGAGAACAAACAATTGAAGGCTCAAATTGAAAAACTTATGGGAAAGCTTCAGTGTGTGGAGAGATCTTCATAAACTTTGGCTCCTTATGATTTTAGATTCTATCTATTTTCTTATACTTAGTATTTTCGAAACTTGTACTAAAAGTTATAATCCATTTCAAAGTTATTGTTAAAATTAAATTTTCAGTATTTCCAAATGTGTTAGTGCTTTATTATTTGCAATTCTCTATAATTCTTTGAGTTCCTTGAGAAAATAATAGTAATAATAAATGAATCATATGCATATCATGCATCATTTTGCACTTTTTTTTTGCATTCTTGTTCATACCCCGATGTCTTACTGTGTTTCTCTACTTTTTCAGTCAGTAAGTTGTCTCATTGCTGCAATACTTGAGCTAATTCCAGGAAGAAGATGGAAAATTTTGAACAAGAGAATCGCGAGCTGCGCATAGAAGTTACTGCTTTGAGGGCTGGTATGGCTAATCTGAGTGCTTTGGTGGAATCATTGGTGGTTTCTCATAATCATCCACCACCTTCTCCTTCATATCTTCATGCTACTCAACCACAAGAGACGATTGTTACTTCCAAGGTTCTGTCGGTTCCCATTTCTATTAATCAAATTACTACTGCTCAATATCGTATGCCTCAAGGATACCCGTGGGGAATGCCTAAGAATTTCATGCCAAAAGGTTATAATCTTGATGCTCAAGTTGCTCCATTTACTTAAACTGCTGTTATTCCTTCTCCTATTGTGGTGCATGCTACTCCTGTTGCTAAAAATGAGATTCGTTATGCTCCACTTCCTACAATGAACGTTATGCCTGTTATTAATGATGAAATTTATCATCCTGCTCCTCTGCCAAGTGAAAGATTGGATTTCTATGACCGATTGGATAACTTTCAAGACCAATTCAATGAAATGTAGAAAGAAGTGAAGGCTCTCTGAGGGAAATAGTTATTCAGACAAAATACCAATGACCTCTTCTTAGTTCCTAAAGTGAAAGTGCAAGCAATATTTAAAGCACCAGAGTTTAAGAAGTACAAGGGAAACTGTTGTTCCAGTGACCACCTGTTGATGTATATTAGAAGAATGTCCACTCTTACTGATGACCAACGCTTTCTTATTCATTTCTTTAAGGATAGTTTAACCGGTGCTGCTTTGAAATGGTATATGGGATTGGATAGTAGCAACATCTGCACATTCAATGATTTGGGTGAAGCCTCTATCAAGCAATATAATTACAACTTGTTTATGGCACCTGACCGTGAACAATTGAGAGCGATGGCTTAGAAAGATAAGGAGTCGTTTAAAGATTATGTGCAGTTTTGGCACGAGGTTACTGCCCAAGTGGTACCTTCGATGGGAGAGCAAGAAATGACCAAGGTCTTCCTGAAAACCCTTGGATCATTTTATTATGAAAGGATGGTTTCTAGTGTGCCAAGTGATTTCACTGAAATGGTGAGTATGGGTGTTCATCTAGAAGAAGCTGTCAGGGAAGGACGATTGAAAAAAGACTTAGGTTCTATTGGGACAAAGAAATCCTCATGTGGGTTTTCTAGAAAAAAAGAAAGTGAAATAAATGTTGTCATTGAGGAAAGAAAGGTTATACCTCCTAGAAGATATTATCAGTGTTAGAACATAGTTTGGCTCTACATCCTTGTAAGAGTTTTGATGATAACAAACACATGATATATGTAAAGAACAAACATGCTCTCTAATAATGTATTTTAATATGCATGGAAATTCTAATGTAAGAAGCATAGAACATTAGAGAGTTACATTGTTGAAGCTTTGTTGTGACACATCATACTTAGAATAAAATAAGTGTAATATGTTTAAATGAAGAAGTTCTAATGTTACAACTTCTAATTGCACCAGCGCTGCGAGCCAAACTCTGTTATTCAGATAAAGTAAGGTTTTGGAAGAATAAAAGAAGTCTCAACGCTAATATTCATCTTCTTATATGATCCCACGAAAGAAATGTTCTGATGTGTTACAACTCATTCATTACAAATCAAAAAGTAACGACTGAACAAAGACAAGATCTATATTTTTGGAAATCACATTAAATAAACTTTATCAACCTTCCAAAAGCATCTTCTCATGTACCATATGCCTCGCCTATATATAAAGAAGACTTAAAGAATAAATTACACACAACTCTACTGTGCATTGACAAAGAAAAATATTATTACCCTGTTCTATCGTGTGCTTTTCAGTTGTGTATACATCACTGTTGTGATATAATTTTGTATAGAAAACTACTTTGTACACACTATTAATTTATTTATCTTGTAATACCTTGAGAAAACCAAGTTGTGGTTTAAACTCAAGAAGACATTGACAATAGTCATTGTATCTGTGTAATCAAGATTTGATTAGTGGATTAAGACCTCATTTAAGAGAGGCGAAATCACCTTGGCGGGTGGACTGGAGTAGTTTGAGTTCAAATGAACCAGGATAACTAATGTGTCTACTATTTTATTTTTAAAAACCCTAATTCAAACCCTCCTTCTTGTGTTTTTCCTTTCTTCAATTGGCATAAGAGCGCCTGGTTCTTGGTGCAAACACTTAACCGTTTTAGAATAAGATCCTAGCAAGAAAAACACTATGGTGGGACCAAATCATATCATCAGTAATGATAATCATGATGTTAAAGATAGAACTAGCGGTCATCCTCTAATCTTTGATGGTGAGAACTTCGAGTACCGGAAAGACAGAATCGAGAGTTTATTTCTAGCTCATGACACTGATCTCTGGGATATGGTGACTGATGGATACATTCATCTAGTTGATGAAAGCGGTCAGAAGATCGACAAAAATAGAATGACAGATCAACAAAACAAAGAATTTATAAATCATCACAAAGCCAGAACAATCCTCTTGAGTGCTATCTCGTACACCGAGTATGAGAAAATCAAGAATAGAGAATCAACTAAAAACATGTTTGACTCTTTGAGAATGACACATGAAGGCAACACACAAGTCAATGAAACCAAAGCTCTTGCACTTATTCAGAAGTATGAGTCCTTGAAAATGGAAGAAGATGAAACAATTGAAACAATGTTCTCAAGGTTTCAAATTTTGGTTGTTGGACTGAAAGTTCTAGACAAAGGGTACTCAACAACAAATCATGTAAATAAAATCAAAAGAAACTTACCCAAGAAATGGACCCATGGCATAGCCTTAAAACTAGCCAAATACCTAAATAAAATATCTCTTGAAGAACTTATTAGCTCATTGAGAAGTCATGAGATAGAACTTGAAGAAGATGAGCCCCAGAAGCAAGGTAAGTATCTCACTCTTAAATCTAATAAAAAATATGAACCTACAGTTTTTCAGGAAAAAGAAGAAAACTCTGGCGAATCCTCGTTAGAAGAAGATGAACTATATCTTATCTCTAGAAGAGTCAATCAGCTATGAAAGCACAAACATAGGAAGTTTAGAAACCCTAGAAGAATAGGAAATAACTCTGAAACATCTTCTAGATACAGAAAATCTAGAAACAAAAACATTGTATGCTACGAATGCAACGAACCAGGTCACTACAAAAGTGATTGCATAAATCTACAAAAAGAAAAGCCAAAAATAGAATCTTCTGAACCTGAAATAGAATTATAAGATAAACGAGCCACTATAGCCTTAATGGCCAACATATCAGACGACACTATATCATCTGAATCAAAGTTAGACTCAGAGGTAGAAGAGGTATTCTCTAACTTTTCTAGATCTCAATTAGAAGAAAGTCTATTAGAAATTCTTGAAAGATATCAACAACTGCGAGTCAAAAACAAGAACATGAAAAAGGATCTAGTATCTGACTCTGAAGAAACTAAGAAACTAAAAACAGAAAACTCTGAGCTAAATGAAACCATTTCCAAACTTAAAAATGAAAACTATGTTATTAAAAATGAACTACAAAAAGCTTAGAAAAATATTATTTCAGAATCTTCGAATAGTTCTGATAAAATCATTAAAGAATATAATCACAACTTTCAGAAATTTCTAGCTAAAAACATAGATAGTAGCAAGATGGCTTAAATGATCTATGGAGTTAGAAGAAACAGAAGAAAAGGTATAGGATATGTGAAACCAAGGGGAGAAGAACCATCTCAACAAAAGAAAGTTGATGATATTATTATAAAACACACACCTCTCTATTCACACTTTACATATGGACTTACACATGATATAAAATATACTAGTAATGCTTTTTCTGCAAAACCAAAATTCAAACAAAATTTTGGAAACTCTAACAAACAAGGACCCAAAAAATAGGTACCTAAGGATAAAAACGTCTATGTTGAAATGTCTTTAACAACAAAGTTTAAACACCAATCTTGGTACCTGGACTCCGGATACTCTCGACACATGACACGAAGAAAGCATATGTTCCAAAGTTTGGACCTTAAATCTGGAGGCTATGTAGGTTTCAGAGGTAACCAGAAAGAAAATATTATTGGCTCTAGAATTATTGTTAACATTACACTTCCCTCTATAACTAATATTATGTTAGTAGATGGACTAATAATGCATAACGTGTTATCCATAAGTCAATTAAGTGATAACGGTTATGATATAATCTTTAATCAAAAGTCATGTAAAGTAGTTAGTCAGAAAGATGGGTTTATCCTATTTAATGGTAAGAGAAAGAACAATATTTATAAAATAAAAATTTCTGAACTAAAAAGTAAGAATGTAAAATTCCTTATGTTTGTTAATGACGAGCAATGGGTCTGGCACAGAAGATTGAGGCATGTTAGTATGAGAAAAATATCTCATATTAACAAACTCAATCTGGTTAGAGGACTTCCTAACCTGAAGTTCAGCTTAGATGCTCTGTGTGAAACATGTCAAAAAGAAAAATTTTCAAAACCTTCTTTCAAATAAAAAATGTTGTTTCTACCTCTATACTATTAGAACTTCTGCATATGGATCGGTTCGACCAGTGTGTTGTATCCCAATTTTTGCCCCTAAGATTCCTCTATCATCTCGTATCAAATCAATTACAACAAGATCACAATAGGGTTTGGTTCTTCTCCCTATCTTTAGGTTTGCTCATGAGGAATCACCAAGCACCTTAATTTATATATTGTGATCATATTTGTTTTATATCAATTAACTTTTAACTAACAAATACAATGAATGTTTTCTCTAATTGATGATTCTATAGGTGACGTCATAACACATTTCATCAGGTGAATTCATAGGTTCATGAGTTTATTTCAATGCCTTCTTCAACAAAGCTTCATTGAGGTTCAAGCTTCATCATTGAAGATGCTTTAACGTAATATCATTACAAGGTCTACTATGATTCATAATGCCTCAATTTGTCAAAGAAGTCAAAAGATACAAGGATTGATTGAAGAAGTTTGACCTAATTGGACATGTTCTTGATTCCTTGATCACAAGTGCATAACTCTCTCAATTCTAAATATTTGTAAGTGGTTTTTGTTTCTTTGGGTTCTTATTATCATCCAAAATAACTTCTATTCACATGGCAAGAGTAATTGTGCAAGACAGATTGTCAAAATTGAAAGGGGTTTTCAAGTCATTTTGGTTCTTGAGGAGCTAGGGTTTTTAACTTCTAAGGGTTATATCTTCCTCATTATTGTACCCCAAAATTTTCCCTCCCATATTCCTCAAGATTTCTCAAAGGTTGCACAGTCAAATCACCTCCTAAGGCAGTCAAGTCAAAATTAGGGTTTTGTGTTGCATCAAGGTCCTTACATCCAAATGACCTCAAGTGCTCCTTAATGTCCTAACTTATGCTCAAATTCAGGTTCGGCTCAAGAGTCAATTCTTTAAAGAAGGTATCCGACTGTGTGAGTTTTCTCGAAGAAATATGGTGAAAAAGTGTGCTGAAAGTGCAGTTTTTACGCGCTAAAAAATTCATAACTTGAAGATCGTGACTCGTTTTGAACCCATTCCGGTGGCCAAAATTCCGTCTTGACATTATCTACGTTTTCATATCTCACGACTGGAAGCCAATTTCGATCATAAGGTCTTCAAAAATGTGGATTTATCAAGTATTTTCGTACAGAAAATTTGTGACAGAAGTTTAGTTGCGTCATGTTCAGAAAATCATAACTTGGTCGATTTTCATCGTATCGAGCTGGTTCCGGCGCCAAAATTTCACATATTGAGTTGGCTACATTTTCACATAAGGTATTGAGTTCAAACGGTATTCAAAAGGCCTCCGTTTTTTGCTCAGAGTGCGTGACACGCTGAAAATCCTGAATGCTGAATATTATTTCATCTGGGCCGAAACTTCGAAAATTCATAACTCGGTCAATTTTTATCGGATTGGGCTCATATTTTTACACAAGGTCCCTGACTCATAGATCTACAACTTTGCTTCAAAAGTCGAGACCGGATTATACTCCGACCAATACCAGTTTTTTATTAAAGAACGTGTCAGAGTCGACACTAGAGCCCAAAATAAGTTTGTCTGAGCTGAAACTTCAAAAATTCATAACTAATTCACCGTTTATCCGATTGAGCCGATTTTCGGACAGGAGTTAGTTATCGATGTCGGCTACATTTTGTTTTCACATTTCAACTTCAAAAATTGCACTTAAGTCCCTGCGATTTAGCCTGGAAAGTGACGAACTCAAGTGAACATTGGAGGCCCAATTGCACATTCAAAGCCCATTTTCTTTACCCTAATTTCCATTATACAATCACCTACTTTTCACACAAACCAAAAAATAGGAAAAAAAAAAGAGAGAAAAAACCTTGCCACAACACTGTTAGAATATCAAATTCTTTCAAGAACCCTGAAACCTTGAAATCCTTATTACAAATCCCTCTCTCACTACAAACAAGCCATCACAGTTACAAACCAACACCTCACTACTTCTTCAGTAAGAGTAAGACTGGCTTGATCTCCATGATCCAAAAGGCATAAAAGCATTCAGGTCACTAATTTTCCAGTAAGGGTAAGATTGATTTGATCTCCATGATCAAAAGGGTATAATCATTCATACATGCCATATTGTGCCTAAACATTAAATTTCTTCATATATTGGCTTTATTTGCATTTTATGATTTTATTTAATGTGTTCATGAGATTCAACACTGCAGATTTAGACAGGATCCCATGCAGGTTCATTAAGGAACGTTGAGGCCAAAACACAAATGGCCAAAAGCCAAATGGCCAAAGTAGAACAACTTATGCATGACACCAATACATGGCGAGACAGACATCCTGAGAAGATTAAGGAACGTTGAGGCCAGAACACAAATGGCCAACAGCCAGAGCACAAATGGCCAACAGCCAAAACACAAATGGCCATGAAACCCAATCCAATGGCCAAAGAATGCAGACCACGGTACTCAGGGGTCAATGAACACGCACGTGATGTCAGAAAGTCAAACAAGGCTTTTTGTCTAATGGGCCAGAATACTTCAAAAAACCTCCCCTTGGGCCTGAAACCCCCATTGGTTTGCATCCTTTTTAATTTTATTTTCTTTTCTTTTCTAATTCTTTTTTAATTGTTTTAATTGTTTTTTTAACCATAAAATAATTTTCTATAATAAAAGCAGAAAAATCAAAAAAATACAAATATATTTAATTTCTTCACTAATTAATTTTTGTAAATAAACTCTAACAATTAACTTAGTTAATCTAGGTTTTAATTTTAACACTTTTTCTTAATAAATAAAAAATAGGTACAATTAGGTTTTGACATTTTCATCTTTTTCTTAAATAAATTATTAATCATCATTATTTATCATTATTATTAATTATCATTAATTTTGTAAATAAACATGTAAATAAATTAATTAACTAGTAAATTAGGTTAACTTTAATATTTTCATTAATAATTAAAATATTTAGAATTAGGGTTTCTTTTAATTTTTAATCTTTCTTTATTTTCATAAATACCAAAAACCTAAAAAACATTTCTTTTCTTTTAATTAAATAATAATTAGAATTTTAATTCAATTTAATTTCAAAAGGGTCCAACGCCCTCGAACGTTCAACTTTAATTCTTTCGCGCATTTATTCTTATTTTCCTTTGTGAATATTATGTAACTGCTCAAGCCATGTAATAGTAATTAGGTTTATTTACTTTCCACATTTTTATTAAAACGAGTCTTTGTTAATTTGGCGATGTATAGACCCGCGCCTTGTAATAGCGTAGGATTTTATCTTTCCGCATTTAAATTTTCGCACTTTTAAATTCTATGAAAGAATGTATGGCCTAAATTAAAAACAATGCGTAGCTCACCATAATGATCAAAGATAATTGCTAAACACGAAAATAACACACAAATTCACACACCACTCTTAGGGTACGCCTCACTGTTGCCTTGCCTTCGAAACGTGGTCGTCGAGTATAGGACATTTTAGTAAGTCCTTATGTCCCTGATTTATGGCATAGGGGTAGCTTCTAAGGTGTCCTACTGTTGCTCTGGTGACCACACTGTCCCTACAAACGAATTGACCCGAACACCTCCAACGGTGGTGCTACCTATCTCTCAATGGTGGGATGGCACTACCTTAAGGACATTTACACAGCTTAATTCCTTAGGGTAGGTAGATGACTCGTAGATACTTGCTCTATTCAAAATAAACAAAACTCTTTTCACACCGACACATTTCAAAAAGATTTCAAAACAATTTTTGAAACACTCTTGAGGACTGATACAAGAGTCGATCTGAAATCTTTAAACGAAACTTTTTCAAACCCACTCACAATTGAAAAGCAAACACTTTTGAAAACACAAATGAGCAAGTATCTAAGAGCCCATGGATAACCATGGATAGAAAGGGTGCTAACACCTTCCCTTTCTATAAATCTACCTCCCGAACCGAGAAACTATCTCATAAGGAATTTTGCTGTGCTTTTGTCCTGTCCATGTTGGAGAAAATAAAAGACGGTGGCGACTCTTGCTTCCGCGACATTTCAGGATCCAGCGTTAAACAGTCAGTTCCAGATCCACCGATCACAGAACTGGCGACTCTGCTGGGGACCCTATTAAAGTGAGGTGTACCTTAGGATAGCTCAGACTTGTGTTTTCAATTGCTGTGTTTGTTTGCTTTATATTTGTAGGCACTGCATCGGAGTTACATAGATCCTAACCCGGATCTGGGGATACCCTATTAGGTAGCATAAGCTGTGAGGGACCTGTCCGGCGTAGACCGACATGGGTGAAGCAGTGGCTATGTTGGTGTGGCACCTTGGTCTTTACCGATATCCCTTGTGTTGCAACAAGGAGAATATGGGTCTTCTGAGGAGTCATTAAGCACCAACCGACCTTAGAACCTTAAATGACCCAACTTGGCCAATAGAACAGTAGCAGTATGCTACGCCCATTGACGCTAAACTCTCGTGATGGTTCTGGCTGCAAGAAAAGATTGCGATGCTGGAGTTATGACCGATTGAGGGTAGTCAGTGATATTGGGATCCTCTAGAACCCGGTTACTTCTGATAGGACAGGTCTTAACCAACAAACTGAAAGAGGGTAATACCTAGACCCCATGCTGGCCTAAACTCTAAGGGCTTCTCTTGTATGACTTGTGTGCCTTCCAACTTGACTATTTGCATGCTTGTTATCTGACACTTGAGTTTCTTGCAGGTTTTGTTTACAGTCCTTAATTGGGACTCATAATAGGATTTGCCTACATTACCCCATGCATAGCATAACATCATACCATTGCATACATCCCGCATAAGGACTAATCCGTTTCAAGGATCTCAAGGGCTTGTGATGCAGGTCATGATGAATCAGAATGTCTAGCAAGGGGCAAAGGGGATTTCTTTTCCTCTAGCCATGTTGATGATCTGAGTCAGAGGCTATGACCCACTTGACATGGTGAGCCTTGACTCTTGAAGAAGGTTCCCCTAACCAAGGTTGTTTGGAAATCAAAACCAGACATGATGACTAAAGTTAGGGGCTATGACCCACTAGATATGGTGAGCCTTGACCCTTGAAGAAGGACTCTCAACAACATGAAGTTCCTTCAATCAAGCTACCGGATTCAAATTCTAACAATTTTTCTTGTCTACCCCGCGAGATCCTTGAAAACATTGCACGCATATCATACATATTGTTGCATTACAGGTACTCTTTTTGACAGGTCATTTACCTTCTTCGCTGTTTATTTCAGCAATGGCTTCCTAACAAGATAACCAGGGTCTTCATGCTCAAGAGACTCAGTTCAGGGAGATCTTTCTAGGCATATCCAAGGGGCAGGAAGAGTTAAGGACGCTCCTCATGGGGAATCTGGCCAAGAAAAGTCCCGAGGATGACAAGGACGAACGGCTGAAACGCCTACAAGCTGAGGTAGATACAATGAAAACCCAGATGCTGGGGCAAAGGGCTCTCATCCAAGGTTTAGCTCGGGAGCAAGAAGAGTTGAGGACCATGATCAGTCAACTCCACCAAGACAAATCCAACATGAAGCAACCAGTCCGAGTCAGGGACCAGGTCTTTGATCAGCTTCCGAGAGGACAAGAGTCTGGTATGGTGAAGAATGGACCTCTCCAAATTGCTACTACTTCACAAGCCCAACATCAACCTCGCCCAGAGCAACAAGTTGATCAGAATAAGCCAAGCAGGTCCAAGAGGCAATTCACCCAGCTTAACATGTCGTTGTTTTAAGCTCTACAACACCTGTTGAGGTTGAATCTGGTTACACTAAGGGCTCCTCCCCGGAACCCCAACATCTCTGCTCCTAACTATCATCCCAACAAAAGATGTGCATACCACTCTGATAGTCCTGGACATGACACTGCCGACTGCTGAGCTCTGAAGAATAAGGTCCAGGACCTGATTAATGAAGGAGTAGGGGATTTCACCCAAGTGGGTCAGGCTGAGTGCTTCTACCATCCCTACAGGATTCACCATTTGAAGTAACAAGCCCTGAAATGAGAAGACTTTTTGTCCATTAGAATTTTCAAGTTGTAATTTTCTTTTGATTGTTCAAACGATTATCATGTCAAACGCTGTTATTTCATTAATGCATCGCATATGTCTGTTTTGAATCAATATATTCGCATTCGCTATATTCAAACTGCTTTCATTTTTTGATGTCAACTCTCAATTAATAATTCTAAGCCTCTTGAGGGAGGATGACGAAAACGATACCATAATCTACAGTATGCTTTTGAACAGACCCCGCTGATGAGGTACAGGCATTGTTTCAATTCCTAAACACTGGAGTTATAAGGAAGATAATCCCTCGTCAACCCCTCTGAGCCAAAGAAGTTGGAGTTTTTTCTTTTTCGAAATTAAAACCCTTAATCATAACCTGGGGCATGGTAGTTCTCTCAGTTGATCCAGGTGCACGATGAATGGCATCAAAGGAATCCTTACAAAACAAAAAAGACGGTGATGGTTCCAAACAATCATAAAGACAGGCAGTCATTACCAAAACAAAAAAAAAACTAAAGCCCAATAAGTCAAAAAACTATGAAGGAGACTTACAAAACTGGGGCATCCCGCTGATTGTAAATACAAAAAGAAACAGTTCAGGCAAAAAACAGGGATAACAAAATAAAAAAAAAGAAGGAGGTCTTACAAACCTTCGACAAAAAATGACTTCCTATTCAAAATAAATTGTCAACATCCAAACCATCACTGGAATATCAAAGCAAAGACTCAACAAGGTCTAACGCACGATTAGCTGAGTTTAGGATTGAAGAACATCACGAAGAACGGGTGGGTACAAATAAAGTTTGAGCCTTTATCCTTTGTTTCTTAAACCGTGAACCAGGCCACGTTACAACCCTAAAAAGTCCTAGCTGAAGCATGGGTTAGTTCGAAAGCATACTGTTACGAAAGGTATCCTGACTCCTCAAGGCTTGCGGTAAAATAACGAGTTGACATCACATTTTACAAAATTTGCTTGTTTTACTAAAAGATGCATTTTCAAAAACTTCGAAACAGACGTAAGCTTTGCATTTTTAACATAACTTTGTTTGCATATGACTTTTTTTGTTTGAACAGCATAAGAGTTCGTACGATGAATGTCTAATGGACAAAAGCTCTTCCAACCAAGGGGCAAACATGATCATGGTCCATCACCTGGGGCAGTTAAGTCAAGATTCAGAGAATCTCTCAAAATGCCAAATAGCCTGGGACAAATCTCCGCCTGAGTCACTTGGGGCATTGGACATGAATTCCAGCGATGAATCGTGCAGGTTCAAAGATCTTCGGACGGTATGGCAGCACAACAACAGGGGCACCTCCCTACATTCTGAGAATGTGAACATAGTCGAAAAAATACTACGCAAAATCAAAGACCCGCTAGGTTGACACACCTAGGCAAAAATAAGGGCTTCCCGGCGAACCAAAAGGGTTCGAGAAAAAATAAGGGATGAAATGAAAAATTTGTTCACCCGGCAAGTCGAAAACCTGAAAAGGCGGCTTGGGCAAAAATGGGTATCCCGGTGGGCTGAAAACCCGAAAGGGCGGTCTAGGAAAAAGTTAGGGATCAAAAGCGTACGACTATGTCCCGGCATCTCGTCACTTTCCTACCAAAGGAAGATTTGTCAATCGACAGTCATTAAGCACTTCCACAAGGTATCTTCTCCCCTCACCTCATAAACAGGGGCAATAATGAGTTGTCCAGGCGATCCAGTTACACTGTCAACCAAAGTACCAAGGAAAGGTCAATCAAAAGATGATTACCATCTACCTTTACAAGTTCCAGATCAACACCGGTAACAAGCCAGGAAAATTCTGTGGACGACTGATCGTGGGTTAATATACGAAACCAGACAGGACAGTTATCCACTTGATCATCATGAAGCAACCCTACAACGGTTCCTCCTCAACTTCAGATGTAGTTTTACACGGACTCATCCTCAGGAAACCCTACACCGGTTCCTTCTCAATTTCAGACGAAGTCTCACATGGACCTATTATCACAAAGTAACCTTACCCCGGTTCCTCTAGAAGTCTTACACGGACTTATCTCAAGATGACCTTACCCCGATTTATCCAGAAGTTTTACACGAACGTACCCTACAGTAACCTTACCCCGGTTCCTCCAGAAGTCTTACACGGACTTATCTCGAGATGACCTTACCCCGGTTCATCCAGAAGTTTTACACGAACTTATCCCGAAGCAACCCTACACAGGTTCTCTCTTTCCAAAGATGCAGTTTTACACGGACTCATCATCAAGGTAACCCCACACAGGTTCCCTCCTTAAACTCCAGACGTAGTTTTACACGGACTCGTCATCAAGAAACCCTACACAGGTTCTCTCTTTCCAGACGTAGTTTTACACTGACTCATCATCAAGAAACCCTACACAGGTTCTCTCTTTCCAAAGATGAAGTTTTACACGGACTCGTCACCCAGAAACCCTACACAGGCTCTCTATTTTCAAGGATGCAGTTTTACACGGACTCGTCATCAGTAAACCCTACACATGTTTCCTTCTCAGCTCTAGATGCAGTCTTATACGGACTAATTATTAGTAAACCCTACACAGGTTTCCTCCCTCCAAAGATGCAGTTTTACATAAGCTCATCATCAGGCAACCCTACACAAACTCCCCCAAAACAGTTGGTCTCCCGTCAGCCCTACAAGGCACAGTATCTCCAGCAAATCAGTGATACTCTCCCCAAGTAGAGTTAGCCTATCCTGTCAGCCTTAAGGAAGTTGGGTATCCCCAGCAGATCCCAACATTCCTCAGCGGAGTATACAAACATTCTTAACAAGCATCCCCGGCAGTCTTGACCTAAGATTGTTCCCCGGTGGTATACAGACATTCAGTGGAGCCACCTCCCTGGTACATCTCAAAAAAATTTGCCCAGGAGAGTCCAGTCCAAAAGTTTCCCCAGGAAAGTGGAATCCATATCCCCAGCAGGTCTTAAAGCTTATCCCCAGTAGATTCTGGAAGCTTGTCACCCGCAGAACACGAATGCGTCTCCCGACTTTATTCAAAGGTTATTTCCCCACCAGGATATAACTGGGTTATCCTCAGCCAAAAACCACGGAAAGATCGTCCCCGGCGAAGTCTTCCTATCCCCCAGCGGAGTTCATTAATTCCTTCAACATGACACATCAATGGTATCCCCAGCGGAGTTATCATTAACCTCAGCAAAGTATCTCTTTCTCCCCACAGAGTTCACTCCCCGCAGAGTAATCTATTCGCCAAGTTTATTCCCCGACGGAGTCCTCTTCTCCTACTGGTATTCTTGCAACCATCTCTCCCCAGCGGAAACAAAGCACTATCCTTCAACATCAAGCCCAGGATTTAACTTCCCGGCACTCGTCAAGGATTTATTTTCCTAGACGAAAACACATTCATAAACATCACATTTTCATACATCATAGCATGCATATACGCATCATGAACATACAATCTCATTTATTCTGAGAACATCACGCATGACATACATCATGACATCACATACATCTAATGTTTTGTCTTTTCAGGACAGAGGCCAATACAAAGATGATTATTATCAACTGTCGCAACTAAAGATCCGATTCCTGTATCTCGCCAGGGTGTATCTGTTGACGACTACATTACCAGACTCGATTCCTGTATCTTGCCAGGGCACGTCTGAAGAGTTCGAAGATTCGATTCCTGTATCTTGCCAGGGTGTATCTGTTGACGACTAACATTACCAGACTCAATTCCTGTATCCTGTCAGGGCACGTCTGAAGAGTTCGAAGATCCGATTCCTGTATCTTGCCAGGGTGTATCTGTTGACGACTAACATTACCAGACTCAATTCCTGTATCCTGCCAGGGCACGTCTGAAGAGTTCGAAGATCCGATTCCTGTATCTTGCTAGGGTGTATCTGTTGACGACTAACATTACCAGACTCGATTCCTGTATCTTGCCAGGGCACGTCTGAAGAGTTCGAAGATCTGATTCCTGTATCTTGCCAGGGTGTATCTGTTGACGACTAATTCCAGACTCGATCCCTGTATCCTGCCAGGGCACGTCTGAAGAGTTCGAAGATCCGATTCCTGTATCTTGCCAGGGTGTATCTGTTGACGACTATATTCCAGACTCGATTCCTGTATCTTGCCAGGGCACGTCTAAAGAGTTCGAAGATCCGATTCCTGTATCCTGCCAGGGTGTATCTGTTGACGACTGTATTCTCCGGACTCGATTCCTGTATCTTGCCAGGGCACGTCTGAAGAGTTTAAAAGATTCGATTCCTGTATCCAGCCAGGGCACATCTACATAAAGAGTTTGAGGATCAATCCCTGTAACAGGTCAGGTAAGTATCTTTCTTTTTTCAGGTACACAAGTTCTCGCTAAGGAATCTCTTACGCGATCGACACCTCCAGATGGAATCTATAAGCCCATCCTCCTATCCACCATCTCTCCAAATGGCATCTGTAAGCCCATTCCCGTCATCACATTGCTGATACTTCACTATGTGAGCGCAAATTTCTGGGCACTTTAGTGTTCAATCATCTTCCACCTTCGGATTATAAAAGGCACGCAAGCCAATCTGCATCCTCAGGTCTAAGAAGATTGAACAGGGGCAACTGTTGTACCCCAAAATTTTCCCTCCCATATTCCTCAAGATTTCTCAAATGTTGCACAATCAAATCACCTCCTAAGGCAGTCAAGTCAAAATTAGGGTTTTGTGTTGCATCAAGGTTCTTACATCCAAATGACCTCAAGTGCTCTTTAATGTCCTAACTTATGCTCAAATTCAGGTTCGGCTCAAGAGTCAATTCTTTAAAGAAGGTATCCGACTGTGTGAGTTTTCTCGAAGAAATATGGTGAAAAAGTGTGCTGAAAGTGCAGTTTTTACGCGCTAAAAAATTCATAACTTGAAGATCGTGACTCATTTTGAACCCATTCTGGTGGCCAAAATTCCGTCTTGACATTATCTACGTTTTCATATCTCACGACTGGAAGCCAATTTCGATCAGAAGGTCTTCAAAAATGTGGATTTATCAAGTATTTTCATACAGAAAATTTGTGACAGAAGTTTATTTGCGTCATGTTCAGAAAATCATAACTTGGTCGATTTTCATCGTATCGAGTTGGTTCCGGCGCCAAAACTTCACAAATTGAGTTGGCTACATTTTTACAGAAGGTATTGAGTTCAAACGGTATTTAAAAGGCCTTCGTTTTTTGCTCAGAGTGCGTGACACGCTGAAAATCCTGAATGCTGAATATTATTTCATCTGGGCCGAAACTTCGAAAATTCATAACTCGGTCAATTTTTCTCGGATTGGGCTCATATTTTTACATAAGGTCCCTGAATCATAGATCTACAACTTTGCTTCAAAAGTCGAGACCGGATTATGCTCCGATCAATACCAGTTTTTTATTGAAGAACGTGTCAGAGTCGACACTGGAGCCCAAAATAAGTTTGTCTGAGCTGAAACTTCAAAAATTCATAACTAATTCACCGTTTATCCGATTGAGCCGATTTTCGGACAGGAGTTAGTTATCGATGTCGGCTACATTTTGTTTTCACATTTCAACTTCATAAATTGCACTTAAGTCCCTGCGATTTAGCCTGGAAAGTACGAACTCAAGTGAACATTGGAGGCCCAATTGCACATTCAAAGCCCATTTTCTTTACCCTAATTTCCATTATATAATCACCTTCTTTTCACACAAACCAAAAAAGAGGGAAAAAAAAGAGAGAAAAAACATTGCCACAACACTGTTAGAATATCAAATTCTTTCAAGAACCCTAAAACCTTGAAATCCTTATTACAAATCCCTCTCTCACTACAAACAAGCCATCACAGTTACAAACCAATACCTCACTACTTCTTCAGTAAGAGTAAGGCAAGCTTGATCTCCATGATCCAAAAGGCATAAAAGCATTCAGGTCACTAATTTTCCAGTAAGGGTAAGATTGATTTGATCTCCATGATCAAAAGGTTATAATCATTCATACATGTCATATTGTGCCTAAACATTAAATTTCTTCATATATTGACTTTATTTGCATTTTATGATTTTATTTAATGTGTTCATGAGATTCAACACTGCAGATTTAGACAGGATCCCATGCAGGTTCATTAAGGAACGTTGAGGCCAAAACACAAATGGCCAAAAGCCAAAATTCAAATGCCCAAAGTAGAACAACTTATGCATGACAACAATACATGGCGAGACAGACATCCTGAGAAGATTAAGGAACGTTGAGGCCAGAACACAAATGGCCAACGGCCAGAACACAAATGGCCAACAGCCAGAACACAAATGGCCATGAAACTCAATCCAATGGCCAAAGAATGCAGACCACGGTACTCAAGGGTCAATGAACACGCACGTGATGCCAGAAAGTCAAACAAGGTTTTTTGTCTAATGGGCCAGAATACTTCAAAAATCCTCCCCTTGGGCCTGAAACCCCCTTTGGTTTGCATCCTTTTTAATTTTATTTTCTTTTCTTTTCTAATTCTTTTTTAATTGTTTTAATTGTTTTTTTAACCATAAAATAATTTTCTATAATAAAAGCAGAAAAATCAAAAAAATACAAATATATTTAATTTCTTCACTAATTAATTTTTGTAAATAAACTCTAACAATTAACTTAGTTAATCTAGGTTTTAATTTTAACACTTTTTCTTAATAAATAAAAAATAGGTAGAATTAGGTTTTGACATTTTCATCTTTTTCTTAAATAAATTATTAATCATCATTATTTATCATTATTATTAATTATCATTAATTTTGTAAATAAACATGTAAATAATTAATTAACTAGTAAATTAGGTTAACTTTAATATTTTCATTAATAATTAAAATATTTAGAATTAGGGTTTCTTTTAATTTTTAATCTTTCTTTATTTTCATAAATACCAAAAACCTAAAAAACATTTCTTTTCTTTTAATTAAATAATAATTAGAATTTTAATTCAATTTAATTTCAAAAGGGTCCAACGCCCTCGAACGTTCAACTTTAATTTATTCCGCATTTTTATTAAAACGGGTCTTTGTTAATTTGGCGATGTATAGACCCGCGCCTTGTAATAGCGTAGGATTTTATCTTTCCGCACTTTTAAATTCTATGAAAGAATGTATGGCCTAAATTAAAAACAATGCGTAGCTCACCATAATGATCAAAGATAATTGCTAAACATGAAAATAACACACAAATTCACACACCACTCTTAGGGTACGCCTCACTGTTGCCTTGCCTTCGAAACGTGGTCGTCGAGTATAGGACGTTTTAGTAAGTCCTTATGTCCCTGATCTATGGCATAGGGGTAGCTTCTAAGGTGTCCTACTGTTGCTCTGGTGACCACACTGTCCCTACAAACTAATTGACCCGAACACCTCAAATGGTGGTGCTACCTACCTCTCAATGGTGGGATGACACTACCTTAAGGACATTTACACAACTTAATTCCTTAGGGTAGGTAGATGACTCGTAGATACTTGCTCTATTCAAAATAAACAAAACTCTTTTCACACGGACACATTTCAAAAAGCTTTCAAAATAATTTTTCAAACAATCTTGAGGACTGATACAAGAGTCTATATGAAATCTTTAAACGAAACTTTTTCAAACCCACTCACAATTGAAAAGCAAACACTTTTGAAACACAAATGAGCAAGTATCTAAGAGCCCATGGATAACCATGGATAGAAAGGGTGCTAACACCTTCCCTTTCTATAAATCTACCTCCCGAACCGAGAAACTATCTCATAAGGAATTTTGATGTGCTTTTGTCCTGTCCATGTTGGAGAAAATAAAAGACGGTGGCGACTCTTGCTTCCGCGACATTTCGCGATCCAGCGTTAAACAGTCAGTTCCAGATCCACCGATCACACTCATATTTTGAGATTTTTGTGTTATTCCAAAGATATGCTTCTATTTAAATGGTTATCAACTAATCAATTCAAAAGTTTAAAGGAAATTTTGTGTGGAAGATGCCTAATGATGAAGAAAGATTACATGTCCTCTAGATAGGCTATCAAAGTCCATTTTGTAACTTCAAAAGATCAGAAATTGGTCAATTTTTATCTCCTTAAGCCCATTATTTTTCCATAATGATCTTAAGAATGTGAGATTTAACTCTTCTTTTATTTTCAAAGCTTGAAAATGAGTGGAGGATTCGCTAAGAACTCAAAAGATTATAGGTCACTTCATGAATTTTCACCAATTTTACAAGGCCATAACTTTTACAATACTTGGTATTTTTGAGTGATTCAAGTTTCACAATTCTCTTTGGGAAGTCTACTTCAAGCTAGAATCAATTATCAAAGATCAATTATTGAGGAATGCCTTGTTTGAACTCAAAACATTATAGGTCTCTTTTGAAGAGAAACTTAGAATTTTTCTAAGTACAAAAAGTCAGCATCTTTTTCTCAACTTTGACTAATCACAACTTTTAGCTCAAGCCCTAAAGCATCCTAAACCGTGCTAGCCAAGTCAAGTTTCAGAGCTCTGAATTTGAACTTTAATAGGTAGATTCCTTCATCATTTCTCTCAAAATTTGTTACTACAATGAAGCTCTCATCATTCTGATACTAGTCGCAACATTTTTTTTTCAACTGGAAGTGAGTTTTGGCAACGAATTTTCAAATTCCTATTAAAAAAATTTCCTTCTGGTTTTTTGAAAATTGACTTAGCTACACCTTAAATAAAGTGAATGACATGGGTCTGAGCTCCTGATTTTATAGTATGAAAGACTTGCAATTCACGTGGCTGGAGGTTGAAGATGACCAACATTTCATCTCTCAACCAATGATAATGTGCCACTTGTTTTTTTTTTCAAAATATGATTTAATATTTGATCTAATGGTTTATTCACTAAGGACCATGATATGCACAATGTGGCAGATCCTTTAGATATGATTACTAACGCATTTTTACATTCATCCAATGGTCTATATCTTTTTGTTGCATTTTTATTTTCGGATTTTTATATTTTAATTGATTTAAAATTTAAAAAATCATAGAAAATTAATTTTTGGCTAAACAATTATGAAAAAATTCACAAAAATGTTTTCATATATTCTCTTTCTGATTTTTATTTTTCATGATTTTATTTTTAGATTTGATATTTTTTATAATTTTTCCTTTATTTTAAGTTATTTCTAATTATTTAAATTTACTTTTTGATATTTTTTAAATTCTAAATTTCTTTATAAAAATCATTTTCCTTATTTCTGATTTTCTGAATATTTCTAGAATTTTATTTTGAATTCTATTATTTTTTATCCTTTTTTCACTTATTTGAGTGATTTTAATTAGTTTTAAAATGTTTTTCTGATTTAAAAAATTACCAAATATTTTATAAAAAATATTTGTGATCATTTCTGATTTTTCTATGGTCTCTTTAAATTTTTCTTTGATACTTTGAATATAGTTAGCTATTTTTACCTTTTATTTTCATTTTAAAAACAATTTAAAAATCATTTTTCCTTTTTATTTTATTCATTAAATGCAATTAATTTTTTATATATTCTGGCTATGTGATTGTTGATCATAAACTTTATTAACGTCATTGGATCTTGGATGTTGAGTTTAACTCCACTAAAATGGATTGATTATTTTAATGATAATTTGATTAAACTTTTTGATTCAAATATTTCCCCTTCCTCTTCATCCTACCCCTTTCTTATTCGTGCTACATGTTGTTAGAGAATAATCTACATATTACTTCTCCAAACATATGGCACATCGATTGCTATTGACCGACCTCAAAACAGGTGCGACTTCTACATAAGTCCACAAACGATTGCTTAACATAGCGCTAAATTTTATCCCGATTCGAGAAGTGATCATTCATGTCCCAAACCTATGTTTGCAAGCCCAAGTATGTTTAATTTGAAACCTATGATCCAATAAGCTTGATGTTCATTGTTAGGAGGCTTTTGTCTTATCAATCTTATAATGAACTTTCATAAAGTTTGGTCTAAGTGAATCATTTAAACATCGTTGATCATTTGTTGTTGCCTCGAGATTTTGAAATGAATGATATGCTTGACAAAAATCAAATGAAACTTGTTGTTGAGAGGCTTTGATTTTATCAATCTTCTAATGATTTTTCAAATGCAAAGTTTTAAGATGTTCATTCAACTAACCTCTAACTCATTAACAATTTACTTTTATTTCTATGCTTTTACTTTCTGCTTTTACTTTAAGCACCATTTATTTTAAGCATTTTCATTTCATGCTATTTTTATCTTTTCTCACTTGAGCATTTATCTTTATGTCCTCTTTATTTTTCTCACTTGAGCTTTTCATTTTATTTTTGAAGAAACCTAATAACCAACTTGAACAATAAAAAACTTTAAGGTTACTTGGACTATTTGGTTAGTATCCTTGGCATGATAGAGTTATGGACTTCTTGGACTTAGGATTAAGGACCTTGACCTACCTAGGGACCTTGTGATTTCTATTGGTATTTGTGATACGGTTGCAGAACCGATTGTTATACTGGTTTTGTGTTTGTGTTCGCAAAATGTTGCGGTAAGCAAGAGTCGCCACAGACTTTTCTTTTATCCAACAAAGGAAAGGGTGAAAAGAACAGAAAAAGACCTTTCTAGATTATTTATAATTTTGGGGGGTAGATTATGGAAAGGGAAGGTGTTAGAACCCTTTCCATCCGTAGTTTTCTACGGGCTCTTAGATGCTTAGCTCATTTTTTGAACTACCTTGTGCGTTTGTGTGTCTTTAAAAAGAATTTTGAAATTTCCTTAGTGCGGCGATTCGCTTTATGATAACTCTTGTATCAGTCCTCAAGAGTGTTGATAAAGCGTTTGAAAATGTTTTTGAAATGTTTTGGTGTAAGTGTGAAAGTTTATTTTGAGCAAGCATCTAAGAACTATCTACTTATACTCGAAAGGTTTGTTCTTTTCCTCCTATCCTTTAGACAGCGTTATCCTACTATTAGTGAGTAGGCAGCCCTATCGTTGGATGTTTTAGGGTCATTCGAAGGGATGTTTTTATAGTTACAAAGGAAACTGCGCAAGAAGTTTTAGTAACTACCCTAGGGTTCTAAGATCATATTTTTACCGAGGCAACATCGAGAGGGTCATCGAGGGACTTATGATCTTTTGAACCGGAGGGTAGCCACTAAAATCTCTCACGCTTCGAGAGTTGTGACTATTTCCGAAGGCAACAGAAGTGGGAATACCCTAGAGGTGTATATGTGCAAGTGTGTTGTATTCAGTTATTTTTATCTTTTGTACTAAGTTTGCTAGCGTTTGATTATCAGTCTTTCCATACAATCATATTATCATGCATCTAGACAGTTTTAATATTGTAGGAATTTAAAGTGCGGAAAATATAAATCCTAAACTATTACAAGGCTTCGGGGAGGGGGATTATTACAATTCCAAAATGGGGGAAATAAAAAGCAAGGAATAAAGTCCTAACTATTACAACTCATTAGGCAATTACTATAATTTGAAAAAGTAAAATATAGGAAATATTAACGCGTCCGAATCAAAAGGAACATCTAAAACCCTAAAAAGTTCTAAGTAAAATAAGAATTTTTTTTTGTTTTTTTTGTTTATTTGGGAATATATTAAATTAAATTAAAGCTCAACTAATTAAAATAAAAAATAAAATAAAATCATTAATCAAAATTAAATCTAAACAAACCTAACATTTTTTGGTATTTTTGTTTGAGAAAAAAATTTGAATTAAAATGAATCTAGTTCTAATTATTTTTAAATAATAAAATAAGGTCAAAATAATTAACTTAATTAATTTACTAAATAAAATTTAATTATAAAAATCCTAAATTCTATTATTATTATTTTTCTGATTTTATATTATTATAGAAAAAATGATTAAAATAAATAAACAATAAAACAAATAAAATAAAATAAAATGGAAATTGGGCCTGAAACAATCAATAATGGGGGGGGGGGGGGTGAGAGTTGAAATTCATTGGGCCCAAATAGACCATCGCAAAAATTGCGCTGGATTATCTATGGTGAACTTCAGGAAGTGCATCGTGGGCTGCAGGTTGAGGCGCTTGGATTTAGTTCAGTTGAGATGGGATGGCGTGGATCTGATGACATATGGTATGCGCCCAAGATCGTATCACACTGGATCTGTAAGAAACAAGTTAGAAAAGGTAAAATGCATGACCTGGGTATCGAACCCAGGTCCTTCCCTTTACAAATGCTTGTCTCACCATCCAGCCATCCTGTCATTCATTGCTACGAGATAAACCAATAATATTATATGCATAAATTATCCAGAAACATATTCAAAATAAATATGTGCGCCGAGTGGGCCGTGGGTATGTTTGAATGGACCAATCAAAAGATGCTACTGCCACGCCAGTTTTGACTTAAATCCGGTCAGTCCAACCACCGAAGCCGGTGGTTTCCACTGTCTTCTCTAGTGGGATCCCCTACAAAACATGATAAAACAAAAAACAAAACAAGCAGATTGACATAAAAATGTCTCCTGATCACGAATATGGCCTCTAAATTTACTAAAGCTTCGTGTATCTCTGGGTTCGAACATGAAACCCTAATGACGGTCAACCATGGAAACACGTGATCTAAGGCTATAGCTCTTCATGTAACACGTTATAACGGATGTAGACATCATCGATAATATGAATATATGCTTAGTAAGGATATTATATTGCATGATTTGAATGTTTGAGATCAGAGAGAAATTACAAAATCGGAGAGATATCGTGCGGGCATTTTGGGATGCGTTGGACTTGCCTAACGAATGGGGATGGCTCTTGGGACCTTCAGGAGGAAGATAGGATGTTGGTTTTGGATCGAAGGTTCCTTTAAAAGGTGTTTTGATTTTGACAACTTTGCTGTATTTTGAAATTTTTTTGTAAGCTTCTCTTAGGTTGTGTATGCGTGTCAGATGCTTGTGGAAGTGATGTATATATAGAGGAGGTGGAGAGGGAAAGGAAACATGGAAAGAATCTGTAGCATAAAGGCCATGATAAAGTCGTGATCCTTATTTTGAAAAATTGCCAAAAATGATGATCTCATGCCATTTTGATACTTGGATGCACTTGGACATTCATGCATTGGCGCCTTGTACGAATTTGAATTGTTCAAAGTTTTCCTCATCAGAGCTTCTTCGATTACATCACCATTTTCTTCGATTTCCTGATCTGGAAGGATAAACTTAGTCGAATCATCTCTTGTGCCTTTTTGATGAATTTAAGTTCTGATTCGAATTGCACAAGGCCATATCATCATGGCTCGTTCGATCAGCCCCTAATATTTCTCTCTTTATTTGAATTGAGTCTTAATTTGAATTGCACAAGGCCTCAACATCCTGGCTTCTAATATCAGCCCCCAAGTTCGCTCTCTTTGATTGCTCGGACACTACACAACTAGCACAATCGAAAGACTTCATTCTGGCCAGTCGAAGCTTCCTTTGGAATGAATGTCCTTTGTGCATGAGGCTTGAGCCTGGCAGTATGTTGGATTTTGGGCCAACAAGCATATTTTAATATTTCTCTTTCGTTTTGACCAACTAGATCCATCCTTCGACCAGACCCCTCTTTAGACAATAATATGTGTCTTTCGAATGGGCCCTTTGTGTATTGGAAGTTTTTAAGGGTGGAATTGAAGAAATCATGAAGGGAGTTCCTTCCTTGTGAATTTGAAAGTAGACCAAGCAGGAGGACAATGCCTTCTGAATCGAAGGAAAACTCCAGGGGGCTACCGTTTTGTGCCTGCTGGCATGAAGCAGCCAACATTCAGTCGAAGCTTGCTTGCAGAGGGGCCACTACTTAGTGAATCAAGGTGAACCAGCAGGAGGCCATTGGCTTCTGAATCGAAGGAGAGCTGCACGAGGCCATTTCCTTGTGCCTTTTGGTCATGAAGGAAGTCCTGGTTTTGTGAATCAAAGTCAAATATGTAAATGGTGCAATAAAAGCTTTGTGGGAAGGTAATCCTTGTCCAATTGAAACTTGCCTGTAGGAGGTCACTGTTTTGTGACTCCAAGCAAGCATACAAGAGGCCATTTCCCAAATGAAGGTTTGTATGAAAAGACAATGTCCAATCTAAACTTTCCTGCAAGAGGTCACATGGCCAAACGAAGGATGTAACCCAAAGCTTGCATAAAAATGGGCCACATGGCCAAACGAAGGATGTAAACCAAACTTGCATTCGAAGAAGGCCATATGCCCAAACAAAAGATGCATGCAGGAGGTCCCTGCTTTGTGAATTGAAAGAAATCTTTCAGAAAGTCATTGCCTTATGAATCGAAGGACGCTTTCAAAAGGTCATTATATTCTGAATCGAAAGAAGCCAACATGAAGCCACAACCTTCTAATTCTAAGGAAACCAAAAGGAGGCCCCTGCCTTCTGAATCAAAGGAAGTTTTTTCAAAGGGAAACAAAGCCCAGTCGAAGTTGGCATGCAGGAGAGAGTTCAATCGAAGCTAAGCATGAATCGAAACAAGCTTGTTTTTCTTCAATTTTATCAAGAAATCAAATTTATCTGTTTTTCTCTTTCAATACTTTCCTATTTGACTTGGTGGTTGAAAAATCCAATATGATCCAATTGTACTTGTGCAGTCTTGATCCAGTAGGAATTTTGTGAGAAAAATCTTGAGAAATGAGAGGGCAAATTTTTGGGTACAACACTATTTTGTCTGGAGTTCTTGGGGTTTACCCCGAGACATTGCATTGTTTGTTTTCTTTGTATGCAAGTTATTCTGACTATATTCTTTCTCTGTGATCGGGAATTCATCTGTATACAACCGTTACTCTGCACAATTTTTATGAAGACTTAATGCATTTTGAACCTTGGTTTTCTTAAGACGTTTATTATCTTCGATTGTTTGGTTTCAATCCAAAGGATGGGAATTCTATATTGACTCATTGTGTCAAGTGTTAGCTTCTTGCTGGTTAGACGGTTCTTTTCCCTAGCTTTTACCTTATGCTTTAGGATAGTCCCTTCATATCCTCCCATCTTCTTTAATTTCAAAAATCTTCTCCCTCCTTTTCAAAACTTGAACCGCTTTCACAATAAACTTGGACTTAGGTCCACGCATTTTCAAAAATATTTTCCTAATCAAGCTTTAAACAACTTAATCATACTTTGACATTTTTTGTGAGAAGACTAAAAGTAAATCAATCTCATTCAAACCATTTTTCCGCTTTGGCTTTTTACCTTAAATTTTTCTCAAAAGATTAGACTCTTGTGAATCCTTGTAGTGATGTGAGCTACTGTAATTCCTACGGTAGTAAGTATGTTATCCCACTCGGATAAGACAATGATGTCTCATCTCTTAAAATTAACTAACACATTTGTGTTTTAAAATTTTTAAAGGTGAACTACGAGTACCTTGATCCCCTATTGCTCAGAAGGTGGTACGTAGGCACTAAAGGTTCGCAACTGCGGAGGGTGCAAAAATTGTACAAAAAATATTTCTCTTCTCACCTCCACCATCTATTTTTGTATACGACATTTATAGCCAAAATACACAAATATTCAAAAAGGTTCATGTGGAGTACCATAGATATTTATGGTGTTAATACCTTCCCTTTGCATAACCAACCTCTGAACTTAGATTCTATCCCCCTCTTTTTAGGTTATTCTCTCTTTTCCCATTACTTTAGAAACAATAAAGCGCGGTGGTGGTTTTTATTTGATTTGTGCGAGTTAAGTCTATCCAATGGCTTGGTCTCAACATTTCTACCGCTACACATTGAAACTGCTTCCATTAGTAGTATCGATTAGTGATTGTAGATGACTATAGCAGATGGTCATGGGTAAATTTCTTAAGATACAAGGACGAGTCACACTCTGTGTTCTCTACCTTCTACAACCAAGTTCAAAACAAAAAAGATTTTAAAATTGTTAAAGTCAGAAGTTATCATGGTGGCGAATTTAAACCCAAAGGTTTGAAAAAAATTTTAATGAGAGTGGCATCACTTATGATTTCTCTTGTCCTAGAACTCATCAAAAAAATGGATTTTTAGAACGAAAGAATATAACTTTACAAGAAATGGCCAGAACCATGATCAATGAGACTAATATTGCTAAAAACTTCTGGGAAGAAGCAATTAACACAACGTGTTATATTCAAAATAGAATCTCTATAAGACCTATTCTGGATAAGACTCCATATGAACAGTGGAAGAACAGAAAGCCCAACATCTCTTATTTCCATCCATTTGGATGTACTTGCTTTATATTAAACACCGAATAACATCTGAACAAGTTTGATTCTAAAGCACAAAATTATCTCATGTTAGGGTACTCTGAACTCTCAAAAAGTTATAGAGTATATAACACACAAACACGAATTGTGGAAGAATCTATTAGTTTCAGATTTGATGATAAGCTTGGCTCTCAAAAGTAAAATTGGGGAATTTGTTTTTGCATATATAGAACTTTAACTTACAGGTACTGAAGACAGATCATCAGAAATTCTTAATAAAGAATCTCAGCCAAATACAGAAGAAGATGTCACAAACATCACATCAAGTTCTGAAGACCCCATCCAAAAGAGACAATCCAAAAGCAGCTTAGCCCATCCAAAAGACATGATTCTGGGAAAAAAATATGACCCAATCAGAATAAGATCTACATTCAGAAATTCTGAAGAATCATTCATGGGATTAGTATCTCTGATCGAGCAAAATTCCATTGATGAATATCTTCTAGACAATGATTGGATCCTTGCAATTCAGGAAGAACTATATCAATTTACCAGAAACGATGTGTGGGATCTGGTTCCTAAACCAAAAGGCTTCAACATCTATCAACTCTAAACACAAGGTTACCCTCTAAGGCTGAACACGTGTTCAAAATCTGAAGGGACTGAAATGGTTGAGTTGATGCATTGAGGCATGAGTAAAATTGGTAACTGTTCCATATCTTCATGCTATCCATCTTTTCAGGAATGATTAAATGTACGTAATGATTTTCTTTAACCCTTTTAAATTAAAATCAAAACTCCTTCACAAACACTATCACATATTCACTCTCACTCACTTTTCTCTCCTCATATGTTCATCTTTCAAAATCCTAAAATAGTCTGTGAATAAATGGCTTCCTCTCAACAAATTCCTAAAGTTTCTCAAATCATTCCTGGTTCTTCTTCCTCAAATGAAGAAAAGTATATAGAACCATCAAAAATTCTTCTCACACCCATTAATCCTCTAGAAGTTCTATGTGAGCTTATTATTGATTTCGTAAGCACGAATGAAAATGGTATGACTTAACCCCTAATGTTGAGTTCCAAGGATGGGGGGAATAGTTTGATCGTCTCATAGGTCCAGTTTTTCCAAAACTAGTAAAATAACTCTAGATCAATGCCAAAACTTCAAATCATCAAGCAACATCCTACATTATGTGAAACAATATCATCATCACTGAAGATCTTATTGGGAAGAACATAGGTAACGATGATGGCAGTATTAGATGCAGTGATATGGCAGAAAAAGGTTTTGACCAAACCACTGTCTCAAAAGAAATTTTCTCCTCTAGCCAACCATCAAACAAAATCAAAGATTTGAAGGATTATCTCAAAATTTGGTCCAAAATAATTTTGGGCTGCATCAATCACAGGAAACCAACAAGTTCTCAAGACTACATCAACATTGATCAGTAGTACCTTCTGTATTTCATCGCCACCAAAGAAAAATTTCATCTTCCATATCTTCTGTTCAACCACCTGAAAACTAGTGTAAAAGAAACAAGATAAGAAGAAAGAACAAAGAGAGATTGGATTCCTCTGGGAAGACTCGTTTCAGATATTCTGACAGAAAATAGACTGATTGAACATGTGACTGAGGCTCAACAAGAAAACATTCTGGAAGCTTGTGCTAGAAAGCCTCTAAATGCCAAGAATATGAATAAGATGAAGATTATTAAAACTATTAAGAAGGATCCAACAATCACCACCAAGGAAGTCATCACCACCTGAAGAGTGCCTCTTAAGGATTTTCCTCTCTTCACTCAAGCAGACTCATCTCCAGAAATTTCTCTCAAGTATCTGGAAGCCTACAAGAGTGATGGTACGATTCCAGATGTGAACATTCTTGATCTAAGGCAACAACCTTTAGAATTTTCTCCCAGAAAATCAAGAAAAATAAAAGTTGTTGGAGAAGGTGAAACAACCGGCTGAAAATCATCAAACAATGAAGTCACCATCAAACGTCTTTTATCCCACATGTAGGGAAAGGTAAACATCGAGAAAACCTGAGAAGGGAGAAGTCAGTCTTGCAACCGAGAGATCGGGTAAGCGAGTCTGTTACGCGAGGGGAAGGTATTAGCACCCCACACACCCATAGTACTCTACAGTATCCACTCTTATTGTCTATCTTATGGGTGTGTTTAATCTATTCTTATTGTCTACTATGCTACTGCTAAAGGGAGAATGCATGCTAAATAACCGAGAAAAGAATGTAGGGAAAATAAAATTATGCTCGCTTGGGCCCTACCCCAATGCCTACGTATCCGTTTTGAGGAATCAGAGCTACCGTAGTTTGGCTCATATGTTTTTGTTTGTTTGTGTTTTTTATGGACGAAGTTAATTCCGTCTTCTTCCGCAGCTCGACCTTTGGAGACTTATGCGTTGGCACAGAAGTAAATTAATCATGTCCTTACATGAAAAGTGTTTTAGAGTAAGGTGATCGAGTGCACAAATGGTTTGAGTTGGTTTGTATTTTCTTGTAGATAACGACTAGTTGACCTCAAGAGAGAGATATTATCCGGTTTTCTACTTAGACATGAAAGGAGTCTTTGAGAATTTAACCGCACCTAGGCTTGAGATGAAGAACAATAAGATCGAGAAAAGACCCGCTTATCATTTCCCATACTAAGCAAAGTCATGATTCTCATCAGTAGATTTTAAGAATTTTGAAGTTGGAAAAGGAAAAAAGAATTTTTGTTATAGTGCAAATGCAAAAATGGGATAGAAAAGTTAAAGGGAGACTAGCCTATTTCTACACCTAATGTTATTATGCAATGGTGGTCCTAAGATTTGGATGAAATGGGGAATTCTACCTAATGTTTGCATGCTTGGATTTAGAATCCTAATGTCCAATTTAGTTCAATTAAATCGAAGATTAAATTTGAACCAAAATATCCAAAGGGATCATCGTATGTACAAGGATAACGCAAAAAAACTAATAAGAAATAAAGTGCAAAAATGAGGAATAAAATGGGGTCACGATGATACCGAATGGAGAAGGTCTGTTGCCTCTTCATAACCACGCAAACAAAAAGAAAACTCTACCGAAAGCTTCCTCGAATTTAGTTGATGACAATTATACTCTTGGCTAGCTTTAGAGCTCCATGAAATTCTCTCACGATTATCACTTGATCAATTAAAAACCAATTACGATAATTATACAAAGAAAATAAAGTCCAAGCAATAAAGAGGTGCATACAACGTTCTGGAGGTATAATCCAACAATTTAGCATGTGACACTAAGCCTTTCAAAAACGGCCCAATAACATTTTTTTTTCCAGCTTAGACCCATAACTTTACACAAAAAAAAACAAGGAGACGTTCTAAGGATAAGAATGCCATTCGGCCCATCAAAACAACCATAATCTAGCCTTTTGTTTACCATTTCAATTATTTTATTCCCTTGGATAAAAAGAAAACATAAAACAAAATTGAAGGGGGTTGATCATGAAATTAGGTCACAGTAGTGCCCCTTTGACTTCTTTTGAATAATAATGCCTATTTCTCCTCTCTCAATTTGGCTCCGTTCTTGATTTCTTCTTCCCCAGTCTACTCGTTGTCGTCTCATAATCCAAACGACACCGAAACTCCTCCTTCTCCTATAACTCCTCATCGATTGAGAATCAGAATCTCATCTTCAAAGATTTTAACCTTCTTTTCGAATCTAACAGGAAAGCTAGACCTAATCTCACGAGGTACAAAAATTAGACGTTCTTAGCCAAGAATCCAAGCTGCTCATATGGTGATAATGCCTTGGGATCTTTATACAATCGAGTAACGCGAAGAAAGCGATCAGAGGTGTACGATACACTAACCTGTGAAGTCGAGACTTGCTTTGGTGTTTGTTATGAATAACAAAAGAAAAGACGAAGTTGAAGACAAAGACAGAAGCGTGATTCTCAGGTATGCCTTACAATTTCTTGCTTCCATGACATCAACTCTTCTTCTCTTCTCTGATTCCTTGCTTTTTTTTTTGCGTTTTATGTGATATTGTTATTGAAGTTGTTGATGATTATTGTTGATTTGGTTGCAGAGACTTTCATTGACACTGAGAAGTTAGAGCAACGAGAATGGACGCAGTTGTTGTGATGTTGTAGGTTGTTGATGAGTGATGAATAGTGTTGCAGAGAGGATTGGGATAAGGTTCAGAAGTAAGAGGCCATTGAAGGTGAAGTGAAGAAGAGATACTGAAGGTTCTTGAAAAAACTTGTTTTTTCTGTGAGTTTTTAGTTTTCTCCCTTCTGTTATCAATCGTCTTTTGCAGTTTGTTGGGATTTCTGGTTATATCCTCTGATGGATACTGTTGGGGGTGGCTATAAACTATTTTATGTTGGAGAGGAAGTTAGTTACAAGAGTTTTGGGAATTCTGTTATGGACGGATTTTGACAGTTGAGAGGTTATTAATTCAGTTACAGTCGGTTATTTAGTTAGGGAACTTAGTTGGTTAGAGGTTTCTTTTAGATGGTTAGAAACTATTTACAGTTAGTTAAGAAACTGTTAGGATGAGAAAATTTTTGTTACAGTCATCAGGAGGTTTTGGAATTCTGTTTTTGGTTAGCAGTTAGGGAAGTTGGTTATTGCAGTTATGTAGAAAGTTGGTTAAAAGTTTTGGGAATTTCTGTTAGAAGTTTCTGTTAGGAGTTAATTATACTAGATGGGTTGGCCTTGGATTTAAATGAAATTGAGAAATATTTGCTAATTATTTTGAATTTTTTCTAAGCTTGTTTTATTAATTGATACAGGGCTGAACTGATTTCTCTTGTATTTGTTGTGAACAGGGCATGGTGTGGACTTTTTTCATTACAAACTGGTTTGTTGGATGAGCTGCAGTTTGGTCAGGTGAATCTAATGAAGGTTCATCAGTAGGTCAAGGTAATGGTTTAAGCTTAGACGGTTAAGAATTATTTGAAATGTTAACTTGGTTTGAGCTCAAAAATGGATGTAATTAGCTGCCTGGCTTATGTTTTATTTTTGGACTGGTTTTGCTTTCTTCAAAATGGCAGGTCTGCCTTGGTTTTAGATCATGAATTGAAGTTGCAAAGTGAGGAGTTTGAACCGGGTCATGTTGCGGGCTGTTTCTTTTATTTACTGATGCAGGTTATATGAATTAATACTCGAATTATTGGAAAATTGGTTTATTATTGAAGCAAGCGGAAGTTTGGTCGTGAATAATGAAAACCTCAAGAGGGTAAAAGTCAGGAGCATAAAGACTATGGAAGAATCATGAAGTTGTACATGATGTTTAAGAACCTGTTGCTCAGATTTTGTAGGATAGTATCTCTTGAATTAAACTCTTGTATGGAACTTTGATTTTAATGGAGAAGCTTCACCTATTTCTTCTTTTTTCTTCAAATTGAACTATGCTTATAGTTTGATAGCCTGATGAAATTAGGGGCATGATATTCTTGTAGATCCTTTAAAATCTCTTGAATTCAATATCAATTTTCTCAAGTGCTCAAAGTATTGCCATTTATTTTCCATAGAATTGTAATGATATGATTACTCAAATGTAAATTGTAATGGTCATGAATATGAAGTCAAGTATGGTCAAGGCGTGGTTTTTGAGCTCGTCTTGTAAAATAAAGTTGAATGATAGCTCCTTTTTTCATGACTTGTTACTTGAACTCCAAGGAAACCCCCTAAGTATATCTCCCAACTTTGTATACTTAACGAATAAAACATGTAACTTTGATTCCGTTTCGACAAACTTGAACAAACTTGAATCTTTAGTATCAAAAACTTGAATGAACACTTCACAGTCCTAATTCAGTCCAATGTAACCTTAATTCATTTTGGGTTTTTGTTCAATTCAACCCAAACTTGCATGCTAAGCACAAATATCCCAAAGAATGATGATTCATCGCAAATCATAACATCTCTTTGAAAAAACCCCTTCCCTATAGATGGTTTTAACATAATGACTATGCCATGAGGGATTCTTTGAAGATGAATATGAAAGCTGAGACATGTGAATACTTTGATATGGCATGAACCTCAATTAGAATGCTGACAAGCTCAAGTATGATAAGATATAAACCCTAATTCTTAGCTTCATCTCATAAAACCTTGCAACTTGATATTGAGAAGAAAAGAATAGCCTCGTAGCTTGATGATGATAAAGTCCATGAAATGAAAACTAAGCTTTAAACAAATGATTGATGGAGAAATCAATTGAAACAAGCTTGTACGAAGATGAAAGCCTTAAAGTCATACAACAACCCTAGTTCCATAATATCATTGATCTTATGCAAAATTATGTTGTTAATGAATGTATGCAATATTAAATGACCTAATGGAAGTTATATATACGAGAAAAATGCGAGATGCGCAAGCAAGATAAAAGTAAAAGGGTAGGACAAATCTGGGGTATTACAGTTGCCCCTATTTAATCGTCTTATTCTTGAAAGTACGATTTTCGCGCGCGTTTCGGAAGTTTGAGGTAGAAGATGATTAAATGCCAATGCCAAAAATTTGTTCTGGGAGAAAGCGTGAGTATTTATTTATTTTTATGGTATCAGCAAGAATTTCTTTTTTTAGTGAAAATACGGAGGTTGGACTTATAACGTGGCATGATGCCAATACAAGACAAATGTTGGTATGAAAAGATAGCGGACAAGGTCTACGGGTGACCTACGATCCTAAGGTAAAACATGAGAGTGATTTGACAGAGAACCTAGCCTAAGGGCGATCTCAGGTTCGACGATAATCTAAGGAAAAACCTAGCCAAGAGGCGATCTCAGGTTCGACGGTGACCTAAGGAAGAACCTAGCCTACGGGCGATCTCAGGTTCAAAGATGATCTAAGAAAGAACCTAACCTACGGTCGATTTCAGGTTCTAAGATAATCTAAGGAAGAACCTAGCCTACGGGCGATATCAGGTTCGACGATGATCTATGGGAAGAACCTAGCCTACGGGAGATCTCAGGTTCTAAGATGATCTGAGGAAGAACCTAGCCTACGGGCGATCTCAGGTTCGACGATGATCTATGGAAAGAACCTAGCCTACGGGCGATCTCAGGTTCAAAGATGATCTAAGGAAGAACCTAGCCTACGGGCGATCTCAGGTTCGAAGATGATCTATGGGAAGAACCTAGCGTACGGGGGATCTCAGGTTCAAAGATGATCTAAGGAAGAACCTAGCCTACGGGCGATCTCAGGTTCGACGATGATCTATGGGAAGAACCTAGCCTATGGGCGATCTCAGGCTCTAAGATGATCTGAGGAAGAACCTAGCCTACGGGAGGTCTCGGGTTCAAAGATGATCTGAGGGAAAACCTAGCCTACGGGCGATCTGAGTTTGACAATGATCTATGGGAAAAACCTAGCCTACGGGTGATCTCAGGTTCTAAGATGATCTGAGGAAGAACCTAGCCTACGGGCGATCTCAGTTTCTAGGATGATTTGAGGAATAAACTAGCCTACGGGCGATCTCAGGTTCGACGATGATCTATGGGAAGAACCTAGCCTAAGGGCGATCTCAGGTTCTGAGATGATTTGAGGAAGAACCTAGCCTACGGGCGATCTCAGGTTCTAGGATGATCTGAGGAAGAACCTAGCCTACGGGAAATCTTAGGTTCGACGATGATCTATAGGAATAACCTAGCCTACGGGAGATCTCAGGTTCTAAGATGATCTGAGGAACAACCTAGCCTACGGGCAATCTCATGTTCTAGGATGATCTGAGGAAGAACCTAGCCTTTGGGAGATCTCAGGTTCTAAGATGATCTATGGGAAGAACCTAGCCTACGGGCGATCTCAGGTTCGACGATGATCGATCGGAAGAACCTAGCCTATGGGCGATCTCAGGTTCTAAGATGATCTGAGAAAGAACCTAGCCTACGGGAGATCTCAAGTTTAACAATGATCTATGGGAAGAACCTAGCCTACGGGCGATCTCTGGTTCTAAGATGATCTGAGGAAGAACCTAGCCTACGGGCGATCTCAGGTTCTAAGATGATCTATGGGAAGAACCTAGCCTATGGGAGATCTCAGGTTCTAAGATGATATATGGGAAGAACCAGGCCTATGGGCGATCTCAGGTTCTAAGAAGGTGGCGGTATTGGTCACGACACGATATCAAAAAATAAGACATTGATCAAGACACGATGGTTCGAAGAGAGGTATTGATGAGGACACGACGGATAACATGAATACATTGATTAAGACACGATGATTAAAAGGGAGGTAGCATGATGAAAACACAAGGATAGAAAATAATTGTAACATGGTGTGGTGCCAATACAAGGAAGAGATCAGACTTGTAACGTAGAGCGATGCCAATACAAGAGATCGAACTTGTAATGTAGCATGATGCCAATACAATAGATTAAACTTATAATGTAGCATCACACCAATACAAGGAAGGTATAACACGGACGAGTGTTTGAATAAATATGGTCGAGTATTGAACGAAGATACGGATGAGTGTCAAAAGGTTAAACACGGACGAGTGTTGGAATCAATACGAACGAGTACTGAAGAAAGATACAAACGAGTATCAAAATATTTAACACAGATGAGTGTTTGAAGAATTGACACGGATGAGTGTTTAGGAAACTGACACAGATGAGTGTTGGAATTGACATAGACGAGTGTTGGAATTGACACAGATGAGTATTGGAAGACATAATTATTTGTCTGACGGGGACTGGCCACCAGACGAATATTGTGTTTAGAATGACAAAGTGTATTAATTTTGCTGGGTATTGAAAAAGGTGAAGGTCATCGACTGTGGATTTTTAGGGTTGATATCCTCTTGTAGGGATGTATTGTTGTCCTTGTCAAGTCTTTCATGTAAGGTATCTGATCTGGCTTATGATTCGTATGCATGTTTGAATTTCTTTTATCGCAAAGATCCACTCTGATGGATCAGGTACATGCTTTTGAAGATGCAATGTTATACAGTGATAGCTATATGCAATTCCAATAAATATACTTCATGGGGATAAGCGAAGGCTTATTGGGAACGGTTGCTCATTACTGGGGATGTCAATAGACATCGGCGCTGGAAGCCTACAGTATCAAAGGTCGTTGGGGATACTGATAAGAATTTTCATTGGGGAGTTCACAATACCGCAGATTATTGATGACTCTACTGAAGATTGAATTGCTGACGAAGCGAGTTTTCAGATACACCGCTGAATCCTAACTCGTACCATTGGGGAAGAGATAATCTGGTCAGACTTCCGTACATCATGAACTGTCAAGAGGATGATATAACCAAATATGTCGAAGAATGGATACTGAACACCATGTGGATCTCTTTGAATACATGCCCCGAGTTTACGCACACTGGGGAATTACCTCTTGAATCACTTGGGGACAAGAGACGGGTACGGACACCTACGAATACCCCGGGTTAGCTCTGCGGATGCCCAAATTTAGCTCTGCAAATGCCCCAGTTTAGCTTTATTTGGGATGTTCTTGATTAACTCCACTGGGGATGCACTTGCGCGTGCTGAGTTAAACGAAGACTCTGAATTTTCTGAATTCACTTGGGGAATCAAGTTTGAAATTGTTTGTAGCAGATGAAGGCAGCTTCGTGTGCTGGCTAAGTCAGGGTGACTGTTATGATGCTTTTAGCTTGATCGTAGTCTTTTACAACATAATTGGATTGAGCAACTTTGTAAGTACGGATGAGAAATGCCCTTGTCTGGAGGATCTCTGGGAAGATGTATGTTGAATAGAAGACCAGAAGATTAGTGCCATAATACGATATGAGGTGGTCTGCCCCAATGTCTCTAGTCACGAAGTAAACTTCTCCTGATTACAGCTTTCTTGGAGAGATTTGTCGAATCTTGACGTAACTGCCCCAAGTTGAATGAATTCTGATTAGATTCCTTCATGTGATAGCCCCTGATTGATGGCAACTTGAAGAGATTTATCGACATGATATGCTCTAATTGAAAGCTTTGAGGGAATGCCCCAGATTTGGATGAACTCAGAGAGATCGACTCTCAACTTGATTTCCCCAGATTGGCAGACTCTGCTAACTTCATCCCTGAATGGTACTCTGACTGTGAAGTACCAAGATGATTTCTCTTGACATAATCACCAGTTAACATGCTGCTGGATAAGTCATTTCTCTTGTGGCAGCTGACTCTTTCTTCAATAGGGTATTCAAGCCTCTCTTCTCTGACAAGATTGAGCTCTTTAACGATTGTTCATTGTGTAAACTTACTTGATGTCAATCAGTTGTTTTGTATGCAGAAGAATTTTTATTATGAGAATGATAATTCTAATGCAACACATATGTAAGTCTTGAAGTTTGAAAAAAACATTGAATTAAATGAAGTCACAACTCTGTTGTGAACGAGTCACTAGCTAGAGAGAAACATCTGCAAATTCTTTTTTATGAAAGATAACGCAAGCATATGATGCCAACACAGATATTCAAACATACCTTTTAGGATCTAGTTAAACGCTATCTCGTTGTTGCATGCTTTCGAATTGAACCATGCTTCAGTTAGGACTTTTATGGGTTGTAACATGGCTTGGCTCACTTTTAGAAAAAAGGATTTAAGGCTCAAAATTATTTGGTACCCACCCATTCTCCATGATGTTCTCCATTCCTACGTTCAGTTGACCCGATACAAGCGATCATCTCTCGAGAAGAGTTTGCGATGATTGAGGAACTACCGTGGTTTCTTGGACACGACAATCACTAACTTCTTATTTTGGTGTCTGATCAGACGATTTTGCTATTTGATGAAGATTTTCATTGGTAATCCTTTTCTCGCCTTTTAGGCTTTTCAATTTCTTTCTTGCTTTTGCCTGGACATATTCTTTTGAATTTCAATTTGGAAGTCCAGCGGGATGCCCCAACTTTTGCCTAAGCGACTTGTTTTCAAGTTTCTACTTAGCAGGGATTTTTGTTTCTTTCTTATTCGTATTTTCCATTTTGAACAAGTCGTTGATCTTTGCTTTGTTTTAATTTGTTGGAAATGATCGTGACTGCCTGAGTCTTAAGTAGATGATGGATAGTCATTATTGTATTGTCATTTGTCGACCTCCTGATGTGCGAGAGATACCCATTGGGATATTGTCAATTGATGCACGTTGCTGATAGATGAAGGTTAACCATTCTGGTTTTGACTTTCCTCAAACTTTTGATGGATAACCATTGTTGTATCCTTGGATGCACACTCTTGATGAGTTCTAAATGCTTGATTAGATTAAACGAAATCTACCCTGCCCCATGTTAAAATGGGGTTTTTTTCTGAACAGAAAACAAACTCCTACTTCGAAGGCTCAGAGGTGTTAACAAAGGTCTATCTCCCTTATATCTCCGGTGTTTAGGGATTGAAACAACGCATGTACATCGTCAGCAGGGTCTTACTTAAAAGCGTACCAACCAGAGATTTTTGCATTTTTAGATTATCGTCATCCTCCCTCCAATCTTAACTAAGCATAAGACTAGGAAATTTGGCATCAATATGCAAGTAAAACATTTAAAGAGTGATAACGAATGGATGAATAAAAACGAAAGGAACACTTCAAGACAAGCATACCTATTGCATTAAGATATTCATTCAAAAATAGACAAGTTTCTATATGCAAACAATGTTTAAACAAACAAGTAATAATGTGAATGAAGATGCACTAAAGAGAACCAATGGTTGCCATCGTTGAGGAGACTTGACTCGGTATGGACTTGTTGATTCTGACGACTTTCTGTAGTCTTGATGCTCGAATGTGTGAGCGAATTCCCCTTCTGATCTGACGTGAACAAAACAGTCTCTTAATTGAGCCTGTCTTGGACATTGTCTTTGGATGACATACCTTTTAATCGAATGGCCAGGTGCCACAAAATAGTATGCATATAAGGTTCTTTCAGGAGAACGAATGAATGATTTACCCAGTGAATTTGTACAAACTGCATCACCAATCATATCGTGTCTCAAAGAAATGATGCAGTTCGTACTCTCTCATGACAAAGGAGACATCTAGCTGGAGATAAAGATCATGGAAGTTGGCCAAATAGGAATTAGACCTTTGAAAGAGACACCAGATAGGTGATGGGCTTTGGTTCAACCCCTTTACAATCTTCGATATTAAAATCTGGTGCCCCAGAATAGGGGATACATCTAGCATGTGTATTGCAATCAGAAGAGATGTTTGTGGAAAGAGGACCCCAAAGATCAGAGCTTTGTCGAACTTCCACCAGGAGAGGAAATAACTGGATGTAATACACTGGAGTCGCATCACCATGCTCATCATGCTTCTTCTGTCTGTGCTTAAAATCCTTTTTCCATGATTTGACTAGGGGAATAAAGACTTGTTGTTGAACATATTAGGGAACGCGAAACTGTGGGGAGTGCCCCTGATTGAATAGTCAGATGTCCCGGTTTAGCATCCACGTCTGACGTTGTTATCAACAAGAACAAAGCATTGATATAAGATCCCACAGTAAATGTGAACGATCTGTTGATAAGATTCTCCAAGAACTCAAGATTGTGTAGCACTCCATTGTTGAAAGTAATTCCCAAAAGATGAGGAGAAGAGAGAACCTCTACTGCAACAATAGGTGTAAGATTGTTGACATCATTATTAGAGATTCCATGGCATGTATCATCTTAGTCTTCAATCAATTATCTTCCAGTTCGAAGAAATTTTTGACCACGGGCCAAAGCTTGCATGTACCACTCGAAGTTATTTCATACCTGATCCCTGAACATGTGCGGTGAAAAATCCAGTTGAACCTTTGAAGAGAATATCATGCCTGACTAATAATCCCCAGTATTCGAGTACCTGTTATGGATGCGTGAATATGCATGGGGTGCATGAATGAATGCCATGTCATGTTCTGTCATTTCCAAGGAATTTACGTGCTTTGATTTTGATTTTGCGCAAGGGATGGAAGAGTTTCGCACAAGACTTGTAAATATGATTCCTTGGAAATAATAGAACATGTATGTTAAGCATGTGGTTAACCATGTTATGTATGCAAAGGCATGAGATCAAAGAGGATCAAGGTTCCATCATTTCTGAATATGATTGTTGCACTATTCTGAATCATGTGAGTATCATTAGATCAAAGGTCCGACGTAGCTTCTGCACATATAAGAACCAAGTACCATGTAGATCTCCCACTGTACGGGGTCAAGGCTTCTAGAACATGGGATACTGTTGAGAATTTTCTGAATATGCTGGGAATACCAAGATCGAAGGCTCGAATAATTCTCCAGGAAAACAAGTCAGGAATTCAGAAAATAAATCTGAGGACCATACAGTTACCAGCAGAATATAGCATCTGAATAAGTCACCAACAGAAATCCAGAACATAACCATTAGAACGAATAACCACCATCTGAACATGACTAACCATATGAACATAGTCACCTTCTGAGCATAGTTCACCATCTGTACATGTGATAATAATTACCTCCCCACTCACAGGTGAAGACTAGGTCATGGTAAGGCAAACGTAACTCGAAAATCATGGGTTCGCTTGAAAGTAAAATCATCACAACACAAATGTTCATGATGAAAATACCTTCAATTGGTCCTCATCCGAGCGTGTTATATTTCATGACTGCACTAATCGGACCACAACCTATAGCCGTCATGCCCACACTCTATTCCTAGTGTCCTAGTGCACTCTGGCTTGGGTACTGGGCCTTTTACCTCAATAGTAACATCCCAACCCAATCAAGAAGCAAATCCAGTACAACATTAGTATATGGAAGATAGTAAAATGCAATGCATACATATGCTCAAGTATATACAAAATGAGTGAATAAACTGAAAGCATAAAGATAAACACCCAAAGAAAAAAAAGAAGAGCTAGGAGAGACTCCGAGATGGACCACCATTTGGTCGACCTATCCCTAGTGAAGTCGCCAGCTGAAACAACCGGCTAAAAATAATCAAACAATGAAGTCGCCATCGAACGTATTTTATCCCACATGTAGGGAAAGGTAAACATCGAGAAAACCCGAGAAGGGAGAAGTCACGGTCTTGCGAACGAGAGATCGGGTAAGGGAGTCTGTTACGCGAGGGGAAGGTATTAACACCCCACACTCCTGCAGTACTCTACGGTATCCACTCTTGTTGTCTATCTTATGGGTGTGTTTAATATATGCTTATTGTCTACTATGCTACTGCTAAAGGGAGAACGAGTGCAAAATAACCGAGAAAAGAATGTAAGGAAAATAAAATTGTGCTTGCTTGGGCCCTACCCCAATGCCTACGTATCCGTTTTGAGGAATCAGAGCTACCGTAGTTCGGCTCATATGTTTTTGTTTGTTTGTGTTTTTTATGGACAAAGTTAATTCCGCCTTCTGCCGCAACTCGACCTTTGCAGACTTATGGGTTGGCACAGAAGTAAATTAATCATGTCCTTAACTGAAAAAGGGTTTTAGAGAAAGGTGCTCGAGCGCACAAATGGTTTGAGTTGGTTTGTATTTTGTTGCAGATAACGACTAGTTGACCTCAAGAGAGAGATATTAGCCGCTTTTCTACTTAGCCATGAAAGGAGTCTTTGAGAATTGAACTGCACCTAGGCTTGAGATGAAGAATAATAAGATCGAGAAAAGACCCGCTAATCATTTCCCATACTAAGAAAATGTGTGATTCTCATCAGTAGATTTAAAGTATTTTGAAGTTTGAAAATGAAAAAAGAATTTTTGTTTTAGTGCAAATGTAAAAATGGGATAGAAAAGTTAAAGGGAGACTAGCCTATTTCTACACTTAATGTTATTATGCAATGGTGGTCCTAAGATTTTGATGAAATGGGGAATTCTACCTAATGTTTGCATGCTTGGATTTAGAATCCTAATTTCCAACTTAGTTCAATTAAATCGAAGATTAAATTTGAACCAAAATAACCTAAGGGATCATGGTATGTACAAGGATAACGCAAAAAAACTAATAAGCAATAAAGTTCGAAAATGAGGAATAAAATGGGGTCACGATGATACCGAACGGAGAAGGTCCGTTGCCTCTTCATAACCACACAAAAAAAAGAAAACTCTACCAAAAGCTTCCTCGAATTTACTTGATGACAATTATACTCTTGGCTAGCTTTAGAGCTCCATGAAATTCTGTCACGATTATCACTTGATCAATTAAAAACCAATTACGATAATTATACAAAGAAAATAAAGTCCAAGCAATTAAGAGGTGCATACAGCGTTCTGGAGGTATAATCCAGCAATTCAGCATGTGACACTAAGCCTTTCAAAAACGGCCCAATAACATTTTTTTGTTCAGCTTAGACCCATAACTTTACACAAAAAAAACAAGGAGACGTTCTAAGGAGAAGAATGCCATTCGTCCCATCAAAATAACCATAATCCAGCCTTTTGTTTACCATTTCCATTATTTTATTCCCTTGGATAAAAAGAAAACATAAAACAAAATTGAATGGGGTTGATCATGAAATTAGGTCACAGTAGTTCCCCTTTGGCTTCTTTTTAATGAGAATGCCTATTTCTCCTCTCTCAATTCGGCAGAGTTCTTGATTTCTCCTTCCCCAGTCTACTCGTTATCATCTCATAATCCAAACGACACCGGAAACTCCTCCTTCTCCTATAACCTCCTCATCGATTGAGAATCACAATCTCATCTTCACAGATTTTAACCTTCTTTTCGAATCTAATATGAAAGCTAGACCTAATCTCACGAGGTACCAAAATTAGACGTTCTTAGCCAAGAATCCAAGTTGCTCATATGGTGATAATGCCTTGGTATCTTTATACAGTCGAGTAACGCGAAGAAAGCGATCAGAGCTGTACGATGCACTAACCTGTGAAATCGAGACTTGCTTTGGTGTTTGTTATGAATAACGAAAGCAAAGACGAAGTTGAAGACAAAGCCTGAAGCGTGATTCTCAGGTATGCCTTACAATTTCTTGCTTCCATGACATCAACTCTTCTTCTCTTCTCTGATTCCTTGCGCTTTTTGTGTTTTCCGTGATATTGTTATTGAAGTTGTCGATGATTATTGTTGATTTGGTTGTGGAGATTGTCATTGACACTGAGAAGTTAGAGCAACGAGAATGGACGCGGTTGTTGCGATGTTGTAGGTTGTTGATGAGTGATGAATAGTGTTGCAGAGAGGATTGGGATAAGGTTCAGAAGTAAGAGGCCATTGAAGGTGAAGTGAAGAAGAGGTACTGAAGCTTCTTGAAAAAATTTGTTTTTTCTGTGAGTTTTCTGTTTTCTCCCTTCTTTTATTAATCGTCTTTTGCAGTTTGTTGGGATTTCTGGTTATATCCTCTGATGGATACTGTTGGGGGTGGCTATAAACTATTTTCTGTTGGAGAGGAAGTTAGTTACAAGAGGTTCGGGAATTCTGTTATGGGCGGATTTTGACAGTTGAGAGTTTATAAATTCAGTTACAATAGGTTATGGAGTTAGGGAACTTAGTTGGTTAGAGGTTTTTTTTAGATGGTTAGAAACTGTTTACAGTTAGTTAAGAAACTATTAGGATGAGAAAAAATTTGTTACAATCATTAGGAGGTTTTGGAATTCTATTTTTGGTTAGCAGATAGGGAAGTCGGTTATTGCAGTTATGTAGAAACTTGGTTAAAAGTTTTGGGAATTTCTGTTAGAAGTTTCTGTTAGGAGTTAGTTATACTAGATGGGCTGGCCTTGGATTTGAATGAAATTTAAAAATATTTTCTAATTGTTTTGAATTTTTTCTAAGCTTGTTTTATTAATTGATACAGGGTTGAACTGATTTCTGTTGTATTTGTTGTGAACAGGGCATGGTGTGGACTTTTTCATTACGAATTGGTTTATTGGATGAGCTGCGGTTTTGTTAGGTGAATCTAATGAAGGTTCATCAGCAGGACTGGGTAATGGCTTAAGGCTGGACGATTAAGAATTATTTGAAATGTTAACTTGGTTTGAGCTCAAAAATGGATGTAATTAGCTGACTGGCTTATGTTTTATTTATGGACTGGTTTTGCTTTCTTTAAAATGGCAGGGCTGCCTTGGTTTTAGATCATGGATTGAAGTCGCAAAGTGAGGATTTTGAACCGGTTCATGATGTGGGTTGTTTGTTTTATTTACTGATGTAGGTTATATATATTAATAGTCGAATTATTGGAAAATTGGAATATTATTGAAGCAAGCGGAAGTTTGGTCATGAAGAATGAAAACCTCAAGAGGGTAAAAGTCAGGAGCATAAAGACTATGGAAGAATCATGAAGTTGTACATGATGTTTAAGAACTTGTTGCTCAGATTTTGTAGGATAGTATCTCTTGAATTAAACTCTTGTATGTAACTTTGATTTTAATGGAGAAGCTTCACCTATTTCTTCTTTTTTCTTCAAATTGAACTATGCTTATAGTTTGATAGCATGATGAAATTAGGGGCATGATATTCTTGTAGATCCTTTAAAATCTCTTGAATTCAATATCAATTTTTTCAAGCGCTCAAAGTATTGCCTTTTATTTTCCATAGAATTGTAATGATATGATTACTCAAATGTAAATTGTAATGGTCATGAATATGAATTCGAGTATGGTTAAGGCGTGGTTTTTGAGCTCGTCTTGTAAAATAAAGTTGAATGATAGCTCCTTTTTTCATGGCTTGTTACATGAACTCCAAGGAAACCCCCTAAGTATATCTCCCAACTTTTTATGCTTAACGAATAAAACATGTAGCTTTGATGTCGTTTCGACAAACTTGAACAAACTTGAATCCTTAGTATCAAAAACTTGAATGAACACTTCACAGTCCTAATTCAGTCCAATGAAACCTTAATTCATTTTGGGTTTTTGTTCAATTCAACCAAAACTTGCATGCTAAGCACAAATATCCCAAAGAATGATGATTCTTCGCAAATCATAACATCTCTTTGACAAAACCCCTTCCCTATAGATGGTTTTAACATAATGACTATGCCCTGAGGGATTCTTTGAAGATGAATATGAAAGCTGAGACATGCGAATACTTTGATATGGAATGAACCTCAAGTAGAATGCTGACAAGCTCAAGTATGATACGATATAAACCATAATTCTTAGCTTCATCTCATAAAACCTTGCAACTTGATATTCAGAAGAAAAGAATAGCCTCGTAGCTTGATGATGAAAAATTCCATGAAATGAAAACCTAGCTTTAAACAAATGATCGATGGAGAAATCAATTGAAACAAGTTTAGATAATATCATTGATCTTATGCAAAATTATGTTGTTACTGAATGTATGCAATGTTAAATGACCTAAGAGAAGTTATATATACGAGAAAAATGTGAGATGCGCAAGCCAGATAAAAGTAAAAGGGTAGGAAAATTTTGGAGTATTACAGATGGAACTTCTTAGAAAACCCCTAAAGCTGCCAAAAAGAAAGGTAACTCATCTTTTGTTTCTGTTATTGAACCAGTATTTTTATCAACATCTAAAACTACCTCATATACAAAACCCAGTGAAGATCCATCTCCTCAAACCCTTGATGATTTTGACTTAGATATTGACACCTCAATACCTACAAATAATCATATGATTAATCCACCTTCTACCCATTTTGATCATACTCAGCCAGAACTTGCACAAGTTCTCTCTGATATTGATCAATTTGATCCACTATTTGAAGCTCTCCTAACCAAAAATCCAAATTTTGACTCTGATACTGCAAAATCCATCCCAGGCATCGCTTTCCCTCTCAAGATATCTCAACCACAAATAACCCCCACAACTATATCACAAACTTTCTCTATTCCATATCTTCCATCTCCCTATCTTTTAACACTACCTAACTCACCTACAATTCTTACCCACTCTACCTTTCCCAGTAACTACCCAGAAGATTCCCTCTGAACAATCATTGATTTAGAAGCTTGGGACAATCTTGTCATAAGTTCCCAAAAAATAGCCGTTACTAAACTAACCCCAAAAATATCCAAATCAGATGTTGGTAAATCTTTGCTGATTCTTGAAACAGAAATACAGGAATGGGTTGACTCCTTAAACCTAGCTTGCATGGATACTCTTAACCTAGCTACTTCTGATTCTCATTGGAATCAGTTCAGAAAATGGTTTAACTCTGAATCTCTGAAACTAAAGTATCTCATCTATTAAATCGTTCAACATAACTTATGCGATCTCCTGAAAGTCTCCAAGGATCAAGCTCCATGACACTAGGTAAAGAAACCCCTCCATTTTCTGGAGAACACCCCTTGGGAAGCTCCTCAGACATCAGAGTATAACGAACTGTCTCCTGAACTTCTTCCTCTGGTCATGTTTCAAGACAAAGGCAAGGCTATCGATGAATCTCCTGAGCAATAATTAAATGTTGTTAATTCTGAGAGTATGGTCTCTTCTATAGAAATAGCCTCTGCCTCTCTTGTGTTGAAAACTCTGGAGGAGTTAAAGAAAGAAAATGTTGTGTTTAATTAAAGGCTAGACAAACAAGATGAAACTATCAAAGAAATTAAGGGTATGTGTTGTACCCCAAAATTTTCCCTCTCATTTATTCAAAACATTCTCTTAGGGTTCTCAAATGCTCAAGGTTGCTCTAGAATTAATCAGACAAATTCTCCTCCTAAGCAATGGATCCACAACTAGGGTTTTACTTTTCACAAAAAATTTTGGGTTTCAAAAGCCTCAACTGGAATTCAAGGTTTCTTATAGGTCCCCAGGAATGCTCGTGCCAAATTTCAAGGCCTGCATCACAAGTTTGCCCAGTCAATTGCTCAGATGACTAAAAATCAATTGTATTAGGTAAAAAGTGAATTATGGTCAACATACAATCAAACTTCAATATTTTTGGTCAACATAAAGCTTTTTAAGTCACATTCATCATTTGATCAAGAGCTGATCATGATTCCTCAAGGAAAATTCTCAAATCATCAAAAGTCAAAAGTTGCCAAATTAGGGTTTCCTTAGAAGAAGTAAATTGAACTTTGACCAAGCATAACTTTCAAATGTTTCATCAGTTTTTCCCTAACCAAAGCTTATTTTGAAGGAAATTCAATTCTATAAAACTTCGTATCTCTAAGCTCAAGTCCAAAAAATGCTTCATTTGAGAGATATGGGTCAATACATTATAGGTCATTTCAAAAGTCAACAAAAGACACTTTTTGTTAAGGAAAATTACATCAAGAAACATTCTTCAAATGCAAAACTTATCAACATAGAGATTTTAGAGGACACCTTGGGCTTTCCAAAAAGTCATAGATCATGTTAAAGAGATGAAAATTTAGAGAGTTATGACCAGTGCAAGTTGGGAAATTTTGAGCATATGCATGAAGTTCAAATTGAGCAAACTTGAAATTTTGGAATAATGGGCCATTGTTTTAAATTCCAAACATGTATTACACTCCTCATACACCTCAAATCTTACTCATGCAACCCTTGACCTCTTTATTTTATTTATTTTTTATTTTTTATTAGTTTAAGTCAAAATTAAATGAAATAATACAAGGCCTTTCTTACAAGGTCCAGGTCCACAAATATTTAACCTAATTTGTCCTATATATTCCCATTGTTTTTAGACATGAAGGATACGAAAAAAATCCCTTATACAAAACTTGTTCAAAATCTCAAATTCTCCAAGTAATCTAAAACAACCTTCAAACCCTTATCATAGCCCTTTCACTATAAACTAGCCACTCCATTCATTACAAACAATCATACAGAGTAAGAATGGACCAATTTTGATGGTCCAAAATCCATGAAACACCATTGCATTGCATCTCCAATTTCATACTTTTGCCAAAATTGTATTTTTGATTTTTTGTTTTCTTTAACACATACTAATTTCATTAAGGTGATCATGAGGTTTGATAATGCAGGATAGAACCATCAGTGAGGTCCCATGCAATATAAATCGCAAAACACCATATTTGCACCGATCCAGTTCGTTTTCACCATAGCTCCCAAACCATTGATTTTCATACCAAAACAATCGTCCCATTAAACTCATAACCCTTGACTTATGGGGGGGGGGGGGGGGGTAGGCTGCTTTTGTTTGCTAATGTTTTTTATTTTTGTAGGTTGGTGAAAAGGGGCAATCGGAGAAGACGACAAGAGCTAGGGCTCCAACATCTCTCCGGTTCAGGTAACATTGTTATATATATTTATTGTATAATTATAATTATAGAAGGTATTACCTCCCCAACAGTTGAAGCGCGCACGATACAGTCTTAGAATGATAAGGCGTGGGATCGATCCCATCCTTTTGGCATTTTTATGTTTTTTCTGATTTATTTGCCTTGCAGTTTACAAAATACACTGAAGCCCTTCCTTGACACGAGAACACGCTTGGCTTGTTGGTGAGTATATTGGCAGAATCTACTGAGGGCGTGGGTTCAACACCCACCCTACCCTTTGGTTGTATTTTCTTTCAATTCTCTCTTCTTCTTACTCTTCTTCTTCAAACCTTTTATTTACAAAATATTTTTTCAAAACCCTAACATTTTCAGAAACCCTAATTAATTTTTAGGTTTTTACTTAATTATCCCTAATTAATTTTTAGGTTCTTCATTTAATCAATTAACTTAGTATTTTTAGGTTTTCTCACTAAACTTTCTTTTTAATCTAAATGAATTTAGGGTTTGTTTAAATTAATAAATTCTTTTTCTTAATTAATTAAAATTAATTAGGTTTTTCTTAGGTTAATCATCAAACTTTTTCTATCAAAAATCACCAAATCAATTTTCCTTTTCCTGTTATTACCGCTTCGCGTATTTTATTATTTTTTCCTTTCGATTATTTTAACTGCTTAAGATTTGTAATAGTATTTCCCCCCATTTTTATTATTTGTACCCCACTCCCGAAGCCTTGTAATAGCGTAGGAATCTTTAATTTTTGCCTTCACTTTCTGCATTTATCGCTTTCCTTATAATTGTTTAGCTTAATAAGATTGTGTGGCAAGACATAAAAGAAAACTATAGCTAAACCCTAATACAAGATTAAAAATAACTGAAACACAAATCATTTACACACGTGCACCTGTAGGGTAACCTCACTTGTTGTCTTCGAAACGGAAACACAGACATATCCCTCGAACGTGGGGATGCTTTAGCAAATACCCTTGGTTAAAAAGATCGTAGTTCCTCGATGACCCTTTGTATGTTGCCTTCGGTAAACGATCTAGTCCCTTACGATAAAATTTCTAAAGCGCCCCTACGAGTTTCCTTTATGATTGTACGACGACCCGCGCCTTTCCCTTCACATCCAATGATAGAGCTTCCTACTAACTAATGGTAGTGTAGAACTATCTTAAGGAGGAGGAAAATAACATGAAAGATCTTGAGTAGGTAGATAGTTCTTAATCGCTTGCTGACATTTTTCAAAACAAAAAACATTTCTCACAATCACACTTTCAAAATATCTTTAAATAAACACTTTGTACGTATTCTTAACCAATACAAGAATCATTACAAAGTTGCCTTACTATTGGCATTTTTCTAAATATTTTCAAACACATTCACAAAGCATTTTCAAAATAAAGTGAGCTAGAGATTATGATCCCGTAGATAACTATAAATGAAAAGGGTGCTAACACTTTTCCTTTTTCATAATCTACCCCCAAAACTCAATAATATCAAGGTCATTCCTATTCTTTTCACTGTTTCCTTACTGGATAAAAAAAAAGTCGATGGCGACTCTTGCTATCCGCAACATTTGCGATAAAATGAAAAACCAAAAGTCATTTCTCCCACCGTATTACAGAACTGACGAATCTATTGGGGACTACTAAAAAGAGGGGTTACCTTCAGAGTTAGATCATTATTAAATGCTTTCCTTGTTTGCCTTGTATGCTTTACATTTGAGGGTTGCTCAGGTTTACTTTTCTTGCAAAGATCCTACACCCGGATCTTGGGGCATTTTAGGTAAGTAGCAATAGATCATGGAAACTATATGGTGTATACCGATATGGTTGATGTGATGACTATGTTAGTGCGACACATTGGTTTGTACTAGTGTCCCTCGAGTCAGTCGGGGAGAATACTAGGTTGTCGCATGGTGTCATAAGCATTAATTGACCTTTAGAACCTTAATTGACCCAATTTATCCATTAGAAGGTAGTGAGGTAGTCGGATTAGGTGCAGTCCGAAGGTTGTTGATACTTGATGCTACGCTCATTGAGACTCGACTCTCGGGTTTTGTTTGGTGGCAAGTCAGTTTCTGTGCTAAACAAAACCTGTGGGAAAAATCAGTGATATTGAGATCCCTAGAACCCGGTTACTTCATTAGGATAGCTTGAGCCAACTAAAATTCAAGAGGGTACTTACCTACAAACCCCACGCAAGCCTTAAACCTATGGCCTTGTGTGCTTTGCTTGTGTTTGATTATCTATTTAAACATGACATCATAACATCATATCATGACTAACCATTTCAAGGATCTAGGGGATTTATCTTTGTTCTGTGTTGTAGGGTCATACCTTCCATTCGTAGGAATACCATTCGATCAACTTCGTAGGGATACCTCCTAAGCTTGAGGAATTAGTCACAAAGGTTCCCAACAATTCTCAATTCACCAAGAGACATAGTTATCTACTCAGTTTGGTTACTATTGGATTCCAAGAAGACATGATGATTATTATTTTCTAGTTCTTTGATCCTAAGCATCACTGTTTTACGCCTCAGATTATCAGTTGGTGCCCACAATGGAAGAATTCTCTAAATTTCTCGAAGTTCCTATTCTTGATCAGATACCCTTAACTAGTCTAGAGCAAGTTCTGAAACCTGAAGATGTTGCAGTAGCCTTACATCTGAAATGATTGGACATTGTATCTAATTGGGAAACAAGGATTAGAGTCAAGGGTTTTTCTCCTAAATTTCTGAAAGAGAGGCTCAGTGGTTTCTAGATGCCATGAATTTTCGTGCCTTTGAGGATATTTTGGCTTTGCTGATATATGGTTTTCTACTGTTCCCTAATCTGGAAGTTGATATCGCATAGGTCAGCATGCATCTTTACAAAGTCACCTCTGACCAGGTTGATATCGAAAATCTGGAAGTCCCCTGGGCAACCAGCAACCATGTTAACAACATTTTCTCCTCCATGCTTTGGTAGAGGATCATCTTTTACATTAGGGCTGACATCCTTAAAGGACAAAAGGCCCGATATTACCAATTTTGGTACATCTAATTTTAGGGGATAACATTTTTCCACCTTGTGCCCTGGTGCACCCTGGTGAAAAGTGCATGTTTGATCTGCCTTATAATACCATGGCAAAGGTGATGGTATAGCGGATGGTGGCCTAGTTTGAACCAACTTTTTCTAAATCAATGTTGGGAGTAACTCTGTATAACTCATGGGGAAAGAGTCAAAAGCCTCTCTCCTCTAATTCGACCTTGATTTCCCTAAGGGGTTGGTCTTTGATAAGCCATTGTGGTCAGAGCCATATCGACAACTGGAGTTACCGAAGCAACCTGTTGGTGGTGATGATGATTTCTTCTAGGAGGATTAGCCTTTATATCTTGAATAACATCATTTGTCTCTCCCTCTTTTTTTTTTAACAAACCCGTATGATGGTTTCTTCGTACTGTCGGAATTTTAACTTCTTGTCAAGTGACCTTCTCTTACAGCTTCTTACAAACAGACACCCATGCCCACCATCTCGGTAAAATCACTGGGTGCACCCGTTACCATTCTTTCATAACAGAAAGCACCCAGAGTCTTCAGAAAATTCTTCGTCATCTCTTTTTCTTCCAATGAAAGAATCACCTAGGCGGCTACTTCATGCCATCTCTGTGCATATTCCTTAAATGACTCCTTGTCCTTCTGGACCATTTCCATGAGTTGATCACAGTCAGGTGCCATGTCCACATTATATTTATACTGTCTAATAAATGCTTCACCCAGTTCGTTGAAAGTATGAACATTGGCACTATCCAGCCTCATGTACGGTTTCAATGTTGCACCAGTCAAACTATCTTTGAAAAAGTGAATCAACAAGAATTGATCATCTGTGTGAGTAGACATCCTTCTTACATACATCACTAAGTGAGCACGAGGAAAATTGTTTCCCTTGTACTTATCGAATTCTGGTACTTTGAACTTTGCAGGTATTTTCACATTTGGAACCAAACAACCCAAATTGGTTTTTGTGAACCAAATTGTTTCTCTTTGTCTTTATTGTGAACCAAATTGGTTTTTATGATTTGTAGTAAAGAACTTAGCGCATGATTATTGTGTGAATTCTGATTATTGCGTGAAAAAAATGTATGAGGCCTTGGCTTGTTGACCCCAAATTCCTGACTGAAATGATCTCTACTTGTAATTCCTTCAAACAACCCTGATGATGAGAATTTTTATTTAGCAAATAATTCTTGCTTGGACTTTATGTTAACTAACTTCTTTCTTTTCTTGTTTCATGATCAACGAGAATTGGACGGCCAAAGCGAGATTGAATGATAAAAATACCATGGCGAGGAGTGAGGATGAATGGCTTGAAGGTGAAGAAAAGAGATTTTGAAGAAATAACATTTCCCTTATAAAAATATTTGCAGCTTGTATTTGAACAATTGTAATTTATGATTTCACATGCTCTGTAATTTGTCCCAAAAATGTAATGAACACAAAAACCTGGATGATATATTATGAATGAATTTGTTGTATGAGAATTAAACAAACTCTTGAATTTTGATTGAAAGTAGCAATTTCACTTGAATGATTTGAATGCATATCTTGCTTTTATAACTTGAATTTCAAGAAATCATGAACAAATGTTGTAACTTGTATTTCAAGCAATCATGCGCCTTATCTTTCAAAATCCAATCAAACTCTCAAACAAAATAAATGCTTAAGAATTAAATTCCCTTTGGTTAATTAGAACCCAAAACCACGGTCACTTAAACCTTATCTTCACATCACGCTCGAACCAAACTTACACTTCTCGACCAGAACCCTAATTTTGATATTCAAACCACACTAACTTGTAACTTAATCAACAAAACACGCCTTGGTCGTCATGACCCCCAGCCTCATTTCTTGTGCCCAAACTCTACATTTGTCTACTTAAACTTCAAACTCTCGACTCAATGGCTTAGAGACTTTAAGAAGAAAATTTGAAATGCGAGGAGATCAAATTCTTAACCTAGTGCACTGAGTTTTGAGCCATCTTTGAGGTAGGCGAAAGAAACATCTTCACAGAAACCAAGGACCCAAAACCCTAGCCTCTTGACCAACAAATAGGGAAATAAACCCTAATCAAGGCCCTGATAAATTTGAGCAAGAACCAACCTTGTAACGTGATGACAAAATTCATTCCATGATCCACTAATCGAGAACCAGATGCGTTTCCCTTTTACCTGATAAGAGAACTTCAAAACAAAATTAGACATGAAGAGGGCGCAGCCCTAATACCTCGAACAAAAGTGCCTGATTCCATGAGATGCGGGATATGCAAATGAATGAGTAAAAAAATGGTGCAAATGGGATGCAAAGTTCAAAACCATACAAAAGTAAAAGAGATAGGGCAAATTTGGGGTACGACAGCTGCCCCTATTTAATCGTCTTAAACTTGAATGTGAGATTAGCGTCAGCCTTTCGAAATTTTAAGGTGGAAGATGATTAAATACCAGGACCCGAAATTTTCCCTGGAGAGATGGTGTGAGTGTCATTCATTGGTGTGAGTGCCTGCTAGGGAAGGACAAGCTGGTCTTCTGGTGGAATAATGGTAGCTCGTACTGGGGTAACGGTGCCAATACAAGGTTCTTGAGGGAGTGGGTGGTAGAGTGACTGAAAGGATATGGTTGACAATGTCGCGATGACTGGAGGTAGGGTTCATGAGAAACTTAAAGATAACACGAGGGTAAAGTCCGCAGAAAATTTACGACCCTAAAAAGATAACGTGAGGGTGAGACCTACGAACGACCCACAACCCTAAAAGAGATATAGCGAAGGTAGGATCTACGGACAATCTACGACCCTAAAAAATATAATGCGATGGTAAGATCTACGGACGACCTATGACCCTAAAAAATATAACGCGATGGTAAGATCTACGGACGATTTACGACCCTAAAATGCGAAGGTAAGACCTACGGACGATCTACAACCTTAAGAGAGGTAAGGTGAGGGTAAGATCTACGGACAATCTATAACCTAGGAGAGATAAAGTGAAGGCAATACCTATGGGCGACATAGGACCTTAGAAAGATGACGCGATGATAAGATCTACGGACGATCTAAGACCTTAAAAACATAACGCGATGGTAAGATATACGGACGATCTACAACCCTAAAAATAAGATCAGGAGAGGGTAAAGTCTACAGACGACCTACGACCATAAGAATATAACGCGATGGTAAGATCTATGGATGATCTACGACCTTAGGAAATGTAAAGTGAGGGTAAGATCTACAACCTTAGGAGATATAAAGTGAAGGTAAGTGTTGTACCCCAAAATTTTCCCTCTCATTTTATCAAGATTTTTCTTCACAAGACTCTTTGGATTCCAGACAGGATTAGGGTTTTGCTCTGCTCAAGACATCTCCTTGCACTGTTGACCTGAAATCAGGGTTTGAGTTTGCACAGGGGTTTTTGGACTTCCAATGCTCAAAGTGACTTTCATACTTCATGTTGGACTTATAAGATTACCCATACCAAGTTTCAAGCTTTGAATCAAATTTTTGCCCAGTCAATTGGACAATTGACCTAAAAATCAACTATATTTTGGAAAAAGTCAACTGTGACCAATTTACAGTCAAAACTCACAATTTTTGATCCACATAAACATTATAAACTCATATGGACCATTTGATCAAGTTTGGACCACAACTCCTCAAGAAATTTGATCAGATCATCAAAAGGGCAAAATGGTCATTTTTAGGGTTTTGACTGCAGAAGGGCAATTTCTAATTTTTCACCTAGCCAATGGCAAATTGGGTTCAATCATGGATTCAAGGACTCAATGACATCATCTGAGCCTAATCACAAGGTTCAAAAGATCTCAAAAGCATTGGATTGACAGATGAATTTTCCAGTCAACTAATCAAAAATCAACTGTACACTGAAAAGTCAAACTTTGACTTTTTGGTCAAAATCAAGTGCCAAGGGTCATTTTTCATGAAGATGTGTAAAAAAATGAAACTTGTTCATCAAGAAACTTAATTTTGCAAATTAGGGTTTAAGATTGAAAAAATTTCATAACTTAGAATTTTTCTAAGTTATGAAATTTTCTTATTTTTCCCAACTTTGCCCAACATTTTCACCATGATGCAATTGAATTCAAACAAAACTTACAACATGAAAGTTGTAGTACTCCACAAAATCTACAACTTTGATTCACAAAGTTTTCCCAAAAGATTCTTGGATATCAAGTTATTATTTTGCCCTAGTTTAGGCAGGATTTTGACATATCTTCATGGCAATTTTTCACATAGTTCCACTTGGAATCTCAAAATGAATTTCAAAGATGGATTGTATAGCATGCTACAAGAATTCCAAAATGTCCATGAACTATCCAAAATCATTTGTGGTTAGGGAGAATCGAAGGTTTGAATTTGGCAAAAAATCACTTTGGTCCATGGCATTTTTCATTATGCTACAAGTTGCAATTTCTATCCAGCTTTCATTGTACTTGCTTATAGGTATCTAAACCCTTCCACACTCAAAAATTGAATGCAAACTCAATGGTTTAAGGCATTATTCTAATCAATGGAATATTACACATTGAATTAATATAAAAATGGCAAAAAGGTAGCATTGCCACTTTGGTAAAGTTGGCTTTATGTCAATTTGTTTCTCTTGAGCATTGCACCAAGCTTTCTGCAGCATACCAACTCCACAAACACAGGGAAAAGTACAACAACTTTGTGCAGCTAAGAAAGAGGCCTGTACAGGCTCTTTGCTTGATCACTTCACACTTTTCTTCAAAACCAAGAAATGTGCAAAAGTCTACACAACACTTCCATCTGATAAAACCAACTTTTGTAACCATTCCAAACAACTTTTGCATATCACATTGAGCCAGAAACATGAGCTATCTAGTCCTCAAACACCCTTGAACATCAAAACACCAAAAACTTGCAAAACAGGGAAGCTTCTGCAGTTTCACCTCCATCTCACAAACCACTCGTGCGTTTTGTCCCAAACCTCTTCCAACACACTCCATACAACCCATCTAAGCTCTCCCAACCATTGGCCAGTGACTATAACTCCATTTATAAGCTTCACCATTTTTAAATTCTGCTTGTGCAGGTTGACTTCTACAGGCTTATTCAAGCAAACTCAAAGCAAACCAAGCATTGGGGAAGATCAAAGGAAGTTCAAGCAAGCTCCCAAGCATCTCAGGCCTCATTGAAAACCTCCACATTGCCATACTCGAGTTCAACTGAAGCAGGTATTTTCCAACTTTCTATCTCTCTATTTAGGAATCATTAGGCTTAGGTTTGTGAATAAAAAATGTAGTACTCATTGTTGGCTCCTAAATTCGACACCCTTGTTTTTATTAATATAAGCCATTAAAGCTGAAGGATGGTTTCGACCAGCTGGGTCTGTCAAAATGCTCATCAGAAGATGGCAATGTACTTAGAGAATTTCTTCTAAGTAGGAATCTTGTTGCCTTCGACGTCGAAGGTGCTTCTCGACGAAGGTGTTCGATTATTCAGAGTGGAACGGTTTGAGATTCAAACGTTTGGAGGGAAAACGGTTCCCATCGGATACCAAGTGCAACATGCCAATATCTGGAGCGTCGAACGCTGTGAACGTGCCAAGTGGAGTCATCTCGAAGCAGCGTAACTGCCCGACGGTTACTTGGGATGTGTTTAGTATAAATATTAGTAGTTCACGCAGTTTTTCGCGTGTGTTCAGAATTATATACAAGTTACTCATATAGATTCGAGTACCCAGCGTGAGAGAAAGAATTGTTGAGAATGTATGTGTGAAACACCACTTTAATTAATCAAAGTCATTTATTTTCCAGAACTTTATTTCTTTTCATTTACTTTTCCAATCGAAGCCTTCATTTCAAGCCTTCCTTTATTCTACCAAGTTTTCTTCTTCATGCAATTTACATAAAGCTTCTTTATTTTCTTGCCATTTAACCATTATCAAACTTAGTCAAACCCCAAAATCAACCATGTCTTAGGATCAATCTGATCGATCCTGCGAGTCACCAAATAAGTAACCTTTTGGAAGATCAGTGGTTGTTTACCAATTCCCACGGTAAACAAATTGGCACACCTGGTGGGACATTGTGTTGATTTTGAAGTTTAACCTTTTTATACAGAATATCATCTTTTTCGAGAAGTATTGCATGTTATTGAGAACTGGTAGAATATACACTAACAATACCAATACTTCCAGAAGAAGAGAAGCAATGGCGAATCCGCCAAACAATAACGAAATCCCACAAACGAATGTGGGAACAACGGTTATCCCAACCGTAAGTGAAGTGATAACCGCTGGTTCAACACCAGCAGTAACGGTCACAGCAACGGGGCCATTACCTCCGTTCACAGGCCCCAGAGTGCCTTTAGGAACTCCCCCACCAAGGGGAAATCCCCAGATAGCCAATGGGATCAGTTTGCTTCAAGAGTGATAAGTCTTCTTTGGACCTATGCTTTGTCGAGGTGGTAACCTTTGCAGCAGCGTTGTCTTGGGGTTGAAGTTGTTGAGTAGCATTCGCGTCAACATGAATCTCTTCGACTTGAAGTTCAGCAGTGCCAGCATCAGCATGATCCCCTTCTTCATGTTGTTCCTCTGAAAGATCGACCACTTGAAGCTCCTTTGGTTGTTGTTCTTCTATTTCAGCATTGGCCTCATCGTTCGCCAATTCCTTCTCTTGTGGCCTACTGAGTTCACTAGTGTTTCAGAAGTCTTTGGTGCTGAACTTTTAGTGGTTTCCTGAAAATAGAAGGAGAAGAATCTTCTAGTTTAGAAAGAGACACAATCGAACGTGAGTATCGACACCTGAGTTAAAAATGGTCAGAGAAACTACCTGCAGAGGAACTTCAGCCCCAAGGCTGGAATTATCACTTTCGACAGGTTTATTGAGCAAAACATTTAGCTCCTCCTTCGTTGTCTCTTCGATAATCACTGGAGGTGGCCTGGGTTTCCTCCCTGCAACCTTTATTCTGATTGTGGGTCGAGTCTCAGGAGAAGGAGCATCTTTCTTCAGTTTTCTCCGTTTTAGAGGAGCGGGGGGAGAGTCGTCTTCTTCGTCACTCCCAGATTCGACCGTCAGTGCAGGTCGTTTCTTGGGTGAAGGTGCCTAAAAACCAATTGGAGTTCGATTTAGAATGCTACATCGAAAATCAGAATGTTAAAACAAGAAGGAAGTAATAAAAGTTTGGTTACCGGTGCTGAGGGTTTTTTCGAAGGGCCTTCCCCCTGATGGCTTGTTATGGTTTTCGCTGGTGCTGGAGGTTTTGTCAAGGGACCTCCTCCCTGATGGCTTGTTATGGTTTTCGCCGGTGCTGGAGGTTTTGTCAAGGGACCTCCTCCCTGATGGCCTTCTGCAGCTTTCTTGGCTGCAGGCTTTCGGACAACTGAAAGAAGACAAGTTATAATTAACAGGCTACCAGTCGAAATGGAAAGACAAAATAATTTGGAGAGTGAACTTACATTTCTTTATTTTGTCAAGGACTAGAACGAAAGACTTCTGAAGTTCATCCACAAAGTCTTTCTCGTTGAAGAACTCTTCAGCATAGTAACTCCTCCACCAGTCTTCGAAGGATGGTGAGCAGAGGAAGTTAAGTTGATAATCGAACAGTGAAAGTACTGTTCGACCTGCATATCTGCCAATATGCTTGGTGGCAGCATCTTCAGTATAGTCATTGCAAAAATATAACATGGATTTCTCCCTAGGAAAAATAGGAGAAGGAAGTGATTGAATGATACCAAACTGTCGAGAGACCAAGTTTGGTTGATACGCGATCAAGCTCAAGTGAGTCTTGGAGCTTTTAAAGCGCAGTGGCATTATTCTAGGTGTGAGAAATGCTTCCCACATTATTGTGTGTTCTTCGACCTGAGGGTCACCTGACGACTTGGGATGGGGCCTGGTGAACCATTCTGGACCAACCTTTCGTCGAGCGAAGGGAGCCATGGTCGAAGAAAATTCTTTTCTTCTGGCAAACATCAAGACGAAGTTTGCAAAAGTCCGTTGAAGCTCCAGCCCATCTTCAGTCGGGGTCAGTAGAGCTAATCTGGTTTCTTCGATACGCCTATTTTCTATCTCAGGGGCTTGCTCATTTATTTGAGTCTTCTGAGGTAAGAAAGACTCGAAAGTGGCATTGAGCCACAGCTGAAGTAGCCAAAAAGGTCCTGCAAGCAACAGACTGGCTCTATTCTCGATGATCTTCAACAGAGTCGCTCCGCTGTTGATCGACTCGTACAGATTCGCCAAGATTAATTCTGCCAAACAAATATTTTGGCCATGGTGAAGTTGGGTGGCGAGGGTGACCATCTTCTTTGTCACCTGTAAAGACTTTGTACAGAACACAAAGCGTGACAGCCATAGGGCTAGAAACGCGATATGCTCTACATCCGTCACAGTGGCTGTCGACTTATCATGGTAATGGTTGATATAGGTGGTATAGGTGGGTTTCGTAGCTGAGAATCCAATCTGATCCTCCGACATTTCCTCTGGGTCGAAATAATCCCCAGTGGGTCGAAGGCCAGTGATGGCAGCCACGTCGAAAAGCGTGGGTGTTAGCATTCCACAAGGAAGGTGGAAAGTGAAATGAGTGTAATCCCAGAAAAGCAAGGAGGCTATCAGCATCTCAGGGGAGTAGTTGAGACCCGTCTTCGACAGCATAACTAGGTCGTATATCCCTAGGTCCTTCCAGATCGAAGCCTGGCTTTTTTCCATTTTTTCTAGCCAAGCACTGTAGTCAGGAGTGAGGCTAGGGCTAGACCTGAAAGCCCTAACACCCCTATTGAAGAAGCGAAGATCTATCTTCTCCTTAGCGGGATCTTCGTTGTCCCCTGCATCTTTTTTAGAGCACCCAACAGGTTTGAGCTTTTCAAGCACTGGAAAGAAGCTTTTGATCTTCATGGCTTCATCGATGCACGGGGACAACGGGCCAAACATGGCGAAGATTTGGTTGGAGTATCCAACCGGAATCATTAGTTGGTGTGAATAAGCTTCACGCTCAGCAGTTGCTAGGGGTTCAGGAACCCTTCGTTGGCCTGTAGGGGTAACTATGGGGACAGTTGAGAAGATCTTGGGTTTAGCATTTCTGGAAGGGATGTTAGAACTAGGAGCGGTAGAGGAACCTGAGGCCATTGTTGAGTTAAGGTTGAAGATGAAGTGAAGAACAAGGTGTTTGCAAGTTTGCAGAGATTTTGTGTTCAACAAGGAAGTTTGAATGCAGAATAGCGTGAAAAAGTCCCACAATGGGTACTTAGCGCTATTTATAGTGGTTGGGAAATCCCCAAATTCGAGGCCATTTAATGTTGCAGAAGATAGTGGGACAAGTGGCGTTCCCCCGTTGATATAGCCGTTCTGCAAAAATGAAAAGGTGCAGCGTGCGCCCTTGTTTTTGGGAAATTGTCATGATGACAATTTTTGAAAAGACATTGGGCACGCTAAACGCTGTACTGAGGTGACGTCTTAGGTACGGATGAAATGATGGCTTTTTCTTGGGATTGTCAGTGGTTGGTAGAAGGCAAAAAGTGCGCAGGTTAATTTGAGCCTAAGGATGAAAGACAGGTGCCGAATGGAATCTCAAAGAATGCCTTTTTCTTTTCAGCGTCGAAATAAGGCATTCTTGGGGGGCAATTTGTTGGCTCCTAAATTCGACACCCTTGTTTTTATTAATATAAGCCATTAAAGCTGAAGGATGGTTTCGACCAGCTGGGTCTGTCGAAATGCTCATCAGAAGATGGCAATGTACTTAGAGAATTTCTTCTAAGTAGGAATCTTGTTGCCTTCGACGTCGAAGGTGCTTCTCGACGAAGGTGTTCGATTGTTCAGAGTGGAACGGTTTGAGATTCAAACGTTTGGAGGGAAAACGGTTCCCAGCGGTTACCAAGTGCAACGTGCCAAGATCTGGAGCGTCGAACGCTGTGAACGTGCCAAGTGGAGTCATCTCGAAGCAGCATAACTGCCCGACGGTTACTTGGGATGTGTTTAGTATAAATATTAGTAGTTCACACAGTTTTTCGCATGTGTTCACAATTATATACAAGTTACTCATATAGATTCGAGTACCCAGCGTGAGAGAAAGAATTTTTGAGAATGTATGTGTGAAACACCACTTTAATTAATCAAAGTCATTTATTTTCCAGAACTTTATTGCTTTTCATTTACTTTTCCAGTCGAAGCCTTCATTTCAAGCCTTCCTTTATTCTACCAAGTTTTCTTCTTCATGCAATTTACATAAAGCTTCTTTATTTTCTTGCCATTTAACCATTATCAAACTTAGTCAAACCCGAAAATCAACCATGTCTTAGGATCAATCTGATCGATCCTGCGAGTCACCAAATAAGTAACCTTTTGGAAGATCAGCGGTTGTTTACCAATTCCCACGGTAAACACTCATTGCCCTTAAGCTGTACATATGCATAGATTTCATTTAATTTAATTGTGTTGAGAGAATTTTATTGATGAACTTTCTGAAAAACTTAGGTTAGAAATTAGGGCCAGATAAATTCTCTCTGGTCTTTGAGAGTTAGATTAAGTTTTTTATATGGTTGGAATCATGTTGGAAAATGCTATAACTTTTGTGTTGTGAGTTTTTGCTTTAGAGCATGTATGCAGGAGTTAGCCATTTGTACAGGAGGCGCGCGTTTTTTTGAATAGAGGTTGAAGATGAAGGCCAGCTGGGCTGGGCCTGGCTATTTCTCACTCGTTGCACCCTTGGCCCATTTAATCTATTTTTCATTTCTTTTTTAATTTCTGACTTTATTTTATTTTTCTAAACTTTAAAAATTATCAAAAATATTTTATTTAATTTTCACATTTTATTTTATTATTTTTATTATTTTTTTAGACATAGAAACAATTATTAAATAATATATACATTTATTTTCTTAATAAAAAAAACTTGTAAATACTACAATAAAATATTTTATTTTTATTTTTTCTATTATTTATATACTTAAGTTATATTTTGCAGACATATTTTTATTTTTTTGACATTTGTATATATTTTTATTTTATTGTACATAAATAAATAATACATAATATATATATATATATATATATATATATATATATATATATATATATATATATATATATATATATATATATATATATATATATATATATATATATATATATATATATATATATATATATATATATATATATATACATATATATATATATATATATACATATATATATATATATATATATATATATATATATATATATATATATATATATATATATATATATATATATATATATATATATATATACATATATATATATATATATATATATATATATATATATATATATATATATATATATATATATATATATATATATATATATATATATATATATATATATATATATATATATATATATATATATATATATATATATATATATATATATATATATATATATATATATATATATATACTTTCTTAAAACAAATTAGAGTTTCCACCCTTAATAAAAATAATATTTTTCTTATTTTTGATACATTAAATATTTTATTTTTACATACATAAAAATAATACAAAAAACATTTTTTCTTATTTATAATATATTGCATATTTATTTAATTGTCCATTTAAATATTTGCTTATTTATTATTTGAACAAAGAATTCAATTTGGTTGTAATAATCTTAGGGTTTTAATTTCTTGCAAATAATCCCCTATTCAAAATTGTATCCCCCTTTCCATATCAATGTTGTAATAGTTGTAGATTTACCTTTACGCATTTATAGCTTTCAAATATGCCATGATAGAGATTAGGGTTTGTATGCAATATCCAAAATCAAAACAAATAGTTAGACCTAATTCAAGACATAAAAGCATGTAAATTTACAACACAAGGCACACATGCACCCCTAGGGTTTCATCCACTTGTTTCCTTTAAAATGGACATGGTATGTATGTTGAGTATCTTGGCAAAACAAAACAAAAGATCATAGTCCCTCGATGACGCTATCTTGGTTTCCTAAACAAAATGATCTAGTCCCTCAAAAAACCTGCTAAAGATACTTAGCACAATTGCTATCATGGTCAATACGATGACCCGCGCCAGTCCCATTTAACATCCAAAAAAAAGGTTGTTTACCAAATACAATGGTAAAACAATAATGTCAAAGGATTAAAAATGTGTAGGAAAGATCTTTGAGTAGATAAGGTAGATGCTCTTAGTTACTTGATCAAACTTGCAAACATCCTTGCTATTTTCAAAAACACATCACAACACAATTTCAAAACATTTCCCAAAACAAACTTTCAAACCTTCAAACTTCCAAACATTGAAACATCTTTTCAAAAGACAAACACCTTTGTATACATTCAAACAAGAATCATTTCAAAGGTTGCCACAACAAAGGCCTCTTTTCAAAACATTTTCAAAACCACACATAAAGCACCATTTCAAACAATTGAAAAGCAAAAAGCAAGTGATCTAAACAAGTAACTAAGAGCCCATGGAAAACCATGGATGAAAAGGGTGCTTGCACCTTCCCTTTTCATAATCTACCCCCCGAACCCAAGAAAACATCTCAAAGGTGTTTCCTGTGCTTTTTGACCTTTCCTTTGGATAAAATAAAAAGTCGGTGGAGACTCTTGCTAAACCGAAACATTTGCGAACACAAACGCAAAACCTCAAGTCAGTTCTCCCACCATATCACAGAACTGGCGACTCTGCTGGGGATTAAACTTAAAAGTGGGGTTACCTTAGGGTTTAGATCACCTTTACTTGCTTACCTTGTTTGCTTTGATTGCTTTACACTTGGTTCTATTGTTCGGGTTTGAAATCCTCTACCCGGATTTTGGAAACATTCATAGGTAAATAGCAATACGTTGTGGAAACTGTGCAGGGTATACCGACATGGTTGAAGCAATAGCTATATTAGTGAGACATATTTGTGGGTACCGGTAGCCTTTGATTCAATCAAAGAGAATACAGGGCCGCTGAGTGATGTCATGAAGCACTAATGGACTTTTAGAACCTTTACTTGACCATCGTGGACTTTTTAGGGGTTGTGAGATGACCGGCTTTGGTGCAGTCCGAAGTTGGTAGATACTCGATACTACACTCATTGAGGGTTGTTTTCTTGGAATATTTCGGTTGCCAGTAAAGTGGATAAACTGAAACAATGAACACAAAAAATAATCCAGTGATATTGAGCTCCTTAGAACCCGGTTACTATTTATAGGACAGGTTGAGCCAACTAACTTCAAGAGGGTACTTACCTATGAAACCCCATGCAAGCCTGAAACTAGGGTCTTGTGTGATTTGTTTGTACATATACTTGTGCATACATCATAAACATCATGAAGCATCATATGCATCCACTAACCATTTCAAGGGTTGGGATTTTCATCTTCGTTCCTGTTTTGTAGGTTATGGAATCACTCCGCAGGAAAACAATCCAGGTCAACCTTGTGAGAATCCCTCCTCAGCTCAAGGAGCTTGCTTCCAAGATTCTAGAGAATTCTCCCTTCACTTAAAGACATGGTAGACTTCTCAACTTGGTCAAATCCAACATTGAAGAAGACATGGTGAAAGTTCTCTTCCAGTTCTTTGACCCCATACACCACTGCTTCACATTTCCTGATTACCAACTAGTGCCTACTTTGGAGGAATTTTCTCAACTCATGAGGATTCCTATTCTCCATCAACTACCCTACAACGTTAAGGAAAGAGAGCCAAAGCCTGAAGATGTTTATCAAGCCTTACACTTACAACCATCTGATATCAAAGGTCATTGGGAAACCAGAAGTGGTGTCAAGGGTTTTTTGGCAATGTTTCTGTTTGAGAAGGCACAAGACTGCTGGAATTCTCTAGATCTGCAAGCTTTTGAGGAGATTGTAGCACTTCTCATCTATGGGTTGGTCTTGTTCCCAAACCCTGACCAGCTTATAGATGTGAATGCTGTCAAGATTTTCATATCTCGGAATCCTGTGCCTACATCGCTTGGAGACATCCTACACTCATTTCACATACGAACAATGAGGAAAAGAGGTGTTCTCATGTGATGTACTCCTCTTCTAGCAAGGTGGTTTATTTCAAACCTTCCCCAATCAGTCTTGAAGAATGAGCAAGGCTTGAGGTGGTCACAACGGTTGATGACTCTTACACATTCTGATGTTCATTGGTGTTCTTGGTCCAGAGAAAATGTCATCATCATTGATCGTTGTGGGGAATTCCCTAATGTCCCATTACTTGGCATTAGGGGAGGCATTACCAACAACCCCTGCTTGGCTCTGAGACAGTTTGGGTATGCCCGAAGGGATGGCCCTCATGACATGCTGATTCCAAACTTGGTTTTTGACTTCGACAACGATGCTCAAGGACTTCGACAAAGGTTTATCCGAGCTTGGAGGATGCCCAACAAGGTAGACAGCAAGACACTGGGACAGAAGAATTCCATCCCTCTTGAGCCTTACCTCAAGTGGGTACGAACCCGCGCCCAGAGTCTTATGATTCCTTACCCCTACATTCTCCCTGTGAACAAAGAGCCTGTTATGGAAGGAGAGGTTCCATACACCCTCCTACATCCTGACATTCCAACATCACTTGAGGATTTACAAAGGAGTTGGATAAAGCTCAAGAAAGAACGGAACACTTTTGAAGCCAGCTTCTACGCCCGTGAGAAGAAGGTTTTGGAACATACTCGTCGACTCCACGAAGAGCAGACTCTCAACACCTGCATTGCGCCAAAGAGGATGCGCAACGTCTTTTTACCTTAGAATTTTGTATTATTTTTCCCATGGGGCATGTATGTACTAACAATTCTATCTTATTAATATGATGTGAGTTCCTTTTGTTTACAAGAAATTTGAATTTCTGAATCCTTGAATGCATTACATGAATAACATATCATTCATCATATGAATAAGCAGGTCTTCACACCAGGTTTCCTTATCTCTTTGCTGTTTATTTCAGCAAGATGGATATAGAGCAGACAGTCAAAGACCTACAAGCGCAGAATTCACAGTTCCAAAAACTACTCATGACCTTGGCAAAGGGTCAGGAGGATCTTAAAGCACTGCTGGAAAAGGAAAAGGAAAAGGAAAAGGATAAAAATAAAAAGAAAAGAGTTGGTGTGGCTACTATGGGAAGAAGATTTGAGAACCAAGCTAGAAGGGTCCTGGATTTCCCCTCAACATCTGATGAAGGGCTAGGAAAAGGAAAGGGAGCTGCAGTGCCCTCCGAGTCTGAGGAAGAAGAAGAAGAAGAAGATGATGAAGACTATTGTGAGCAGCAGTACCCTCCTGCAAACGACAAATACAAGAATCTGGAAAAGCGTCTGACAGCTATAGAGGTACAAAGAGTGCATGGGCTGGATTTTGAGGAGCTAGGGTTGGTTGTTGGGATTGTGATTCCACCTAAATTCAAGGTGCCTACATTTGCTTAATACGATGGTTTGTCTTGTCCGAAGATGCACCTACGGTCTTACGTCAGAAAAATACAACCTCATTCTTCTGATAAGGATCTATGGGTCCACTTTTTTCAAGATAGTTTGTCGGGTACGTAATTAGATTGCTTCTACCAGCTTGAGAGATCTGATGTGCACAATTGGGAGGATTTGGCGGCTGCCTTCTACAGACAATATCAATATAATGCGGACTTAGCCCCTACTCCTACTCAATTACAGAGTATGGGTATGGTCTCCAATGAAGGCTTTAAGGAGTATGCCCAAAAATGGAGGGACTTGGCTGGAAGGGTGCAACCACCATTGTCTGAGAAAGAGATTGTGGATATGTTTTTGGGGACCCTATCCGGTCCATTCTTTAATCACTTGATCGGGAGTTCGTCTACGGGGTTCACCGAGTTAATTCTGACTGGTGAAAGAGTTGAAGTTGGAATCAAGAGCGGTAAAATTCAAAAGGATGCATCTGCTTCTGCTGCTATCAAGAAGACCTTTCCAGCCAAGAAAGAGGTGTCATCTGTCTACTCTCAAAGAGGTAGAGGAAGAGTTGAATGTTGGCCAGTGGTAGGGACCGTAATGATTCAAAAGACTGTAGCTGATCAGCCTAGAAGCAATCAACCTAGAACCAACCAACAAAGAGCGGAAAGGCCTGCAAGGTAGTTCACCAAAATAAACATGACGCCTGCTCAGGTTCTCCCCCATCTCTTGGAGTTAAACCTTACAACCTTGAGAGAGGCACCGCAAAATCTGAATATAACTTCTCCTTTTTACCATGCCAACGCCAAGTGTGCCTATCATTCAGATAGCGTGGGGCACGACACCAACAATTGTTGGGCCCTCAAAAATAAGATCCAGGACTGGATAGATGCTAAAGAGGTGGAATTCGACGCCCCCGAGAAGCCGAATGTGATCTCTGCCCCAATACCAAAGCACGACCACAGTGCCCATGCCATTGAAGAGAATCTTTATATTGCTATTGTTGATGACTTAATGACTCCATTACCAATGATCAAGATGAATCTGTTGAAAGCCGGGATTTTCCCGGGCTGTGAAAGAGATTGCTACCTTTGTTCGTCCTTACAATCTGATTGTCCGTTGTTGAAGTTAGGCATCCAACGCCTAACGGATAATCAAGAAATCCTCTTTGAGAAAACTCCTGTTACTCGAACTCCTATCAAAGATGTTACTATAATTACCATTTCCACCAATCTTTCCAAGGTCTCCAAAAGACCTGTTAAGATTACATCCGATCCTAAGATTGTACCTATGAATATAACTATGCCGGGGCCTATCCCATACAAGTCCAACAAAACAATACCGTGGAATTATGGAGGAGATATCTTCTACCACGGTGTTAAGCAGATTGAATCAGTTGAAGAAAGTTTCGATGAAGAGACTCCTGACATAGAAAATATTGCTGGGACGAGTAAAATCACCCGCAGCGGAAGAATTTTCTCTCCGGAGATTGCTCCTACAAGGGTAATCTTCGGACCCTCAAATGCTCCTAAGGTTACTCCTGTGCCGGTCAACATATCTGTGCGAACCCCAATTATTGAAGAAATTGTTACTCCCGTAGTTGTACCCTCTGCTGTTGCTGTTGGTAAAGGTAAAGGGATCCAAGAAGCGCTCGTCAGGACGAGGGCTCAGCCTTTGGTTATCCCTGAGACCACTCAAAAGGAAATGGAGGAGATTTTAAAAGTAATTAAGAAAAGCGACTATGATGTCGTAGAACAACTGGGGAAAACCCCTTCAAAAATCTCTATGCTAGCTTTGCTCCTCTGTTCAAAAGCCCATGCCAAAGCTTTGATCAAATTCTTGAAGACGGCCCACGTGCCTCAGGAAACCTCTGCGGACCAGTTCCAGGAATGTGTAGCTAGCGTAACAGCCGACAACGGTCTTGGCTTCTCCGATGCTGATTTAACATCCAAAGGGAGAAAGCATAATAATGCGCTGCATGTCTCGGTGGAATACAGAGGGACTACTTTAGCTCATGTTCTGGTTGATACCGGGACGTCTTTAAATGTCTTACCAAAGAAAGCATTGGATAGACTAGATTGTGAAGGTCTAATTTTGAAGCCCAACAACATCATTGTCAGAGCCTTTGATGGTTCTAAACGGATGGTCCACGGGGAGGTGGACATCCCGATTAAAATGGGTACTGAAACCTTCAATTCCACATTCTATGTCATGGACATCCATCCCTCCTTCTCTTTCTTGTTAGGAAGACCCTGGATTCATCATGTTGGAACCGTTACATCTACTCTGCATCAGAAGCTTAAGTACCCTGTCCAGGGGAAAATTGTGACAGTTCGCGATGAAGAGGAATACATGATAAGCCATCTTAATTCTTTCCGCTATGTGGAATTGGATGGTGAATTCATCGAAACCCCCTTTCAGCATTTTAAGGAGGTAGCTCAGGAAGTTGCAGCAGTGCCTTCTGTACCCGTCATTACCAAACCTGTGTCCCAGATGTCATCCCTTAAAGATGCGAAGGCTATGATTGAGGAAGGAGGAAGCATAGTATGGGGCCAGCTTCCAGATTTTCCTTACAAGATAGATAAATTCGGCTTGGGTTTCACTGCTTCTGCTTAAAATGCTGTGCGCCGCTCCCGGGCTGGAGGGCCACCATTGAAGATCACCCATCATGGAGTTCATGCTTTGAAGGATGGTGAAGATGAGAGCAACTTTGAAGATTGGATTTTCCCGACCGTTGAAGGAGGACTATGCAATTGGGAGGCAAAGGATTTTGTTCCCATTACTTTCATCAATCAGTAATTTATCTTTCGAACATTTTCTGTTGGTTTGTAATAATTCCTAAACAATTCGTACACTTTTAGCCTTGTGCCTTACCCGAGGTACATAGGTCCATTTGTAAGGGTTTGATTTTCCATCTTCATATACCATTTTAATGAATCATGGATGTTTTCATATATAATCTTTTGTGTTCATTGTCTTTCTTTTTACATTTTATTTGTTTAAAGGTGGTTATCCCTTACACACACCCACACTAACAAAATGCAGGTACCCATCCACCCAGGATTCCATGGGTAACAATTCTGCTATGGCCTTCAGTGGCTCTGAAGATCTGGTCAATCATGCCGAATACGAAGGTGATGAAGACTGTGAAGTGCCTGGAGAGTTGGCTAGACTGCTGCAACAGGAAGAAAGGGCTATTCTACCTCACAAGGAGTTGTTATAGACTATCAACTTGGGAACAGAGGTAGACAGAAAAGAAGTTAAAGTGGGTGCCAACCTAGAGCCAAATGTCAAGGAACGCTTAGTTCATCTGTTGAATGAATATGTTGAGATCTTCGCCTGGTCCTACGAAGACATGCCGGGACTGGATACAGATATTGTGGTTCACCATCTCCCTACAAGAGAAAAATTCCCACCAATTAAACAGAAAGTTCATCGCATGAGGCCCGACATGTCTGAAAAGATCAAAGTTGAAGTGATGAAGCAACTCAATGTTGGCTTCCTTGTTGTTACTTCCTATCCACAATGGGTTGCTAACATTGTGCCCGTGCCTAAGAAAGATAGAAAAGTCATAATGTGCGTGGATTACAGAGACTTAAATAGGGCTAACCCTAAAGATGACTTTCCACTACCGCACATTGACATCTTGGTTGACAATACAGCTCAGCACAAGGTATTTTCTTTCATGGATGGATTTTCGGGGTACAACCAGATCAAAATGGCCTCTGAAGACATGGAGAAAACTACTTTTGTTACACAATGGGGTATGTTCTGTTATAAAGTGATGCCATTCGGACTGAAGAATGTCGGGGAAACCTATCAATGCACCATGGTGGCTTTGTTTCATGATATGATACATCATGAGATAGAAGTCTACGTAGACGACATGATAGCCCGTTCACAAACAGAAGAAGAACACCTCGACCATCTGCAAAAGCTGTTTGTCATATTGAAAGAGTACAAGCTCAGACTGAACCCTAACAAGTGCACTTTTGGAGTCAGGCCCGTTAAACTCTTAGGATTCATCGTCAGTAACAAAGGCATCGAGGTTGATCCTGCCAAAGTCAAAGCTATACAAGAAATGCTTACTCCTCGCACTGAGAAGGAGGTCATAGGTTTCTTGGGATGCCTAAAATACATTTCAAGGTTCATTTCTAACCTAACATCTACCAGTGAGCCAATCTTCAAGTTGTTGAAGAAAGACCAGGTGGTTAAATGGAATGATGACGGTCAAGTTGCTTTCGATAAAATCTAGGAGTATTTGCTGGAACCTCATTTCTTGATGCCACCCGTCGAAGGAAGGCCGTTAATCATGTATCTGACTGTCTTAGAGAATTAAATGGGGTGCGTACTGGGCCAACATGACGAGTCTGGCCGAAAAGAGCATGCCATTTATTACCTAAGCAAAAAGTTTACTGACTGTGAGACTCGCTACTTACTGCTCGAGAAAACTTGTTGCACTTTGGTATGGGCTGCTCGCCGGCTAAGGCAATATATGTTGACACATACCACTTTACTGATCTCTAAGATGGATCCGATCAAGTACATCTTCTAGAAGCCTGCTCTATTTAGAAGAATCGCTAGATGGCAGATGATCCTCACCGAATATGATATACAGTACACAACCCAAAAAGCTATAAAGGGGAGTGTACTAGCTGACCATCTGGCCCATCAAGCTGTCGAAGATTACCAATCCATGAGGTTCGACTTCCCCGACGAGGACATTATGACCTTGGACAACATTGAAAATGTCAGATCATATGACAGACCTGAATAAGGATCCCGATGGACTATGTACTCTGATGGTGCCTCCAACGCACTTAGAAACGGAATCGGCGCGGTACTTATCTCTCCACAAGGTTGCCATACACCTTTCACTGCTAGACTCTGCTTCAGCTGCACCAACAACATGGCCGAGTATGAAGCTTGTATCTTTGGTCTCAAGGCTTATATTGACCTGGGAATCAAATCTTTGATTGTATTTGGGAACTCAGCTTTGGTTATCAGTCAAATCAAAGGAGAGTGGGACACTAAACATCCGAACATCATCCCTTACAAAGAACATGTCCTAACATTGTTACCACACTTCGAGCAGATTGCCTTCAAGCACTTCCCGTGAGAAGAGAATCAGCTAGGAGATGCACTAGCTACAATGTCCTCCATGTTTAAACTTAATTGGGATAATTAGGCTCCCCAAATCATCATCGAACAGATGGAAGAACCTGCACATTGTCACGAGATTAATACCGAAGAAGTAGTGGATCGACCTTGGTTTCATGACGTCAAAAGGTATCTCGAAGCACAAGAATACCCTGAAGGAGCTTCAGTCAACGACAAAAAGTTCTTAAGGAAATTCTCTGCCAAGTTCTTCTTAAGAAATGGTATCCTATACAAGCGCAATCATGATTGCATTCTGCTCTGTTGTGTGGACAAGGTTGAAGCTGAGCAGATCATGGCTGAACTGCACAATGGTACTTTTGGTACCCACTCAAGCGGACATACGATGGCTAAGAAGATTCTACGTGAAGGCTACTACTGGTCTACCATGGAAGCTGATAGTCATCAACATTCCCGTACTTGTCACAAATGCCAAGTCTATGCTGACAAGGTACATATACCTCCAGTTCCTCTCAATGTCTTAACAGCTCCTTGGCCGTTTGCGATGTGGGGAATCGACATGATTGGAGAGATCAAGTCTACAACATCCAATGGACACCGTTTCATCCTGGTGGCCATTGACTACTTTACCAAGTGGGTCGAAGCAGCTTCCTTCGCCTCCATTACAAAGAATGTGGTTGCCCGCTTCATCAAGCAGAACCTCATTTGCCGGTATGGTATCCCCGACAGGATTATCACTGACAACGGTACAAACTTGAATAATACTATGATCACCGCTCTATGCGAGCAGTTCAAGATTCAACATCACAATTCATCTCCCTATCGGCCTAAGATGAACGGTGTTGTCGAAGCTGCGAACAAAAATATCAAGAAGATCATTCAAAAGATGACAGTCACCTACAAAGACTGACATGAGATGTTATCTTTTACTCTGCACGGGTACCGTAACACGGCGCGAACATCAACTAGGGCAACACCCTATTCTTTGGTATACGGCATGGAAGTTGTCTTACCCATCGAGGTTCAGATTCCCTCCTTGAGAATCATGAAAGATGCTGGTTTGAGTAAAGACGATTAGATTCAGACCCGTCTTGATCAACTTAACTTGATTGACGAAAAGTGACTTACTGTTGTTTGCCATGGTCAGGCGTATCAAAAACGTATAATCAAGGCCTTCAACAAAAAAGTTAGGCGCCATGCATATCAAGTCGGGGACCTCGTAATCAAGCGGATCATCTTACTGCAAAGTGATCCCAGGGGCAAATGGACTCCTACTTACGAAGGACCATTTATGATCAAAAACATCTTTTCTGGTGGGGCAATGATCCTGACCACCATTGACGGCGATGACCAGCCGCACCCTATGAACGCAGACATAGTTAGAAGATACTATGCATAAACGACCCGACAAGTTGAAAACTCGAAAGGGCGACTTGGGAAAAAATCGGCATCCCGGTGAATCGAAAACCCGAAAGGGAGGTTCAGGACAAAATTAGGGATAAACAAAAACATCTGTACACCCGGCAAGTTGAAAACTCGAAAGGGCGACTTGGGAAAAAAAGGGTTTCTCGGTGGATTGAAAACCCGAAAGGGCGGTCCAGGAAAAAGTTAGGGAATTAAAGCGTATGACTATGTCTCGTCGGATATCTTTAAGGACAATCTCTTCACCGGGCAAGCTCTTGGCTTCTGATCGATCCAGTCATCTTCGGACGAAGCAACGAATGAACAAGATATCCAGAGTGACGAAGGCTATAGCAGAATGGGAACCCCATGAAATTTTCACATAGCCACCTTTCTTTGTATAAATTTTTCTCATTTTTTATGACAACATTCTCTTACTAGGATGTCTGTCTCCTTTGTACAAAATACTTACACAAAATTAATACAAAGATACTTCAAAGTGTAGAAAATTATTTTCCTTTTCTTTCTTTTTTTACACTTGTGTTTTATTTGAAAACGTCCAATGATTTATTAAATGATCATATGCATTTTAGTATAATCACTGCTTACAAATGAACGAAATGCGAAAGAATAATTACTGACAGGTTGAAAGTATAGGAAAAGGTATTTAGGATATTTCAAGAGAAAGCCCCAACAGTACATCATCTAGATCCCCAGCGGAGTTAAAACCTTGAAATGCATATCCCCAGCGGAGTTAAATTTTCAAACTCCTAATCCCCAGTGGAGCAAAACTTTGAATTACAGATCCTCAGCGAAGATAGAACTTTGTTCTCCAACAAAGTCTAAAACATCAACCCTTAAACCCCGGTGGAAGACCATCTAGTTTCCTCCAATTCCCCATAGAGTTGTCTTAAAACCAGAAAATTCCCCTAAAAGTTATCTTAGAACCTGACAACTAACCAGACAACAGCTTCGGATAATTCCTCAGTAGATTGGCATACAACCCAAGCTCTTGAAAACTCTCCAACATAATAAACTTTCTCCTCATAGAGTTATTTCCCAACAGATTGAATATTCTCAATCCCCTGCCACATTCGTCAAGTTTCTAGGGACTCCTCAAGCAGGTTTCTCAAGCAGCACTCGGCATTATTCTTACAACAGAATGTCTATCATGTTCCAACTTCAAAGGACTTGAAGGATCCCTATATCCCCAGGAAAGTCATGAAGGATTCTCACATTCCCATACAAGTTGTCAAAGTTTTGATAATCCCCGCAAGTTGCCAAGGATTTTCTATCCACAGCAGCAGTCAAGGATTTATTTTCCCCGACAGCAGTCAAAATTTTTATTATCTCCAGTTATCAAGGATTTATTTTCCTCAGTAAGACAACTAATCAGCTTACATGCACATACATTACATTCATAAATCATAAACATTGATAAGACACATATATTGCATCATGCATTTCATGCAACATAACTTGGTGTTTCAGCTAACATTTTACCCTTTTCAGGATGAGATTAGCAGCTATCTTTAAAAAATATTCAAAGCTTAAATACAGCTTAAAGATGCTCCAGATACGGATGTTATTCTGTTGCTTATTCAAATCAATGCTCAGATTTTTGTTCCAGTTCAAAATTATGAAGCTCGGATTCGACCGGATAATATCTTAATCATACTGAAGCCCGGATATCAACCGGAAAATAGTTGAGTCCCCAGCGAGTTTTTGTGACGCCTGGATTTTGACCAAATAGCAATACAAGATTGTGAAGCCTGGATTTTGACCAGATAATAGTAAGGTACACTGTGAAGATTGTATTTTGACCAAATAACTGTTTACTCGGCCAATTGCTTTGAAGCCCGGATTCAACCGGATATTAGTAGGCCCCAAAATCAAAGGGAAGCCCGGAAGCGGCCAAATAACCATTTGATTTCCTTCTAAAGCCTGGATGTTGACCAGATAGGAAGTAAGGTATCGTGAAGCCTGGATTTTGACCAGATAGCAATACCAGACTGTGAAGCCTGAATTTTGACCAGATAACAGTGAGGTGCCTTGTGAAGCTTGGATTTTGACCAAATAGAAGTTTACTTGGCTAATTACTAAGAAGTTTGGAGTCGACCAGATATTAGTATGCCTTAAATTCAAGTTGAATCCCGGAGGCGACCGGATAACAGCTTAATTCCTTCTAAAGCCTGGAGCACGACCAGATAAGAATTGAGAAATTGCGAAGCCTGGAGAACGACCAGATAACAAGTCTAATCTCATCCCCCAGTAAGTCACTGAAGAGCCTGGAGCACGACCAGATGGCAGTGCATTTTCACCTATTCAAACCAAGAGATGATTCCAAAGTAGAATAACGGATGACTGAAGCTCCTAAAATTCTATTTCTACCACGACAAAGACCAACATTCCCCGGCATGATCCTCCTCAACAACAGGTATACGAGTTCTCGCAAAGGAATAACTTATGCGATTGACACTTCTTGGATGGCATCTTTAAGCCCATCTCCAGCAAGATTTTATCACCTACAAATGTCATCTTTAAGCCCATTCCCTCAACTATACTCTGACGAGTGCAAATTTACGGGCACTCTAGTGTCCAATCCTCTTTTACCTTCGAGTCACGAAAGGCAAACTCGCCAATCTAACTCTTCAGGTTCAAGAAGATTGAACAGGGGAAACTGTTGTACCCCAAAATTTTCCCTCTCATTTTATCAAGATTTTTCTTCACAAGACTCTTTGGATTCCAGACAGGATTAGGGTTTTGCTTTGCTCAAGACATCTCCTTGCACTGTTGACCTATAATTAGGGTTTGAGTTTGCATAGGGTTTTTTGGACTTCCAATGCTCAAATTTACTTTCATACTTCATGTTGGACTTATAAGATTTCCCATACCATGTTTCAAGCTTTGAATCAAATTTTTGCCCAGTCAATTGGACAGTTGACCTAGAAATCAACTGTATTGGGGAAAAAGTCAATTGTGACCAATTTACAGTCAAAACTCGTAATTTTTGATCCACATCAACATTATAAACTCATATGGACCATTTGATCAAGTTTGGACCACAAATCCTCAAGAAATTTGATCAGATCATCAAAAGGGCAAAATGGTCATTTTTAGTGTTTTAACTACAGAAGGGCAATTTCTGATTTTTCACCTAGCCAGTGGCAAATTGGGTTCAAGCATGGATTCAAGGACTCAATGGAATCATATTGACCTAATTACAAGGTTCAAAAGATCTCAAAAGCATTGGAATGACAGATGAATTTTTCAGTCAACTGATCAAAAATCAACTGTACACTGAAAAGTCAAACTTTGACTTTTAGTCAAAATCAACTGCCAAGGGTCATTTTTCATCAAGATGTGTCAAAAAATGAAACTTGTTCATCAAGAAACTTAATTTTGCAAATTAGGGTTTAAGATTGAAAAAATTTCATAACTTAGAATTTTTCTAAGTTATGAAATTTTCTTATTTTTTCCCAACATTGCCCAACATTTTCACCATTATTCAATTGTATTCAAACAAAACTTCCAACATGAAATTTGTAGTCCTCCACAAAATATACAACTTTGATTCACAAAGTTTTCCCAAAAGATGTATGGATCTAAAGTTATGAGTTTTGGAATAATGGTCCAAAAACTTTCTAACTTAGTGAAATTTTGCCCTAGTTTAGGCAGGATTTTGACCTATCTTCATGGCAATATTTCACATAGTTCCACTTGGAACCTCAAAATGAATTTCAAAGATGGATTGTAGAGAATTTTACAAGCTTTCCAAAATGTCCAAGAACTCTCCAAAATCATTTGTGTTTAGGGAGAATAGAAGGTTTGAATTTGGCAAAAAATCACTTTGGTCCATGGCATTTCTCACTATGCTATAAGTTGCAATTTCTATCCAGCTTTGATTGTACTTTCTTACAGGTATCTAAACCCTTCCACATTCAAAAATTGAATGCAAACTCAATGGTTTAAGGCATTATTCTGATCAATGGAAGATTACACATTGAATTAATCTAAAAATGGCAAAAAGGTAGCATTACCACTTTGGTAAAGTTGGCTTTATGTCAATTTGTTTCTCTTGAGCATTGCACCAAGCTTTCTGCAGCATACCAACTCCACAAACTCAGGGTAAAGTACAACAACTTTGTGCTGCTAGGAAAGAGGCATGTACAGGCTCTTTGCTTGATCACTTCACACTTTTCTTCAAAACCAATAAATGTGCAAAAGTCTACACAACACTTCCATCTGATAAAACCAACTCTTGTAACCATTCCAAACAACTTTTACATATAACATTGAGCCAGAAACAGGAGCTATCCAGTCCTCAAACACCCTTGAACATCAAAACACCAAAAACTTGCAAAACATGGCAGCTTCTACAGTTGCACCTCCATCTCATAAACCACTCGTGCATTTTGTCCCAAACTCTTCCAACACACTCCATACAACCCATCTAAGCTCTCCCAACCATTGGCCAGTGACTGTAACTCCATTTACAAGCTTCTCCATTTTTAAATTCTACTTGTGTAGGTTGACTTCTACAGGCTTATTCAAGCAAACTCAAAGCAAACTAAGCATTGGGGAAGGTCAAAGGAAGTTCAAGCAAGCTCCCAAGCATCTCAGGCTTCATTGAAAACCTCCATATTGCCATACTCGAGTTTAACTGAAGTAGATATTTTCCAACTTTCTATCTCTCTATTTAGGAATCATTAGGATTAGGTTTGTGATTAAAAATATAGTACTCATTGCCCTTAAGCTGTACATATGCATATATTTCATTTAAGTTAACTGTGTTGAGAGAATTTGATTGATGAACTTTCTGAAAAAGTTAGGTTAGAAATTAGGGCCAGAGAAATTCTCTCTGGTCTTTGAGAGTTAGATTAAGTTCTTTACATGGTTGGAATCGTGTTGGAAAATGCTATAACTTTTGTGTTGTGAGTTTTTGCTTTAGAGCACGTATGCAGGAGTTAGCCATTTGTACAGGAGGCGCGCGTTTTTTTGAACAGAGGCTGAAGATGAAAGCCAGCTGGGCTGGGCCTGGCTATTTCTCACTAGTTGCACCCCTGATTTGCTTCTCACACCCCCTTGGCCCATTTAATTTATTTTTGTATATTTTTCATTTCTTTTTCAATTTCTAACTTTATTTTATTTTTCTAAATTTTAAAAATTATCAAAAATATTTTATTTAATTTTCACATTTTATTTTATTATTTTTATTATTTTTTTAGACATAGAAACAATTATTAAATAATATATACATTTATTTTCTTAATAAAAAAAAACTTGTAAATACTACAATAAAAATATTTTATTTTTATTTTTTCTATTATTTATATACTTAAGTAATATTTTCTGACATATTTTTATTTTTTTGACATTTGTATATATTTTTATTTTATTGTACATAAATAAATAATACATTATATATATATATATATATATATATATATATATATATATATATATATATATATATATATATATATATATATATATATATATATATATATATATATATATATATATATATATATATATATATATATATATATATATATATATATATATATATATATATATATATATATATATATATATATATATATATATATATATATATATATACTTTCTTAAAACAAATTAGGGTTTCCACCCTTAATAAAAATAATATTTTTATTATTTTTGATACATTAAATATTTTATTTTTACATACATAAAAATAATACAAAAAACATTTTTTCATATTTATAATATATTGCAGACTTATTTAATTCTCCATTTAAATATTTGCTTATTTATTATTTGAACAAAGAATTCAATTTGGTTGTAATAATCTTAGGGTTTTAATTTCTTGCAAATAATCCCCTATTCAAAATTGTATCTCCCTCCCCATATCAATGTTGTAATAGTTGTAGATTTACCTTTACGCATTTATAGCTTTCAAATATGCCATGATAGAGATTAGGGTTTGTATGCAATATCCAAAATCAAAACAAATAGTTAGACCTAATACAAGACATAAAAGCATGTAAATTGACAACACAAGGCACACATGCACCCCTAGGGTTTCATCCACTTGTTGCCTTTAAAATGGCCATGGTATGCATGTTGAGTATCTTGGAAAAACAAAACAAAAGATCATAGTCCATGTATGACGCTATCTTGGTTGCCTAACCAAAATGATCCAGTCCCTCAAAAAACATGCTAAAGATACTTAGCATAATTGCTATCATGGTCAATACGATGACCCGCGCCTGTCCCTTTTAACATCCAAATACAAGGGTTTTTACCAAATACAATGGTAAAACAATAATGTCAAAGGATTAAAAATGTGTAGGAAAGATCTTTGAGTAGATAGGGTAGATCCTCTTAGTTACTTTATCAAACTTGCAAACATCCTTGCTATTTTCAAAAACACATCACAACATAATTTCAAAACATTTCCCAAAATAAACTTTCAAACCTTCAAACTTCCAAAAATTGATACATCTTTTCAAAAGACAAACACCTTTGTATACATTCAAACAAGAATCATTACAAAGGTTGCCACAACAAAGGCATCTTTTCAAAACATTTTCAAAACCACACACAAAGCACCATTTCAAACAATTGAAAAGCAAAAAGCAAGTGATCTAAACAAGTAACTAAGAGCCCATGGAAAACCATGGATGAAAAGGGTGCTTGCACCTTCCCTTTTCATAATCTACCCCCCGAACCCAAGAAAACATCTCAAAGGTATTTCCTGTGCTTTTTGACCTTTCCTTTGGATAAAATAAAAAGTCAGTCGCGACTCTTGCTAAACCGAAACATTTGCGAACACAAACACAAAACCTCAAGTCAATTCTCCCACCGTATCACAGTAAGATCTACGGACGATCTACGATCCTAGAAATATAACGCGATGGTAAGACCTACGAACGATCTACGACCTTGAGAGAGATAAAATGAGTATTGAGAGTTGGGGAGCTTGACGTACTAACACCATGGTTTATTTTAGTTGGTAGTGTAATGACAGATGTTAACTGGGACTTATGAGGATGATATTCTTTGTGAGGATGTTTTGTTGATTTGGGATTGATTTGGGATTGTTCTTGCTCATGCTTCATATGCATTCGAAGTGTGACATGATGATCCATGGATATGCTATGCGTTTGAGGATGCAATGCAATATGTCATGATGATTATTGTATGCAAAGTGCCAAAAAATCATTAGGATCGGTTGCTCGTCATCTTGAGGTACCAATATGGACTGGTGCTTGAAATTTGTAAGAAAGGGTTAGCCTTGTTGAGTTCACTGGGGGTTAAATTTGGCTGAGGAGAAATGCCTTGATCTGACTTCCTTCATGTGCTGGACTTTTTGTGAGTAACTGAAAAGAGAAGTGGATCTCAACCAATGCCCCAAGTCTCTCCATGTGGAAGAATCGGGCGCTCGGTCGATTGTAAGGAGGCGACGAGGATAAAAGCTTGGTCAAGGAGACTGTTAAGACTTGCTACCTGCATAGAAGAGCAAACACTTGAACGCCACGACCTTTCCTTGGGATGCCTTCCTATCCACATAATGTAGTGTTTCACATCTTAGCTCGTGATTATTATTGACTTATTGTTTTCAATGTAATGCTTAACAAAGAATTTAAATCACAATTCGCATACGAAGAATAAAGTTAAAAAACATAACAAAGATTTTTTAATGGAAGGGGAAATTTTTATTAATGAGTTTGGCCCGTGAATGGGCATTCATACATAGAAACAACTCCTAAATGAGGAAGTTGCGGAAAAGAAAAGCAATACAACGAGTAAAATGGCAATAAGAAAATCTCAAACTTCTATTAAAACTGATATTGCTATAGTTCTCGTATCCTGGGTCATCATAGTGCCGTGCTTCCAAAGGATAATAGCTAGATTGATCCATCCTGCATTAAGAGGGTGTGCGTGAAGAGTCTCCAGACTGCCATCTCTCGCTTTTTGTCCCTAATTTTTGCCTGGATCGCCCTTTCTTGTTTTCAATCCACCGGGACACCCATTTTTGCCTAAGCCGCCCTTTCGGGTTTTCAACTTAGCGGGTTATTCTTTTTGTTTTCTTTCTCTTTTTTTGCCCTAACTTTTTCCTAAGCCTCCCTTTCGGTTTTCGACTTAGCGGGTCCTTTTATGCGTAGTATTTATTGACTGAGTCTGAATTGACTGGAAGAGGAACGTATGCCCCATCCATGTTTGTCAGGATTAGAGCACCTCCTGAGAAAGCTTACTTCATGATGTACGGTCTCTCATATTTGGGAGTCCACTTGCCTCTTGGATCAGTATGGATTGGGAGAATCTTCCTTAAGACCAGGTCTCCTGCATGGAACTCTCGAGGCCGAATCTTCTTGTCGAACGCCCTCTTGAGACGCTGTTGGTATAACTGACCATGACAAATGGCTGCCATGCGCTTTTCTTCGATGAGATTGAGTTGGTCGAGTCTTGTTTAAATCCATTCAGCTTCAGTAAGCTTAATATCCATCAGAACCCTTAAGGAAGGAATCTCCACTTCGACCGGGAGTACCGCATCCATACCATAGACTAGTGAAAACGGAGTTTCCCTAGTGGAAGTACGCGCCGAAGTTCGATATCCATGAAGGAGATAAGGAAACATCTCATGCCAATCTTTGTATGTTCTCACCATTTTCTGGACGATCTTCTTTATGTTCTTGTTAGCGGCTTTAACTGCCCCATTCATCTTCGGCCGATAAGGTGATGAATTATGGTGCTCGATTTTGAACTCTTCACACATTTCCTTCATCATCTTGTTGTTGAGATTTGACCCGTTATCAGTGATGATCTTGTTAGGAGTTCCATACCGACATATGATTTCTCTTTTAATGAAGCGGGTAACAACTTACTTGGTCACATTCTTGTACGAAGCCACTTCCACCCATTGGGTGAAGTAATTAATAGCAACAAGGATAAACCTGTGTCCATTTAAAGCGCTTGGCTCGATTCGCCCAATCATATTGATCCCCCACATTGCAAAGGGCCACGCTGAAGTCATTACATTCAAAGGAGTGGGAGGAAAATGTATCCTATCTGCATAAACCTAACATTTATGGCACATTTTGGCATATACGCAACAGTCACTTTCCATCGTCATCCAGAAATAACCTGCTTGTAGGATTTTCTTGGACATGGAATGCCCACTGGCATGAGTACCAAAGGAGCCCTCGTGTATTTCTCGTATAATGGATTCTGCTTCATGTCTATCCACGTATCTGAGCACAACCAAATCATAGTTTCTATTGTACAGAACGTCTCCTGACAGTAAAAACTTAGACGCCAACCTTCTAAGAGTTCGCTTATCACAAATTGTAGCACCTTTGGGGTACTCTTGCTTGTCAAGATATCTTTTGATGTCGAAATACCACGACCATTCATCTGATACATCTTCAGTTGTGAGACAATGAGCAGGGAAAATGCGTGCTGGCTCCTTGTAACGACAGATCCTTATACTGGGTGCATGATTCGGGTAACTGACTTTGAACATTGCTTCTAAAGTGGCCAGAGCATCTGCCAGTTGATTTGCTTCTCTAGGAATGTGCTCAAAGGTGACCTCATCGAAAGCGGGCAAGAACTCTAATATGTAATCCCGGTAAGGAACTAAATTAGGGTGCCGTGTATCCCAATCACCCTGTACTTGATGTATTACTAAGGTAGAGTCCCCATAAACTTCAAGAATCTTGATCTTCAAATTAATGGTTGCTTCAAGGCCCATCACACAAGCTTTGTATTCAGTGACATTATTTGTACAATCAAAACATAATCTGGCAGTAAAAGGTATATGAGTGTTGCGTGGAGAGGTCAGAACTGCCCCAATGTCGTGACCCATAGAATTTGACGCACCATTGAACGTGAGAGTCCATTACTCCCTTGTTTCAGGTCCTTCATTATCATCAAGTTTCATAATATCCTCGTCCGGAAAGTCGAACTTCATGGGCTGATATTCTTCCAATGGTTGGTGAGCGAGATGATCAGCAAGAATGCTACCTTTGATAGCCTTTTGTGTGACGTACCAGATGTCATACTCAGACAAAAGCATTTTCCACTGAGCCAATCTGCCTGTAAGTGTTAGTTTCTCGAAGATGTACCTTATTGGATCCATCTTAGATATTAGAAGCGTAGAATGTGTCTACATATACTGCCTCAAATGTCGAGATGGCCATGTAAGGGCACAACAAGTCTTCTCAAGTAAGGAATACCTTGATTCACAATCAGTAAACTTCTTGCTCAGGTAATAAATGGCGTGTTCTTTTCGTCCAGTATCATCATGTTGTCCGAGCACACAACCCATAGATACTTCAAGCACAGTCAAATACATAATGAGAGGTCTCTCAGGAACTGGTGGTATGAGTGTTGGTGGTTCTTGAAGATACTTCTTAATCTTCTCGAAAGCTTCTTGACAACTCTCATCCCAACGGACATCCTGATTCTTGCATAACAATTTATAGATGGGTTCACAGGTAGCAGTAAGATGGGAAATGAACCTGGCTATGTAATTCAACCTTCCCATGAAGCATCGTACTTCCTTTTCATTTTTTGGCGCCGACATATCCTGTATTGCTTTTACTTTGTCTGGATCTACTTCAATTCCTTTTTGGCTCACGATAAAACCAAGTAACTTGCCCGATCGAACCCCAAAGGTGCATTTGTTGGGATTAAGCCTTAACCTGAACTTCCGCAAACGATCAAACAACTTCTACAAATGGACCAAATGTCCTTCTTCAGTCTGTTACTTCGCAATCATGTCGTCCACATATACCTCGACCTCTTTATGGATCATGTCGTGAAAGATAGTCACCATAGCTCGCTGATATGTCGCACCAGTGTTTTTAAGACCAAAAGGCATGACTTTATAGCAAAAGGTACCCCAAGGAGTTGTGAAAGTTGTTTTATCCATGTCTTCTGGAGCCATTTTTATCTTATTGTAGCCATAGAAGCCATCCATAAAAGAAACCACCGAAGACTGAGCAGTGTTATCCACCAATACATCAATGTGAGGCAACGGGAAATCATCCTTCGGGCTTGCTCTATTCAAGTCTCGGTAATCGACACACATGCGTACCTTACCATCCTTCTTAGGCATGGGCACAATGTTAGCGATCCAAGGCGGATAGTTTATCATAGATAGGAAACCTGCTTCGAGCTGTTTCTGAACCTCTTCTTTGATCTTCAAAGCCATGTCGGGTCTCGTCCTTCTTGGCTTTTTCTTTACAAGAGCACATTCTGGCTTGAGCGGCAATATATGCATTATTATATCAGTGTCTAAGTTGGGCATGTCTTTGTACGACCAGGCGAAGATGTCAGCATACTCTTGAAGCAACTCAATCAACCCCTTCTTTTCTTCACTTTGCAAGGCGGCCCCTATCTTTACTTCTCTCTTTACCTCTCCAATACCGAGATTGACGACTTCTGTTTCTTCTTGATACGGTTGGATGACCTTCTCTTCCTGTCTCAAGAGCCTGGCTAGGTCTTCAGGGACTTCACAATCTTTCTCACTATCTTCGTTAGAATGATCAATTGAATTCTCAAGGATATAAGGAGCCATAGCATTATCATTTCCAACAAAGTCCGAGACGGATCTGCATGATCGATGATTTTATGTTTTATTTTTAGAGAGTGCAAAAGAATATTTAGAATATGAAAAGAAAAGTATTGCCATTTTTATTTTGAAAAAGTAAAAGTAAAAGAAAAGACAAGGAACAAAATTGTACGCGAAAGTGCGATTTTTCATTCAATGTTAAACGGAGATTGAAACATAAGGGGCCCCTTCTATAAGATGTCAGTATGCCTTGGGCAAGACATACGACTTAAAATGGAAACAGAAAATTACACATCAAGGAAAACAACTTCAGGGATGTCCACGGCAGTCCAATTGCTGAGCTCCTGGTCCGGTGCAACTTGATAGATAAATCTTGAAATATCTTCATCCCCACCTTCAACATCTGTGGAGAGAACTTGTCCTTCTATGCCAACACCAGCACTGACGAACACTTCCAAAATTGGGGGAACCTACTGTCCTTTGAGAGGAATCCAACCAGCTGGCACGGAGGATGATGGCTGATACCCAAGACCAAAATGATCTTTCTTATCTGGAACTTCAATCTATTTACTCCAACTGTCATGGGGAGGTCTAGCTTCTTTGAGGGCTTTGGCATCCTTCAAAGAGGCCAGGGGTATCTCAGACTTCCTACATTCCAAGACGGGGAATTTGTCAACAGTAACAATCTCCAGAGCATGAAAGGGAAACTCTTGCACCACGCCTTCCACTTCCACATAACGGTGGGTAGTCAGATTATTAATCACTATGTCTTATTCCCCGCAAACGATGACAACTTGGTCATTTGCAATGAACTTCAGGTGTTGATGAAGAGTAGATGTCACAGCTCCTGCTACATGAATCCATGGATGACCCAAAAGGAAATTATAGGATGGACGGGTGTCCATAACATAGAATGACAAATAGAAAGTGTCGGAACCAATCTTGACAGGAAAATCCACTTCTCCATCCACATATCTTCTCGAACCATCAAACGCTCGAACATTTAGAGTATAGGGCCTCATCATTACTCCATCCATATTCAGCTTAAACAAGGTATCCTTAGGCATCACATTGAGTGAAGAACCTGTATCCACCAAAACTCGAGATAAAACAGTGTCCAAACACTTCATAGAAACATGCAGCGCTTTATTGTGGGCTCTGCCTTCAACTGGGAGTTCATCATCACAGAAACCCAAACAATTTCCCACAGCAATATTGGTGACGATTCCTTCAAACTGGGCCACAGAGATGTCTTGGGTAACATGAGCAGAACATAAGGTCTTCAATAAGGCGTTGTGGTGGGCCTCTGAATACAAAAGGAGAGACAAGATGGAAATCTTGGATGGTGTCTGGTTGAGTTGATCCACTACTCTGTAATCACTCCGCTTGAGAATTCTCAAAAGTTGCTCAGCTTCTTGTCCTACAGAAGGTTCGGGTTGATTATCCATCACTTGAGTTACCTTGGCCTTAGCTAGAGCTTCACTATTAGTTTCCTTAGGAGGCGGTGGTGGAGGAGAAAAGATCCGACCACTGCGAGTCATGTTACTGTTTCCTGCAATGTTTGTAACATTCTTGTCAACAACTGGAGGACACTCATACTTCCTTCCATGAATATATACCATATTATACTCCCATGGAACTGCCTTCGAGTCGTTGCTTGTAGGAGGAATAGGAGCTTGAATCACTGTGGGGGTAGTAGGAACCTGAATTGTTACCGGAATACCAGGGGTTACTGAGAAGCTTCTCGGGTAGTAGGGGATTTCCAAGACATCAATCTCTTCTTCTCGGAATATTTTCTCTATCTGTAGGACACCTTCATTGATCAACTGTTGGATGGTCGTCTTCAAATCAGCACACTCTTCAGGTTTGGAGGATCATGTTAAGCAGAAGTCATGGAGTACTTGTAGCACCTTATGCTTCAACAAATGTTATCTGGAAGTTTCTAAAGATATCTTAATTTCGTCAACCTTTGATACCAAAACCCGTTCATTAACTTCTTCAATAGCATTGACCGTTCCCCCTTGATGAGGAGGCATGGGATTATTTTGAATGTTCGGACCAACAGGGTTGAAGTTGATTGCCTTTGCATCGATGAGGTCTTGAACTTTGCAATTGAATGCTCTACAATTTTTGATTGTATGGCCTAGGGCACCAGAATGAAATTCGCAATGAGCATTAGTATCATACCACCTAGGGAGAGGATTTGGCGGTGGACCAAGTTCGCGCAATTGAAACAAATTGACTAGCAAGTAACTGTGGGAGAAGCTAAGCGTAGGACATAGGAATAAGATCAAATCTGCTTTCAAGGGCTCTTTGTCTTTGAGGGGCTCTCAGGCCTTGTGGTTGTTGATAAGTTGGAGGAGATGCAAATTGTTGTTGTGAAACATAATATGGTTGCAGAGCGAAAGGCCGTTGTTGGGTCATCTAGGGTGCTGGAGTTGTAGCAACATATACTTGAGGGACAAATTGGTTGGGAACAGCAGCAGGTGTAGGAAAATAAGGGAATCGGACTTGAGGAAATGTCGGAGCTCTTCCTTGGTTGATGGTGATGGAACTAGTTTCACCCTCTTTCTTCTTGACAAAACCAGAAAACGGTTTTATACTAATGCTTGCATTATTTTTAGCATTATTAGGAACACCTTGAATCGTTCCACCTTAATGCACGTCTCAACGTGTTCACCAATAATGACCATATCAGAGAAATAAGTATAAGTGCTATTGAGCATATGTTGGAGATAAGGGCCTCGTAGAGTACCCATAAATAGATCAATCAATTCACGATCCAAGAGAGGAGGTTGGACCATTACAGCCAGTTCACGCCACCTCTGAGCGTACTCTTTGAAAGACTCTTCAGATTTTTGTACCATCCCTTGGAGATGAGTACGGCTAGGAGCCATGGCAGTATTGTAATGGTAATGTTTCAAAGAAGCGTCAGCAAGTTCTCCCCAAGTACTGACATGAGATCTTTCCAATTGCATATACCAATTCAACAGTGCCTCGGTCAAGCTGTCTTGAAACAAATGCATGAGTAACGGTTCATTTTCAGCATAGGCAACCATTTTGCGACAATAGGAACGGATATGATTCTCTGGGCAAGAAGTGCCTTTGTATTTGTCAAACTTTGGGACTTTGAACTTGGGAGGAATAACTACCCCAGGAATGAGGCACATTACAGCAGTATTGAATCTGGAAGACTTGATACCCTCCATGGCTCTAAGTCGCTCTTCGAGAGCATGATACATTTTCGCATTTTCGGCAACCCCGGCAGCAAGGTTCACTTAGGGTTCATCAAGATAAATAACATCATGATGATCGTCGACATCATTCCTAGGAGCGCCGGTAGGAGTCTCAACATTTGCATTGTCATTCCTCCCATTAGCAGAAGTGGAGGGTGCAGCAGTAGCAAGCTTGGCAACACTTTGATGTAGTTCTTCTTGACCCTTGATCACGGCATGAAGGGTCTCCATAAGCTTATCCATGCGAGTACCCGTGGTGTCCATATCTCGGCGGAGTGCGTTCAGGTTCTCTTCAAAAAGATCCATTATCCTTTGCTGGTTACCTCTGGTACGGTAAAGATGTGGAGGAGTCATCTTTGCTGTTTACTGAAGTCTGTGAAAAGGGACCCCAATGAGTTTTTGTTGTGAAAAATGAATGCATGGTAGTATGGATGAATGCTTTATTCTTTATTTCTGAGGAGACCCAAAGACTCGTCTATCTTTTAAAATTTCCATTTTTTGAAAAGCTATATCAACGAGACTTGTCTTTGGATTTCCCTAGATATGAGATATATATATATGATGATATGATGTCATGGTATGCTATGGCATGGAGTCTCATCTCCACATATTCTGGATAACCATTGCGTAGTCCGTTGCACAGGCTGAAAGTCACTGGATCAAAAGTTCGACGTCATAGGCAGGGAGTCAAAGTAACCACCCATGAAGTATGTACTAGCCGTTTATCACCTTCCGAACAAGGTTCTAAAGAGTTCTCGAAGTCTACATTCTTCCTTTGGATATTACCAATGTCCCAATTACTTGGTAATCAGTAATATTCGCAGGAAAAACTCGTCTGAGTGCAGTATCGCGTAACAACTACTTCCGGATTACCCCGTTATAGTCTCTGCACTACACCTAAAAGGCTAGGATTGGTTAATGGTTCTACGACCCTCAGCATCTCGAGTTCCCAGGTCGAAAGCAACGACGTTTTCCCGATTACTCGGTAAACATCACTACTTTCAAGGGGACCTCCACTAAGTGGGGGATTTTCATGCCTCCTTCTTCGGGATTACTCCCTAAAATTTAACATGACTATACCGCTCATCCTAATCCTATGTGTAACCCAAGTCCGGGTATAGGACTTATCAAAAGTAATCACCAAACCTAACATCACAATGTATCCAGAATATGTGAGTAGAAACAATATATGCAATATACAAAAGAATAAGGCAATAATAAAACATTAAAGTAAAATAAAGAAAATAAATAAACACCCAAAAAGATAAATAAACAAAACTAGGAGAGACTCGCAAAAATTCCCCAGCAGAGTCGCCAGCTGAAGCTACCGGCAGAAAACACAGAGCCGCCACCGAACTTTATTTATCCCAAAGGACGGGAAAATATTGATAAAACCACAAGGGAATGGATAAGATGGTATCGCGATCAAGAGAAAGGGTAAGGGAGACGGTTACGCGAGGGGAAGATAATAGCACCCCTCACATCCGTTATACCCAACGGGATCCGTTTTGTTTATTTGTCTTAAAGGGTGTATTTATCTACAACTATGCTTGCTTAAGGGAAAATAAATGGTTTTTATTATTGCGTTCGTGAGGGTCTCGTGACCCTTTGCCTACGTATCCAATGAAGGAATCAAAACACCGTAGTTCCTCTACAAAATGATTGGTTAGTTTGTGTTTTTTAGTGGGTGACGTTAACGCACGCATTCTAGCAATAGGCACGGACGATATCACGGTAGAACGGAAATAACATTCCCTTGGGGGGAGTTTTGATGTGTTGAGTGTTTTTGCGCATTTTAAAAATAAATTCGAGTAATGATTAAGTGTTTTTGGATTTTTGATTTGTGAATGATAAGTTTTAATGACAAAAGAAGAAGAGGGTAAGGGGGAAACTAGAAAAATCCCTAATGTTGTCATGCATGGGTTTCATCCTAAGGTCTAATTAGTTCGCATCTTAAAGAAGAGGGAACTAACATCCTACGGGAGCATGTTATAGGTAAGAGGAGGCGGTGTTTGTGAAGGGTGGTCGTGTGTGGTGATCATGGTTCAGGTAACAAAATATGTAGTATTAGGAGAAGTGTAAATAGAATGCTTGAGGTGTGGGAATTGAATCGGGTTATGATTAACCAAGAGTTGTACTTGATTAATCTCGTGAGAATAGGTGCTCCTACCCTCAACCATGAGACCCTTTGTGCATGGAAACACTTGGTATATGGACCAAAGTGATTGATTCGGGTTATGGTTAACCAAGGGTAAAACTTGATTAACCTCATGAGAATGGACATGCCCAAACTCAACTATGAGACCCTTTAACAAGATGCTGGGTACGTGGACCAAGGCGAGAGAAATTGCTTCAATGGATAAGATGAAAGGCCCATACAAGGTGGCTATATTCATGCTCCTAAAGAATGGGACTGGCGTGGCGCTAGTATTCTAAACGACCAATTGAAACAATCAATCGAATAGTTGTCACTGTAGAATAGCCCAGGACCAAACTATGAAATATGTGTGGGTGTGCATTTTTCCGGTGGATACTTATTCATTGATTATGAGCCCAGGAGGAGGCCAAGTGTTATACGTTGGATAAAATATGAATGATTGGCCATTTGAACATATAGAAAAATAGCAAAAGAGACAAAATCCTAAAAATTATTACAGACCATATGGGGATGGGGGTACAAGTTTGATGAATGGGGATGAATTGGATTGAAAGTTCGATTAAAAATCTAGTTGAACAAGCAATACAACCAAATCGAAAATTAATCAATAAACTAACTAAATTATCTATAAAAATTAACTATTCTAAATAACTAATAAAAGGAAAATTAGTTTGATAAATAATTAGTAAGGTAATTAAATTTTTATATTTTTATATTTTTTCCTAGGCCAGTCAACCTAGCGGGTTGTTTTCATTCGTAGTATCTTTTGACTATGTTTGTGTTCACAAGGTGTGAAAAATTGTCACCGTCCATGGTGGTTTGTATCATCGCACCGCCCGAAAGTACTTTCTTGAACAAAAATGGCCCTTTGTAGGTGGGAGTCCATTTTCCCCTGGGATCACCTTTCGGTAGAATGATGTGCTTTATTACCAAGTCACCAGCCTGATATACCTGATGCTTGATTTTCTTGTTGAATGTCTTGATCATACTTTTCTGAAACATCTGACCATGACAGACAACCGCAAGTATTTTCTTGTCAATCAAGTTCAACTAATCTAGCCAGGTCTAAATCCACTTGTCTTTGTCTAAGTTTGCATCTTTCATAATCCTTAGAGAAGGAATCTGAATCTCGACAGGTAAGGAAACTTCTATACCATTGACAAGAGAGAAAGGGGTTTCCCCAGTTAATGTTTGTGCCGAAGTGCGATAGTTGTGGAGTGCAAATGGTAACATCTCATGCCAATCTTTATAGGTCACAACCATCTTTTGCATAATCTTCTTTATGTTTTTGTTGGCAGCTTCCACTGCACCATTCATCTTTGGTCGATACGGAGAAGATTTGTGGTGCTTGATCTTGAACTGCTTGTAGAGTTTAGTGATCAAAGTGTTGTTGAGGTTGGTGCCATTGTCCGTGATGATTCTCTCAGGTATACCATGCCGACAAATGAGGTTATGCTTAATGAATCAAGCTACCACATTCTTGGTAACAGAGGCGAACGAGGCTACTTCAACCCATTTTGTGAAGTAGTCAATGGAGAGGAGAATGAAGCGATGTCCGTTAGAAGCAGTAGGCTTGATTTCTCTGATCATATCAATGCCCAACATTGCGAATGTCCAAGGAGCAGTCATCACATTCAAAGGTACTAGAGGCACATGGACTTTATCAGCATAAATCGGGCACTTATGACAAGTCTTCGAGTTGTGGTGACAGTTATTTTCCATAGTCGTCCAATAGTAACTTACTCTCAAAATATTTTTGGCCATAGTATGCCCACTAGAGTGAGTACTGAAGATACCTTCGTGCATATGTTCCATAATTTTCTCTGCTTCCTTATTATCCATACAATGAAGCAAAGTTGAATCATGGTTACGCTTGTATAAAATTCCATTACTCAGGAAGAACTTAGTCGAGAACCTCTGTAGGAATTTCTTGTCATTGATTGATGCCCCTACAGGGTATTCTTGAGCTTTAAGGTACCTTTTCACTTCATGAAACTAGGGTTTTTCTTCTACTCCATTAGCGTCAATTTTGTAGCAGTGTGTTGGTTTGTCGAATCTCTAAATGGTAATTATGGGAGTTTCATTGTCACATCTAATCTTTGAGCATGAATGAAATGGTAGCTAATGCGTCCACCGACTGATTCTCTTCTCTTGGGATATGCTCAAAAGTAATCTCTTCGAAGTACAGAATAAAGGTTAGCATATATTCTAGGTAAGGGATCAGATTTGGATGCTTTGTATCCCATTCTCCCTTGACCTGACTGATTACAAAGGTTTAATCCCCATATACACTCAGGAATTTGATTCTCACATCAATAGTAGCTTTAATACCCAGGATGCACGCTTCATATTCAGCCATATTATTGGTGCAGTCAAAGCAAAGTCTGGCAGTGAAGGGTTCATGGCAACCTTGAGGAGAGATAATTACAACATTGATTTCATTGCAAAGTACGTTAGAAGCTCCATCGAAAACCATAGTCCATCAGTATCCTTTCTTAGTTCCTTCATACGACTCAGGTTTTTCGCAATCTGTAACTAGCATGATGTTCTCATCCGAGAATTTTATGTTTATAGATTGGTTGTCATCTACAGCTTGATGTGCCAAATGGTCTGCCAACACACTTTCTTTAATTGCTTTTTGAATGATGTACTGAATGTCTTATTATGTTAAGATCATTTGCCATCGGGATATTATTCCGGAGAGAGTTGGATTCTCAAATATGTACTTGACGGGATCCATTTTAGAGATCAACAAGGTAGTATGGGTCAACATATATTGTCTTAGTCGGCGAGCAGCCCATTCCAAAGCGCATCAAGTTTTCTCGAGCAATGAATATCTTGTTTCACAGTCGGTAAACTTTTTTCTAAGGTAGTATATTGCATGCTATTTTCGACCAGACTCGTCATGTTGCCCTAATACAGACCCCATTGAATTCTCTAGCACAATTAGGTACATGATTAGAGGTCTTCCTTCAACTGGTGGCATCAGAATCAGAGGTTCTTATAAGTACTCCTTAATTTTATCAAAGGCTATTTGACAGTCGTCGTTCCACTTTACTACTTGATCTTTCTTCAACAACTTGAAGATTGGCTCACAGGTAGTAGTCAAATGAGAAATGAATTGGGCAATGTAATTCAGTCATCCTAAGAAACCTCTTACTTCCTTATCGGTGCAGGGAGTCGGCATTTCTTGAATAGCTTTAACTTTTGCGGAATCAACCTCAATTCCTTTACCACTGATAAATAAACCCAGGATTTAGCGGATCTCACCCCAAAAGTGAATTTGTTTTCTTTTAGCCTTATCTTGTACTTCTTCAGCCTTTCAAATAGCTTATGCAGATTATCAAGATGTTCTTCTTCAGTCTGTAACCTTGCTATCATGTCATCAACGTAAATTTATATCTCATGATGAATCATTTCATGAAATAAAGCTACCATGACACGTTGATAAGTTGCTCCAGCATTCTTCAACCCAAAAGGCATGACCTTGTAACAGAAAGTGCCCCACTGTGTGACAAAGGTTTTTTTCTTCATGTCTTCAGGCACCATCTTGATCTGATTATAACACGAGAAACCATCCATAAAGGATAATACCTGATATGGAGCGGTATTGTTGACCAGAACATAAATATGTGGATGTGGGAAGTCATCTTTGGGGCTTGCCCTATTCAGATCCCTATAGTTTACGCACATACGTACCTTTCAATCTTTCTTTGGTACCGGAACAACATTAGCAACCCATTTAGGATATGACGTTACTAATACGAACCCTGCATCGAATTATTTCATAAATTCGGCTTGGATCTTCTCTGACATCTCAGGACGCATACGACGGACATTCTGCTTAATCGGAGAATGACTCTCTTTCATTTGAAGGCGGTGAACCACAATATCAGTATCGAGACCTATCATGTCTTTGTATGACCAAGAAAATACCTCAACATACTCGTGCAACATCTGAATCAATCTGTTCTTGACACTGTCCTCTAAGTTGGCACCTATCTTAACCTCTTTCTTATCTGTCTCAAAACCCAAGTTCGCAACTTTTGTTAGAACAAAGTTTGGTTCTAATAATATCTTAGAGTTTTGATGATAACAATGAAATAAATTTTGTATAATATATTTTATACTCTGATGTGCATGTTTTCTAATTCAGATGATGTTCTGACTCAAGCATTCTCAAAAGTGAAACATCATTCTACACTGAGCAGAAAAAGGATAAAGAAGTTCCTAAGAAATTTTATGTAAACGCAAGTCTGAAGAAAACTATGAAGAAAGCACTCCAAGGAAAACTCTGATAAAAAGTAATCTTAAGCAACCTCTGATAAAGCTAGTTGAAGCAAAGATTTGAAAGAAGCACGCTGCAAGCAATATCTGATAATGCAAGCTGAAGCAAACTTTGATGAACATAAAATGAAGAAAACTCTGACAGAAGGAGTGATATAGCAAACTCTGATGTTGCAACGCTGAAAGTAAACTCTTAAACTTCCAGAGACAAGCTCTGACAGTACCATTGATCATTTAATGCTAAGACGGCTAACGCATTCAAGTGGTACTATGCACGAGAGCATTGGAAACATAAAGGTCAAGCTAACACGCATCATTAATGCATACTCTCTCTTCAAGGCAGTAATGGTCAAAATTGGAAGTTATATATAGAAGACCATTTGTTCCAAACAATGTTATTGATCCATGAAAAATATATTAAAGCTCACTATTTTCATTCTTGTAAACTCTTTGTATATAGTGGGTAATTCTTAAGAGGTGGGCTAAAATCTTAGTGATAAATCATAGTTTGTGATATAGCTTATTAGAAGCATTCTGATTCACTACTGTTAAGAGATAATATTTGTAATTGTTCCTTGAGAGACCAGTTGGGTCAAATATCTCAAGAGGGCTAGGACTAGTTGAGTCTTAAAGGTGTTATTCACTTGCAATTGGCTTGTGCATTGTGTTGTTAGTCACTTTCAGTTGGCTTGTGCATTGTATTATTAGTCACAACAGTTTGGTTGTGCATTTGTAATCAGTTTTGATTATAGTGGATTAATTCCTTGTTGAGAGAGACGAAATCACCTTGGCGGGTGGACTGGAGTAGTTTGAGTTTCAAACGAACCAGGATAAAATTATCGGTGTCCTTCCATTATTAATGCGCGAGAAAAAGGAAAACTTATTGAACCCCCCCCCCCCCCCCCCCTCTAAGTGTTTTCTCACTCTTCAATTGGCATCATAGCTCTAGTTCTGGGTGCAAACACCTAACAGTGTTAGAAAAAGATCCAGAAGGAAAACACTATGGCAACTGAACAAAACAACAACAACTGCACCAAACCTCCTGTGTTTGATGGAGAAGACTTTGAATACTAGAAGGATAGACTAGAAATTTTCTTTCTAGGTCATGATGCTGATTTATGGGATATGGTCCTAGATGGTTACACACATCTAGAAGACAAAGACGGAAACAAGATTGACAAAAAGAATATGGATAAACAACAGAAATTAGATTTCAAAAGTCACCACAGAGCCAAAAATTACTTTCTGAACGCTATCTCTAAAATGGAATATGAGAAAATCACCAACAGAGATACATGACGTAACATGTTTAAGTCTCTCAAAATGACTCATGAAGAAAATGCTCAAGTAAAAGAGACAAAAGATCTGGCTCTCATCCAGAAGTATGAAGCCTTCAAAATGGAAGAAAATGAGTCCATTGAAGCTATGTTCTCAAAATTCCAAACTTTGACCGCTCGCCTGAGAGTTCTGAAAAAAGGATACACCAAGGCAGACCATGTTAAGAAAATTATCAGAAGTTTACCCAGAGGATGGGCACCTATGGTTACTGCATTCAAAGTTTCAAAATATTTGAATGATGTATCTCTTGAAGAACTTATCATTGCATTAAGAAGTCACGAGATAGAACTTGATGAACATGAGCCTCAGAAGAAAGGTAAGTCTGTCGCCCTTAAATCTATTAAATAATGTGAAACTAACGCTTTTCAGGTAGAAGAAGGAAACTCTGAAGACTCTGCATCAGAAGAAGATGAGTTATCTCTTCTCTCTAGAAGGATCAACCAGATGTGGAAGCACAGACAAAAGAAGTTCAGAAACTACAAGAGGTTAGAAGATAAACCATAATCTTCTAGACATAAGAAGTCAAGCAGTAGAGATATAGTCTGCTATGAATGTAAAGAACCAGGACACTACATAAGTGATTGTCCTAAGCTACAAAAAGAAAGACCAAAGAAAAGGGTTGGAAGAAAGAGAGGCATGATGGCCACCTGGAAGGATTCATAATCTTCTGAAGTTGAATCTGACTCAGAAGATGAGCATGCTAGCCTAGCGTTTATGGATACCACAGCAGATGACGATGACGATGACTCTGATTCATAACCGAAAGAGGTATTCTCTGAATTCTTTATAGTCGAACTTGTAGAAAGCTTATCAGAACTTCTTGAAAACTACAGTCAACTTAAAATCAAATACAAGAAACTCAAAAATAATCTTGCATATGATTTTGGGAAACTTGAAACAAAAAACTCTGAACTTAAAGAAAACAATTTTAAACTCAAAGAGGAAGTTCAAAAAGTTCAAAATATTTCTATTTCAGTTTCTGATTCAAGTTCAAGAGATATACTTAAAGAATATGACTCTAGTTTTCAAACATTTCTTGCTAAAAGCATAAATATAAGAAAAATGGCTTCAAAGATGAATTGGATATGAAACTCCCAAAGGGAAAAACATATAAACCTAAACCTGTTGAGGAAATGGTTATCACATATAAACCACTGCACAAGCAATTTAGTTTTGGGCACACACATGATATCAAATACACATATCACTCTGAAAATTTTTATGCTAAATCAAAGTTCAAATAGAAATTTAGAAACTCTAACCAAAAAGGACCAAAAAGGATATGGGTACCTAAGGAGAAAATAATATATGTTGCAGATGTCCTTAACAACACAGTTGAAACACCAGTCATGGTACCTGGACTTTGGATGCTCACGACATATGACTGGAAGAAAGTGTATGTTCCAAAGTGTAGAACTTAAATCTGGAGGAGATGTCAAATTTGGAGGAAATCATAAAGGAAATATTATTGGTTCCCGAACCATTGGAAACAATAAACTTCCTACTATGTTCTATTGGTAGAAGGATTAGCGCATAACTTGATGTCCATAAGTCAATTAAGTGACAACAGTTATGACATGATCTTTAATCAAAAATCATGTAGAGTTGTTAGTCAAAAAGATGGAACAATCACTTTTACTGGCAAGAGAAAGAACAACATATATAAAATTGATCTTTCTGACCTTATAACTCAGAATGTAAAATGACTTATGTCTGTTAGCGATGAGCAATGGGTCTGGCACAGAAGATTGGGACATGTTAGCATGAGAAGAATATCTCAAATTAACAAACTCAATCTGGTCAGGGGACTTCCCAATCTGAGGTTCAACTCAGAAGCTTTGTGTGAAGCATGTCAGAAAGGAAAATTTTCAAAACCTTCTTTTATGTCAAAAATGTTGTTTCTTCCTCTAGGCTGTTGGAACTTCTTCACATTGATCTGTTTGGACCAGTTAAAACTGCATCCATCAGAGGCAAGAAGTATGGATTGGTCATTGTTGATGACTACAACAGATGGACATGGGTTAAGTTTTTAAAACACAAGGATGAGTCACATTCTGTGTTCTTTGACTTCTGCAACCAAGGGCAAAATGAAAAAGAGTTTACAATCATAAAAGTTAGAAGTGATCATGGAGGAGAATTTGAAAACCATTATTTTGAAAAGTTTTTTAAAGAAAATGGAATTTCTCATGATTTCTCTTGTCCTAGAACTCCCCCATCAAAATGGAGTTGTAGAACGAAAGAATAAAACTTTGCATGAAATGGCCAGAACCATGATTAATGAAACCAATGTGGCTAAACACTTCTAGGCAGAAGCAGTGAACACAACATGTTATATTTAAAATAGAGTCTCTATAAGACCTATTCTTGAAAAGACTCCTTATGAATTCTGGAAAAACAGAAAACCAAACATTTCATATTTTCATCCTTTTGGATGTACTTGCTATATTCTGAATACTAAAGATAATCTGAACAAGTTTGATTCTAAGGCACAAAAGTGTTTTCTGCTTGGATATTCTAAACGCTCAAAAGGCTATAGGGTATACAACACAAACTCTTATTGTTGAAGAATCAATCAAAGTCAGATTTGATGAAAAGCTTGGCCATTAAAAGCCAGAGCAAAATGAAAATCCTGCAAGTACAGAAGATCATCTTACAAACTCTGAAGAGCCAGAAGCAAAGGACAACTCAGAAGATCCTTCTTTTGCAAATGCTCTGGATAATCTAAGAATTTCTGAACAAACCTCACATAAAATATTCCCCAGAATCACATCAGCACATCCAGAAAATGTGATTATTGGAAAGAAAGAAAATCCCATCAGAACAAGATCCTCCCTCAGAAACAATGAAGAATCAATGTTTGGATTGGTCTCTTTGATTGAGCCAACCTCAATAGAGGAAGCTCTGCAAGACAATGATTGGATCCTAGCTATGCAATAAGAACTAAATCAATTTTCCAGAAATGATGTGTGATCTAGTTCCAAAACCTAAAGGATTCAATATCATAGGAACAAAACGGGTATGCAGAAACAAGTTAAATGAGTAAGGAGAGGTTGTCAAAAACAAGGCACGACTGGTTGCACAAGGTTATAGTCAACAAGAAGGAATTGATTATAATGAAACTTTTTCCCCAGTCGCCAGGTTAGAATCAATTAGATTATTAATTTCTTTTGTTGTTCAACATAACATCTCATTATATCAAATGGATGTTAAAAGTGCATTTTTAAATGGTTACGTAGAAGAAGAAGTTTATGTCCATCAACCTCTGGGTTTTGATGAATCAAAATATCCAGAACATGTTTTTAAACTTAAAAAGTCTTTGTATGGTCTGAAACAAACTCCCAGAGCTTGGTATGAACGTCTAAGTAACTTTCTTTTAGAAAAGAATTTTACCAGAGGGAAAGTGGACACTACCTTATTCAGAAAAACACTTAAAAATGACATTTTAATTTGTCAAATATATGTAGATGATTATATTGTTGGAACTTCCAATGTCTCTCTTGGAAGAGAATTTGCTGAGTCTATGCAGGCTGAATTTGAGATGGGCATGATGGGAGAAATAAAATTCTTTCTGGGAATTCAAATAAATCAGTCTCCAGAAGGTACTTACATACATTAGACAAAGTATGTTAAAGAACTATTGAAGAAATTCCAGCTATCAGAAAGTAAAGAAGCAAAGACACCAATGCATCCTACATGCATTTTGGAAAAAGATGAGGTAAGTAAGAAAGTAGATCAGAAACTCTACAGAGGTATGATTGGATCTCTTCTCTATCTGACTGCATCTAGACCAGATATATTATTCAGTGTATGTTTATGTGCAAGATTCCAATCAGATCCTAGAGAATCTCACTTAACTGATGTTAAGAGAATTCTGAGGTATCTGAAAGGTACTACTAACCTTGGACTTTGTTACAGAAGATCCAAAGAGTTTAAACTAGTAGGTTATTGTGATGCTGACTTTGTTGGAGATAGAATAGAACAAAAAAGCACCTCTGGAAGCTGTCAGTTTCTGGGTGATAACCTTATCTCATGGTACAACAAGAAGAAAGCCACTATTGCACTATCAACAACTGAAGCAGAATATATATCTGGTGTTGGATGTAGCACTCAGATGATCTGGATGAAGAGCCAGCTGGAAGATTATCATCTCTATGAAAGTAAGATTCGTATCTTCTGTGATAATACCTCTTCTATTTGTCTTTCAAAAAATCCTATCTTACATTCTAAGGAAAAACATATAGAAATTAAACATCATTTCATAAGGGACTATATTCAGAAAGGAATTTTAAGTTTAAACTTCGTAGAAACAGACCATTAATGGGCTGATATTTTCACTAAACCTCTTTCTGAAGATAAATTTTAATTCATTTTGAAAAACATCAGTATGGAACTTTTTCCTGAATGAAATTTTTTTCTATATATGTTTTCAAAATGTTCTGAAATGAATGTTCTGATTAACAACTCTTCAGAAGTTAGAATAGGAGTTACTTCAGAAACCATCTATAATGTTCTGAAATGTGTCTAACGTTTCATTACAAAAATGGTTCAGAAGTTCATTACATTAAAACAGTTGCCACACACGATCCTCAGAAGTTGAATGTGTGTTTCAACTTTGAAAGGTCACGCATGTTGCACTGCTATTGAGACGCCGTTCCTAGGTAACTGTTCAGATTTGATCAAATCTCACGCATCCCCTCAATGTCAAAACTCATTAATTGCTTGTAATGATTAAGTTTTTTTTTAATTCAATTTTTCTAAATTCTTTAACTGTTTTATTACTTTAAAATTCTTTTTCATAAGCTATAAATACTTTGCAAAATTCCTTTTTTACTTTTTACTCTCTCTCTCAAATTTCAATCGCTTATGCGTATTTGCAAACTCTCTCTCTTTTTTTCAAAATCCTAAACCTAAGCGTTCTAAATGGCTTCATCTCCATCCCCTTCCGAAAGCATTCCTGTTTCTTCAAGCAGCTCTCAACATGTAGAGAAATATGTCACTCCTGAGAGAACAACACTCATCCATGTTGATAGCTTGGAAGTGGTTAGTGAACTAATGGTTGGTTTTGAAAATCTGAAAGCAAATGGGTTTGATGTTTTTCCGGCTGTAGAGTTCCAAGGGTGGAAAAATTTCTTTGATCGCTAGTTGGAACAGTGTTCCCTCATCTTGTCAAGGAATTCTGGATTCATGCCATCGCTTCACCAAAGGTCATTCTATCATTCGTAATGGGCAAAGATATTTCCAACACTGAGAATCTCATAAGGAGGCTACTAGGTTTTGAAGGTAATGGTGTTACTAGAATGTCAAGTGGAAGAATGGATATGTCTAATGTTTATGCTGAGATTTTCACTACTGGGCAAGCATCCAACAAGGTTAGATATTTGAAGAACAAATACAAAAACTGGGCAAGAATAATTCATGGTTGCACTCATCACAGGAAGGAAACCAGTTCCCCTGACTACATCAATGCTGACCAACAATATCTTATATTCTATCTTGGCACAAATGTGAAGATTTATTTGCCCTATCTTCTGTTCAACCATCTCTGGACGCCTGTAAAGGAAACCATGGAAGCTGAAAGAGTCAAAAACCCTAAGTCTAAAATAAATTGGATCCCTCTGGGAAGATTAATCTCAAATATTCTGACAGAGAATGGTCTGATAGCTCATCTAGAAGAAGAAATTTTTTTAGGAGAATTGGAGCCCACTTGTGGAAAAGATCTGACTGGGAATAACCTGCTCAAAAGGAAGCTGATTGACAAACTTCTGGTGGAACCTACTCCATATGTGTCAGCAACTGTCACCGGAAGGAGAATCCTTGTTGCAGATTTTCCTCTCTTCAACTTTGGTGATCATCCTAAGATCATTATGCACTTTATTGAAGCTTGCAAGGAAAGTGGCATTCCCATTGACCCAGCATGGCTTCAAGGAAGGAATGTACCTGCTCCAGAAGTTTTCCTCCAGAAGCAGGAGAAAAGGCAAGCAGGAGAAGGTCCCTTTGTACGTCCTCAGAAGAAGAAGAAGAAATCTTCAGGTATATCCTCTAAAACCATCTCTGTTTGTGATTCTGTGTGTACAACAACATCTGTTGAACCCCAAACTCTAGGAGATATTGAAGTTTACATAGAACTCACTATTCCCTCTGAACCCCTACATAATAACCCTCAAATTGATCAGGTATTATCTGACATAGAGAATTTTGATATTGTAGTTCCTCCATAAACTCAAACACAACCGCCACTCTCTCCACATATCTCTCAACCTGAAATCTCTACTTCTGCTCCCCACCATGAAAATCCAAATATTCCTACTGAAAACCATCTTCAAACATCCCCCATCAGACCTTTATCCCCAAAATCCTCTGAGTGCTATGATAGTTCTTGGAGATTACCAAGAATCAATGTGCCTCTGGCTACACAACCTTCGTCCTTCATCATTCCCTCTGAAAACATTTTTGCTCAGAATAAATCCCCAGCACTTATTCCTTCTTCCTCAGCTCAAACCACCATTATCATCTCTCCTGACATCACACCACCTACTTCACCAGAAATTCCCACACCTACCTCACCATAACCCTCATCACCTCACTCTCCAGAACCTACCTTCAGTCCATCTTCATCAGAACCTCTTGAACCATCTGAACCATATGACTTTCTTAGGACTGTAGTTGATCTTGAATCTCTACTTTATCTGCAAATTAAATCCACCAAGAAGGTTGTTCCCAAACCAACCCCAAAACCTGTTCAGTCAGATGTCAATATACGTTTCCAAAATTTTGCAACAGAAATGCAGACTTGGATAGACCTGCTGAAGGCAAACAGTGCCAGCAACCTGAACCCAGCTATATTTGATTTTCTGTGGGAAGCATTCAGAAGGAAATTCAATGATGAATCCTTTAAAATGCAAGATTTGTGCTATCCTCAGGTTCTGAGAATTTCACCCAGAATATGAATGCCTTCAAGACAGAAGTGGTAGATATCTGGGATAAGAAGTATCTTCTGCAGATTACAAACGCTCATTTACCATTAGCTGATCACATGGAAATTTCAGATGATGAATCTGAAGATGGCTCTGAGTCAGATCCAAATTCCTTGGAAATGACTCTATATCACCAACCTTCTCCTCAAGCTGCCTCTGAGAATGTGCCAACTCTTCTGATTGATCTTGGAAATATTCTCTCCAATGTTGTAAGCTCCTACTATGTTGGTTTTGCTCCAAAGGTTGTATCTTCTAAAGTTGCTTCAACTTCTGCTTCAACTTTGCTGGTGATTGACACTGTGAACGAGATGAAGAAGGAAAATGAAGCCATACATGAACGTCTGGAAAAACAGGATAAAACCAACAAAGAAATCAGAACTTGGATGATGAAACAAGAGGAATCCTCAACAGAAATCAAGAATCTTCTTCTTTCTCTTGTCTCTCATCAAACATAGTTTTATTTTTCCCATTTTTTGTACTTATGTCCTTTGACATCTTCTATATAAAAATCTTTTGAATCTCTGTAATTTTTTTATGCTTTTTGATTATGACAAAAAGGGGGAGAAAATGTGATTTTGATCTGATCCATGATAGCAGTTATGGGACTAAATCTCAAACATTCCTAACAAAATACAAAGTTTTTTCCTGTTTAAGAGATATGCAGGTACCTCAAGACTCTAAAAGACTAAGCTCTAAACATCACCTGGTAAATATCTGCTAAATAAACTCTGAAGAAAAGATCAGGAGCTCTTAAAGAAACTTTGAAAGAAAAATGTCCCAAAGCTCTGAAGAACAATCTCAGGAAGTTTCTCTTATGCATTTAAGTTCTTTTATTATTTATTTTAGAAGAAGAAATATTTATCTTAGGGGGATATTATCAATCTCAGGGGGAGATTCTCACTCTTGTACAAAAAAAATTTAAATCAAAATCTGAATTATTTTGTCATCATCAAAAAGGGGGAGATTGTTAGAACAAAGTTTGGTTCTAATCATATCTTAGAGTTTTGATGATAACAATGAAATAAATTTGGTATAATATATTTTATACTCTGATGTGCATGTTTTCTAATTCAGATGATGTTCTGACTCAAGCATTCTCAAAAGTGAAATATCATTCTACGTTGAGCAGAAAAAGGATAAAGCAGTTCCTAAGAAATTTTATGTAAACGCAAGTATGAAGCAAACTCTGAAGGAATCTCTCCAAGGCAAACTCTGATAAAAATTAATCTTAAGCAACCTCTGATAAAGCTAGATGAAGCAAAGATTTGAAAGAAGCACGCTAAAAGCAATATCTGATAATGCAAGCTGAAGCAAACTCTGATGAACATAAAATGAAGAAAACTCTGACAGAAGGAGTGATATAGAAAACTCTGTATAAGAAAAGTTAAAGCAAACTTTGATGTTGCAACGCTGCAAGTAAACTCTTAAACTTCATTAGACAAGCTCTGACAGTATCGTTGATCATTTAATGCTAAGACAGATAACGCACTCAAGTGGTACTACGCACGAGAGCATTGGAAACATAAAGGTCAAGCTAACACACATCATTAATGCATACTCTCTCTTCAAGGCAGTAACAGTAAAAATTTGAAGCTATATATAGAAGACCATTAGTTTCAAATTAATGTTACTGATCCACGCAAAATATACTGAAGCTCACTATTTTCATTCTTGTAAACTCTTTGTATATAGTGGGTAATTCTTAAGAGCAGGGCTAAAATATTAGTGATAAATCTCAGTTTGTGATATAGCTTATTAGAAGAATTTTGATTCACTACTGTTAAGAGATAATCTTTGTAATTGTTCCTTGAGAGACCAGTTGGGTCAGATTTCTCAAGAGGGCTAGGACTAGTTGAGTCTTAGAGGTGTTAGTCACTTGCATTTGGCTTGTGCATTGTATTGTTAGTCACTTGCAGTTGGCTTGTGCATTGTATTGTTAGTCACAACAGTTTGGTTGTGCATTTGTAATCAATTTTGATTATAGTGGATTAAGTCCTCGTTGAGAGAGGCGAAATCACCTTGGCGGGTGGACTGGAGTAGTTTGAGTTTCAAACGAACCAGGATAAAATTACATGTGTCCTTCCATTATTATTTTGTGAGAAAAAGGAATAACTTATTCACCCCCCCTTCTATGTGTTTTCTCACTCTTCATATTCGACCGACTATTCATGTGGTTGGATAGCCTTTTCTTCTTGTATATAGAGTCTGGAAAGTTCTCCAGGTATTTCACAATCTTCCTCACCTTCGTCTTCGGCTTGGTAGATTGGATTTTCAAAGTCATAAGTGGCAATATCAGAATCATTATAAACGAGATACGGGGTGGATAGGGATCTGCAATGTAGTGTGTGGGTGTGTGTAAGAAAACATAGCTATTTGAAAGTGCAATAAAATAAAAGAAAGACAAAGAGTGAAAAATTTGAATGCAAAATGTCTAATGTTTTCGTTAAATGAAAATATGACATATGAAATGACAACCCTTAACAAATGAACCATTATGCCCCGGAAAAGACACAAGGTTTAAAATCATTATTTTAAAAGAAATTACATAACCAAACTTCTTAAAGCGATAAAAACATAAATAATTATTACTCTTGGTTGAAGGATACAGAGAAAATGTCTTCTTTTTTCCAATTGTTAAGCCTGGTGTCGATGGTAGGAAAGATCTAGTTGTCGAGGTCACAATCAATGTCATCATCTTCTATAGCGTTGACTCTGTTATTATTGACATGAAATGTAGGTCTTCTAGCTTGAGCGCAACGAACATCCCTTTGACCTTCTGTAGTAAAGCCCAAAGCAAACTTGTCAGATTTATAAGGGATATCAGGAAGCTGACCCTTAACAGTACAACCACCTTCTTCTATAGTTTCTTTGGCATATTTCAGAGAAGCCATCTTATGTGGAATCCTGGTAGTCTTTGGAATTGCAGAAACATCTTCAAAAGCAATAGAGGAAATTACTTCAAAAGCTTGGCAGGGAGTCCCAATGAATTCTCCGTCTATCTCCATGTATCAGAATGAATTCAGATGGCTGACCATATATTCCTCTTCTCTGCAGATAGTAACAGTCTTCCCTTTCACATGATACTTTAATTTATGGTGCAAGGTGGAGGTAACAACACCTGCCCCTGGATCCAGGGGCGTCCTAGTAGACAAGAATAAGCTGGTCGGATGTCTATTACATAGAAGGTGGATTCAAAGATTTGTGAACCCACTTTTATCGGGAGGTCCACTTCTCCATGTACCATTCTTTTTTATTCGTCAAAGGCTCGAACTATAATGTCACTTGGTTTCAGCACAACCCCTTCATAATCCAATCTGTCAAGAGCGCCCCTTGGTAGAACATTTAGAGAAGAGCCAGTATAAACCAACACATGAGCCAATGTAGTGCCTCTGCATTCAATGGAGACATACATAGCCCTATTATGGTTCTTCCCCTTCAGAGTCAGGTCAGCATCAGAGAAACCTAATCCATTGTCAGTTGTTAAACTTGCAACATAACTCCCAAATTGATCAGCAGAAATTTCTTGTGGTACATGAGAAGTCTTCAAAAATTTCATTAAAGCTTGTGTATGAGCTTCGGAACACAGTAGCAGGGATAACATGGAGATTTTGGACAGGGTCTTCCCCAGCTGTTCAACAATTTTGTAATTGCTTCTACGAATGATCTTTAAAACCTCCTCTATTTTTTGTCTAGAGTTATCCTTGGTTGTAGCTTATTTTGGTACCTCCGTCTGGGCAGGCTCTACCATTTTCTCTTTACCTCAAGCTTCGTTAGTTATCTTGGTAACTGTAACTTGAACATGTGAAGAGATTTCCGGAGAGAAAATCCTTCCACTTCTAGTAATTTTACTGGTCCCCGCAATATTGTCAATATTGGGATCAGCCTCTTCATCATCTTCATCAGACAACTCTTGTTTAACACCATGGTTATAAATGTTAGACCCATAATTCCATGGAATAGCCTTCTCCGAGGAATATGGGATGGGCCCAGGTTTTGTAATGATTAAGGGAGAAGATTTTGGATTAGCAGTAATACTTACAGGACCTTAGGAACTGATCTTGAAAGGAGTACCAGATATGACGGACAAATCTCGGCACAAATTTTCAATAGATAGGACTTTTTCAATCAGAATAACATGTTCATGCATCGGGCGTTAAATGCCTTCCTTCAGTAACCCACAACCATTGGGTTAAACTGCACATCAATAACATTCTTTAACACAACTCAAAAATAAACCGCCTTGTAGAAAATTCTTCTTGACTGTTGAGAGAGGAGTAACCACATCACTTATGGAGGAAACATACGAAATATCTTCAACAACACTTATGCCCTTGTCATGCTTTGGCATAGGATCAATAATCAAATTCGGATTCTCAGGAGGTTCGAACTTAATTTCCTTGTTATCAATCATGTCTTGAACTTTTTTTTCAAGACCCGACAGTTGTTGGTGTCGTGCCCAAGACTGTTCAAATGATAGGCACATATTGCATTTGGATTATACTTCAGAGAGGATGTGTTGGGATTAGTAGGAGGATCCCAGAGTGTTATGAGGTCATCCTTTATCAAATGTCAGAATGCTTGAGCCAATGGCATATTAATCTTGGTGAATTGCCTTCTCGGAATGTCTAACCTATGTTTGTTGCCTTGTTGTGATTGTTGAACAGGAGTTGGATTGGAGATTAATACTGCTCCCACAGACTGATGGCAATCATTTTTACTACGGAATTTCTGGTCATAGACAACATTGGTTTCTTTCTTACCAATGAAGGGATTCTTCACATCATTATAAGATGTAGCCATTGCAATCTTCCCACTCCTGTTACCACTTTCAACTTGTTCGCCAATCAGAATCAGCTCAGTAAACCCTGATAAAGAACTCTCGATCAGCAAATTAAGAATGGGCCCGTCAGAGTTCCCATGAACATATCCACAAATTCCCGGTCAGTCAAAGGAGGTTTCACCCTTTCAGCTAATTCCCTCCATTTTTGAGCATACTCCTTGAACCTTTCATTCGAGCCCATGGACATGTTTTGCAATTGTACACGAGTCGGTGCAAGGTTAGCATTATATTGATACTGCTTGTAGAAAGCAGCAGCCAAGTCTTCCCATGTGTAGATATTGCTTCCCTCCAGTTGATACAACCATTCCAATTGAGTGTAAGCCAAACATTCTTGGAAGAAATGGACCCATAATTTCTGGTCCGTAGTATGAGGTTGGATTTTTCAAACATACAGCCTCAGATGAAGTTTGGTACAAGAGACACCATCATATTTAGCAAAGACGGGGACCTTGAACTTATGAGGGATGACCACCCCCGGGGTCAAACCTAGCTCTCTGAAATCCAATCCAGGAACTTTCTGGATTTCCACAGCTTTGAGACAATCTTCTAACTGCTTGTACTTATCATCTGTAGGAGGATACTGTTCGTCAGAGTAGTCTTCATCTTTGGAACCCTGATTATTTTTACCTTCACCCATGACACTTCTATCATCCTCTTCTTGGTTGTCGTCTTCCTCAGAGGAAACATCTTGAACTGGTTAACCAGGACCTTTGAATCTTCTCACCATGTTGAGGATAACAGCCTACTTCTTAGTCTTCATTTTTATGGTAAGGAGCGCCATCATCTCTTGTTTCCCTTTGGCCATATTCAGGAGAGTCTCTTGAAATTTTGCATGATGAGTTTGGAGATCCTTGACAGTTTTTTCGAGATCCATCTTATACTGAAATAAACAGTAAACAGATGCGGAAACCTATATCGGAGAACCTACTTATGAAATGATGCATGATATGCGGATGCAATGTTTTCAAGTACCTTAGGAGATTTAAATTTTCCAGCCAAAAGGAAATAGAAACAAAGATTTCATTAATAAGTTCATAATTACAAATGCCTTCTAGGCTTACAAGGAAAAGCAAAAAAAGGGTCTCAAGGAGACAACAGTGTAAATTCCTAAAACCTAAGACTTAAGTCTTCCACAGACGCTTCCTCTTCGTGTTGAGGTATACATTAAGACTCCACTCTTCATGAAGTTACTTTGTGAGCTCCAACACTTTCTTCTCGCTTGCGTAGAATTGAGTTTCAAAGGTGTCTCGTTCTTTGTTGAGTTGAATCTAGGACTTCTGAAATTCTTAGAGGTCGGTAGGCATATCTGGATGGAGAATGGTATAAGGAATATCCCCCTCAATAACAGGCTCCACAATCACTAGTAAGACAGCGGGCTATGGCATCATAAGGTTTTGAAAACGAGATCGTACCCACTTGAGATATGGCTCAAAAGGGATATAATTCTTATGCCTTAAAGTCTTTCTATCAACCTTGTTTACCATGGCCCAAGCACGTATAAACCTTTAACGATAACCTTGAAAATCACTCTCGTAATCAAACATAATACCCCGGATAAGTGCGTCATGAGGACCATATCTTCGAGAATAACTAAATTTCCATAGAATTAGAGAATGGTTGTAAGTAATACCTCCCCTAATGCCAAGGAGTGGAACATTAGGGAATTACCAGCAACGACCAATGATAGTAACATCCTCCAGAGATCAGGAACACCAATAAATATCTGAATGAGAGAGCGATATCATCCTTTGAGACCACCTCAAACCTTGTTCATTCTTCAACACTGATCAGAGAAGGTGTGAAATAAACCACCTTGATAGCAGAGGTATGCAACACATAAGAGTCCCTCGCTTCCTCATAGTACGAGTGTGAAGAGAATGCAAAATGTCTCCGAGCAAGGTAGGCACAGGGTTACGAGAAATAAATATCTTGATGGCATTCACATCTATGAGTTGGTCTAGATTAGGGAATAACACCAACCCATAGATTAGAAAAGCAAAAATTTCTTCCAAAGCTTTAAAATTCATAGCATCCAAAAACATTCGAGCCTTCTCTAATAGAAATTTAACAAGAAAACCCTTGACTCCACTTCTTGTTTCCCAATTCGATACAATGTCAGACAACTTCATATGTAAGACTGATGCAATTTCTTCAGATTATGGATCTCTCTCTAAACCGGTGAATGGTATTTATTTGGGAACAGGCACTCCCAGTAATTGAGAAAACTCCTCCATCATGATTACCAACTGATTATCGGGAAAAGTGAAGCAGTGATGTACAAGGTCAAAGAACTGGAATAGAACACTCATCATGTCTTCTTCAAAACCTGAGGTAACTAAACTGAGTAGTCGACCATGCCTTTTAATGAATGGAGAAATTTTGGGAACCCTTGAGATTAACTCCTTAAGTTGAGAAGGTATCCTTACAAAACTGATTCGGATAGTGTTTCTACGAGTAGAAGCCATAACCTACAAAATAGACCAAAGATAAATCTCTAGGTCCTTCAAATGGTTTGTGAAAATGATATGGCATGATGTCATGATGTTATGATATCATGTTCGATCAGTTAATCATACATAAATAAAACACACTAGACCTTAGGTTTAAGCTTGCATGGGGTTTGTAGATAAGTAACCTCTTGAAGTTTTTGTTGGCTCAACCTGTCCTAAAATAAGTAATCAGGTTCTAGGAATCTTTATATCACTGATCTTTATCTCAGGCATTATTTCAGCACAAGCATCTAAATTGCAACTAAAATATCCCGAAAGTCCAATCTCAATGAGTGTAGCATCGAGTATCAACAAACTTTAGTCTACACCAAAATCCAGCCATCTCACTATTTTCTAATAGCCAATTTGTGACAAATAAGGTTCTATAGTCAGTTACTGCTTATGAAACCACACGGCAGCCCATCTTTCTCCTTGACTTACTCAAGGGACACCGGAACCAACCAACGTGTCGCACTAATGTATCCATAATTTAAACCATATAGGTCTACACCATACAGTTTTCACGATATATTGCTACTTACCTAAAATGCCCCAGGACCCGGGTATATGATCTGTACAAGAAATAAACACAAACATATCCCAAAATATAAAGCAAATAAGTAAAGCAATAAAGGTGATATAGCTCTTAAGGTAACCCCACTTTTATTTTAGATCTTCCCTATCAAAGTCTCCAGTTGTATAATACGGTGGGAGAACTGACTTGGTGTTTTGCATTTTATTGAAAATGTTGCGGATAGCAAGAGTCGCCACCGATTTTTCTTTTATCCAATAAAGGAAAGGGTGAAAAGAACAAGAAATACCTTTGAGAATTTTTCCTAAGTTCGGGGGGTAGGTTATGAAAAGGGAAGGTGTTAGCACCCTTTTCATCCGTAGTTATCTACAGGCTCTTAATTTCTAGCTCACTTTGAAATAATGCTTTGTGTTTGTGTATGTTTGAAAATATTTTGAAAATGCCTAAGTGCGGAAATTTTGTAATGATTCTCGTATCGTTGAGAATATATACAAAATGTTTGTTTTTGAAAATATTTGAAAGAAAGTGTTATTTTGTGGAGAGATGTTTTAAAAAATGCAAATGTAAGGCAATTTTCTTTATAATAACCCTTGTAACAGTCCTCAAGAGTGTTTATAAAGCGTTTTGGAAGTAGTTGTTTTGAAAGTGTGAAGTGTGGAAATTGTTGTAGTTTGTGAGCAAGTGATTACGAGCGATCTACCTGCTCAAAATGTTTTTGTTCTTTTCCTCCTCCTTTAGATAGTGCTATCCTATCATTAGTTAGTAGGGTGCCCTATTATTGGATGTGAGGGACAGGCGTGGGTCATTGTACAGTCATAGAAGGCAACTTGTAGGACGGTTTAGAAATTGACGTAAGGTACTAAGATTGTTTACCGAAGGTAGCATTGAAGGGTCATCGAGGGACTACAGTCTTTTAACTAAGGGTATTTTCTAAAGCATCCACGTTTGAGGGACATGATTGTTTAAATCCGAGACAACAAGTGAGGTTAACCCTAGAGGTGCGTGTGTGCGAAGTGTTTTGATTTCAAGTATTTTTGTCTTTGAGATTAGGTTTTCTAATGATTGATTTTAATCGTGCCATACAAACCCTAATTACTAACAGTAATAAGGAAAGCTGTAAATTGTGGAAATTAAATGTCCTACGCTATTACAATGCTTTGGGGATGGGGGTACAAATTTATGAATAGGGATGAAAAGGTAAAGAAAAACCTAATTTATCTATTACATTCTTTGAGAAATTATAATATTGGCAAATACTAATGCGAAGATAAAGTGCGCGAAGGTGGTGAAAAGGGGAAAGGTGTTTAAGAAAAACCCTAAAAATTCTAAGTATTTTAAGAAAATTTTTATTTGTTTCTTTATTTAGAAAATATGTGAAATAAGAATTAGACCTAATTCTATTTAATTTACAATTTATTTAAAATAAAACAAAGTGTAATTAATTAATTTTATTTATGAAAATTAAACTAATTAATTAAAAATATAAAGAATTCTAAGCATTTAGAAAATATTTTTGGAGTTTTATTTTTGTTTAAAATAATAATTGAAGTATTAAAACCTAGTCTTAAAAAAATAAAATCTAGGTGAATAAAATAATTTTTATTTGTCGAAAATTAAAATAGTTGATTAAAAACCTAAATCTATTTTTTTTATCACTTTTTTGATTTTTTCTGATTAAAATTAAAAAAAATATTTTAGAAAAGAAAGTTAATTAAAAATAAATAAAAAATGAAATGGGCATGCAATATCAAGTAATAAAGGGGGTGAGAAAATAGAAAAAATGAAAAGCCCAAACAGAGGAGCCCAGTGCTTGTTTGTGATCTAATGGGAATGTTTCTTTGAGGGTGCATCATGGGAGTGGCTTTCTGAAGTGTGGGATTTGATTACATGATGATCTGATGGTGTTGATGTAAGGATGTACCACACGCTTTATTTTCTTGCTTGCACCTGATCACCAAAGAAAATGTTGAAAACTAAAATGTCAGAGGCATGGATCAAACCCCTGCCCTAGCATACTAACGCCCTACGCACACACGTTTACCACTAGGGTGGCTGTTTCATCCAGTTATGAAACAACCACCAATAAATATATTATAAACTCAACTTTAAAAATTTGAAATGCCATCTTCTTCTTCTTCCTCGCACCAGACATCAACATCACCATTTTTTATTTTAAAACTCTTCCATTTCTCAATCATTTTAAAAAATGTAAACATGAAAGTTGCTCTAAATTTAACCACGAATTCAACCATGTAACTTTCGAAAGCTAAAGATCAAAGGTTAGGATGAATTTTGTTTGGCACCAAACTGAAACCTAATTTTTTTAGAAACTTCAATTTCAAAATTCTCATCAAACATTTAACATAAGTGGAAACTAAGGACATGGTTAGTTTCACGACATTGATATCTAGTTTTCGCTTTAGAAAATAAATGCAAATGATGCTTGTACAAAGATTTCAAAGTTAGGGAAACTTACCTCTTGATAAGAAATCCGAATGCTCCCTACACAACTTCAAGAGGAGAAATAATGATTTGGTGAGCTTGCTTGGACCCTGAGGAAGCTGTTTGGATGCTCACTTGGTGTTGAGAGTGGTTGAATCACTCCAACCAAGTCAAGTTACAAAGCTCTATTTTTGAGTTTGGAAGATTATGAAGATGGTGTTACAGTGATGAAAAACGTCTCTGGATGAGTTCTATATGAGTTATAGAAACGTTGTAAATGATCTAGAGTGAAAATGCACGAGTGGATTGAGTTTTTGGTGTTCAAGGTCAGAAGTTTCAACAAATGGATTTTTATATGTAGCTTCTGATTTTGAGGGGTTTTTGAGGTTGTGTCTTCTTCTCCTGGCTTGAAAATACTCCCTCTATTTATAGGCAAGAGGTTTTATAGGATCATAGGGCTTGGTTTTCAAGTTACAAGGTTTTGGTTTGGTTGATATGAAACAAACAAGTTTGATAAAATTTCCATAATTTCAATGCTTCATGTACAAGCATGTTCTAAAGTTGTTAGGTGTAGGGAGGTTGCTTTTTATCTTTAGGATGAAGTGTGATCAGAAGAAACAGGTGAGAAGCTTAATGCATTGACTTTTTCAAACAACTTTCTTTTTGTAAATGGCAATGGTGCCTTTGTACCATTAATGGAAAATTATCTTGGACAAAGCTTGAATCAAGTGGATAATGGCTTAAAAGTTTGTGTATTATTCTGATTATGGATAGATATGGAGATTTAAGGCCTGGAAAGTAGGATTATGCAGCATGGCTTGAAGATTTTGTCTTATGGTTATCATAGAAATGAACTATAATACAAGAATGAAATGTCAACTTCACGTCTTCGATTCTCCTTGCTCAAGCATGATAAAATTGTGTTCTTTGACATTTTCGAAAGCTTGAAACATTGTATACAACTTTCATGTGTTTATTTTTGGCTAAATGAATTGGGATCTTGGTGGAAAATGGCCATGAAGTTAGGACAAAAAACTGATCAAAACTTGTAAAAAAAAATTCTAATTGTTGGATAAAAACATCCTAATTTCAAGAGCTTATATCTCTTAATCCAAGAAATTTTTGAGGTTCATACCACATTGACAAAGTTGTATAATTCATCAATCCCTACCACTTTCATGTTGAATGTTTTCTTTGAATCAACTTGTATCTTGAGGAAACATGCTTGTGAAGTTAGGGTTTTGTTAAGAAGAAAAACACTTAGAATTTTTCTAAGTGTTAGAAAATTTTCCAAATTTGACTTTTGTTGACTTTTTGATTTCATGATGATTAAGTTTGATAATTTTGAATATCATGATGATTCTTAACTTTTGAATTCCAATGTTGACCAAAAAGTCAATGTTTGACTTTTGTGTGACTGTTGACTTTTCATCAATTGATTCAAATTCTCAACTATCAATCACTTTCATCTTTGGAAATATATTGAGCCATGCAATTAGGTCAAGATGTTGTACTTGAGTTCTTATGATCATGCTTCAAGCTATTAGGTCATGTACCAGGCCAACAGTCAATGATCAGTCATCTTCAGTCAAAACCCTAATTTTGACAATTTTTATATTTGATGGCTTTCTTTGAGGAATCATGGTCAACCCTTGATCAAATGATGAATATCACCTTAAAATGTTGATTTTGACAAAAAAAAACTTGCAGTTTGACTGTATGTTGACCACAATTGACTTTTTACCCAATGTAGTTGATTTTCAGTCACCTAGGTTTAGGTTTAGGTTTCGGGTTAAACATGGTTTTAATTTTCAATGGGGGAACTCGCCATGACTTTAATCGTATGTCTACTAATCCTCTTATGAGGAATCAGAGTCCTAATTCATAGTTCGTATGGGTTTTTGTTTTTTAGAGATTGCAAAAGTATTTTGAATCGCCTTGCATTTTGACCGGGTGTAAAGATTATGGAATTTTGGACTAAATGCGCGATTAGTCAAAATATATTTGGAACCCTTTAGCAAAAATTAGTTGTTTAGATTAGTTTATTGCAAAAAAGAATTTAGTATTTGTTGATATTTTTTAATAATATTAATTGTGAAAATTCTTAATTAATGCATGATAAAAATGTTTTAATGCAATAATATAAAATAATATACATGAATTTCTAAATAAAATAATTATTTAAATGATAATAAATAGTACATGATAATAATATTTTAAGAAAATAAAGTAGAATGTTAATAATATGATAATAATAATGTATGAAAAATGAGAGTTAATAAAATAAAATAATTATTATCTAAAAGAAAACAATTATATACAAATTAAATATGATAACTATTATAAAAATAAATAATTATAATAAACAAAAGAATAAGAATATAGAATAATTAAATAGAAAATAAGAAAAAATAGAAAATATTGATTAATATTCAGGGGGTGCGTTTTATGCTGGATAGTAAAAAGGGTAGGGTGTTAAAAGTCAGGGCCTGAATTCAGATATTGAATTCAGACCCAGTAAGCCTGAGGGTGAAATTTTGAAGTAATGAGTAAAACAAGGGGGTGTCTTTAGGAGCTGGGCCCAAGTTCAGATATTGAATTGGGCCCGGAGGTGAGGGGTGGTGTAAATTGTTTGTTGGTTTAGTAAAACGACTAAGGGGTCGCGTGAACAACGATTGGGTCGGCCCATTATACATTTGGAAGGGGTCTGATTGATTGTGTACGTGAGGGTATACGAAGCTTGCCCTGGACTAGGCCTTACGGACGTCCAAGGGTGATCAAAGGGCTAGATTGAAAGGGTGTATATTACTTACCATACGTGTGCAGGTATAGGATACGGTGAAGTCTAATTTTGTTTTTATAAATTTTATAACTCTTTTTCAATAACATACCTTTGTTCTCTCTTTCTCTCAACTCATTACCCTTTCTTTCTTCTTCTCCAACCTTAGAAAAATTAAGTTCTTCGCAGCAGCGCAAAACCTCGACTGAAACCCTACCCCAATAACCTAGCCACAATATCAGAAACAAAAGCTAAGTGATATACCTCTTTGTGATTTTCGAGTTCTTGCGCGGTTTGGGGATTTTGTTGCTAATCCTTCTTCTTCTTCTTCTTCTTCTTCTTCTTCGATTTTGCAGGTTTCAGAGGTGGTGGCCAATGGTCGTGAAGGAGCGGCAGAAACGATAATAGCAATTAGGGTTTCAGATGTTGAAACCCTAATTGCTCATTTCTTCGTCTTCAACAACAACGCAAATAGTTTGGTCTTCTTCTATACTTTTTTCAACAACTCTCCTCCCATTTTCTGTATCCAAGTCTCCCTCGGTCTCTTCAATTTCTTCGAATCTCTTTTTCTGTATTCTTAATTTAGAATTTATAGGCTTCAATTAGGGATTTGTAAATTGTCGTTAAAAATTCGTCTTGGCTTAGATTAGGGATTTTGCATAACAAAGTTATGGATTTGGTTGTTCTATTAATTGATTCACAATTTATTGTAATATATTTTTTCTGAGATTTGATTAGCACGGATTTTGCTTATTCTGTTGTTTTGTTGTAAAAGATTTGATTTAGCTAGAATTCATTTAGATTTGCTGGAGATTTAATTTGTTTTAGGTTTTGAACTGTAAAAATTTGATATTTGATTTAATGAAGAAAGATATTTGACTTGTACAGTAAACGTTGGTTGAATTAATTTTGCGTCTTTTCTGCGTAATCGCTACAGTGACTGTTAGTGCAATTGGGCTATGTGTTTTAATTTTCAGTCCAACACATTGCCAATTTTCTCCTGTGGGCCTTGCATTATTGTTTTCTTGCTACCCAGCCCAGTGCATTTTTCTATGGACAACAACACTATTTTTTACGCGAATTGGGCCTAGGCTTCCTCAAAAAAATTTAATCCAATACATCCTTTTTTCCAAAACAAAAATCCTTTAATATATTTTAATAATAAAATAAAACAATATTATAATACACCTCTTAAAAAGTTTAACAGTAACAATAGAACATTCTCTTAATAAAGAAATAATATTTTCTTAGTAAAATAATAGCAACAACAAGTTTTAATAATAATACTTTTCTAAAGTATAACAGTAACAAACACCAAATGGGCTAAAACTTAGTAAGCATGTAGTTAGTAACCACACTCCCTCTTTTCTGTTTAATGACAAGAATGGAAATGGGTCAAACGAAATGAATTCTAACGGGCTTGTAATGTCACCCCTTCTTTTTACTAACAACAACAATATTTAGATTAACCTTATTATAATTAAAACTTTAATTTAGATAAGAGCTCCTTATATAAAACTTTAATTGGTTTTCATACCCCCTCATAAAAAAAATCTAACCCCTTTTATACTAGAATAAGCTTCTATCTTAGAATTTCATGGGTCATTGGCCAATATGCTTCGCAAATGGGCCTACGAATAAATGGGTCTTTCTGATTTAGAAAGCCACATTCTCTTGAATTAGGACACACCCCCTTGTTTACTTAGATTTAAGAATGAGCCATCAGATATTTTTGAGCCATCCTTAATCAAAATATCCCCTTCTATTTTTAATCTTGATAATATGATCATAAAGGTAGGGAAAATTTGGGGTACGACAGCTGCCCCTATTCAATTATCTTCCAATCAAATATCGTGAGAATACACATGTCTTGCACATTCTGATTAGGAGTTTATTGAATACATGGGATACCCCAAAATTTGTCTGATGAACCTAAAGTTATACTCATATAGCATACCCTTAAGAGTCTTGAGAAAATAGGCAAAGCTAGTGATATATCGCTTTCCAGGGTTTGACGACGAGGTAGATGATTTAGAGCTTGAGAGAATAATGTTGTATGTTTTTGGTTTGACACTACTTACTCATCCACTTTGGGGATGGATAAAACACTTGATAACACATGGCTTCTTGGAGACTAAGGAAATGGGTTATGTTTACGAATCATTGCATGGAGTCTTATGCGATGAGCTAGGTTTGGATTTCGAACACCGCGGCATGGAGTTTTAGTTAATGATCTATATTGGGGAGTGTCACACATTACTGCGTGGATTCTTATGTAATGGGTAAAGAGAGGGAAACACATCGTTGCATGGAGTCTTAGAAAATGGGTCATGTTACACTGCTACACGGAGTCTTAGGCAATGAACTAAGTTTCGCGCACTACGACCTAGGGTCTTAGGTAATGGGTAAGGAGAGGAGAATACATCACTGCATGGAGTCTTAAGAAATGTACCGAGATTCATACATTACTGCATGGAGTCTTAGGTAATGAACTACATTGTAGAGGGAAAACATCACTGCGTGGAGTCTTAGGTGATGGGCTGAACACATCACTGCATGGAGTCTTAGGTGACGAATCTTATTTGGCTTTCGAACATTGTGGCGTGGAGTCTTAGCCAATGTATTGGGTTTTGCACATTACTGTATGGAGTCTTATGTAATGTTACATTATATGGAGCACATCACTGCATGGAGGCTTAGGTGATGGGCTGAACACATAACTACATTGACTCTTAGGTGACGGGTTGGATTGTAGGAGAAATGGGCTTTAATGATTGACCCTTAGATAACTAAATCGAGGGTGAGATTGTCTATTTGTTGTAGGCGTATGTTGTCTGATTGATATGGAACCCAAAGTGTATGTGTATTGAATGTCTGTATATGCAAAATGTGTGCAAAATGCGTGTACGATGTGTGTATGCCCTAGAATGTTATAAAAACTATTTCCGGCTTTTCTCTCTTTTAAACCTTTGATTTTGAGTTACAAATTCCTTGGCATTGTATGTTGCATTGTCGTGGTATCTTTGAATTTATTTGAACATGATGAAGAGTGTCAGCAAGATTTTGATTGTTCTTACGTCGGAGGTGCAGGCGTAGATACTGACATATGTGTAGACTTGTGTGTTGTAAGTGCAGGCGTATGCGTAGACATGTATATGAACGTAGATATGGATTTTCTTTTTTTTTATGTTTTTCTAACCCCAAGATAATTTTTCTATGTTTTATCAAATGCTTTTATTTGTCAATTCCCTTGAAATGTTTTCGACACAATATTCACAAGCAATAATCGTAGTATTTTGTACATAAGTCTAAAAAAAGAAAAACGCAATTTGAAAGATGAAAAGAAAGCAAGTGTTTTATTAATATGCCTCTGAATAGGCGAAAGTACAATATGTAATTCCTTGAAAGAGGTAATTACAGAAATTTTCAAGACTATAAACTGTGAAATCAAGCTTTCCAAATGTTTTGATGAAGACAAGCTAGCATGCAAAAATGAATGGATCAAGATAGAAGATTTATCTCAAGCAAAGATTCATTGATCAAGATCAACTTTTCAAGACTTATGGATTAAGGTATATGAAATTTTTGATCTTATGCTCTTAGTGTTCAAAACTATTTTTAATCATGCATTTACTTTATTAAAATAATATTTTGAGTATATACTATGTATGATTGAATAAGGATGTTTTAAATTGCTTAAAATCTTTGAAAATAATGTTTTTTCAATTTTTGTACACAAGCAATCGATTGTCATGCTAGGACAATCGGTTGCAGTCAAAAAACAAAAGTTTCTGTTTGACAACAATCGATTGTCATCTAGCAGCAATCGATTGTCATGTGTTCTGTTTTCAAATTTTTTGAACGTTGGCTTATGAGCAACTGATTGCTCCTCAATGACAATCAGTTGCCATAGTTATATTTTTCAAAATTTTTAAACGTTTCTTTTACAACAATCGGTTGTTGCTTTAGTGCAACCGGTTGTTGTGCTTCAAATTTTGAAAAATTTAATTTTTCCAGCAACTTTTTGTAACACCTTTTCATGGAAATCTTTGTATCTTTTCAAATACTTTTTTCCAATAAAAATGGTTTAAACATTGCTACGATTCATTGAAGAGGTATTACTACACTATAAATTATTTTTATTTATAATTTTGAAAATACAACAACAATCACTAAAAATAACAATTAATTTCTATTCTTTTGATCATACTCTCTATACTCAAGATTTATGTTCATCATTTTCATATGCATACTGAAAATTGTTCTTGAGCACTTAAAAGAGTATTCCATCTTAAATTTCATATTGAATAGAAAAGATCAATCAAGTGATTGACATTGCTCTTTCATCTTTCAAACTCTTATACAAATCAAACAAACTATTGTATCCTTGTTTTCAGGATTGTTGGAAACAAGAAAGACACTTAGAGAGGATTGTTCTCTTTGTGGTCTTAGTGAAAATCCAATAGGATTGTTCTTGGTCCAAGAGGATTGTTCTTGGTTGTTAGGTAGTCTTTGTATAAATTATCAACTATAAGGAAATCTATTTCATGTTGAAAGGGGACTGGAGTACTCTCGGACTGTAAGGGGAACCAGGATACATCTTTGTGTTCTTTACTTTCCGCATTTACTGCTTTCATCACTTATCAGAAAAAGAAAGAAAAGAAACTCGTGAAAAAATATTCATACAATTCAGAAAAAGTTTTAAGAACCTAATTCACCCCTCCCCCCCCCCCCCCTCTTAGGCACATCTGAACTTACAATTGGCATCAGAGAAGGTTATAGGTAACTTGTTCCTACTAGATCCAGAATGGCTTCCGCAAACAATAATTCTGTGTTCAGAGACGGTGGTAGTAGCAACAAGCCTCCTCTATTCTGTGGTGAATATTTTTATTTCAGGAAGATCCGTATGAAGGCTCATCTAGAAGCACAAGGAGAAGAAATATGGGATGCTGTCCAAAATGGCCCTTTTGTTCCGGTAACTGTAGTAAATGGCATTGGTTCATCAAAGCCTAAAACTACATGGGATGATGATGATAAGAAAAAGGTCCTGTATGACAAAAAGGCAATAAACCTCCTTCAAAGAGCACTTAGTATGGATGGATTCTTTCGTGTCTCAGCATGCACAATGGCAAAAGAAATTTGGGATACACTGGTTGAAACACATGAAGGAACAACTGAAGTTAAGAGATCGAGACTTAATACGTTAAGTCAAGAATATTAATTTTTCCGCATGCAACCCGGAGAATCCATTCTTGATTTACAAAAGAGATTTGTGCATCTAACAAATCATCTAAGGGCACTTGGAAAAACATTGACTAATGATGAATTGAACCTAAAAGTGCTCAGATCCTTGACTAGAGAATGGCAACCAAAGGTAACGACAATCTCAAAAAAGAAGAGTCTCGCTACTATGACATCCGCAACCTTGTTCGGAAAACTTCAAGAATACGAGACAGAACTTGGTAGATTGGAAAAGCGTGAAAATCAAGAAAAGAAGTCTAAGAACATTGCCTTGAAGATTGACTCCAAGGAAGACGAAAAGAAAGATAATCCTGATGAAGATGAAAACTTCATGCTTCTCGTTAGAAGACTTGGAAAATTCTTTGGTAAAAATGACAAAGCCTTCTTGCACTCAAAGAAGAAGAAACACTTCAAGAAGAAGGAAGGATCCTCATCAACACAAGAAGTTACTTGTTATGAATGTGGTAAACAAGGTCACATCAAACCGGACTGTCCAAAACTTTCAAAGAAAAGTGGCTACAAAGGCAAGAAGGAATCAAAAGATAAGAAAGCATATGTTGTATGGGAAGATGTTGAACTAAGTTCGTCATCCGACTCCGATAGCGACGAAAGTGCCAATCTTTCGTTAATGGCATCACACCACTCCGAAAGCGAAGATGATGAGGTTAGTAACGCATTCTCTCTTTTTGATAGTGATGCACAAGGTGCTATAAATGAACTGTTAAATGAATGCAAAATTCTGTACAAAACTATCTCATCACAAAAGAAACAAATTTCATCGTTGGAAGAAAAATATGGATCCATTGAAAAAGATCTCAAAGATGAAAAGCAAAAAGTTAGTGATGAAAAACAGAATTTTGTATGCACAAAGTGTGAATCTCTCTCTTTCCAAATTGTCCAATTGAAAAGGGTTATTGAAAGGTATGAATAAAGACAAATTGGATTGGAAGGTGTTCTTAGCCAACAAAGATACTCAAATGACAAAAGTGGTCTTGGATACTCAAAATTTTCAAAACCAAGTACCAACAAAACCATCTTTGTCAAGGCTAGCGATCAACCAACCAAAGAGAAAGAAATCACTCCCAAAATAGTTCATCACTATCCTAAAAAGAAAATACCCTCTAAGAAGAAATCTTATCCTTCTAGATATAGAAGTAAATTTGAACCTACTTGTTTCTATTGTGGTATTCGAGGACACACACCTAATGCTTGTTATGTTAGAAACTTTGGCATGGAAAATGGGAATTATGTGTGGCTTAAGAAAGGAACTAATTATGAAGGACCCAAAGCAACTTGGGTACCTAAGAAAATCTAATCTTGTTTTGTAGGTAAGCTTGACGACCACTTCAAATCTATGGTATCTCGATAGTAGTTGTTCCAAGCATATGACGGGAGATATCGACAAATTTTCACATATAAAGCTTAAGGCCAAGAATTATGTGACGTATGGAGATAACAACAAAGGAAAGATTCTTGGAATAGGCAAAGTTGGTGGTCCACCTTTCACATTAATTGAAGATGTTCTTTATGTCGAAGGACTAAAGCACAATCTTCTAAGTATTAGCCAACTATGTGACAAAGGTTTCAAGATCAAGTTCACTAAAGATGAATGTTTGATTGAAGATGAAGTCACATATGAGGCTAAACTTAAAGGTAAAAGAGTAAATAATATTTTTATGATTTCCCTTAACGATTTGTCTTTGAAGGTTAAATGTCTCATGGCAAACAACAACGACTCATGGCTATGGCACAAAAGAATCGCTCATATTCATATGGAGCATTTAAACAAATTGATTAAGCATGACCTTGTTGTTGGACTGCCTAAAATAAAGTTCATCAAAGATAGACTTTGCGATGCATGTCAAAAGGGAAAGCAAACAAAATCAACTTTCAAATCCAAGAATGTGGTGTTCACTACTAGGCCACTACAACTGCTTCATATGGACTTGTTTAGCCCTTCTAGAACGAGGAGCTTTGGAGGTAATGTATACGCTCTAGTTATTGTTGATGACTTTTCTAGATATACTTGGACACTCTTTTTAGTGCAGAAAAATGATGCATTCAAGGCGTTCAAGAAATATGCAAAGCAAATTCAAAATGAGAAGTCATTATATATTGCCTCCATAAGAAGCGACCATGGTGGAGAATTCCAGAATTCCTCCTTTGAAGATTTCTGTGAAGAACATGGAATATCACATAATTTCTCAGCACCAAGGACTCCTCAACAGAATGGAGTTGTAGAAAGGAAGAATAGGTCTCTTATTGAACTTGCAAGGACAATGCTTAGTGATTCAAACCTTCCAAAATACTTTTGGGCGGATGCTGTAAGCACGGAATGCTTTGTAAGAAATAGAGTTAATATTCGACCTATCTTGAAGAAGACTCCGTTTGAACTCTTTCGAGGAAGGAAACCAAATATTTCATTCTTTCATGTGTTTGGCTGCAAATGTTTTGTCCTTAACAACGACAAAGATAACCTTGGTAAGTTTGATGAAAAATCGGATGAAGGTATTTTTCTTGGATACTCCTTATCTAGTAAAGCTTATCGTATTTACAATAAAAGAACTTTAACTATTGAGGAATCTATGCACGTATCATTTGATGAATCTAACCCCTCCGAGGAGGATACTATTGTTTTAAATGATGATGATGATATTTTAGATATTCCTCAATAAGATGGCTCCAAGACCAACAATGAGAATCAATTGGAACAACAAGAAAAACAAATTCCGGATGAATCAAATGTCAATGATCTACCTAAGGAATGGAGAACCCATAGAGATCACCCTATTGATAAAATCACCGGTGACATCAGTCAAGGCGTTTCAACAAGATTGAATCTCAAAGATGCTTGCTTGAACATGGCGTTCGTTTCTCAAATCGAACCTTCCAAAGTCGATGACGCGTTAGGAGACGACCAATGGATGATTGCTATGCAAGAAGAATTAAATCAGTTCGAGAGAAATCAAGTCTGGGAACTTGTTCCTAGACCAAGTGACAAACACATCATAGGTACCAGATGGTTGTTCAAAAATAAACTTGATGAGAACGGTATAATTGTTCGAAACAAAGCAAGATTGGTAGCCCAAGGATATAACCAAGAAGAGGGAATTGACTTTGAAGAAACTTTCGCTCCGGTTGCAAGGTTAGAAGCTATCCGTGTTTTACTTGCTTACGCTTGTTCATTGAATTTTCAGCTTTACCAAATGGACGTCAAAAGCGCATTCTTAAATGGCTACATCAATGAACAAGTCTATGGGAAACAACCCCCGGGCTTTGAAGACTTCAAGAATCCTTCACATGTCTTTAAGTTGAGAAAAGCTCTTTATGGCTTAAAACAAGCACCTAGAGCATGGTATGACAGACTCAGTACATTCTTATGCGAAAAAGGTTTCGAGAAAGGTAAAGTGGATAAGACCTTGTTCATAAAGAAGATCAACGAATTCTCGTAGATAATGCGAGGAGAATTTGAGATGTCTATGATGGGCAAGATGAACTATTTCCTTGGATTGCAAATTAAGAAACTGAAAGATGGTATCTTCATCAATCAATCAAAATATTGCAAGGAACTTTTGAAAAAGTTTGATATGGATAATTGCAAATCAATGCACATGCCAATGGGCTCCGGTACTTATGTTGATCAAGATGAATCCGGTATTTCCATTGATATTACTAAATATCGAGGCATGATTGGATCACTGCTATACTTGACGGCAAGTCGTCGTGACATCATGTTCAGTGTATGTCTGTGTGCACGATTTCAAGAAAACCCGAAGGAATCTCACCTCATGGCCGTAAAAAGAATCATGAAATATCTCAAAGGAACAACCAATGTCGGCCTATGGTACCCAAAAGGTAATATATGCAATTTAATTGGTTATTCTGACGCTGATTATACAGCATGTAAGACAGATCGAAAAAGCACAAGTAGCACTTGTCACATTTTGGGAAATGCATTAGTCTCTTGGGCATGCAAGAAACAACCTTGTGTGGCTCTTAGTACGACCGAGGCGGAATACATTGTAGCGGGTAGTTGCTGTGCGTAAATTCTATGGCTCAAGCAACAACTCTGTGACTACGGACTCGACCTTGGATGCATTCCACTCCGATGCGACAACACAAGTGCAATCAACATTACAAAAAATCCTGTGATGCATTCTAGAACAAAGCATATCGACATTCGACATCACTTTCTTCATGAACATGTACTTCAAGGAGATGTCGAAGTCACCTTCGTGGATACGCATAATCAACTAACAGATATCTTCACTAAACCGTTGGCAAGAGAACCATTTTTCAAGATCCGAAGAGACCTAGGTATCTTGGACGAAAATGACATTATCTAATTAAGATACATCGTTATGATCTTAATCTTAACTTTATGGTAATATATCATGATCCATGTTTTTATTACTAAATTTTTTATATATGACCATGAAATCCCTAAAAATTAAGTTTTTTTTTTACTTTTTTACTAATGACAATCGGTTGTCATAGAGTGACAATCGGTTGTCACTAAAAAAATTAAGTTTCTGTTTTCACAACAATCGATTGTCACTCCACGACAATCGGTTGCTCTCTCAATTTTTTCGCCCCTGTTTAAATTTTCAAAGGGTGCAATCGATTGTCATCAAACAACAATCGATTGCACAGTTCAAAACTTTGAATTTTTTTTATTTTTTTTCAATTACACTCTCTTTTATTCTTTCTCTTCCATTGCCATTACTATTATTTATTTTGTACCAGATTTTTTATTCTCTTTTTGAATGTTTTAAGTGGTTGGTCAACAACTTTTTAAATGCTTAGTCTTTTCCTATGACACAATTTTTTGGATAGTCACACACTCAAGAATCTCTATGCTACAAGTCTTTATTGTTTTTGACTAAACCATTGAATGCCTTACCTAACCAATGAATGCCTTACCTATCCATTGAATGCTTATCCATCTATAAAAGCCCAACCAAAACCTAAACTTCATATATCCTCTTTTGTCTCAAGAAACCCTACAAACACCAAATACCCTTTTCCCCTTCCAATTCTCTCATCCCTCACCATGTCAACATCAAAGAAAGGCAAGGGAAAATCTTCTTCCTCATCTCAAGGTGATGATATCTCAAAACTCATTCCATCAAGAATACAAAGGGAAAGATTTGTGTCTCACTTTCAGAAGATGACGGTTCTTCTACCAAGGTTCGGTAATCTTGACAACTTCTATTCTGAATGCTTCAGTTTTCCAGCTTTATTTAGATCTCAAGGGATATACAAGTTAATTGGTGTTAATGGACTCATTTACCCCACTTTGGTTAGGATTTTCTACAGCAATCTAACTATTACTAGAGGATGAATGATTTCAAATGTCAAAGGGGTTCCTATAGAACTCACAGTGAAGAATTTTGGTGAAGCTTTGGGTATTCCACATGATGGTGCTTGCATTAAACTTCTCTCAAATGCAAATCTGCCTGGCTACAGCAAAAGAGACTTCTACTATGGAATTGCAAGAATTCCCAAGCGTGATTTTTATTCAGAAAAGGCAAAGGCTTATTGGTGGAACTCCGGAGAGGAACTCTTGGTCTGCAGGAATTCTCACTATTGATGATCGTTTGATCCACTAATTTTTGGCGTATGTGGTTATGCCAAAGTTCTCAAACATTTCCAATGTCAATGATTGTGAGATGCAGATTCTGTATGCGATGAAGAATGGGATTCAAATCAACTGGTCTTATATGATTCTACATCATTTGGCACTACATAATGAAAATGCTTCTGCTCTTCCTTATGGCTCCTGGCTTACCCTTGTGTTTGAGAAGTTCAATGTTCCCTTGTCTGGTGAACACATGGTGCCTATGACTAACCCCAAACATAAAATCACTCCGAAGAAAGTATGTAATACCAAAACCGGCGTCAAATTTGATCCGATTAATAGAACCATCACATACATTCATACTCCTCCACCAAACCAACCTCCACAAGAACAACCACTTCAAAACCAACCTCCACAACCAATGGAAAACTCTTTCAATCAAGTTTTTGACTACCTTCAATACATGAACAACAACATGAACAATCAATTTGCTCATCTCTATGCCCATACAAATGTCCCTCATTATGAAGCTCAACCCTATCATTACCCTTTCATTAAACCTCAAACCAATGAAGGCAATGATGGTGAAGATCAAGATGATGAAGACTTTGTTGAAGGCATGGATGACTAGTTTTTAAGTTATTATATTTCTTAGTACTTTATGTTCTTATGTTTTATATCGTTTTTTTTAGTTTCGTTTAAGACACTTCATGTATTGTGATCCCTTTCGTTTTGTGCACTTTGTTTCTGTTATTTCTATGTATGCAAACTTCATTTATGCTATGTTGTTTCTATGTGCAAAAATTTTATGATCTTCTTTCCCATTCCTTTTTTCTAATGACAAAGGGGGAGAAGACTTTATAGTTTCTTTTGTGTTTCTCTAACCCAAATTGCAGCAAGCAAGCAATCTTCAAAACCCTCATGCAATAGATCAAGGGGGAGTCTTTGATTTAGGGGGAGTTTTCGATCAACTTGATTAGATAAAACCAAGATGCACTCCAAACTTCAAGAAATGGTTGTCATCATTAAAAAGGGGGAGACTGGGAAATCAAGCTTTCCAAATGTTTTAATGAAGACAAGCTAGCATGCAAAAATGAATGGATCAAGATAGAAGATTTATCTCAAGCAAAGATTCATTTATCAAGATCAACTTTTCAAGACTTATGGCTTAAGGTATATGAAAATTTTGATCTTATGCTCTTAGTGCTCAAAACTATTTTTAATCATGCATTTACTTTATTAAAATAATATTTTGAGTATATACTATGTATGATTGAAGAAGGATGTTTTAAATTGCTTAAAATCTTTGAAAATAATGTTTTTTCAATTTTTGTACACAAGCAATCAATTGTCATGCTAGGACAATCGGTTGCAGTCAAAAATCAAAAGTTTCTGTTTGACAACAATGATTGTCATCTAGCAGCAATCGATTGTCATGTGTTATGTTTTCAAATTTTTTAAACGTTTCTTTTACAACAATCGATTGTTGCTTTAGTGCAACCGGTTGTTGTGCTTCAAATTTTGAAAAATTTAATTTTTCCAACAACTTTTTGTAACACCTTTTCATGGCAATCTTTGTATCTTTTCAAATACTTTTTTCCAGTAAAAATGGTTTAAACATTACTATGATTCATTGAAGAGGTATTACTACACTATAAATTATTTTTATTTAGAATATTGAAAATACAACAACAATCACCAAAAATAACAATTACTTTCTATTCTCTTGATCATACTCTCTATACTCAAGATTTATGTTCATCATTTTCATATGCATACTGAAAATTGTTCTTGAGCACTTAAAAGAGTATTCCATCTTAAATTTCATATTGAATAGAAAAGATCAATCAAGTGATTGACATTGCTCGTTCATCTTTCAAACTCTTATACAAATCAAACAAACTATTGTATCCTTGTTTTCAGGATTGTTGGAAACAAGAAAGACACTTAGATAGGATTGTTCTCTTTGTGGTCTTAGTGAAAATCCAAGAGGATTGTTCTTGGTTGTTAGGTAGTCTTTGTACAAATTACCAACTATAAGGAAATCTCTTTCATGTTAAAAGGGGACTGGAGTACTCTCGGACTGTGAGGGGAACCAGGATACATCTCTGTGTTCTTTACTTTCTGCATTTACTGCTTTCATCACTTATCAAAAAAAGAAAGAAAATAAACTCGTGCAAAAATATTCATACAATTCAGAAAAAGTTTTAAGAACCTAATTCACCCCCCTCCCCCCCCCCCCCCCTCTTAGGCACATCTGAACTTACATAAATGGAAATGAAAATGATGATTGTATGTATAAGAGTGCGCCTAAGAGGGGGTGAATTACGTACTTTAAAAAATTCTACCGTTTTAGTGAGATGGATATTATTTTTCTAGTTTAGTGCATGAGTTTACAATTGTGTTTCTTTCTTTTCTGGTTTATGACTAGTGATGAAAGCAGTAAATGCAGAAAAGTAAAGAACACAAAGATGTATTCGGGTTCCCCTCATTGTCCGAGAGTACACCAGTCCCCTTTCAACTTGAAAGGGATTTACTTATTGTTAGATCTCTAGACAAGACACCCTAGTCCTTCTATACAAGACTCTAACCAATAAAACCACCAAGAACAATCCTCTTGGACCAAGAATAATCCTTTTAGATTTTCACTATGTCAACAAGGAGAATAGTCCTCTCAAAGTGACTACACTTGTATCCAACAATCCTGGAAAGACAAGATTTAAAAAACCACTTAAACTTATTTCCAACAATCCTGGAAAAATAAGTAAGTATCTATCAATATTTGATTTTGAGTGAGTTGAGTAGTAATCATCACTTAGAGTGATTTAATCAATGAATGATCTCCTCTTCCAATGATAATAATGTACAATGACACAAGATATAATTCTCAAAGTTTTATGTTTGAGAATATGTGAAAGTGTGTAGAAAACTTATGTATGAAAGTGAAGAAAAGCTTGAGTTTGTATTTTGAAAATTCAGAAAATATATTTGGAAGAGGTGTTGAAAATGATTTTGAAAAAGAGTATTTATATGTTCATAGCACCTTTTTGAAACATGATAAAGTTCTATAAATGAATCATGAACAATTTCCAAGATTGAGTGAAAGGTTTCTATGAAAAGGTATTATGAACAGGCATGTGCAAGCTGCTGTTTTTCAAAATCGTGCAGCATGCAACCGATTTCACCCTTTCTATAAATTGATTGCACGGGGTTTCAACAACTATATTTTCAAAAGTTTTAAGGCTGCAATCGATTGCACATGAGTGTAAATCGATTGCATGTGAAGTCAGTAGCAAAAAAATTGATTGAGTGCAATCGATTACACAAGCAATATAAATCGATTGCACTGAGAAACAGTAGCAAACGTTTTGAAAATTTTAAGCATTCAATCGATTGCACTAATATGAAAATCGATTGCACTGAGAAACAATAGCAAAATATCTGAAAAATTGAAGTATGCAATTGATTGCACTAATATGCAAATCGTTGCACTCAAGTAAAAAATGAAGCAATGTCTTCCGGTCTAGGAGTCTCTTCCAATTGGATACTACATCAGCCCGTTTCAGATTCAGAGCTGAAGAAATGTCTTCCGGTCTAAGAGTCTCTTCCATACTTGTGAAAGGCATCTGCTCAAGGATGGATATGCCCAATAAGTGAGAGAACTCTTCCAAAGTGGGAACCCACTGATAATCTGGAAAGGTGAAGCAATGATGCACAGGATCAAAGAACTGGAAAAGTAAACTCATTATCTGCTCATCAAACTTTGAAGTAACCAGGCTAAGAAGTTGGCCATGTCTCTTATTGAACATAGAAGTCTCATAAACTCTTGAGGCTAACTCTTTAAGTTGAGCAGGTATTTGCACAAAGTTAACTCGGATGGTGTTTCTGCGCACGGAAACCATAATCTGCAAAACAGAACAAAGATAAATTCCCTTGGTCTTTGAAATGGTTAGTATAATGAACTATGAATGCCATGTTATGATGCATGATGTCATGATGAAAACAAACAACAGGTATATTAGATAACAGGCATGGCAAAGGCAAGCAAGTCACATAAAAGCCCTTAAGTTTAAGGCTTGCATGGGGTCAAAGGTATTACCCTCTTGAAGTTCAGTTGGTTTCAACCTGTCCTAGCAGAAGTAACTGGGTTCTAGAGGTTCTCAATATCACTGACCATCCTCCATTGGTCATGGTTTCAGCTCACGCAATCTTTTCTTGCAGCCGAAACTATCTCGAGAGTATGGTCTCAGTGAGTGTAGCATCGAGTATCAACCAGTTCTCAGCTTTACACCGAGGTTGGCTATCTAACTACTTTCTAATGGTCAAGTTGGTCGATTAAAGGTTCTAAGGTTAGTTGATTCTTAACGACACACGTAGCGGCCCCGTATTCTCCTCGTTTCTCCATAAGGGATATTGATACCAACCAATGTGCCACATCAACGTAGCTACTGCTTCAACCATATCGGTATACGCCGTACAGTTCCCTCACAGTTTATTGCTACTTACCTAAAAGGTGTCCCCAGATCCAGGTTAGGATCTATGGTAACTCCCAAACAAAACCCTTAAAAGTAAAGCAACCAAAACAAACAAGAGAAGCAATTTATGATGAATTAAATCCTAAGGTATACCCCACTTATTATTCCCCGGAAGAGTCGTCAGTTCCGTGATATGGTGGCAGAACTGACTGTTTTGAAAATACTGGTTTGCGTTTTGCGTTTGTATTCGCAAAATTCTGCGGTAAGCAAGAGTCGCCCCCGACTTTTATTTTATCCAACCGGAAAGGAAAAAAGCACAGAAAAATTCCTTTTTCGAGATTTTGAGTACAAGGGGTAGATTATAGAAAGGGAAGGTGTTAGAACCCTTTCTATCCATGGTTTTCCATGGGCTCTTAGGTACTTTCTCATCTTTAAAATTGCTTGTGTGTTTGTGTTTTGAAAAGTTTTGTTTTACTTCGTTTTAACCCTTGCTTCTGTCCTCAAGAGTGTTACAAAGTTGTTTTTGAAAACATTGTTTAAAAAGTGTAAGTGTGAAAGTTTGATTTTGAGCAAGTACCTACTAGCATCTACCTACACGAAAAAAGATTATTTCTGTTCTTGTTTCCTTTAGACAATGCTATCCTACTATTGAGAAGTAGGAAGCACCATCGTTGGACTTGTAAGGGTCAATTCGTAAGGGACGTACGATCACTAAAGAAATGTTAGGAAGTCTTAGTAATAACCCTAATGTCTTAAGATCATATTTGAGGCAACATTTCCGAGGCAACCTTTCCGAGGCAACATTTCTGAACGGGACATTTGATCTTTGTTTAGATAGGAGGGCAACCACTAAGACACCCTATACTTAATGATCGTTTACCGAAGGCAACCGAAGTGAGAGTATACCCTAAGAGTGTGCATGTGCGAGTGATTTAATTTCAGTTGTTATCTTTTCACATTAGGGTTTTCTAGCCGTTTTAAATTATCATGCAATCTTGTCATACAATCCTATTAGCATACATCTAAACAGTTAATATTTGTGAGAATTAAAATGCGAGAAATAAAACCTACGTTATTACAAGGCTTTGGGGTAGGGATTAATTACATAGCCAAAAACTCGTAAAACGATAAAAGAAAATCCTAGATTAAACTATTACATACTGTAAGCAGTTACATTGATATTACAAAACTAATGATAAACGCGCGCGATGAATCGGAAACGAGAGATTTAGGGTTTTGACCCCAACTAAACCTAATTGTTATTTTAAAAGAAAAAAACATTTTTTGTGGTTTTTGTGCTATTTTGAGAAAATAAAGTTTTAATTGAATAAATAAGAAACCTAATTACTAATTAATTTAAACTAAGAAAAATAATTAAATTAACCTATTTTTTAATTTTTTTTATTTTGTGAAAGAAATAAAAATTAAATCAAAAGCAAACCCTAATTTTTTCTAATTGATTTTAATTATATACAAAAAGTTAGAATTATCCTAAATTAAATTTAATCTAATATTAAATAAAATTTGATAAAATAAAATCAATAAAAACCTAATTCTAAATTTGTGAAATTTGATTTTATGATTTTTTGTGAAAAAGAAATTAATTTTGTTAAAAAAAACAATTAAGCTAATTAAATGAAATAAAATAAATAAATAAAAAAAGAGAGAAAATGGGCCTGGTATCTTAGCAAGAAGGGGGTGCTAATTGCAATTCTGGGACCAATAACTCCTGGCCTTTGTTGACTTTGCCAGATCCCATGTGCTTGCTTGACTGGGCATATGGTGGACCTTCATATGAGAAGCCTTGGATCTGGTATATTGATGATCTGATGGTTTGGAGTTGATGATGTATGGTGGACTCATGGGACACCTGTGCACCTGATTATGCAAAGCAAAATAATATGAAGCAATGTTGGGACCTGGGGATCGAACCTAGGTCCTTGAGCCTTATCACCCTGCACGCTTTCCAACTGAGCTGGCATGTTTAGTTGTACAAGTAATACCAAACAAACATTATATGGTAAAAACAAAATATTAATTCTTAAACGCGCGAAATTTGAATGGGCCATTCACCACCTTCCACGCCATTATCTTCCTCGTCGCTTCTATCGTTTTAGACAAACTACTTTTACCTACAGACACTGGGCGTAGGTACAACCCTATGCATCTCCAAAATCCTGTGCAAGCATGATAAATCACAACCAATGGTACCAATCAACTTGTTGCAACCTCATGAGCATCATGGTACCATTATCCATGCCTAATTGTTCCTGTACACAAAACCCCTAAAAACGAAACTAGAACCCTTGTCATGGCAACTTGTTGTATAGTAAATAAAAATAAATTGAATATAACCATTAGCTTGCAAACATCTCAAGGATTAAGAATACATCAATGAATCATGCTAAATATGCCAGAATTATGATATTTAAATTCAAGAAAAGAGATGAACCGTGTGACTCTTATAGTGAGATTCTGAACGTGTGTAATCTTGTTAATGGTTGCAATACGATCCATGGATATCCATCAAATGATCGGGATGGTTAGAATGGCTTGAGAAGGCCTGAAACCTGATTCATGATTTGATCCTTGTGCAAATCTTTCCAAATCAAGCAAATCTAAATCTTTTTGTGTCCATTTGAACCTTACACGATTTGATCTTGTTTCCAGCTGTGTAATGAACCTAAACATGCACAAAATCTCAAGATTTGATTAGTTTTTGATTTTTTCATTATTTTATTTTGATTTTATTCGATTTAAATGAAATAAAATCAAAATAAATGACAAAAATAAAATAATGACAACTGGAAGGGCTCGTAGATCTTGGGTCACATTACAAACTTAGTGCAAGCATAAAAAGTTGGGTCCATTTGACAAAAAATGCAATTTTAACCACATTTGACTTTTGGCAATTTTGCAAAAAGGGTCAACTTTACCAATGCATAACTCCCTCAATTTTGACCCTAGAGATGTGTTCTTGGACTTTTTAGAAAGCTTAAGATGTCCTCTAAGCAACCCTTTTTCTCTCATCTCAATTGAGTCTTCCATGTTCATGTATGAAGCTTTGACCCAAAAAGTGTTTTTGTTGACTTTTCAAAATGACCTATAATGTACAAATTCATATCTTCTTGTGAGTGCATATTTTGAACTTGGGAGATGAATATGGATTTTAGGAAATTACATCCTCTTCAAAATGAGATTTGGATGGGTCATTTTTGATAAAATATGAGAAAGTTATGCTTGGTCAAAGTTGAGTTGACTTTTCCTACAAAACCCTAATTTAGCAACTTTTGGGTCTTGATGAATTGTGAGCAATCCTTGAAGAATAATGATCAACCCTTTATCAAATGATGAATAATACTTCATAATGAGAATTTTGACCAAAAATCTTGAAGTTTGACTGTATGTGGGCCACAGTTGACTTTTGCCATAGGAGAGTCGATTTTCAGGCCTTTGAGCAATTGACTGAGCAATCTTCCTCTTTAAGGCTTGAAAATCGGTATGGATGATCTTGAGAACATATTATGACAATTGTGAGAATTTGGGACCCTTTGGATTCAAACATATTGATGCAAAATGAAACCCTAATTTGAGGCAGATTGCCTTAGGAGAGAGTTTGTCTGGTCAACTCTTGGACTTCCTTGAGCAATTTGAGGACCTCTCTTGAAATGTATTGACAAATATGGGAGGGGAAATTTTGGGGTACAACAGCTTCCCCTGTTCAATCTTCTTAAACCTGAGGATGTAGATTTGCTTGTCTGCCTTTCGTGATCTAAAGGTGGAAGATGATTGAACACTAGAGTGCCCAGAAATTTGCACTCGCATGAAGTGGTACTTGTCTTGCGATATCAGGAATGGGTGTTGCACCCCAAAATTCTCCCTCTAATTTCACAAGGGATCACCCTGGATCCCAGGTTTGCTTCCATCAAGTTTCCAAGCCTTGAACTGCAATTTTCATAGAAAATCACTCATAAGGGCAAAATGGTCATTTGCACACTGAAAAGTCAAAATTTGACTTTTTGACCAAATTTGAGTCCCAAAAATCACATTATGTCAAGACATCCAAAAAATGAAGTTTAATCATCAAAAGTCAAGAGAATCAAAAATCCAATTTCGCAAAACTTTGAAAATTTTCAAAGTATTTCCTATACTTGGTTAATTTCATTTACTTTACGGCATTTTAATATTATTCCTAATAATTCAAGATGGTGCCAGTAATTCAAGTTATCACAAAGTGACATTCTTACAAAATTACAAATTCTAAAACTATGCATTGATTGAATTTTCTCAAAAGACCTTGTCACAATGCTTTGTCCCTTGATATAATGTGCATGAAATATTCCACAAGACCAAATTTGTGACATGTTACAAATCATACTGTCCAAGATTGAACAAAAAATGATATGCCACTTCTATACATTGAATAACACTCCAAACCCTTGCTCATTTGTTGTCTTACAAAACCTTGTGCCATGCTGCACCATAAACCTGTCACAAAACCTGCATTGTTGTCCTATACAATCCAAAATATATCCACAAAACCAGTCAAAAACTGCTCTATGCAGTCTGGCCAAGCATGATTCACAACAGCCCCAAAATTGCACCAAAATGGCAAAGGAAAATTGTGGGAAGAAAGTATCAAAACAGAAAGCAAAAAAACAATTCAAAATAGCTTATTTGGTTTCCCCCCAAAACCACAGTCAAGGGTCTACAAAAGGGGACTGTCTCATAAGACATAGAGGTTGGAATTTTTGGAGAGAAAAAGATAGAGGAGAAAAACATAACTTTTGTTAAACTCTGCATATTCATAAAACCCAGCTCATTTTCATAAAAAAAATTGAGTTCATCCATAAAAACTTGGCTCATCTTCAACTCTGTTTTGACTCACAAAACAGAAAAATACTCAATCCATTGTTGTACAACCTTGCAAACTTTCCCCTAAACCAACTACCCAAACACCACATATACTTCACATAGAGATTGTTTTAACATAAGAACAGTTTCTGTAACACCTTTATCATCACCTTCCAAGCATAAACAAAAACAATACTTTACACCTTTGACTGGGTTGAGTGATTCTGGAACTTGGTCACACAGAGCAAGGATTGGAGTAGCTCTAAAGAGGAGTTCGGTCATTCATCACTTTGCATCCGGAGATATCCATACGTATTCCAAAGTTTCTCTTCAAGAGGTATATCTTTTCTTCAAACTATAATATCTTTTCCCATACATCATTTGTTGTTTGTGTCCAAAAGATATGTAAAAGATAAGTCAAAAAAAGGGAAAACTCAGTAAAAAAGAGGATGACAGGGGCTGACACGGGTGCCCGTGTCACCTGACATGGCCATGTCAGCTCCTCTGTTGAAAAAAATCTCACAAAAATGTAGGTCAGGGGCTGACACGGGTGCCCGTGTCACAGGACACGGCCGTGTCAGCAATACTGGATTTTTATGCTAACAAAAATGTAGGTCAGGAGCCGACACGGGTGCCCGTGTCATTGGACACGGCCCGTTTCATTTTAGCTGGTACAAAAAAGGAAAAGAGGCACATGAACCATTACAGAAGCTGACACGGGTGCCCGTGTCATAGGACATGGCCCGTGTCAGACCAGAGAGCATAAATTTTGATTTTTCTTTTGATCTTTTACTTTTATTTTCGTTCAATTTGGTTGTAATAATTAGGAATTTTATTTTTGCAACCCCCACTTGTACACTTGTATACCCCATCCCTCAAGAAGCATGTAATAGCGTAGGACCTTTATTTTCCGCATTTTTGCTTTCATAAATGTTATTAATTAGAGTGTATGGCAAGATAAAACCAACAAGTAGACCACCCTAATTAAAGACTAAACGCATGCAATCAAACACACCATTCGCACATGCACCTCTAGGGTAATCTCTCTTTGTTGCCTATCAAAAAAATATTCATGTCCCTCGAACATGGACGTTTTAGCAAAAGACCCTCGATAAAAGATCGTAGTCCCTCGATGACCCTCGATGTTGCCTTCGGTAAACGATCTAGTCCCTAAAACGACATTGCTAAAATGTCCCATAAGTTGCCTTCTATGACTATTTAAACGTCCTGCGTCCTTCCCTTCACATCCAACGATGAGGCTTCTTACCAAATCAATGGTAAGATAGCCATATCTAAAGGAGAAGGAAAAGCACGTTTAAGACCTTTCGAGTAGGTAGATTTGCTCCTAGTTACTCGCTTGCTCACGACATAAACATTTTTACACATCAACACTTCCATTTTTAAAAGATTTTCAAAAATATAAAACATTTTGTATACGTTCTTATAGAGACGAGAACCATTGCAAAATATCTTTTTGAAAACCACTTTCCAAAACACAATCCACAAACACGTCTTTGAACTATCTTTCGAAACAAAAATTTGTACGCGTTCTTATAGAAACGAGAACCATTACAAAGATATTTTCAAAACACTTTCAAAACACACATCAAAAAGCACATTTAAACAAAAGCAAGTTGATCTAGCAAGTAACTAAGAGCCCATGGAAAACCATGGATGGAAAGGGTGATAATACCTTCCCTTTTCATAATCTACCCCCCGAACTCAAGAAACAATCTCAAAGGTATTTCCTGTGCTTTTTCACCTTTCCTTTTGGATAAAAGAAAAGTCGGTGGCGACTCTTGCTATCCGTACAAATGCGATCAAAACGCAAAACATCAAGTCAGTTCTCCCACTGTATCACAATGGGCTTATAGATGCCATTTGGAAGTCAATCACTGACGATGGGCTTAAAGATTCCATCATAAGAAGTGTCGATCGTATAAGAGATTCCTTTGCGAGAACCCGTATACCTGTTGTTGAGGAGGATTTCGCTGGGGAATGTTGTTCTCTGTCTTGAGAGACATATAGTTTTAGGAACTTCAGTTGTCTGTTACTCTACTGGGGAATCATCTCTTAGTCGAGGAGGTGAAAATTAACTGCTATCTAGTCGTACTCCAGGCTTTATAGTGAGTTGCTGAGGAAAATAAGACTACTGCTATCTGGTCGTGCTCCAGGTTTTACAGTGACTTACTGGGGAGATGAGATTAAACTTACTATCTGGTCGTCCTCCAGGCTTTGCAATTTCTCAATTCTTATCTGGTCGTGCTCCAGGCTTCAGAAGGAATCAAGTTGTTATCCGGTCGCATCCAGGCTTCAATTTGAATTTAAGGCATACTAATATCTGGTCGATTTCCGAGCTTTATAGTAATTGGCCGAGTAAACTGCTATTTGGTCGAATTCCAAGATTCGCAGTACCTTATATTGTTATCTAGTTGTGTCCCAGGCTTCAGTGTCCTTTGATGTTATCTGGTCGTGCCCCAGTCTTCACAGCGTCTGTGATCGGTGGGATAGAACTGACTGTTTTTGGAATGCTGGTTCGCGTTTGCGTTTGTTTTCACAAAATGTCGCGGTAAGCAAGAGTCGCCACTGTCTTTTATTTTATCCAACAAGGAAAGGACAAAAGCACAGAAAAATTCCTTTTTTGAGATATTTCTCGGGTTCGGGAGGTAGATTATAGAAAGGGAAGGTGTTAGCACCCTTTCTATCCGTGGTTATCCACGAGCTCTTAGGTACTTGCTCATTATGTTTTCAAAAGTTTTCTTTTCTTTGTGTTTGTGGGTTTGAAAAGAGTTTTTTGTTTGAAAGGAGTGTAAGTGCGAAAAATTTTGTTTTTTGTTTTCAAAAGAGCAAGTACTTAAGAACCTCTACCTACTCAAAAAGTAATTAAACTGTACAAATTTCCTTTAGACACTGCTATCCCACTATTGAGGAGTAGGTAGCACCTTCATTGATGTTTTCGGGTCAATTCGATTAAGGGACGTGTGGTCACTAAAGCAATGTTAGGATGCCTTAGCGGTAACCCTAATGTCTTAGATCATTTTTCCGAGGCAACCGTTTCGAGGCAACTTTATGATCTTTGGACAAGAGGGAGACCTCTAAAACTTCCTATACTCAATGACCACATTCGAGGCAACCAAGTGAGGCGTACCCTAGGAGTGGCATGTGCGAGTGTATTGTTTTTCAGTTCATTTATCTTTGTACATGTTAATGGTGAGCTACTGTTGATTTTAAATTAAAGATTAATCTTGTCATGCATAACCTATTATTCAAACATATAACAATTAATGGTTGCGGAAATTAAATTGCGGGAAATAAAGCTAAGCTATTACAAGGCGTCGGGTATTTACATCGCCAAAAACAAACCCTTGAAAATTAAATTGCAAAACGTAAATAAAAGCGATAAATAAAAGTCCTAAGTTAAGACTATTACATCCTCGAAGTAATTACAATATATGGATCAAAAATAATATGCGCGCAAGAAAAATTGAATCGGAATGTCCTAGGGTTTTGACCCTTTTTTCATTAAATAAAGCATATTTTTTTGTTCTTTTTTGAATTAAGGATTAAGTCTAAATTAATAATGGAATTAATTAATTAAAAGAAAATATTTTTGGGTTTTTTATTTTAATTAAGGACATAAAATGAGAATGGTAAAAATATTTAAAAACCTAATTCTAAATCAATTTTAATTTATTGCAAAATATATTATCATTAAACCTAATTTAAGCTAAATAAATTAATTAATGGTTTATTTACAAAAATAAAATAGTGAAATTAATAAATATTATTTTTTTGTGTTTTCTGATTTTTATGAGAAAAATTATTGATTGGTTAATTAACAAAAATAATAAAACAAATTAAATAAAATAAATATAGAAAAGAAAAAGAATAAACCAAAGGGGGTTTGGGCCTGATTTGGGAGTGAAAAGAGAAATTATGAAGCCCATTTACGTCCAGGCCTTGTTGACTTTCTGAATTGTCCACACGCTTGTTGACTGGAGTCCATGATAATCCTTCAACCTTGTCCTTTGGATCTTGGCCTGAAACCACTTGGCGTATGGAGATCTGGAGGTGTTTGATGGTCCATGTTTGGAATGCTACACCTGAATATATGGAGAAAAAATATAACAAGGTTTTGGGGGACCTGGGATTCAAACCCAGGTCCCAATGCTTATTGCCTGCACGCTCAACCAACCCAACTAGCTTGATCATTCGTTATTGGAATAGAAACAAAATATAATATATGTAAATCAATTAATATGCTGGAAAAAATAAAAAAACGCGTTATGATTCAAATTGGCCAATCACGCTATGACACATCTTCATCTTCTTCACAAAAACCTGGTTCGATTACCTGTGGATTTTTATCCACAGGAAGGTTCATAGGATATCTCCAAAATCCTCCCTAGGCCATATAAAAGCAAACCAAAAGTGCCAATGCACTCGTTTCTCCCCCCTGAAATCATCCATGGCCATTATTGGCCTTAATTTAGCCTGCACAAAGAACGCCCAAAAACAAGAACAAGAACCCTAGGTTATGGATATGGGGTTAGAAGCCATGAAAATAAAATCAAATAATGCAGAATCAATGGAAATTGAATGGTGAGTATGAATGCATAAGAAAAATTGGCAAGAGAATGCAAGAAAAGGATTTCACGACACCATGTCCAGAGTCAAGTTCGTGGTGACTTACAAGGCGTTTCAGGCGATGAAAAGGTTTCCTTTTGATTGGTATAGCTCCACTGGATGTCAAGGAAGAGAGCTACGTTTTTCTTTTGGTCTGAATTCGCCTCTAAGGTTATTTTCAATCTCACACTTTTCAAGCTTTTTTCTCAAAGTTGTATGGTCGTTTCTGCAGTCTTCTATGCGTGTTCTAGGTTTGTGAGGCTTGCTTGCATATAATAGAATGATTCTAGGTCAAAATATGGGCCAATATCCATGTGCATCGAAGAATTAGGATTTGATTTTGATCACCATAACCATATTTCCAAATATAGGCAAGATCTGATTTTTTATGCTTGAATGAGCCATGATGCGATTTGATTGAGTGAATAATGATAATTGCAAGTTGTACAAATCACAAAGATCCTTTTACATCAATTTTTAGCTTTTATTTGATTTAATATTGATTTAAAATTAATTAAATCAATAAAAATAAAATAAAATAGAAAAATAAATGAATGGTCATGAAATTAAGTATGGGACACGTGTGTGGCATGAAAAGACCATATCAAGTGGAAAAAAGTGGGCCCTTTTGTCAAAAATTGGAGTTTTGAGGATAGTTGACTTTTGACAATTTTGGAAAAATGCCCAACTTCAACAATGAATAACTTCCTCAATTTTTAACTTTTGGAGGTGTTCTTGGACTTTTTAGAAACCTTGAGATGTCCTCTAACCAACCATTTTGGTCTCATCTCAATTTGATGTTCCATGCTCAAGTTAAAGGTTTTGGAAAAAAAGGTGTTTTTGTTGACTTTCAAAAATGACCTATAATGTCCAAATTTATAACTTTTTGTGAGAGCATTTCTTGATCTTGGGGTGTGAAGATGGATTGTAGGAACTTTCATCCTCTTCAAAATGAGATTTTGATGGGTCATTTCTCATAAAGTATGAGAAAGTTATGCTTGGTCAAAGTTGAGTTGACTTTTCCTACAAAATCCTAATTTAGCAACTTTTGAATCTTGATGAATTTTGAGCAATACTTGATGAATCATGATCAAACCTTGATCAAATGATGAATTATCCTTCAAAATGATAATGTTGACAAAATTTTTTGAGGTTTGACTGTATTTGGGACACAATTGACTTTTGCCCTAGCACAGTCGATTTTTGGGCCTCTTGAGCAATTGACTAACCAAACTTCCTCAGCAAGGCTTGAAATTTGGCATGGATGAACTTAAGAACATGTTTGGACATTGGGCAGCACTTGAGGTCATTTGGATGTGAGGACCTTGATGCAACACAAAACCCTAATTTTGACTTGACTGCCTTAGGAGGTGATTTGACTGTCCAAGCCTTGAACCAACTTGAGCAACTTGGAGATTATTCTTGACATATCTTGAGGAATATGGGAGGGCAAATTTTGGGGTACAACAGTTGCCCCTGTTCAATTTTCTTAAACCTGAGGATATAGATTGGCTTTCGAGCCTTTCGTGATCCGAAGGTGGAAGATAATTGAACACTAGAGTTTCCAGAAATTTGCACTCACATGGTGTAGTATCAGCATTGTGATGTCGGGAATGGGCTTACAGATGCCATTTGGAGGTTGTTGGTTGGAGGATGGGCTTACAGATGCCATCTGCAAGAGTGTCGATCGCATAAGATATTCCTTAGCAAGAACTTGCATACCTGTTGTTGTAGAAGATTCCGCTGGGGAAGCCTAACTTTTGTGGAGATTTAGGAACTTGCCTGTACTTCAACTGAGAGAATGCCTCGACTGAGTATTAAGAACCTGTCCATAATTCAACTGGGGGGGGGTAATCTTTATCAAGATCTAGGAACTGTCTCGTGCTCAATGGGAGTATACCGTTGAGGTTATAGAACTTGTTCGCACTGTGACGGAGAAAAACATCAAGATCTAGGAACTGACTCGTGCTCACCGGGAGTATACCGTTGAGGTTATAGTACTCGTCCACATTATGAAGTAGGGAAGCATCTTCATCAAGATCTAGGAAACTGCCTCGTGCTCACCGGGAGTATACCGTTGAGGTTATAGAACTCGTCCACACTATGACGGAGGAAAACATTAAGATCTAGGAACTGACTCATGCTCACCGGGAGTATACCGTTGAGGTTATAGTACTCGTCCACACTACGACGTAGGGAAGCATCTTCATCAAGATCTAGGAAATGTCTCGTGCTCACCGGGAGTATACCGTTGAGGTTATAGAACTCGTCCACACTATGATGGAGGAAAACATCAAGATCTAGGAACTGACTCGTGCTCACCGGGAGTATACCGTTGAGGTTATAGTACTCGTCCACACTCTGACATAGGGAAGCATCTTCATCAAGATCTAGGAACTGTCTCGTGCTCACCGGGAGTATACCGTTGAGGTTATAGAACTCGTCCACACTAAGACGAAGGAAAATATCAAGATCTAGGAACTAACTCGTGCTCACCGGGAGTATACCATTGAGGTTATAGTACTCGTCCACAATATGACATAGGGAAGCATCTTCATCAAGATCTAGGAACTGTCTCGTGCTCACCGGGAGTATACAATTGAGGTTATAGAACTCGTCCACACTATGACGTAGGAAAACATCAAGATCTAGGAACTGACTCGTGCTCACCGGGAATATACCGTTGATGTTATAGTACTCGTACACACTATGACGTAGGGAAGCATCTTCATCAAGATCTAGGAACTTTCTCATGCTCACCGGGAGTATACTGTTGAGGTTATAGAACTCGTCCACACTATGACGGAGCAAAACATCAAGATCTAGGAACTGACTCGTGCTCACCGGGAGTATACCATTGAGGTTATAGTACTCGTCCACACTATGACGTAGGGAAGCATCTTCATCAAGATCTAGGAACTGTCTCGTGCTCACCGGGAGTATACCATTGAGGTTATAGAACTCGTCCACACTATGACGGAGGAAAACATCAAGATCTAGGAACTGACTCGTTCTCACTGGGAGTATACCGTTGAGGTTATAGTACTCATCCACACTATGACATAGGTAAGCATCTTCATCAAGATCTAGGAATTGTCTCGTGCTCATCGGGAGTATACCGTTGAGGTTATAGAACTCGTCCACACTATGACAGAGGAAAACATCAAGATCTAGGAACTGACTCGTGCTCCACAGGGTATACCGTCGAGGTTATAGTACTCGTCCACACTATGACGTAGGGAAGCATCTTCATCAAGATCTAGGAATTGTCTCGTGCTCTCCGGGAGTATACGGTTGTGGTTATAGAACTTGTCCATACTATGACGGAGGAAAAACATCAAGATCTAGGAACTGACTCGTGCTCACCGGGAGTATACCGTTCAGGTTATAGTACTCGTCCACACTATGACGGAGGAAAACATCAAGATCTAGGAACTGACTCATGCTCACCGGGAGTATACCGTTGAGGTTATAGTACTCGTCCACACTATGACATAGGGAAGCATCTTCATCAAGATCTAGGAAATGTCTCGTGCTCACTGGGAGTATACCGTTGAGGTTATAGAACTCGTCCACACTATGATGGAGGAAAACATCAAGATCTAGGAACTGACTCGTGCTCATCGGGAGTATACCGTTGAGGTTATAGTACTCGTCCACACTATGACATAGGGAAGCATCTTCATCAAGATCTAGGAACTGTCTCGTGCTCACCGGGAGTATACCGTTGAGGTTATAGAACTCGTCCACACTAAGACGGAGGAAAACATCAAGATCTAGGAACTGACTCGTGCTCACCGGGAGTATACCGTTGAGGTTATAGTACTCGTCCACAATATGACATAGGGAAGCATCTTCATCAAGACCTAGGAACTGTCTCGTGCTCACCGGGAGTATACCATTGAGGTTATAGAACTCGTCCACACTATGACGGAGGAAAACATCAAGATCTAGGAACTAACTCGTGCTCACCGGGAATATACCATTGATGTTATAGTACTCGTACACACTATGACGTAGGGAAGCATCTTCATCAAGATCTAGGAACTGTCTCATGCTCACCGGGAGTATACTGTTGAGGTTATAGAACTCGTCCACACTATGACGGAGCAAAACATCAAGATCTAGGAACTGACTCGTGCTCACCGGGAGTATACCGTTGAGGTTATAATACTCGTCCACACTATGACATAGGGAAGAATCTTCATCAAGATCTAGGAACTGTCTCATGCTCACCGGGAGTATACCATTGAGGTTATAGAACTCGTCCACACTATGACGGAGGAAAACATCAAGAACTAGGAACTGACTCGTTCTCACTGGGAGTATACCGTTGAGGTTATAGTACTCGTCCACACTATGACGTAGGGAAGCATCTTCATCAAGATCTAGGAATTGTCTCGTGCTCACCGGGAGTATACCGTTGAGGTTATAGAACTCGTCCACACTATGACGGAGGAAAACATCAAGATCTAGGAACTGACTCGTGCTCCACAGAGTATACCGTCGAGGTTATAGTACTCGTCCACACTATGACGTAGGGAAGCATCTTCATCAAGATCTAGGAACTGTCTCGTGCTCACCGGGAGTATACCGTTGAGGTTATAGAACTTGTCCACACTATGACGGAGGAAAAACATCAAGATCTAGGAACTGACTCGTGCTCACCGGGAGTATACCGTTGAGGTTATAGTACTCGTCCACACTATGACGTAGAGAAACTGTCGAGATTGAGAACCTTATCTGAAATTCAACCGAAGACAATTCAATTGAGATTTAAGAACTGGTCAGACCTTTGACTAAGCTGAGAACTTTAATTGTATCTTTCCTGAAAGGTAATGGTCAGTCATATGCAATGCATGATATGGATCTGGCAATGATGTTCTCAAAATAAATGGGATTGTATGGTATGATGCGTATATGCATGTATTATGGTGTATGAGAATATGATGCTTTAGTTGGGGGAAATAAATCCCGGAGCTACTGGGGAATAGAGTTGAGTTCTTCGTTTCCGCTGGGGATGATGAACGAAGATGATTGTGAGAAGAAGCCTGTAAGAGAAGAGAACTCTGTTGGGGAATAAGCTGATGAAGAGATTACTCTACGGGAATTACTCTGTGGGGAAGAGATACGTTACTGAGATTTTAACGATAAACTCCGTTGGGGATTCCGTTGATAAACTCTGTTGGGGATTCCAATGATGAACTCCGTTGGGGATAGAAAGAACTTTGTTGGGGATGATCTTCCAGTCGCAACTTGCTGAGGATAACCCAGTTAGACTCTTGTGAGGATAACCTTCTGAATTTGGCTGGGGAGATTTATTTGTGCTCTGCAAGGGATAAGAAACCAGAGTCTACTGGGGAAGATGATTCAACTTCATTGGGGAAGATTTTTTAGATTGCGCTGGGGAAATGACTCCTTTGTGGTATCTTGTATTCCGCCGGGGAACATTCTTATATTCTGTTGAGGAATATTAAGACTGTCGGGGATGCTTTTATACTTGCTGGGGAATATCTTTATACTCCGCTGGGGAATATCTTTATACTCGGCTGGGGAATATTAAGACCTTCTGGGGATACCCAGTCTTTTTAGGGTTGATGGTAGATCAACTCTGCTTGGGAAGAGTATTGCTGATTTGTTCATAGTTGCAAGGCTCAGTTGGGAGAGTTACCATTACTGTTTTACTCTGCGGGGAGTGATGGTATCTTGGTCATATTCTTCAGCTGAACCTACCTTGGTACCTTGGTGGATAGAGCAACTAGACAGCTCGAACAATTCTTATTGCCCCTACTTCTGATATCACCCGTAATTAGTCATTGGTTTCGTATGTAAATATTTATGAGCAGCAATTAATGTCAAATGCATATATCAAGAATGATCATTGGACGTTCTTTGCAAAACAAAACAGATAAAGGAAAAACAATTTGAAATTTGTCTGAAAATGAATTTGTATTGATTTTGATGTTTTCCTGAAAATAGGCGTTTTTGTACAAGAGGCTGACGTCCTAGTAAGAGAACGCCGCCAAACAAATAGAATTTATACAATTTGTGAAAAGAAAACAAAACAGCTATGTGAATAATCCCACTGGGTTCCAACTCTGCTATTGCCTTTATATCTTCAAGCGTCTCATCACTTTGCTGCTTAGTTGAAGATGAATCTGATTGATTATTGCTGCTTGAGCTTAATAGTCGATACTGAAGTCTGGATGCAGAGTGATCCAATGAGACATAGTGTTACGCTTATCCCTAACTTTTGCCTGGACCGCCCTTTCGGGTTTTCAGTCCACCGGATACCCATTTTTGCCCAAACCGCCTTTTCAGGTTTTCGACTTGCCGGGTGTACAGATTTCTTATTTTCATCCCTTATTTTTTCCCGAACCCTTTTGGTTCACCGGGAAGCCCTTATTTTTGCCTAGGCCAGTCAACCTAGTGGGTCTTTGATTATGCGTAGTATCTTTTTACTATGTCTGCATTGACGGGGTGAGGAAGGTCGTCACCATCCATGGTAGTTAGAATCATAGCTCCTCCTGAGAAGATGTTCTTAACCACAAATGGCCCTTCGTAAGTAGGGGTCCATTTTCCCCTGGGATCACCTTGAGGTTAGATAATGCGCTTGATTACCAGGTCCCCAACTTGATACTCTTGTCGCGTGACTTTCTTGTTAAATGCCTTGATTATCCGTTTTTGGTACGCCTGACCATGACAAACAGCATTAAGTCTTTTTTTGTCGATTAGATTTAGTTGATCAAGTCGGGTCTGAATCCAGTCATCTTCACTCAAACCTTCATCCTTCACAATCCGAAGAGAGGGTATCTGAACTTCAATAGGAAAGACCGCCTCCATGCCATAAACCAAAGAATAGGGTGTTGCCCTTATTGACGTTCGTGTTGAGGTACGGTACCCGTGAAGAGCGAATGGTAACATCTCATGCCAGTCTTTGTATGTCACTGTCATCTTCTGCACAATCTTCTTAATGTTCTTATTAGCGGCTTCTACAGCTCCATTCATCTTCGGTCGGTAGGGAGAAGAGTTATGATGTCGTATCTTGAATTGCTCGCAGAGCTCAGTGATTATTTTGTTATTAAGATTGGTACCATTGTCCGTAATGATTCTCTCTGGTACACCGTATCGACAGATCAGGTTGTGCCGAACGAACCTTGCCACGACGTTCTTGGTTACCGTAGCAAAGGAAGCTGCTTCAACCTATTTCGTAAAGTAATCAATCGCTACTAGGATGAAACGATGCCCGTTGGATGTCGTAGGTCTGATCTCGCCGATCATATCAATACCCCACATTGCAAAAGGCCAAGGTGCTGTCAAAACATTCAGAGGAACTGGAGGAATATGCACCTTATCAGCATAGACCTGGCACTTGTGACATGTCCGAGAATGTTGATAACAGTCAGCTTCCATTGTGGACCAGTAATATCCTGCCCGAAGGATTTTCTTTTCCATGGTATGTCCACTGGAATGATTTCCGAAAGTACCTTCATGCAGCTCTGCCATGACCCTTTCTGCTTCAATCTTATCCACACAACGCAGTAAGGTTGAATCATGGTTACGTTTGTAAAGAATGGCATTGCTGATGAAGAACTTTGCCGTGAACCTTCTCAGAAACTTCTTGTCATTAACAGATGTACTCTCGGGGTATTCTTGAGCTTCAAGGTATCTTTTTACTTCGTGATACCAGGGCTTTTCTGTTACCTCTTCAGTCTCGAGATCACAGCAATGTGCAGGTTCATCCAATTTCCAAATAATGATCTGGGGGGCCTCGTTGTCCCATTTGACTTTGAACATAGAAGACATCGTAGCTAACGCGTCCGCCAACTGATTATCTTCTCTAGGGAAGTGTTCAAAGGTTATCTCCTCAAAATGGGGAAGCAACGTCAACACATACTCTCTGTAAGGAATAAGATTTGGGTGTTTTGTATCCCACTCGCCTTTGATCTGACTGATCACGAGAGCAGAATCTCCGAAGACACTCAGAAGCTTAATCCTTATGTCAATTGCTGCTCGAAGACCCATGATGCACGCTTCATACTCCTCCATGTTGTTGGTGCAGTTGAAACATAAACGGGCGGTGAACGGAGTATGAGAGCCTTTAGGAGATATGATCACATCGCCGATGCCATTAACCAAAGCGTTTGAAGCTCCATCAAAGTACATAGATCATCTGGATCCTTCCTCGGGTCCTTCATCCGGTCCAGGCGTCTCACAATCAGTCACTACCATGATATTCTCGTATGGAAATTCAAAGTTCATAGACTGGTAATCATCCACTGCCTGATGTGCCAAATGGTCTGCCAATACACTTCCCTTTATTTCTTTCTGAGTCGTGTACTGGATGTCATACTCAGTCAAGATCATCTTCCATCTTGCTATTCTTCCGGACAAGGCGGGCTTTTCGAAGATATACTTGATTGGATCCATCTTTGAAATCAACAGAGTAGTGTGAGTCAGCATATACTGTCTTAGCCTGCGAGCATCCCATGCCAAAGCGCAGCAAGTTTTCTCAAGCAGTGAGTATCGGGTCTCACAGTCGGTAAACTTTTTGCTAAGGTAATAAATAGCATGCTCTTTTCGGCCAAACTCGTCATGTTGCCCCAACACACACCCCATTGAGTTGTCAAGTACTGTCAAGTATAAGATCAAAGGTCTCCCTTCAACTGGTGGCATTAGAATGGGTGGCTCCTGAAGATACTCTTTGATTCTTTCAAAAGCGTCCTGACATTCATTGTTCCAACGTACCACTTGATCTTTCTTCAGCAGCTTGAAGATTGGCTCACAAGTAGCAGTTAGGTGCGAGATGAATCGGGAAATGTAGTTCAGTCGTCCTAGAAAGCCTTTGACCTCTTTCTTTGTCTTGGGAACTGGCATCTCTTGTATGGCTTTCACTTTGGCAGGGTCCACTTGAATACCTTTGTCACTCACGACGAAACCCAGTAGCTTACCAGACCTCACCCCGAAGGTGCACTTGTTCGGGTTCAATCTCAGCTTATACAACTTCAACCGATCAAACAGCTTCTGTAGATGGTCAAGGTGTTCCTCCTCAGTTTGGGACCTCGCAATCATATCGTCGACATATACTTCAATCTCATGATGGATCATGTCATGATACAAAGTAACCATGGCACGCTGATATGTTGCCCCAACATTTTTCAACCCAAAAGGCATGACCTTGTAACAAAAGGTACCCCACTGAGTAACAAAAGTGGTCTTGTCCATGTCTTCATGATCCATCTTGATTTGATTATAACCGGAGAAACCATCCATAAAGGAGAATACCTTGTGCTGAGCAGTATTGTCAACCAGAACGTCGATGTGAGGTAGAGGGAACTCATCCTTGGGTCTTGCCCTGTTCAAATCCCTGTAGTCAACACACATTTGAACCTTACCATCCTTCTTCGGCACAGAAACCACATTGGCGACCCACTGACGGTAAGAATTAACAGCTAGAAAACCGGCGTTAAACTGTTTCATAACTTCGGCCTTGATTTTCTCAAACATCTCTAGGCGCATACGGAGAACCTTCTGTTTCATGGGAGGGCAATCTTCCTTGGTAGGCAGGCGATGAACCACAATGTCAGTATCCAAACCAGGCATATCTTCGTAAGACCAGGCAAAGATCTCGACATAGTCATGCAGCATCTGAATCAACCACTTCTTCACACTAAGCTCCAGATTTGCACCGATCTTGACTTCCTTCTTGTATGTTTCAGTACCCAGATTCACCGTTTCCACTGGCTCTTCATGTGGCTGAATGACCCTCTCTTCCTGGAGTAGCATTCTTGAAAGTTCACCAGGCACTTCGCAATCATCTTCGCCTTCGTCTTCAGCTAAGTTGATCGGACTTTCAATGTCATAACCGACAGTAGCAGAGTCGTTACCAGTGAGATCCAGAGTGGATGGAGACCTGTATATGTGAGTGTGTGTAAAATAGCTGTTTTGCAATATATAATAAAGAAAAACAAGGAGCGCAAAAGTTGAAATGCAAAAGACGTCCAATGCTTTTATTAATGATATATGAAAATGGCACACAAAAGCCCTCACGAATGAAACCACGGTGCCCCGGGTAAGACACCAGGCCATAAAGTTTTCAAAAAATTGTCTGTTACAAATTCGAAACAAAGAGTTCATTACTGGGTAAAAAAAGTAATAGGGATGAAGTCCTTTGCTGTCCAGTTGATTGGTCCACCGTTGGTCGTAGGATAGATCCAGCTGTCGAATTCGGACTCCTCCATATCATCTTCAATGTCATTTACTCCCGAGTTGCTGATAAACACAGGAGGTCTTCCAATCCTTGCACTACGAATAACCCTTTGAGCTTCTGCAGTGAAACCCAAACCAAACTTGTTAGTCTTCTGAGTGAAATCAGGAAGTCGGCCCCAGTTTGCATACTCACCCTTCTCAATAACAGCCCGAGCATCCTTTTAGGAATCCATCTTCATAGGAGAATCTTCAACCATAGTCTTAGCTGATGCCAGTGTTTGAGGAACCTCTTCAAAGTGCTGAAATGGGGTCTCAATGAACTCCCCATCCATCTCTACGTATCTGAACGAGTTTAGGTGACTGACCATGTACTCTTCCTCTCCATGTACTATCACAATCTTCCCTCTGACAAGGTACTTTAGCTTCTAGTGAAGCGTTGAGGTTACTGCTCCCGCTTTGTAGATCCATGGACGACCCAGCAAACAAGAATAGGACGACCGAATGTCCATCACGTAGAATGTAGAATTGACGACCTGAGAACTAACTTTAATTGGAATATCAACCTCACCATGCACCATCCTTTTAGACCCATCAAAGGCCCTGACAACGACGTTACTTGGTTTTAACTCTAACCCTTCGCAATCCAACCGGTCCAGAGCTTTCTTGGGCAAGACGTTCAGTGAGGAACCAGTATCAACCAATACATGTGCAAGAGTAGTGCCCTTGCATTCAATGGAGACATGCAGGACATCATTGTGATTCTTCCCCTTAGCAGTCAAATCAGTGTCGGAGAAACCCAAACCATTATCAGCAGTTAAATTGGCCACACAATCGGTAAACTGATCAGCTGATGTCTCTTGTGGCACGTGGGCCGTCTTCAGGAAGGCAATCAGAGCCTTAGCATGGGCCTCTGAACACAATAATAATGATTACATAAAAATCTTGGATGGAGTTTGCCCAAGCTTCTCAACTACGTTATAATCACTCTTATTATTAATCTTCAGAATCTCTTCCATTTCTTGTTTGGAAGCTTCAACAGTGATGGTCTTCGGTGCCTCCGTTTGGGCAGGCGCATCAGTGGCGATCCCTTTGCCTGGAGCGTTAGATGACTCGGCGACAGGGGTAAGGATAAGAACTTGATCAGGAATGGCAGTAGGTATGCTTGCTGGTGTAATGACAATAGGTCTTCGGACAGTTGGTGGAGCAATATCAGGTGAGAAAAGTCTACCGCTGCGGGTGACTTTAGCAGGTCCAGTAATGTTGCTAATGCCGGTATCAGCATCCAACTCTTGCTTAACTCCAAGAACATAAACATCTACCCCATAGTGCCAAGGGACAGCTTTTTCAGAGGTGTAGGGGATGGGCCCCGGAACAGTGATAATTACGGGTGCGATCTTCGGAGTAGATGTAATTCTAACAGGCTTCCTCGAGGGAGCCTCGGAAGAATTGTCGAAAATGGTAATAATGGAAACTTCTTCAGCAAGAGTGGAGGGAACAACAATCTTCTCAAACAGGATCTCCTTGCTATCCATCAGGTTTTGGATACCTGACTTCAGCAATGGGCAACCAGTAGGTAAAATAGAACACATAGGGCAACCTTCACCACATCCCGGAAATAAACCGACTAGCAACAGGTTCTTCTTGGCAGTCATCCGAGGGGTAACAATATCATCCACGGAAACTACAAACAAGTCTTCCTCTACAGCATTTACTCCATGTTTGGGCATGGGAGCAGTCACAACATTAGGCCTCTCGGGCGCCTCAAACTCAATCTCCTTTGCATCAATCAAGTTTTGGACCTTGTTCTTCAAAGCCCAACAATCATCTGTATTATGCCCCGGGCTCTCGGAGTGATAAGCGCAGCGGGTGTTAGGGTTATACCTAGGTGACGTTGTATTTGAATTCTTTGGAGCTTCTTTTATAGTCACCAGATTGGTCTTCAGCAACTGTGGTAGGATCTGAGACAAAGTTATGCTAAGACGGGTGAATTGCCTTCGAGGTCTCCCGTCCCTTTGTTGGTTGTGATGCTGAGGAGCACCAGCAGGTTTTGAAATAACAACCGCATTGACAGCTTGGCGGTGTTCAGGTCTATTCTGTCTTCTTGAACTGTAGACAACACTAGACTCTTTCTTAAACGGTTTCTTCTCAGTGCTCGATGAGGCACCCTTCTGTATCTTCCCAGCCTTAATACCAGCTTTAATCCTCTCAACAGTCAAAATAATATCTGTAAACCCATCTAAAGAGCTTTCAATCAAATGGTTAAAGAACGGACCAGACAGGGTCCCCAGAAACATGTCAACAAGCTCACGATCAGCCAACAGTGGCTGCACCCTTCCGGCAAGGTCTCTCCACTTTTGAGCATACTCTTTAAATCCTTCACCTGTTCCTATTGACATACCCTGGAGTTGGGTACGCGTAGGAGCAAGGTCGGAGTTATACTGATATTGCCTATAGAATGCGGTAGCCAAATCTTCCCAGCTACGGATACTGGCTCCGTCCAACTGATAGAACCACTCAAGTTGAGTCCCTGAGAGACTGTCTTGAAAGAAATGGATCCATAAGTTCTTATCAGCAGTGTAAGGCTGGATCTTCCTCACGTATGACCGGAGGTGTAGCTTTGGACAGGAAACTCCATCATACTTGGCAAAGGCAGGTGCCTTGAATTTATGGGGAATCACCACCCCAGAGGATAGACCTAGATCTCCGAAGTCCAGACCGGGCACCTTCTGTATTTCCATAGCGCTCAAGCGGTCTTCCAGTTATTTTTACTTATCCTCAACAGGAGGATTCTGTTCTTCGTCATAGTCCGTCTCGTTGTCGGAGACCATAGGGCTGGGAGCCCTCCTTTCTTGTGGACTATCTTTCCCTCCATATGAGGTGGTCATATCAACTTCATTCTGCAGACCGTTTCCAAACCTGCGTCCAGTATTGAATAGGATGGTCCTCTTCTTCTTCTTCTTTTTCTCCTTCATAATCAAAGTCTTCAGTGCCAACTGACCCTTAGCTAGATTCATAAACAGCTCTTGAAATTGGGCATTCTGGGCCTGGAGGGCCTTGATAGCTTGCTCAGTGGAAGGTTCAGCAGACATGATGATTGCTGAAATAAACAGTGAAGAAGATAAGAGACCTGTAATGGGGTACCTGTTTATGAGATGCATGGGATGAAATGCGTATGATTTATGATTTCAAAGACAATCGGGATTCAAATTTGTAAGAAAGGAAACACACTTTATTAGATTTAAACTTCAAAACTTAAATTGTTCAACAAATTTCCCTTAGGCATTACAAGAAATGGAAATACTGAAAAGTAAATGAAAACTGTAAAAGGAATCCTCAAAGGTCCATTAATGCTCCCATGGTATCTTCTTCTCAGTGCGGACATAATCATTCAGGATTCGCTCGTTCTCCAGTTGTCTGGTCAGCTTCTGGATCTTCTGCTCCTGTTCATTGAACCTCTCTCTGTAAGAATCTGGTTCATCCCTCAACTGCATCCAAGACCTCTTCAGTGTCCCAATATTAGTGGGCATATAAGGTTGGAGGATAGTTGGAGGAACCCCCTCCTCATTAGCAACTTCAAGAGTAACAGGCCTGACAGCTTCGTATGGCATACCTAACTTCTGGGCACGGATGAGGACCCATCTGAGATATGGCTCCATTGGTAGAGAAGTTTTAGGTCCCAACTCATGTGTGTCAGATTGGTGAACTCTGTCCCAAGCCCTTATGAATTTACGACGCAGCTCGTCGCTATCTCCCTGAAAATCAAAGATGATATGAGGCATCAACATCTCATGAGGCCCTTCTCTTCTAGCTCTTCCAAACTGACGGAGAGCTAAGCATGGGTTGTAATAAATCCCTCCATGGAGTCTGATCAATGGAACATTAGGATACTCTCCACAACGATCAAGGACAGTCACCTCATCCATACCTTTGAGAGTCCAGATAATGTCATCACTAGAAAGAGACATCAACCTATAAGCCCAGCCCATTCCTTCTTTCTTTTTCAGCACGAACTTAGGGAGGTGTGAAATAAACCACCTCGACAATAAAGGAACACAGCACATCAAAGTTCCCCGCTTTCGGGCAGTACGGGCATAGAGCTGATGAAGATATCCCCCAAGAGAGTGGGTACCGAATTCTGAGAAATGGAGATCTTTATGGCATTAATACTAACAAAAGTGTCAGGATTCGGAAACAATACCAGACCATAAATCAAGAGAGCCAGAATGTCCTCGTATGCCTTGAAGTCTAAACTGTCCGAGAAGTAATTAGCTTTTTCAACCAAAAACTTGGTCAGAAAACCCTTAGCTCTACTCCTGGTCTCCCAGTTAGCCATTACTTCCTCTTTGGTCAAGTGAAGGGCTACAAGAATCTCTTCGGGCTTAGGAGTCTTTTCCCAACCAGTAAACGGAATCTGTTCCAGGACGGAGATACCAAGCAGCTCAGAGAACTCTTCCAGGGTAGGAACCAGCTGGAAGTCTTGAAAGGTGAAGCAATGGTATAGCGGATCATAGAATTAGACCAGGAAACTCATAATTTGTTCGTCCAACTTTGAAGTAACCAAACTGAGAAGAGAACCATGCCTTCTGATGAAGGAAGTAGTGTCCGGAATCCTGACAACCAAATCATTAAGCAAGGTAGGTACTTGGACAAAGTTAATCTGGATAGTATTCCTACGCATGGGCATCATGATGACCTACAATAGAGCAAAGATGAAACCCTCTTGTCTTTGAAATAGGTTAGTCCTTATGCAAGATGTATGCAATGTTATGATGTCATGATGTCATGATAAAGGCACACCACAAGTATCCACAAAAAGCAAACATGGTAAAGGCATACAAGTCACACTGAGAACCCTTAGATTTCAGGCTGGCATGGAGCTTAGGTACTACCCTCTTTCAGTTCAGTTGGTTTAAACCTGTCCTAAAAATAGTAACCGGGTTCTAGAGGATCTCAATTTCACTGACTACCCTCAATCGGTCATAATTCCAGTTTAGCAACCTTTTCTTGCGGCCGGAATCATCGCGAGAGTTTAGTCTCAATGAGTGTAGCATACTGCTACTGTTCTATGGCCAAGTTGGTCAATTTAAGGTTCTAAGGTCAGTTGGTGCTTAATGACTCCTTAGAAGACCCATATTCTCCTCGTTCCAACACAAGGGATATCGGTACAGACTAAGGTGCCACACAAATGTAGCTACTGCTTCATCCGTGTCGGTCTATGCCGGACAAATCCCTCACAGTTTATTGCTACTTACCTAAAGGGTATCCCTAGATCTGGGTTAGGATCTATAGAACTCCGATACAAGCCCACAAAAATAAAGCATACAAAGCATACAATTGAAAACATAGTGATCTAATCCTAAGGTACACCTCACTTATAAGCTTCCCCAACAGAGTCGCCAGTTCTGTGATCGGTGGGATAGAACTGGCTGTTTTTGGAATGCTGGTTCGCGTTTGCGTTTGATTTCACAAAATGTCGCGGTAAGCAAGAGTCGCCACCGTCTTTTATTTTATCCAACAAGGAAAGGACAAAAGCATAGAAAAATTCCTTTTTTGAGATATTTCTCGGGTTCTGGAGGTAGATTATAGAAAGGGAAGGTGTTAGCACCCTTTCTATCCGTGGTTATCCACGGGCTCTTAGGTACTTGCTCATTATGTTTTCAAAAGTTTGCTTTTCTTTGTGTTTGTGGGTTTGAAAAGAGTTTTTTGTTTGAAAGGAGTGTAAGTGCGAAAAGTTTTGTTTTTTGTTTTCAAAAGAGCAAGTACTTAAGAACCTCTACCTACTCAAAAAGGAATTAAACTGTACAAATTTCCTTTAGACAGTGCTATCCCACTATTGAGGAGTAGGTAGCACCGTCTTTGGAGTTTTCGGGTCAATTCGATTAAGGGACGTGTGGTCACTAAAGCAATGTTAGGATGCCTTAGCGGTAACCCTAATGTCTTAGATCATTCTTCCGAGGCAACCGTTTCGAGGACACTTTATGATCTTTGGACAAGAGGGCAACCTCTAAACTTCCTATACTCAATGACCACGTTCGAGGCAACCAAGTGAGGCGTACCCTAGGAGTGGCATGTGCGAGTGTATTTTTTTCAGTTCATTTATCTTTGTACATGTTAATGGTGAGCTACTGTTGATTTTAAATTAAAGATTAATCTTGTCATGCATAACCTATTATTCAAACATCTAACAGTTAATGGTTGCGGAAATTAAATTGCGGAAAATAAAGCTAAGCTATTACAAGGCGTCGGGTATTTACATCGCAAAAAAAAAACCCTTGAAAATTAAATTGTGAAAAGTAAATAAAAGCGATAAATAAAAGTCCTAAGTTAAAACTATTACATCCTCGGAGCAATTCCAATATATGGATCAAAAATAATATGTGCGCGAGAAAAATTGAATCGGAATGTCCTAGGGTTTTGACCCTTTTTTCATTAAATAAAGCATATTTTTTTTGTTCTTTTTTGAATTAAGGATTAAGTCTAAATTAATAATGGAATTAATTAATTAAAATAAAATATTTTTGGGTTTTTTATTTTAATTAAGGACATAAAATGAGAATGGTAAAAATATTTAAAAACCTAATTCTAAATCAATTTTAATTTATTGCAAAATATATTATCATTAAACCTAATTTAAGCTAAATTAATTAATTAATGGTTTATTTACAAAAATAAAATAGTGAAATTAATAAATATTATTTTTTTGTGTTTTCTGATTTTTATGAGAAAAATTATTGATTGGTTAATTAACAAAAATAATAAAACAAATAAAATAAAATAAATATAGAAAAGAAAAAGAATAAACCAAAGGGGGTTTGGGCCTGATTTGGGAGTGAAAATAGCAATTATGAAGCCCATTTACGTCCAGGCCTTGTTGACTTTCTGAATTGTCCACACGCTTGTTGACTGGAGTCCATGATAATCCTTCAACCTTGGCCTTTGGATCTTGGCCTGAAACCACTTGGCGTATGGAGATCTGGAGGTGTTTGATGGTCCATGTTTGGAATGCTACACCTGAATATATGGAGAAAAAATATAACAAGGTTTTGGGGGACCTGGGATTCGAACCCAGGTCCCAATGCTCATTTCCTGCATGCTCAACCAACCCAACTAGCTTGATCATTCGTTATTGGAATAGAAACTAAATATAATATATGTAAATCAATTAATATGCTGGAAAAAATAAAAAAACGTGCTATGATTCAAATTGGCCAATCACGCTATGACACATCTCCATCTTCTTCACAAAAACCTGGTTCGATTACCTGTGGATTTTTATCCGCAGGAAGGTTCATAGGATCTCTCCAAAATCCTCCCTAGGCTATATAAATGCAAACCAAAAGTGCCAATGCACTCGTCTCTCCCCCCTGAACTCATCCATGGCCATTATTGGCCTTAATTTAGCCTGCACAAAGAACGCCCAAAAACAAGAACAAGAACCCTAGGTTCTGGATATGGGGTTAGAAGCCATGAAAATAAAATCAAATAATGCAGAATCAATGGAAATTGAATGGTGAGTATGAATGCACAAGAAAAATTGGCAAGAGAATGCAAGAAAAGGATTTCACGACACCATGTCTAGAGTCAAGTTCGTGGTGACTTACAAGGCGTTTCAGGCGATGAAAAGGTTTCCTTTTGATTGGTATAGCTCCACTGGATGTCAAGGAAGAGAGCTAGGTTTTTCTTTTGGTCTGAATTCGCCTCTAAGGTTGTTTTCAATCTCACACTTTTCAAGCTTTTTTCTCAAAGTTGTATGGCTGTTTCTGCAGTCTTCTATGCGTGTTCTAGGTTTGTGAGGCTTGCTTGCATATAATAGAATGATTCTAGGTTAAAATATGGGCCAATATCCATGTGCACTGAAGAATTAAGATTTGATTTTGATCACCATAACCATATTTCCAAATATAGGCAAGATCTGATTTTTAATGCTTGAATGAGCCATGATGCGATTTGATTGAGTGAATAATGATAATTGCAAGTTGTACAAATCACAAAGATCCTTTTACATCAATTTTTAGATTTTATTTGATTTAATATTGATTTAAAATGAATTAAATCAATAAAAATAAAATAAAATAGAAAAATAAATGAATGGTCATGAAATTAAGTATGGGACACGTGTGTGGCATGACAAGACCATATCAAGTGGAAAAAAGTGGGCCCATTTGTCAAAAATTGGAGTTTTGAGGATAGTTGACTTTTGACAATTTTGGAAAAATGCCCAACTTCAACAATGCATAACTTCCTCAATTTTGAACTCTTGGAGGTGTTCTCTGACTTTTTAGAAACCTTGAGATGTCCTCTAACCAACCCTTTTGGTCTCATCTCAATTTGATATTCCATGCTCAAGTTATAGGTTTTGTAAAAAAAGGTGTTTTTGTTGACTTTCAAAAATGACCTATAATGTCCAAATCTGTAACTCTTTGTGAGAGCATTTCTTGATCTTGGGGTGTGAATATGGATTGTAGGAAATTGAATCCTCTTTAAAATGAGCTTTGGATGGGTCATTTATCGTAAAGTATGAGAAAGTTATGCTTGGTCAAATTTGAGTTGACTTTTCCTACAAAACCCTAATTTAGCAACTTTTGAACCTTGATGAATTTTGAGCAATCCTTGATGAATCATGATCAACCCTTGATCAAATGATGAATTATCCTTCAAAATGAGAATGTTGACAAAAATTCTTGAGGTTTGACTGTATTTGGGACACAGTTGACTTTTGCCCTGGCACAGTCGATTTTTGGGCCTATTGAGCAATTGACTGACCAAACTTCCTCTGCAAGGCTTGAAATTTGGCATGGATAAAATTGAGAAAATGTTAGTACATTGGGGAGCACTTGAGGTCATTTGGATGTGAGGACCTTGATGCAACACAAAACCCTAATTTTGACTTAACTGCTTTAGGAGGTGATTTGACTGTCCAAGCCTTGAACTAACTTGAGCAACTTGGAGATTATTCTTGACATATCTTGAGGAAAATGGGAGGGCAAATTTTGGGGTACAACAGCGTCTTATACCATTATCTGGTTGATTCCAGGCTTCATGGTATCTTTTATTGCTATCTGGTCGATTTCCAGGCTTCAAAATAACTTGCTGAGGGTTAAGCTATTTTCCGGTCGATTTCCAGGCTTCATAGCTGTGTTTAAGATATACCACTATCTGGTCGATTCCAGGCTTTGTAGTATTTTGGAGAAATCAAGATATTATCCGATCGATTTCCGGGCTTCATAGCTTAAACTGGAATAGAAATCTTAGTGTCGATTTGACTGAACCATAGAAAACTTGTGAGAACTTGATTGCATCTTTCCTTGAAAGGTAAAGAGTTAGTCGTATGTAATGTCATGATGTATGAAATGTATTGATTAATGATGTTCTCAAAATAAATGAGATTATGATGTATGATGCATATGTGCATGCCATGATGTATGGATGTGTAATGTTCTTGTGATATTCTCTGGCTGGGGAGAATAAATCCTGGACTACTATTGGAGAGTACAAAGAGTTGAGTTCTTCGTTCTTGCTGGGGATAGTTACCGAAGATGATTAGCTGGAGACTTGCGTCCGTTCTGCTCAAGAATGTTCCGCCGGGAGAGACTCTGCTTGAGAACAACCCTGTGGGAGTATGACTCTGCGGGGAAGAGCTATACTATGTTGGATGATCTACTGATTTGGAGAAACAACTCCACTGGGGATGAATTACCGTTGTTGGTGATAGATAAACTCTGCTTGGGAGAATTTTACCGACTCATTCGCGATCATGAACCTCGGCTGGGGAGAGCTACGACTACTATCCTTGAACACTTCCTACTCTGCGGGGAGTGTATGTACCCTTAGTTAGATTCTCAGGCTGGCTCCATCCCTGTACCTGGTGGGTAGAGCAACTGTAAGGTTTGGACATTTCTTGTTTGTCCCTATTCCTGGAATTACGAGTAATCGTCTTTTGTTTCTTGTGTAAATATTTATGCGCAACAATTATTTTCAAATGCATATATCAAAAATGAATCATTGGACGTTCTTACAAAAAAAAACGGAAAAAGAAAAAACAAGTTTGAAATTTCTTGTGAAAATGAATTGTATTGATTTTTGAAATTGGCCTGTAATGGCAATTTTGTACAAAAGGCTGACATCCTAGTAAGAGAATGCCACCGAAGGATAAAAATTACACAATTTGTGAAAAAGAAAGAAATACAGATATGTGAACAATCCCATTGGGTTCCAACTCTGCTATTGCCTTTATATCTTCGAGCGTCTCATCACTTTGCTACTTGGTCGAAGGTAGATCAGATTGATTGGCGTCGTCCGAGCTTGATAGTCGATACCGAAGTCTGGTTGTAAGATGATCCAATGAGACATAGTGTTACGCTTTGATACCTAATTTTATCCTGGACCGCCCTTTCAGTTTTTCAGTCCACCGGGATACCCTTTTTTGCCCAAGCCTCCTTTTCAGGTTTTCGACTTGCCAGGTGTACAGTTTTTTTCATTTTCATCCCTTATTTTTGCCCGAACCCTTTTGGTTCGCCGGGAAGCCCTTATTTTTGCCTTGGCCAGTCAACCTAGTGGGTCTTCGATTATGCGTAGTATCTTTTCACTATTTTGCATTGACGGGGTGAGGAAGGTCGTCACCATCCATGGTGGTTAGAATCATAGCTCCTCCCGAGAAAATGTTCTTAACCACAAATGGCCCTTCGTATGTGGGGGTCCATTTTCCCCTGGGATCACCTTGAGGTAGTATGATGCGTTTGATCACCAGATCCCTGACTTGATAATCATGACATCTGACTTTCTTGTTAAAAGCCTTGATCATTCGCTTTTTATACGTTTGACCATGACAAATAGAAATAAGTCTCTTTTCATCGATTAAATTCTGTTGATCAAGCCGGGTCTGGATCCAGTCGTCCTCGCTCAAACCTGCATCCTTCATAATCCGAAGATTGGGTATCTGGACTTCAATGGGTAGGACTGCCTCCATGCCATACACCAATGAGTAGGGAGATTCCCCTGTCGACGTCCGTGCTGAGGTACGGTACCCATGAAGAGTGAATGGTAGCATCTCATGCCAGTATTTGTATGTCACTGTCATCTTCTGCACAATCTTCTTGATATTATTGTTAGCTGCTTCAACAACCCCATTCATCTTCGCCTGGTAGGGAGAAGAGTTTTGATGCTGTATTTTAAACTGTTTGCAGAGCTCGGTGATCACCGTATTGTTGAGATTTGTACCATTATCCGTAATGATTCTCTCTGGTACACCATATCGACAAATCAACTTGTGTCAGATAAACCGCGCCACGATGTTCTTGGTTACTGTAGCAAAGGAAGCTACCTCGACCCACTTCATAAAGTTATCAATAGCCACCAGAATGAAGCGATGTCCATTGGACGCAGTAGGCCTGATCTCACCAATCATGTCGATGCCCCACATTGCTAAAGTCCAAGGAGCTGTCAAAACATTCAGAGGAACCGAAGGTATATGCACCTTATCAACATAGACTTGGCACTTATGACAGGTCCGAGAGTGTTGATAACAATCAGCTTCCATAGTAGACCAGTAATATCCTGCTCGTAGGATTTTCTTTGCCATGGTATGTCCACTGGAATGAGTTCCGAAGGTACCTTCATGTAACTCTGCCATGATCCTTTCTGCCTCGCTTTTGTCCACACATCGCAGTAAGGTTGAATCATGGTTACGCTTATAAAGGACACCATTACTGATGAAGAACTTCGCTGCGAACCTTCTCAAGAACTTCTTATCATTAACAGACACACCCTCGGGGTACTCTTGAGCCTCAAGATACCTCTTTACCTCGTGAAACCAGGGTTTATCTGCTACCTCTTCAGTCTCAATGTCATAGCAATGTGTGGGTTCGTCCAACCTCTCAATGGTAATCTGGGGAGCTTCATTGTCCCACCTGACTTTGAACATAGAAGACATGGTAGCTAGCACATCCGCTAACCGATTCTCCTCTCTCGGGAAGTGTTCAAAGTTTATCTCCTTAATGTGTGGAAGCAATGTCAGTACATACTCTTTGTAAGGAATAAGATATGGGTGCTTCGTATCCCACTCGCCTTTGATCTGACTGATCACTAGAGCAGAATCTCCGAATACACTCAAGAACTTAATCCTCGGGTCAATAGCAGCTCGAAGACCCATGATGCACGCTTCATACTCCGCCATATTGTTGGTGCAATTAAAACATAATCGGGCGGTGAACGAAGTATGACAACCCTCAGGAGATATAATCAGAGCGCCAATGCCATTACCCAATGCGTTCGAGGCTCCGTCAAAATACATAGACCTTCGGGATCCTTCCTCAGGTCCTTCATCCGGTCCATGTTCTTCACAGTCGGTCACCAACATGATATTCTCATCCGGGAACTCGAAATTCATGGATTGGTAGTCATCCACGGCCTGATGCGCCAAATGATCCGCCAATACACTCCCCTTGATTGCCTTTTGGGTTGTGCATTGGATGTCATACTCAGTTAAGATCATCTGCCATCTTGCTATTCTTCCGGATAAGGCAGGCTTTTCGAAGATATACTTAATTGGATCCATCTTTGATATCAACAAAGTGGTGTGAGTCAGCATATATTGTCTCAGTCGGCGAGCAGCCCATGCCAAAGCGCAGCAAGTTTTCTCGAGCAATGAGTATCGGGTCTCACAGTTGGTAAACTTTTTGATAAGGTAGTAAATAACGTGTTCTTTTCAACCAGACTCGTCATGCTGCCCCAGCACACACCCCATTGAATTATCCAGTACAGTCAAGTATAAGATCAGAGGTCTTCCTTCAACTGGAGGCATCAGAATTGGTGGCTCTTGGAGGTATTCGTTGATTCTTTCGAAAGCGGTATGACATTCATCATTCCATTTTACCACTTGATCTTTCTTCAGCAGCTTGAAGATTGGCTCACAAGTAGTGGTTAGGTGTGAAATGAATCGGGCGATGTAGTTCAGACATCCCAAAAATCCTCTAACTTCCTTTTCTGTGTGGGGAGCCGGAATCTCTTGTATAGTTTTTACCTTGGCAGGGTCCACCTGAATACCCTTATCACTGACGACAAAACCCAGCAGCTTACCAGATCTTACACCGAAGGTGCACTTGTTCGGGTTTAACCTCAGCTTGTACGTCTTCATCCTGTCAAACAGTTTCTGGAGATGGTCAAGGTGCTCTTCCTCATTCTGGGACCTTGCTATCATATCATCAACATAAACTTCGATCTCATGGTGAATCATGTCGTGGAACAAAGCGACCATGACGCGCTGATAAGTTTCCCCAACATTCTTCAACCCGAAAGGCATTACCTTGTAACAGAAGGTACCCACTATGTAACGAAGGTTGTCTTCTCCATTTCCTCGGGAGCCATCTTGATCTGATTGTAACCAAAAAAGCCGTCCATGAAGGAGAAGATCTTATGCTGCGCGGTGTTGTCGACCAGAACATCGATTTGAGGAAGTAGGAAATCATCCTTGGGGCTTACCCTGTTCAGATCTCTATAGTCCACACACATTTGTACCTTACCATCCTTCTTAGGCATCAGAACAACATTGGCAACCCACTGCGGATAAGAAGTGACAGCTAAAAATCCCGCGTCGAACTGTTTCATGACCTCAGCTTTGATTTTCTCAGACATCTCAAGGTGCATACGGCGAACCTTCTGCTTTACCGGAGGACAATTTTCTTTGGTTGGTAAGCGGTGTACCACAATATCAGTGTCCAGACCAGGCATATCTTCATAAGACCAAGCAAAGATCTCAACATAGTCGTGTAGCATTTATATCAATCGTTGCTTGACACTAGGCTCCAGATTTGCACCTATCTTAACCTCTTTCCTGTCTTCCTCTGTACCCAAATTCACTGATTCAATTGGCTCTTCATGAGGCTGTATGGCCCTCTCTTCCTGTTGTGACATTCTAGCAAGTTCTCCGGGCACCTCACAATCATCCTCACCTTCGTCCTCGACTTGGATGATCGGATCTTCAAAGTCATAACTGGCAGTAGCAGAGTCGTTATCAATTGGATCCAGAGTGGATATGGATCTGCACTATGATACGTGAGTGTGTGTAAGAGAATAGTTGTTTTTGATAAAGCGAGAGACAGAAAAAGAAAAACAAGGAGCGCAAAATTTGTAATGCAAGAAACGTCCAATGTTTTATTGATGATATATGAAAATGACAAATAATAAGCCCTCACAAGAAAAGCCAAAGTGCCTCGGGCAAGGCACCGGGCTGTAAAGTTTTAAACTGTCTATTAAAAATCTCAAAACAAAAGTCAATTACTGTGTAATAAAATAAATAGGTATGAAGTCTTTCTCCGTCCAGTTTATTAGTCCGCCATTGGTTGTAGGGTAGATCCAGCTGCAATATCTGAATCTTCTTCACCATCTTCAATTGCATTACCTCCCTGATTGTTGATGTGCAGAGGAGGTCTTCCAATCCGTGCGCGCCTAACATCCCTTTGAGCCCCTGAAGTAAAGCCCAAACCAAATTTGTCAATTTTATACGTGAAATCAGGGAGTTGACCCCAATTTGTACATTCACCTTCTTCAATCACAGCCCTGGCATCCCTGAGAGAATCCATCTTCATCGGAGGTTTGTCGGTAGCAACTTCATTTGACGCAAAGTCTGGGGGACCTCTTCAAAGTTCTGACAAGGGGTATCGATGAATTCCCCATCCATATCCATGTAGCGAAAGGAATTGAGATGACTCACCATGTACTCCTCTTCACCTCGTATCGTGACAATCTTCCCTTTTACCGGATATTTCAACATTTGATGGAGCGTGGAAGTCACTTCCCCGGCCTTATGAATCCAAGGACGACCCAACAAGCAAGAATATGATGGCCTGATATCCATCACATAAAAAGTGGATGCAAAAGTCCGAGAGCCAACTTTAACAGAGACGTCCACCTCCCCGTGCACCATCCTTTTTGACCCGTCGAATGCCCTGACCACAATATTGCTCGGCTTTAGAATCAAACCTTCACAGTCCAGAGGGTCTAATGCTTTCTTTGTCAAAACATTCAATATGGACCCGATATCCACCAGTACATGGGCCATGGTGGTGCCCCTACACTCGATCGATACGTGCAGAGCGTCATTATGATTTCTTCCTTTAGCAGTCAGATCTGTATCTGAGAAACCCAACCAATTGTCAGCAGTCAAACTAGCTACGCAATCTTTGAATTGATTGGCTGAAGTTTCCGGCGGCACAGGCGCAGTTTTGAGGAATGCAATTACAGCCTTTGCATGGGCTTCAGAACACAACAACAAGGACAACATGGAAATTTTTGACGGGGTCTGCCCCAGCTGCTCGACTACGTTGTAATCGCTCTTCTTGACAATCTTCAAAATTTCTTCTAGCTATTGTTTCGAGGTTTCTACAATGATCTTCTTAGGTGCCTCCGTCCGGGAAGGCTCACCTATGATTTCTTTACCCCGAGCCCCAGATGGCTCAGCAACGGGGGAGATGACTGGAATAGGAATTGGGATAGTAGCTGATGTACTAGCAGATGGAATGACAATAGGTTTGTGAACAGTCGGAGGGGAAATTTAGGGAGAAAAGAGTCTTCCGCTTTTGGTGACCTTGCTAGCTCCGACAATATTGCTGATATCAACATCAGCTTCCTCACTTTTTAAGTCTTGTTTAACTCCATGGTAATACACATCAGCCCCATAGTGCCAAGGGACGGCCTTATCCGAAGTGTATGGGATAGGACCAGGGACAGTAATTATTAACAGAGCAATTCTTGGGACGGATGTAATCCTAACAGGTTTTCTCGAGGAAACCTTTGAAGGATTGGCAGAAATGGTTATAATGGCAACATCTTCAATTGGAACCAACGGAATCATAGTCTTTTCGAACAGGATCTATTTATTATCCATCAGGCGCTGAACACCTGATTTCAATAAGTGGAAACCAGCAGGCAGAATTGAGCACGTGTGGCAACCTTCACCATAGCCCGGAAATAAACCGGCTAACAACAAATTGTTCTTAACTGTCATCAAAGGAGTGGAAATTTCTTCCACGGAGGTAACAAACAAATCATCATCCACAGCATTTACTCCATGACTATGTTTGGGCATGGGAGCAGTTATGACGTTGGGCTTCTCTGGAGCGTCAAACTCAATCTCTTAGGCTTCGATCAAGTCTTGCACCTTATTCTTCAAGGCCCAACAGTTGTTTGTATCATGACCTGGACTTTCGGAGTGATAGGCATAGTGGGAATTCGGGTTATAGTGAGGAGAAGTGGTGTTGGGGTTATTCGGGGCTTCTCTCAGAGTTACCAGATTGGTCTTCAATAATTGTGGTAGAATTTGAGACAAGGTCATATTGAGCCGAGTGTACTACCTATGTGGTCTTTCCACCGTTTGTTGATTGTTGCATTGTGGAGCAACTGTGGGTCTTGATATCACTACTGCATTAACTGCTTGACGGTGTTCAGGTCTGCTTTGGCTCCTAGGGCCCTAAACTGCACTAGCTTCTTTCTTATAGGCGAAAGTCTTCTTTACCGCACTTGATGAAGTATCCTTCTATATCTTACCACTTCGGATACCAGCTTCTACTCTCTCTTCAGTCAAGATTAACTCAGTAAACCCAGATGACGAACTGCCAATCAGATGATTGAAAAATGGACCAGATAGCGTCCCTAGAAACATGTCAACCAACTCCCTATCAGACAAAGGGGTTTGGACTCTTCCAGCCAAATCTCTCCACTTTTGAGCATAGTCCTTAAAACCTTCACTTGCACCCATAGACATACCTTGAAGCTGAGTACGAGTGGGAGCAAGGTTGGCGTTATACTGATACATCCTGTAAAAAGCAGCAGCAAGGTCTTCCTAGTTTCAGACATTGGCTCCTTCCAATTGATAAAACCATTCAAGTTGAGTCCCTGACAGACTATCTTGAAAGAAATGCACCCACAAATTTTTATCAGCAGTGTGGGGTTCAATTTTCTGGACGTACGAGCGGAGATAGAGTTTTGGACAGGATACTCCGTCGTACTTGGAAAAAACTGGAGCTTTGAACTTATAAGGGATCACCACTCCTGATACCAGTCCCAGTTCTCCAAAATCCAAACCAGGGATCTTCTGAATCTCCATAGCACTCAGACGGCCTTCTAGCTGCTTGTATCTATCCTCAGCAAGAGGATATTTCTCATCATCATAATCCGTATCATTATCAGAAACTGTAGGACTGGGGCCCTTTTCTTCTTCTTGGTTCTCCCCTTCCCTGGATGAAGAGGTCAGATCAGCTTGTTGTTTCAACCTATCCCCAAACCTTTTGCCCATATTCAGAAGAACGGCCTTCTTCTTCTTCTCTTTCAGAATGAGAGCCTTCAAATCCTCTTGCCCTTTAGCCAAGCTTAAGAACATCTGTTGAAATTGGGCGTTTTGTGCTTGAAGATCTTCGATGGCTGCATCAAAAGACATTTCTGCTGAATTAAATAGCGAAGAAGATGAGAAACCTGTAATGGGATGCGTATGTAATGATTTCAAAGACCTTGGGAAATTTAAATTTGTAAACCAAAAATAAACAAACTTTATTAGATTAATCTTGTAAAAGGTTCAGCAATGCCTTTAAGGCGTTACAAAGAAGTAAATGAGAAACAAATCTAAAACTAGAAAAGTAAAATCAAAAGTCCCAATGACGCTTCCTCTTTGTGCTGATGTAGTCATTGATCACTCTTTCTTCCTCGAGCTGCCTGGTGAGCTACAAAATCTTCCTTTCTTCCTCATGGTACTTCTCCCGGTAAGTATCCCTCTCCTCTTTCAGCTGAATCCAAGACCTTTGCAATGCCCAAGGATCAGTGGGCATGTAAGGATAAAGAACCGTGTTAGGAACGCCTTCTTCATTAGTGGGCGCCACAATCACTAGTAACACGACCTCATAGGGCATCCCAAGCTTCTGGGCACGAGCTAGGACCCATTAGAGGTAAGGCTGCATAGGAAGGGAAGTCCTTGGTCCCAACTCTTGGGGGTCATATCTGTTCACCATGCCCCAAGCTCGTATAAACCTCTGGCGATGCTCGTCAACGTCTTCCTTGTAGTCAAATGCAATATCCGCAAGAAGTAGCTCATGGGGACCATCTCTCTGAGCGCGACCAAATTGCCGCAAAGCTAAACAAGGATTGTAGGTTATACCCCATCTGATTCCAAGTAATGGGACATTAGGGTATCCCCCACAATGATCAATGACAGCAGTTTCTTCCATAGCCCGGGAACACCAAAGAATGTCTGTATAGGCAAGTGACATTATTCTGTAGGACCATCCCAAACCTTCTTCGTTCTTCAGCACTGACTTGGGGAGGTGCGAAATAAACCACCTCGACAACAACGACATACAACACCTAAGGGTCCCTCTTCTTTGCAGAGTACGAGTGTAGAGGGCATGCAAGATATCACCCAGTAGAGTAGGCACTGGATTGCGAGACAGGAAGATCTTAACCGCATTCACATCTATAAAGGAAACTGGATTTGGGAGGTGGACCAACCCATAGATAAGGAGAGCCAAGATATCTTCGAAAGCCTGAAAATCCAGACTATCCCAGAATAGTTGAGCCTGATCCATCAGAAATTTGGCTAAGAAACCTTCGACCCCGCTTCGTGTTTCCCAATTGGATACTATATCAGCCCGTTTCAGATGTAGAGCTGAAGCAATATCTTCCGGTCTAGGAGTCTCTTCCATACCTGTGAAGGGCATCTGCTAAAGGATGGATATGCCCAATAAGTGAGAGAACTCTTCCAAAGTGGGAACCAGCTGATAATCTGGAAAGGTGAAGCAATGATGCACAGGATCGAAGAACTGTAAAAGTACACTCATCATCTGCTCATCAAACTTTAAAGTAACTAGGCTAAGAAGCTGACCATGTCTCTTAATGAACATAGAAGTCTCAGAAACTCTTGAGGCTACTCTTTAAGTTGAGCAGGTATTTGCACAAAGTTAACTCGGATGGTGTTTCTGCGCACGGAAGCCATAATATGCAAAACATAATAAAGATAAATTCCCTTGGTCTTTGAAATGGTTAGTATAATAAAGTATGAGTGCCATGTTATGATGCATGATGTCATGATGAAAACAAACAACAGGTATATCAGATAACAGGTGGGGCAAAGGCAAACAAGTCACATAAAAGCCCTTAAGTTTAAGGCTTGCATGGGGTCAAAGATATTATCCTCTTGAAGTTCAGTTGGTTTCAACCTATCCTAGCAAAAGTAACCGGGTTCTAGAGGTTCTAAATATCACTGACCATCCTCCATCGGTCATGGTTTCAGCTCACGTAATCTTTTATTGCGGCCGAAACTATCTCGAGAGTATGGTCTCAATGAGTGTAGCATCGAGTATCAACCATTTCTCAGCTTTACACCAAGGCCGGCTATCTCACTACTTTCTAATGGCCAAGTTGGTAGATTAAAGGTTCTAAGGTCAGTTGATGCTTAACGACACACGTAGTGGCCCCGTATTCTCCTCGTTTCTTCAGAAGGGATACCGGTACCAACCAATGTGCCACATCAATGTAGCTACTGCTTCAACTGTATCGGTCTACGCCGTACAGTTCCCTCACAGTTTATTTCTACTTACCTAAAAGGTGTCCCCAGATCCGGGTTAGGATCTATAGTAACTCCCAAACAAAACCCTTAAAAGTAAAGCAACCAAAACAAATAAGAGAAGCAATTTATAATGAACTAAATCCTAAGGTATACCCCACTTATTATTCCCCAGCAGAGTCGCCAGTTCTGTGATACGGTGGCAGAACCGACTGTTTTGAAAATGCTGGTTTGTGTTTTGCATTTGTATTCGCAAAATGTTGCGGTAAGCAAGAGTCGCCATCGACTTTTATTATATCCAACTGGAAAGGAAAAAAGCACAGAAAAATTCCTTTTTTGAGATTTTGAGTATGGGGGGTAGATTATAGAAAGGGAAGGTGTTAGCACCCTTTCTATCCATAGTTTTCCATGGGCTCTTAGGTACTTGCTCATTTTTAAAATTGCTTGTGTGTTTGTGTTTTGAAAAGTTTTGTTTTACTTTGTTTTAACCCTTGCTTTTGTCCACAAGAGTGTTACGAAGTTATTTTTGAAAACTTTGTTTAAAAAGTGTAAGTGTGAAAGTTTGATTTTGAGTAAGTACCTACTAGCATCTATCTACTCGAAAAAAGATTATTTATGTTCTTGTTTCCTTTAGACAATGCTATCCTACTATTGAGAAGTAGGAAGCACCGTTGTTGGAGTTGTAAGGGTCAATTCGTAAGGGACGTATGATCACTAAAGCAATTGTAGGTGTTTAGGTATTGGCTTGTATTTTTGGTAAATCCCAAGTGTATGTGTGAATGTCATGACTGATGTCATAACATCCTAGTTTAGTTTGTACTGACTCATTAGGTACCTTTGCAGAAAAATATTGTAATTCAAGTACTGATGTTTATAAGTGTGTATCTGAGCATTTTGCAAAATGATCTCATTTTGCTAAATCAGTAGACAGGTTTTCTCAGATGTCATAACAGATGTTATGACATCCTGTTCTGAACTAACAGGTTTGCAGGTTGGATAAGTCTGAGTTTTTTCAGGAAATAACTCAGTCTTTCCTGAACAGAATCCTGCGTTTTCTGAGGGGTAACCTAGCTCAACCCTAACCTGGTTAATAAAGTCCTGTGACCTGGTCTTTAGGTCAAACGGAATTAACCCTAGTTTTTTGTGGAAACCCTAACTGAAGTTGCAGCTGCTATATATTCAACAGAGCTGCTGTTTTTCAAGGCATCCCTCTTTATTGATCAGAAGATCATTTGTAATCTGTATAGGTTTGAATATTGTACTCCAAGCAATTATCATTGTGATAAGTGACTTGGGATAGGTTTCTAATTGTAAGGGTTGTGTAGCACTCAAAGCTTTGAAGCAAGAGTGTTTGAATGTTCCTTGACTAAAGCTGTGAAGCAGAGTCAAGTTAGTTGTGTGCATCACTCAAAGCTGTGAAGCACGAGTGATTGTGTTGCTTGATTAAAAAGCTGTAAAGCTTAATCAAGTGTTTGTTTTTGAAGAGTGTCTTCATCAATTTTTAATTCAAATTGGTTTATGTATCACTGTTGTGATTGAGGGGGAGTGAGTAGGAACTCAGGTTTAAGTTGTACTTAGATTGGAATTGCATTGGGTAGGTCTTAAGTGAAGGAGATAAACTGGTTGGTTTATTCCTGAATTAACATCTCTTATAGTGGATTTCCTCCCTGGCTTGGTAGCCCCCAGAGTAAGTGTTGTTGCACACTGAACTGGGTAAACAATTGACTGTGTTCTTTATTGCTTTTGTATTTACTGTCATATAGTAAGTCAGATACGGTGTCATAACATTGAACGTGACATTGAGTATCTGCAGCCAGAATTTCAATTGGCATCAGAGCAGGCACCCTGCCTGTATTACTGGGTGAGATCTAGGGATATCACTTTCTGGCACTATGGACAAAGAAGGAGTTTTTGGAAATAGACCACCCATTCTGGATGGAACTAATTATGACTACTGGAAACCTCGTATGATTGCCTTCCTAAAATCTATGGACAAAAAGGCTTGGAGAGCTGCTGACAAAGGATGGATTCATCCCACCATAACTGAGAAAGATGGGACAATCAGTCTGAAGCCTGAGGAATATTTGAGTAAAGAAGAAGATGAGTTAGCTCTGGGAAATTCAAAAGCTTTAAATGCCTTGTTCAATGGAATTGATAGAAACATTTTCAGACTAGTACATCAATATGAACTGGCCAAGGAAGTTTGGGACACTCTCAAAACTACTCATGAGGGCACTTCCAAAGTAAAAATGTCAAGGCTTCAGATGTTGACCACCAAGTTTGAGAATCTAAAAATGATGGAAGATGAAACCATTCATGAGTTTCACATGAACATCTTGGAGATTGCCAACACCTCAGGAGCACTGGGAGAAAAGATGTCAGAAGAAAAACTGGTAAGGAAGATTCTCAGATCCTTACCTAAAAGATTTGCAATGAAGGTAACTGCCATAGAGGAAGCCCAGGACATCAGCAAGTTGAAAGTGGATGAACTTATTGGGTCTCTTCAGACTTTTGAGATGGGGATCACTGATAATGGTGACAAGAAGAACAAAAGCATAGCACTTGTATCCAACACCGATGTTGAAAACAAGGAGGATGAAGAAGAAAATATATCAGAAGCTATTGCCATGCTTGGAAGACAGTTCAACAAGCTCATCAAAAGAATGGATCCAAAGTCAAGGTCTAATGTTCATAACATTCCCTCTGACATTGACAGTTCCAGCAGAAGACCAAGGTCAGAAGATAAGGGAAACCAAGGCAGAGGTATTCAATGCCATGGATGTGAAGGATATGGACATATTCGAGCTGAATGTCCTACCTTTCTTAAGAAACAAAAGAAAGGAATGACTGTTACTTGGTCTGACTATGATTCAGAAAGTAATTCTGAAGAAGAATCTTCCAAACTAGTTACTGCTCTAACTAGTGTTTGTATTTCTGAAAGTGACACTAGTGATGAAGAAGTGACATTTGAAGAATTGGCTGATACCTACAAGAAATTGTGTATCAAAAATGCTGAAGTCTGTGTGCAGAATGAGAAACAATCAAAACTCATTATAAAGCTGGAGGCAGAAAAAAGGGCAGATCTTGAAACTATAAGTCAGCTAGAAGGGGAAGTTCAATTATTGAATTCACAACTGAACCAAATGACAAAATCTGTCAAGATGTTGACCAATGGATCAGATAAATTGGAAGAGATCCTACAAGTGGGACAAAATGTGGGAAACAAATCTGGTCTAGGATTTGTGGAAGCTAAGAAACCTGGTGCAGACAAGAAGATCAGGCATGTTAAACAATTGTCAAAGCAGATGTCTCAACACAACTCTCAACATCAGAAATACATGAAGAAAAAATACCAAAGATGGAGATGTCATCATTGTGGGAGGTATGGACACATAAAGCCCTTCTGCTTCAAATTGCATGGATACCCTAATCAAAACTCTGGTGCTAAACCTAAGCCAAAAAGGGTACCACATACTCCTCATTGGAAGAAAAAGGCTACTGCCCTGATAGCCCATACTTCCCTGAGAGTGTCTGCAAAGGAAGGCTGGTACTTTGACAGTGGATGTTCCAGACACATGACTGGATTCAAAAATCTCCTCAATAATGTTATGCCTCACACCACCAGTTTTGTGACCTTTGGAGATGGTGCTAAAGGTGAAGTCAAAGGAGTTGGTAATTTGGACTGTCCTGGAGTTCCAAGTCTGAATAAAGTACTGCTAGTAAAAGGGTTGACTGCTAATCTCATTAGTATCAGTCAATTATGTGATCTAGGATTCAAGGTCAACTTCTCAAGATCTGAATGTCTAGTAATTAATGAAAAACTAGAAGTTGTAATGAGAGGAATCAGATCCAAAGATAACTGCTACTTATGGCAGCCTGAGAACACTGATATCTCCACTATGTGTCCAATCATCAAAGAAGAAAAAGAGATGAAATTGTGGCAGCATAAGCTTGGTCCCCTTCATCTAAGAAGAATGAAAAGAGCTGTTTCTATGGAAGCTGTCAGAAGAACTCCAAAACTACAGGTTGATAATATCTATGATGTGGAAAATAAACTTGAAGAAGGATGTGTTGTCAGAACCTTAAGTCATCTTGACAAGGATGTTGGAAACAACATGTCTAATAAATTCTGTTCAAAACAGATGCTCCCTGAGTACAATGTTACACAAGATGTTGTGACATTGTGTTGTGACAATCTGAAAACAATCAACATTTCCTTGAACCCTATTGACTTTGAAGAGAAGAAGTCATTTAAACTGGAACATAGTTTCTCTAAGCTTCAGCTGACTGATTCTTCTACCAAGGCTCTTGTTGGAAATAAACTTGAAAATTTGAGGGGCAGGTTGGGTATTCACCAACATAAGAAATTATAGCAATTAATTTTGCTTAAAACAAAGGTTGAAGGAATTAATTTTATTAAGTCTATCTTTAGTGGGTTAATCATATACTTTCACAATTCCTTCAAAATCTTTAAGAAGTTGAAGAGACTCCCTTTTACCCCCTACCTCTCTCGTCCTTGCAACCTGTTTCCTCCTCTCAATCAAAGATTTTGCTCAAACTGCTACCATCACTCAAAGTCAATCAAAATGTCTCAGACATCGTCTTCAACCATGGCAACTTCGTCATCCTCATCATCGTCATCATCTGACCAAGATTCTAGGGCAATCACCACATGCATAGAATCTGAAGTTCTTGAGGTCACTCCTCTCAGAGAGATGGCAACTGACCCAGCCAAAGTCAAAAAGCTCAGAACCAGACATGCAGGAAGAGCTCAAGCTACAGCCTCTGGTAATTCTTCTCATCCTTCGTCTTCTGTACCTAATAGAGAAGGATCAGTTCAAGTTCACCAAGCTATTGCTAGGCTGGTTACTAGTATACTGAGTGGCAACCAATCTGTACCGGGGATTTCTGTCCCTTTAAATCAATCAGAAAGTCCAAATGTGGAAGTTTCTGAAAATGTAGATGCCACTGAGAATGTTGTGACACAAAAAGACAACATTCAGAACCCTTCAGAAAAGGCTGCTGATCCACCTATCATTGATGTGGATGAGGATTACTCAGATAATGATCTGATTGCTAATGTGAACCCTAACATAGCTAGGAGATTGATGAAAAGAAAGAGTAGTCAGAATGATAAACCTAATGCTGAGAAATCCAAGGCTGAAGGCATGGCTGAGAAAAGTATTCATACAAAAGGGAAGAAGGCCCAGGTGCATGCTGCTAGACAACCAATCTCTAAGAAGAGAAAAGAACCTGAATCTTCTGATTCTGATGAGGAATCAGAATTTGAGATTGATATTGAAGAAACTTCTATCAAAAGGAAGCTCCCCTCCAGCAAAATTGCTAGAGTGCCTGAAGTGCCAACAGACAACATCTCTTTTCATCATCCTAACAATGCAAACAGATGGAAGTATGTTTGCTTAAAGAGAATAGCCTTAGAGAGAGAACTCAACAATGATGCCTTGGAGTGCAAAGACATCATGGACCTGATCAAGAATGCTGGACTAATGAAGACAGTGATAAAGTTTAACAAATGTTATGAAAATCTGGTCAAGGAGTTTGTAGTGAACTTGTCTAATGATTGTGCTGATGGAAGGTCAGCTGACTTTGAAAGTGTGTTTGTTAGAGGAAGAAGGGTCAAGTTCTCTCCATCAGAAATCAACAAGTTTCTTGGAAGAACAAATGAGGACTGTCCTGATCTGGAGGCAACTGACAATGAAGTTTGTCAAACCATCAGAGCCAGGCAAGTAAAGTGCTGGCCCTTGAAAGGCAAGCTGAATGCTAGTAAACTCAGCATGAAATTTGCCATCTTGCATAAAATAGGTGCAGCCAACTGGGTGCCTACAAATCATAAATAAACTATCTCCACAGGATTGGGGAGATTTATTTATGTTGTGGGAACCAAGACTGCTTTTGACTATGGCAGGTACATCTTTGAACAAACTTTAAAGCATGCTGGCAGTTATGCTGTCAAAGGACCAATTGCCTTTCCCTCCCTCCTTTGTGGAATCATCCTTGCACAATACCCTGATATCCTTGTGGCAAGAGATACAGTCTGCAAAAGAGCTCCTGCCCTTGGCTTGCACTACAAACTGTTTCAGGGATCTCATGCTCCAGACATTGTCATAACATCAGCTGAGACATCGTCTGTGAAGACCCAGTCCAAGACATCAGATGTCATAGCTGTTTTAAAAGAAACTTGCAAAGAGCTGGATGCTAGAAAAAGGACCCTAGAAATTCTAATTGCCAGGCTAGAAAAGGAGGAAGCTGAAGAAAACAGAAGGGAAGAAGGTGTAGAAGCTGAAGGTCATCTCAACATTGAAGAAACTAGCTCCTCTGAGTCTGATGACAGTGCTTGAAGGTTGGTTGCTGTTTGGTGGTGTTGCTGGTTGGTGCTGATATCTGGTGGAGTTTGGAAGTGTGTTCATTTTTTTTCTGCTGCTGCTCTTATTAATTGTTCTTGGATAACTGTATAATCATTATGAACATGTATCTTTGGCCCATTTGTGGCTAAAGAGGGGGAGAATATTTTGGTACTTACTTAATTAGTACTTGACATTCTATTTTTCTGCTGTCACTTGTTTCTGCTGCTATCTATCTCTGATTGCTTAGGGTCTTTAGCCAAAAATCTGCCAAAGGGGGAGTTTGTAGGTGTTTAGGTATTGGCTTGTATTTTTGGTAAATCCCAAGTGTATGTGTGAATGTCATGACTGATGTCATAACATCCTAGTTTAGTTAGTACTGACTCATTAGGTACCTTTGCAGAAAAATATTGTAATTCAAGTACTGATGTTTATAAGTGTGTATCTGAGCATTTTGCAAAATGATCACATTTTGCTAAATCAGTAGATAGGTTTTCTCATATGTCATAACAGATGTTATGACATCCTGTTCTGAACTAACAGGTTTGCAGGTTGGATAAGTCTGAGTTTTTTCAGGAAATAACTCAGTCTTTCCTGAACAGAATCCTGCGTTTTCTGAGGGGTAACCTAGCTCAACCCTAACCTGGTTAATAAAGTCCTGTGACCTGGTCTTTAGGTCAAATGGAATTAACCCTAGGTTTTTGTGGAAACCCTAACTGAAGTTGCAGCTGCTATATATTCAACAGAGCTACTGTTTTTCAAGGCATCCCTCTTTATTGATCAGAAGATCATTTGTAATCTGTATAGGTTTGAATATTGTACTCCAAGCAATTATCATTGTGATAAGTGACTTGGGATAGGTTTCTAATTGTAAGGGTTGTGTAGCACTCAAAGCTTTGAAGCAAGAGTGTTTGAATGTTCCTTGACTAAAGCTGTGAAGCAGATTCAAGTTAGTTGTGTGCATCACTCAAAGCTGTGAAGCACGAGTGATTGTGTTGCTTGATTAAAAAGCTGTGAAGCTTAATCAAGTGTTTGTTTTTGAAGAGTGTCTTCATCAATTTTTAAGTCAAATTGGTTTATGTATCACTGCTGTGATTGAGGGGGAGTGAGTAGGAACTCATGTTTAAGTTGTACTTAGATTGGAATTGCATTGGGTAGGTCTTAAGTGAAGGAGATAAACTGGTTGGTTTATTCCTGAATTAACATCTCTTATAGTGGATTTCCTCCCTGGCTTGGTAGCCCCCAGAGTAGGTGTTGTTGCACACTGAACTGGGTAAACAATTGACTGTGTTCTTTATTGATTTTGTATTTACTGTCATATAGTAAGTCAGATACGGTGTCATAACATTGAACGTGACATTGAGTATCTGCAGCCATAATTTCAGCAATGTTAGGACGTATTAGTAATAACCCTAATGTCTTAAGATCATATTCGAGGCAACATTTCCGAGGCAACCTTTCCGAGGCAACATTTCCGAACGAGACATTTGATCTTTTTTTAGACAGGAGGGCAACCACTAAGACACCTTATACTTAATGATTGTTTACCGAAGGCAACCAAAGTGAGAGTATACCCTAAGAGTGCGCATGTGCGAGTGATTTAATTTCAGTTGTTAACTTTGCACATTAGGGTTTTCTAGCCGTCTTAAATTATCAAGCAATCTTGTCATACAATCCTATTAGCATACATCTAAACAGTTAATATTTGCAAGAATTAAAATGCGAGAAATAAAACCTACGTTATTACAAGGCTTCGGGGTAGGGATTAATTACATAGCCAAAAGCCCGTAAAACAATAAAAGAAAATCCTAGATTAAACTATTACATACTGTAAGCAGTTACATTGATATTACAAATATAATGATAAATGCGCGAGATGAATCGGAAACGAGAGATTTAGGGTTTTGACCCCAACTAAACCTAATTGTTATTTTAAAAGAAAAAAACATTTTTTGTGGTTTTTGTGCTATTTTGAGAAAATAAAGTTTTAATTGAATAAATAAGAAACCTAATTACTAATTAATTTAAACTAAGAAAAATAATTAAATTAACCTATTTTTTTATTTTGTGAAAGAAATAAAAAATTAAGTCAAAAGCAAACCCTAATTTTTTCTAATTGATTTTAATTATATACAAAAAGTTAGAATTATCCTAAATTAAATTTAAACTAATATTAAATTAAATTTGATAAAATAAGATAAATAAAAACCTAATTCTAAATTTGTGAAATTTGATTTTATGATTTTTTGTGAAAAAGTAATTAATTTTGTTTAAAAAAAACAATTAAGCTAATTAAATGAAATAAAAGAAATAAATAAAAAAGAGAGAAAATGGGCCTGGTATCTTAGCATGAAGGGGGTGCTAATTGCAATTCTGGGCCCAATAACTCCTGGCCTTTGTTGACTTTGCTGAATCCCATGTGCTTGCTTGACTGGGCGTATGGTGGACCTTCATATGAGAAGCCTTGGATCTGGTATATTGATGATCTGATGGTTTGGAGTTGATGATGTATAGTGCACTCATGGGACACCTGTGCACCTGATTATGCAAAGCAAAATAATATGAAGCAATGTTTGGACCTGGGGATCGAACCCAGGTCCTTAAGCCTTATCACCCTGCACGCTTGCCAACTGAGCTGGCATGTTTAGTTGTACAAGTGATACCAAATAAACGTTATATGGTAAAAACAAAATATTAATTCTTAAACGCGCGAAATTTGAATGGGCCATTCACCACCTGCCACGCCATCACCTTCCTCGTCGCTTTTGTCGTTTTAGACAAACTACTTTTACCTATGGACACTGGGCGTAGGTACAACCCTGTGCATCTCCAAAATCTTGTGTAAGCATGATAAATCACAACCAATGGTACCAATCAACTCGTTGCAACCTCACGAGCATCATGGTACCATTATCCATGCCTAATTGTTCATGTACACAAAACCCCTAAAAACGAAACTAGAACCCTAGCCATGGGAACTTGTTGTATTGTCAATAAAAATACAATTGGATATAACCATTAGCTTGCAAACATCTCAAGGATTAAGAATACATCAATGAATCATGCTAAATATTCCAGAATTATGATATTCCAATTCAAGAAAAGAGATGAACAGTGTGACTCTTACAGTGCGGTTCTAAACATGGGAAAGCTTGTTAATGGTTGCAATACGATCCAGGGATATCCAGTAAACGATTGGGATGGTTAGAATGGCTTAAGAAGGCCTGAAACCTGAAAATCAATTTACACTTTTTCTTGAATTTTTTGCAACTTGTTCTCTCTCTTGCGCGCCTCCAACCTCTTTGTTTTTGGTCTGCAATTGTTCCTTATGTAACAAAGAATGAATTAGGGTTGCAACTTTGTATTAAATCTTTTCCAATTATGATTATTGATTCATGATTTGATCCTTGTGAAAATCTTTCCAAATCCAGCAAATCCAAATCTTTTTCTGTCCATTTGTACCTTACACAATTTGATCTTGTTTCCAGCTGTGTAATGAACCTAAACATGCACAAAATCTCAAGATTTGATTAGTTTTTTATTTTTTTCATTATTTTATTTTGATTTTATTTGATTTAAATGAAATAAAATCAAAATAAATGACAAAAATAAAATAATGACAAATGGAAGGGGTCATGGGTCGTGGGTTACATTACAAACTCAGTGCAAGCATAAAAAGTTGGTCCCATTTGACAAAAAATGCAATTTTGGCCACATTTGAATTTTGGCAATTTTGCAAAAAGGGTCAACTTTACCAATGCACAACTCCCTCAATTTTGACCCTAGAGATGTGTTCTTGGACTTTTTAGAAAGCTTAATATGTCCTCTAATAACCCTTTTGTCTCATCTCAATTGAGTCTTCCATGTTCATGTATGAAGCTTTGACCCAAAAAGTGTTTTTGTTGACTTTTCAAAATGACCTATAATGTCCAAATTCATATCTTCTTGTGAGTGCATATTTTGAACTTGGGAGCTGAAGATGGATTGTAGGGAATTACATCCTCTTCAAAATGAGCTTTGGATGGGTCATTTTTTATAAAGTATGAGAAAGTTATGCTTGGTCAAAGTTGAGTTGACTTTTCCTACAAAACCCTAATTTAGCAACTTTTGGGTCTTGATGAATTGTGAGAAATCCTTGAGGAATCATGATCAACCCTTCATCAAATAATGAATAGTACTTCAAAATGAGAATTTTGAGCAAAAATCTTGAATTTTGACTGTATGTGGGCCACAGTTGACTTTTGCCCTAGCATAGTCGATTTTCAGGCCTTTGAGCAATTGATTGAGCAAACTTCCTCTGTAAGGCTTGAAACTTGGTATGAATTATCTTGAGAGCAGATTAGGACAATGGTGAGAATTTGGGACCCTTTGGATTCAAACATCTTGATGCAAAATGAAACCCTAATTTGAGGCAGACTGCCTTAGGAGAGAGTTTATCTGGTCAACTCTTGGACTTCTTTGAGCAATTTGAGGACCTCACTTGAAATGTATTGACAAATATGGAAGGGAAAATTTTGGGGTACAACAGTAGCGAAATCTTATTGAGCACTAAATCCCCTTCTTTGAATATTTGAAGACGAACTTTCTTATCGAAGGCCCTTTTCATCCACTTCTGGTGCAATTAATTGTGGCATAGAGCTCTCAGGCATTTTTATTCAATGAGGTTGAGTTGATCAAGTCGATTCTGAACCCATTCTGCTTCTTCCAACTTTGTTTCCATTAAAACCCGAAGTGATTGTATTTCTATTTCAACTGGAAGTACTACCTCCATGCCATATACTAGAGAAAAAGGAGTCGTGCCTGTTGATGTGCGCATGGAAGTTCGATAGTCGTGTGGAGAAAAGGGAATTTTTTGTGCCATTATTTGTAAGTATTCACCATTTTCTGAATGATCTTCTTGATATTTTTATTGGCTACTTCGACGACTTCATTCATCTTGGGTTTGTATGGTGAGGAGTTATGATCTTCGATTTTGAAATTGTCGCACAATTCCTTCATCATCTTATTATTCAAATTAGACTCGTTGTTTGTAATAATTCTGCTTGGAACCCCGTATCTACATATGAGATTCTACTTGATAAAACGCGTAACCACTTGACTAGTCACATTGGCATAGGATGCTTCTTCTACCCATTTGGTGAAGTAATCGATGGCTACTAGTATAAAACAGTTCCCGTTGGATGCTTTCAGCTCAATCATGCCAATATTATCAATTCCCCACATTGAAAATGGCCAAGGAGAGCTCATGACATTCAACAGAGTTGGTGGCACATTTATCTTATCGGTATAGATCTGGCATTTGTGACATGTTTTCGTATAGTTATAGCAATCGACTTCCATCATTAACCAATAATACCCTGCTCGCAAAATCTTTCTAGCCATGGTGTGCCCATTTTTATGAGTTCTAAAGGTACCCTGGTGGATTTCTCTCATGAGCGTGTCTGCTTCCTGTTTCTCCACAAATGTGAATAGTACCATTTCATAGTTTCTATTGTATAGCACATCATTACTCAGAAAAATTTTTGAGGCTAACTTCGGTAGAGTTCGTTTGTCAATGATGGAGGCATTTTCTGGGTATTCTTGCTTTTCCAGGTACCTCTTGATGTCATAAAACCAAGGCTTGTTGTTTGGTCCTTCTTCAATAGCAAGGCAGTATGCGGGCTCTTCGATGTGTCTGATTTTAATGCTTAGTTCATGGTTTGGCCAAGTTACTTTGAACATAGTAGATAGAGTTTCTAGAGCGTCCTCCATCTGATTTTCTTCTCGTGGAATGTGACTGAAAGTGATCTATGTGAATTCCACCGCCAATTTTAAAATATGATCCTGTTATGGAATCAGTTTTGGATGCTTGGTATATGACAAATGCGGGGTCCCCAAATACTTCGAGGTGCTTTATTCTTAGATCAATGGCAGCTTCCAGTCCTAGTATACAAGCTTCATACTCGGTGATGTTGTTGGTGCAGTCAAAACACATCCTTGCAGTATAGGGCTTGTGATAATTCTTTGGAGAAGTCAAAACTGCCCCTATACCATGCCACAGTGCATTTGAAGCCCCGTCGAACATGAGTGTCCAACGTGCCCCTGGCTCGGGTCCTTCGTCAGGTACTGGTATTTCATAGTCACCTATAACCATGACATCTTCGTCTGGAAAGTCAAACTTCATAGGTTGATATTCTGGCAGCGGTTGGTGAGGTAGATGATAAGCTATTATACTACCCTTAATGGCCTTTTGAGTGACATATTGGATTTCGTATTGATAGTAGCATCTGCCATCGAGCGATTCTCCCTGTAAGAGCTAGTTTTTTGAACACGTGTTTTAGAGGATCCATTCTTGCTATTAACCATGTGGTGGGGGTTAACATATATTTCCTCAACCTCTTCGTAGCCTAAGACAATGCACAACAAGTTTTCTCGAGGAACAAATACCTGGTTTCGTAGTCAGTAAATTTCTTACTGAGGTAGGAAATTGCATGCTTTTTCCTTCATGTTTCGTCCTGCTGTCCTAAAACACCACCCATTGATCCTTCAAGCATTGTCAGATACATGATGAATGGTCTTCCAGGGACTTGCGGAATTAATATTGGTGGCTCTTGTAGATACTTCTTTATTGTCTCGAAGGACGCATGGAAATCATCATTCCATACTACCATTTGATCTTTTCGTAATAATTTGAATATCGGCTCACATGTAGTTGTTAGATGCGATATGAACCTTGAAATATAATTCAATCGCCCTAAGAAACCACGAACTTGTTTTTCCATCCTCGGTGTTGGCATCCCTTGTATTTACTTTGTTGGGGTCTACCTCGATACCACGCTGACTTACAATGAAACCTAGCAATTTTCCTGATCTAACGTTAAATGTACATTTATTCGGATTTAACCTTAGTCTGATCTTTCGCAACCGCTCAAATAATTTTGTAAATGTATGATGTGTTCCTCCTCCGTATGTGATGTGGCGATCATATCATCTATGTACACTTCAACCTACTTGTGGATCATATCATGGAAAAGCGTGACAATGGCCCTTTGATAAGTTGCCCCTGCATTTTTGAGACCGAATGGAATTACTTTGTAGCAGAAGGTTCCCCAAGGTGTCATGAAAGTAGTCTTTCCCATATCTTCGGGTTCCATCTTGATTTGATTGTAGCCTGAAAAACCTTCCATGAATGAGAATACTGAAGCTTGAGCCGTGTTGTCTACTAGAACATTTATGTGAGGTAATGGGAAGTCGTCTTTGGGACTTGCTTTGTTCAGATCTAGATAATCCACACACTTGTGTACCTTGCCATCTTTCTTGGGTACTGGCACAATTTTAGCTATTCATGGTGGATATTCTACCACTGCTAAAAACCCTGCGTCGAACTGTTTGAGTACCTCTTCTCTAATCTTGTTGGACATATCCGGACGAGTTCTTTTGAGTTTTTTCCTAACTGGAGAACAACCATCTTTGAGAGGTAGTATGTGCACCAAAATGTCAATATTTAGCCCCGACATGTCCCTGTAGGACCAGGAGAATATATCCGCGTACTCATGCAACAACTTCATCTTCCTTTCTTTGACGCTCTGCTCTAACATTGCCCCTAGCTTGATTTCTTTCAAATATTCCTCTATGCCCAGATTAATGGTCTCAATAGCCTCTTGATATGGTTTTATGTTGTCATCCTTTCTCTCTATTTCCCTTTCCATTTCCTCAGAGTTCAAGATCTTCATCACCTTGCTCTTCAACTTGGTTGATGGGAGCATCAAAATCATATCGGATCACAGCAGTAACATTATCGGTGGTTTTAGGCATGGATCTGCAAATTTATCATGTTTTGGTGCAAATTTTAGTACATGAACTTTAAAAATTTATATGAAGAGAAAGTATTGTCATTTTTTAAATTTAAGAGATAAATGCAAGAAAAAGACAAGGATCTTAATTGAAAACAAAATATAACTTTTATTAATTAAAAATATTGTATGAAACAAAACAGGGGAACCCTTACAAGAAACCCATATGCCTCGGGCTTGACATAGGTTCTTTCAAACACAAGAAAAATTTCTTAGGAAAGAAAAAGATCTCTAAAATCTCCACGATAGTCTAGCTTTGAGTTCTTCTCCTGGGGCGCATTCTCGGATGAAGTCAGTTTCCCTTTTGATGTTGACTTTGTTGGATATCATTGCCACATGTTCGCCATGCTCTATTCCCTTGTTGACAAAGGTCTCTTGGATCGGAGAAAACCGTGTTTTACCCTTCATAGTAGATTTTGATGATGCATAGCCAAAACTGAAGCGATTCTTATTCTAAGGAATTTCTGGGAGCTTTCCCCAACCTTTCGAGGCATCACCTTCCATGGTTGTTTGCAAATATTTACACGAGGTTACTTTAGGCTTATTATTTTTCTCCACTGGTAATGTCACCATTGAAGCAATTTCCAGGGCTTGAAACGGGGTGGCTATACAGTCTTCATCGGTACTGATATATCTGTATGATTCGATGTGACTTACGAAGATATCCTCTTCACCGTCAATTATAATTAATTTACCTTCGACTAAGCACTTCAAATTTTAATGCAAGGTCGAAGTAACTGCCCCTGCAGCATGAATCCAAGGTCTCCCGAGTAAACAAGTATATATCGGCTCTATATCAATGACTTGGAAAGTGATATAGAAGATATGCGGCCCAAGTTTGACTGTAAGGTCCACTTCTCCCAATACCGAGCTTTGAGAACCTTTAAACGCTTTCACTATTGTAGAGTTTGGCCTCATCACAACATCATCTATTGTTAACTTCATCAGACTTTATTTTGGTAACACGTTGAGGGCAGAGCCCATATCGGCGAGTACTCTAGATAGGCTGGTAGTACATATTTTCATAGAGATATGGAGTGCTTTGTTGTGAGCTCAGCCTTGTGGTGGCAACTCATTGTTACTAAAACCCAGGTATGATCTGGATGTTATATTTTCTACAAGATTGTCAAATTAATTCATAGAAATCTCTTCCGCAACGTGAGCTGAACTCAGTACCTTCATTAAAGAGACATTGTATGCTTCAGAGTTGATGAGCAACGAGAGTATGGAAATTTTAGTTGGAGTTTGGTGAAGCTGATCCACCACCCTGTAGTCACTTCTTTCGTTTATTTTCCAAAACTCCTCTACCTCTTGATCGATAAAGTTTTTACTTGGAGGTTCTTTCTCTTGATTGCTTCCACCACTACTTTTCCTTTGTCCTTTGTTGAGGTCTCATCTTTCTCCTTTGGTGGTTCAAATCCAAAGACTCGACCACTTCGGGTCATACCCCATGTCCCTGCTATATTTGAAATCACAGGTCCTTGGTTTGATGATGGCCCATCTTCTTGCTTCACTTTGTTAATGTATACGAAAAAGTCATAACTCTACGGCACTGCTTTGTTACTTTCATAAGGTATAGGTGATGGTCCCTTAATCATCATCGTGGCCTTTGGAACTGTTGATATGTTGAGAACCTTCTTTGGTGCCATCCTGGGGTTTTTTTTTCTTATTCTTCCCACGGGATCACCAGAGTCTTCTTGTTAAGCTTTGATCCTTGGCAAGGGATTACCAGTGGCTTCTCTCCTTCGATCTTTGCTACATATTTTTCTTCAGGGTATGGTCTGAATTGGACTATCCCCTGGTCCACTAGCTTCTGTAGAGTTCTTTCAAAAGCTTTATTATGTTCTAGCAGGAACCCACATTCCCACAGATATTCCTTCAACAAGTTTATCGGGGCCTTTGCTTGTCTGGTTGCCCCACAGTCATTGACTACTTCAATTGTATTTATTTTTGGTCCACCATGCGGAGGCATATGGTTTAATTTGATGTTAGGCTTCTCAAAAGTGATGTCTTGATATTCTAACAAATATTTAACCTTGTGCTTGAATGCCCAACATTGTTCTATGGTGTCCCCATGAGAATTAGCATGATACTCGCATCTAGCATCAACATTATACTTTTGCGGGAGTGGCCCGACTAGAGGAGCTAGAGGCTTGAGTTCCACCAAGGATGCCTTGACCAAGTGTTGTAGTAACTGGCTAGGTGGCATAGGGAGTGGATCAAAATTTCTTTGCGGTCTTCCAAGTCGGCCTTGATGCTATCCTTTTGGGATCATTAATGGTTGTTGTGCCCTTGGTTGCAAGGCTATAACATTAATTTCTCCCTCTTTTCTTTTTGGGAAGTTTGAAGTCGGCCTTCTTGAATTGTAGGGGCCATTTGATGGTCCCCCTGGTATTTTCCCACTCTTTATTCCAGTCTCAATTCTTTCTCCGATAGTCACTAAGTCTGAAAATCCTGAAGAGATACTCCCAACCATCTTCTCATAATATAACCCTTGTAAGGTTCCCATGAACATGTCTACTAACTCCTTTTCCAATAGCAGTGGTTGCACACGGGATGCCATCTCTCTCCATATCTGAGCATACTCTTTGAAGGACTCTTCTTTCTTCCAGGACAGATTCTATATTTGCATGCACATGGGCGCCATGTCCAGGTTATATTTGTAATGCTTTAAGAAAGCATAAGCAAGATCTGCCCATGTTCGGATGTGAACTCGCTCTAACCGCATATACCAATCTAAAGATGCCTCGCTTAAGCTGTCTTGAAAACAGTGAACCATTAGCTTTAGATCGTGGGCATGGGCATGCATTTTCCCGCAATACATACACAGATGATTTCTTGGAAAAGTGAGCCCCTTTTACTTTCCAAAGTCAGGCACTTTGAACTTCGGCAGAATTACCACATCAGGCACTAGGCCCATTTCGAGAGCATCTACTTCAAAGGCATCAAAACCATCCACAACTTTCAGCCTTTCTTCTAGAGCCTTATATTGATTCATCACCATTGGATTATTGACAGCATGAGTACCAATCGTCGTCAAGGGTGCCTGATTGACATCCTCTAGGTCGTGGTCTCCATACTCCGGGTCCAACTAGTTGTCTGCATTATTGATTGGAATTTGTAGGGTATGTTATGCCCCTGCTTTTAATGGTGGTGGGACAAACCCTTTAGTTTCAGCTTATCTTGTCTCTTTTTGGGCCATGATGGAATTTTAGGGTCCTGTCTCTGGCTCTTTTCTTAATTGGTGACTGCTTGATGCACCAATCGTTTGAGCCACTTCTTCGAAAGCTACCCTGGGAATTTGGTCTTGTCTGTCAATGATGCTCTTTAAAGCCAGGAGAACTTGACTCAGATCTCCTTTCATTAAACTCATATCACCCTTTACTTGGTCGAGATCCTCCTTGAATGCAACCTGATTATCATTGATATGTTCCATTGCTTTTTGCTGATAGGCCCTTGTTTGATACGAAGGCCAAGAAGGTGGTAATCTTCTTCTACCAATGGCAATATAATTCAGTCGTCCCAAGAAACCTTTGAATTCCTTCTCGGTATGGGGAGGAGGCATTTCTTGAATATATTTGACTTTAGCGGGATCAACCTAGATTCCTTTATCACTGACAACAAAACTTATGCACTTGTTCGGATTTAATCTCAGCTTATAATTCTTCAGTCTCTCAAACAACTTACGTAGATGCTCCAGTTGCTCTCCTTAATTCTTATGAATCATGTCATGGAACAAAGCTACCATAGCAAGCCGATATGTTGCGCCGAAGTTCTTCAACCCAAAAGGAATAACCTTGTAGCAGAAAGTGCTCTAATTTATAACAAAAGTAGTCTTTTCCATGTCTTCAGGTTCCATTGTGATATGATTATATCTCGAGAAACCATCCATGAAGGATAATATCTTATGTTGAGGAGTGTCGTTGACTAAAACATCAACATATGGAAGTGGAAAGCAATCCTTGGGCCTCTCCCTATTCAAATCCCTATAGCCTACACACATACGCACCTTGCTGTCTTTCTTCGGTATTGGAACCGCATTCGCAACCCATTAAGGATATGATGTCACTGATAATAACCATGTGTTGAATTGTTTCATAAGCTCTGCCTTGATCTTCTCTGACATCTCGGGACGCATACGATGAACCTTCTGTTTTATCAGAGAACAACCCTCTTTCATTGGCAGATGGTGAACAACAATATCGGTATCAAGCCTGGCATGTCTTCGTATGACCAAGAAAAGATCTCAACATATTCATGCAACATTTGTATTAACCTGTTCTTGACACTATCCTCTAAGTTGGAGCCTATCTTGACCTTTTTTATGTTTGTTTCAGAACCCAAGTTTACCACTTTAACTGGATCTTCATGTGGTTGAATAACTTTCTCTTCTTGCACTAATATCCTGGAAAGTTCTCCTGGTATTTCACAATCATCCCCACCTTCATCCTCGGCTTGGTAGATCGGATTTTCAAAGTTATAAGTGGCAATAGCAGAATCGTTACCAACGGGATCCAGAGTGGATGTGGATCTGCAATGTATTGTGTGAGTGTGTGTAAGAACACATAGCTATTTGAAAGTGATAAAATTGAAAATAAAGAAAGAGAGCACACAATTTCAATGCAAAATGTTCAATGCCTTTTTAAATAAAAATATGTTTATGAAATGACAACCCTTAATAAATAAATCGCTGTGTCCCGGGTAAGGCACAAGGCTTAAAGTCATTGTTCAAATATTACATAGCCAAAACTTGAAAGCAATAAAAACATAAATGTAGAAATTACTCATGATAAAGGAGATAGAGATGGCATCCTCGGCCTTCCAGTTCCTGAGCCCATTGCCAGTGGTAGGAAAGATCCAATTGTCAAGGTCATAATCACTCTCAGCATCTTCTATCACGTTGACTTCGTTGTTGCTGATGCGGAATGATGGCCTTCTAGCTCCAGCATGACGAACAACCCTCTGACCCTCTATAGTGAAACCCAAACCAAACATGTCATATTTATAGGAGATGTCAGGAAGATGACCCCAAATAGTATAACCACCTTCTTCTATCGTAGCTTTAGCATCTTTGAATGAAGCCATCCTGAGAGAAACTTTAGTGCCTTTAGGAATCGCATAGACATCTTCAGTAGCGGCGGGAGGGATAACTTCAAAATTTTGACAGGGAGTCTCTATGAATTCATCGTCCATCTCTACATACCAGAAAGAATTCAAATGGCTAACCTTATACTCTTCTTCTCCGCAGACATTAACAATCTTTCCGTTCACATGATACTTTAATTTCTAATGTAGGGTAGAGGTGACAGCACCTGCCTCATGGATCCAGGGGCATCCTAGTAAGAAAGATTAAGCTTGCCTAATATCCTTTATATAGAAGGTAGATTTAAAGATCTAAGAACCCACTTTGATCAGAAGATTCGCTTCTCCATGTAGCATCCTCTTTGACATATCGAAGGCTCGAACTACAATATAACTAGGTTTCAGTATGACCCCTTCTCAATCAATACATGAACCAAAGTAGTTCCTCTGCATTCAATGGAGACATACAGGGATTTATTGTGGTTTCTTCCCTCATGAGTTAGATCAGCATTAGAGAAACCTAATCCATTGTCGATCGTTAAGCTAGCAATATAGCTTCCAAATTGATCAGCATAGATATTTTGTGGCACCTGAGAAGTCTTTAAGAATTTCACTAAAGCTTGTGCATGGGCTTCAGAATACAATAGCAGGGATAACATAGAGATCTTGGATGGGGTCTGCATAGTTATTCAACAATTTTGTAGTCACTCTTGCGGATAATATACCTCTTCCAACTATTGTTTAGAGGTGTCTTCAACGGTAGATTCCTTAGGTGCCTCCGTCTGGGCAGGCTCTATCACTTTCTCTTTTCCCTAAGCCTTAGAAGTTGACACGGTAACAGTAACTTTAACAAGTGTGGCAACAGTCTTCGGAGATATTTTTGGGGAGAAAACCATTTTGTTTCTATAATCTTATTGGTTCTAGCGATATTGTTAATGCCAGGATCAACAACTTTAATAACTTCATCTTCAACTGTCGGTAGTTCTTGTTTGACGCCATGTGTTGTACCCCAAAATTTGCCCTCCTATTTTCTCAACATTTTCTCATCACAAGGCCCTTGGAGCTCAAGATCCAGTTAGGGTTTCCTCTGCTCAAGACTTCCCCTAGCACTGTTGACCCAAATTAGGGTTTGTGTTAGCACAAAGGTGTTTTGACCTGAAATGCCTAAGATAACTTTCATGCTTCATGTTGGACTCCCAAGTCTATCCATACCAAGTTTCAAGCCTTGATTCCAAACTTTGCCCAGTCAATTGGATAGTTGACCTAGAAATCAGCTGTATTAGGGAAAAAGTCAACTGTGGCCAATTGACAGTCAAACCTCATGAAAATTGATCCACATCAACATTATGAACTCACATGGACCATTTGATCAAGTTTGGATCACAATTCCACAAGAAATTTGATCAGATCACCAAAAGGGCAAAATGGTCATTTTTAGGGTTTTGACTGCACAAAGGCAATTTTTGACTGTTTGACCTAGCCAATGGCAAACCAAACTCACATATGGACTCAAGGACCCCATGGAATTGTCTTGACATACTCAACAAGTTCAAAAGATCCCAAATGCACAAGATTGACAGTTGAATTTCCCAATCAATTGATCAATTTTGACTGTATACTGAAAAGTCAAACTTTGACTTTTTGGTCAAAATCAGGTGTCAAGATTCATTTTTCATCAAAACATGCCAAATCATGAAACTTGTTCATCAAGAAATCAAGAATTGCAAATTAGGGTTTGAAATGAAGATTTTTCATAACTTAGAATTTTTCTAAGTTATGAAAAACCCTAATTTTTTCCTAACTTTGTCCCACTTTCTCAACAAGATTCATTTGGATTCAAGGAAAAGTCAAAACATGAAAGTTGTATTCCATTGCAAAATCTACAACTTTGATTCATAAAGTTTTCCCAAAAGAAGCTTGTAGCTCAAGTTACAATTTTTGGAACAAGAGTACCAAACCATTCTTAACTTAGAGAAAATTTGACCTATTTTAGGCAGGATTTTTGCCTAACTTCAAGACCATTTTTCACATACTTCCACTTGGAATTTCAATTTGCATTTCAAAGATGGATTGTATTACACATTCCAAGCTTTCCAAAATGTCCAAGAACTCATCAAACAACCTCATGGTTAGGGAGAATCGAATTTGGCAATATGGGAAAAACTCACTTTGTTCATGACCAAATTACATGTCCATACACTTAGGCAATTTTGAACTCAGCTTGCATTTCTTGATTACAGGTCCTATATCCCATTTACACTCATAAATTTAATTCTAACTCATTGTGCCAAGACCATATTTTATGTGTTCAAGCATTACATAAAGGTTTAGTCCCAAAATAAAAAAAGCATAATGTCCATTTTTGCAAAAGTAGAACTTTATGTCAATTAGCAAATCAAGAGGTACATAGAAAATCTCCTTAGCACAAGTTATTAGACTAATCCCACTGATCAAGGGCAAGCTTAGCAGCACATTAGGGGGGCCTCTATCATTCTAGAACTCAAGTGGACATTTTGTTGCTTAAAGTTGAAGAAACATGGCATAACAAGGGACAACTCTCATTCCTGTGAACCAGAGCTTAAGCAAAGTTATCAAACACTTTCTAATCATCAAACCTAAGCTAAAACACGAGCCAACCATCTCCATTGCTTTCTCAAACACAGAATCACCCTCAAACTTCCAAAACAGGGTACCTGCTGCAGATTGAGTTCCATAACTCAATCCATTCATGCATTCTTGCTAAAACCACTTCAAACACATCCCACATCATCCCTTGAAACTATTCCAAGCCCTAAAGACGACCTGTAACATCCCTAGCTAACATCACCATTTTCATTTTTCTGTTTTGCAGTTGAGGTACCATAGCATGATTCTCTTGGTTTCCAAGAAAACTAAAGCTTGGAATAGCATCCCTGGACATCAAGGAAGTTGTACCAATCATCACCTTGCATTGAAAACACCTCCATCACCAGATACGATTCCAACTGAACAGGTAAGTTCATGAACTCGTATCTCTCTATCCAGACATTGTTAGCTTTAGGTTTGTGAAGAAATTATGTCACATTCATAGCCCTGAACATGCCCATATAATTAGTTTTCATTTATCTTATGTGTACTGTAAGAATTTGATGTCTGAACATGGAACAAAAACTAGGTCAGGAATTGGGGGAGAACAAATTCTCTCTCATTTCTGAGAGTTAGATCAAGTTTTTGATATGTATGGATTCGTTGTTTGATGCTTAACATTTTTGATGTTGTAAGTTTTTGTTAAAAATCAAAGAATCAGGATGTTTGAACAAGCTTGAGAAGCGCGCGTTTTTTGAAACAAGAATTGCTGGAGGTTGAAGAAGCTCCACGTGGGCTGGGCCTGATTTGTTATTTCTGTTTACACCCCATTTTTACTTTTACACCCCCTTGGCCCATTATGCTTATTTTCATGATTTTTTGACCTTTTCTTTTTTGTTCTGACTTATTTATTTTTTCTCATAATATAAAAAATATAAAAATTATTTTTTAAACTATTTTTGTATTTATTAGGCATTTATTTGTTTAAATGGGTATTTGTACATAAATTAATATATAGATATACTTTTATTCAAAATACTAAAAAATAATGCAAACACATTTATTTTCTGATTTTTATTTTATTTTATCTTCTGAAAATATTTTATATAAAATATACTTTTTTTATAAATATTAAATATTATTATTTTGTGCATATTCAATATATTTAATAAATAATACAAATACATACATATATATTAGTATATTTAGGTTAAAAAATACAAAATATATACATTTTTATTTTTATTAATATTTAGCATTAAAAATACCTTTTTTGACAAATATACTTCTCTTTATTTATTTTTTGTACATAAATAATAAATATTGTACATATTAAATATTTAATACCTCTTATTTGCAAAATTAGGGTTTTGCCCTAAATACCATAAAAACTCCAAAAATTAATTCTTCTTATTTTGTTTATTTGACATATAAAAAACAATTTTTTTTTCATACATATAAAAAGCCTTTTTGCATCTTACATATTTATTTTATTTAATTTGTGCAATTAAATACCTTGTAAATCCCCAAATTTTGATGTAATAGTTAGGTTTAAATTCCTTGTCAAAATACCCCTATTTGAACATTTGTACCCCCCTTCCCATATATTGTGTTGTAATAACTTAGGAACTTTATTTTTCGCACTTTAAAGTTTTCTAAATATACCATGCTAGAATTAGGGTTTGTATGCAAATCGATTAACTAAAATAGTTTGACCTAATTCAAGATAAACAAGCATGAAAATGGACAACACTAATCACACTTGCACCCCTAGGATATTCCACTTGTTGGCTTCAATAATGGGCCATATTGCATGTTAGGTCTCTTTGGGCAAAACAAAAAAATCAAATGATCATAGTCCCTCGATGACGCTTTAGAAAGTTGCCTAAAAAATTATCAAGTACCTTGAAGGAAAAATTGCCCAAAGATACTTGGCACCATTGCAATTATGGTCTAAATGATGACCCGCGCCCGTCCCTTTCACATCCTAACACAAGATTGTCCACCAAATGCAATGGTGGAACAAAATTGTTAAAAGGGTTAAAACATAGCAATAATCTTTGAGAACTTTAGGGTAGATAGCTCTTAAGTACTTGTCAACTTGCAAAACAAAAACGCTTGCCTATTTTTTTCAAACCACACATCACTACACTTTCAAAACAAACCTTGAAACATCTTTTCAAAAAGACAAACACCTTTTGTAAAACATTCGAGTAAAGAATTGTTACAAGGGTTGCCTAAACAAGGCATCTTTTTCAAAACATTTTCAAAGCCACACACAAAGCACCATTTCAAACAATTGAAAAAACAAGGCAAGCTGATCTAAGAAAGTACCTAAGAGCCTATGGATAACCATGGATAGAAAGGGTGCTAATACCTTCCCTTTCTATAAACTACTCCCCGAATCCAAGAAAACATCTCAAAGGTTTTTGCTGTGCTTTTTAAACCTTTCCTTAGGATAAAATAAAGAGTCGGTGGCGACTCTTGCTCAACCGAAACATTTGCGAAAACAAACGCAAAACCCTAGTCAGTTCTCCCACCGTATCACACCATGGTAATAGACGTCATATCCATAGTTCCAAGGAATAGCTTTATTCGAAGAATATGGCATAGGTCAAGGTGTAGCGATGAGCAAAGGAGCAGCTTTTGGATTGGTAGTAATCCTTATAGGACCTTTGGAGGTCATCCTGGAAGGAGGGCCAGAAATTATAGATAAGTCTTGACACAGATTCTCAGTATAAAAAACCTTCTAGATCAAAATTATATGATTTTCCATTAGGCGTTGAATGCCTTCCTTCAGTAACATGCAACCATTGGGTTGAGCTGCACAACAGTAACATTTTTCACTACAGCCTGGAAATAAACCGGCCTGTAGCAGATTCTTCTTTATTATTGGTAGAGGAGTCACTAATTCACTTATAGTAGCCACATAAAGAACATAGCTAATTTCACTTATGTCTTTGTCATGCTTTGGCATAAGTGCAGTAATCACATTCGGGGTCTCCGGAGGATCAAACTCAATTTCCTTGTTATCAATCATGTCCTGAATTTCTTTTTTCAGGTTCCAACATTTGTTGGTGTCATGCCCATGACTGTTAGAATGATAGGTGCACTTCACGTTTGGGTTGTACTTAGAAGAAGAAGTGTTGGGGTTCTGAGTAGAATCCCTTAGCGTAATTAGCCCTGCTTTTAGTAAATGTTGTAACGCCTGAGACAATGGCATATTAATCTTGGTAAACTTCCTTCCCGGAGCGTCTGAAATACGCCTATTGCCCTGTTGTTGTTGTTGTTGAACAGGTACAGGATTAGAAATTAGTACCTCTCCCACAGACTGATTGTGGTCATTTTTACCATGGCCCTTCAGGCCATAAACAAAATTGGTCTCCTTTTTATTATTGAACGTCTTATTTACATCACTCGAAGATGCAACCACTTGAATTTTTCCTCTCTTAATACCACTTTCAACTTGTTCCCTAGTTAGAATCAGCTCATTAAAACCAGATGAAGAACTCCCAATCAGATGATTAAAGAATTTAATTGTTAGAGTACCCATGAACATATCAACTAGCTCCCAATCAGACAAAAGAGGTTACACCCTTCCAGCTAAGTCTCTCCACTTCTGGGCATATTCCTTGAATCCTTCATTCGAACCCAAAGTCATGTTTGTAATTGCACACGAGTTGGTGCAAGGACAACATTGTATTGATACTGCTTGTAGAAAGCAGCAACCAAATCTTCCCAAGTACGGATGTTGGTTCCTTCTAGCTGATAGAACCACTCGAGTTGTGTACCAAACAAAATTTCCTGAAAGAAGTGAACCCATAACTTTCTATCAGCATTATGGGATTGGATCTTCCGAACATAAGATCTCAGATGAAGTTTCGGAAAAGACACACCGTAATATTTAGCAAAAACAGGGACTTTCAACTTTTGAGGGATAATTACCCCGGGAATGAGATCCAGCTCTGTGAAATCCAATCCAGGGACTTTCTGGATTTCCATTTCCTTGAGGCAATCTTCCAATTGTTTGTATCTATCATCAACAAGATGATATTGTTCATCAGTATAGTCTTCATTCTCAAACATCTTACCAGAACCAATGTTGCTTCCAACTTCAGCCCTGACACTCCTACCATCCTCCTCTTGATTGTCATCTTCATTAGAGGTGATATTAGCCATTTGAACTAGTTTAGCAGGACCCTTGAATCTCCTTCCCATGTTGAGAATAGTAATTGGCTTCCGAGTCTTCTTCTTTTTGGCGATGAGCGCCATCATATCTTTCTGTCCTTAAGCAAGATTAGAAGAGTCTCCTGGAATTGGGCATTCCGAGCTTGGATTTCCTTAACAGTCTGTTTAAGAGCCATCTTTTACTGAAATAAACAGCAAGAAGATGAGAAAACATGTATGGGAAAACTTGTTATGTGATTATGCATGATATGCAAATGCAATGTTTTCAAGGATCGTTGCAGGATTTAAATTTGATTAAACAAAATGAAACAAGAGAAATTTTAGTAATAAACTCAAATTACAATTTCTTTTAATAAAAAAATTTACAAAATATCAAAATATAAATTCAAGTTTCCCATGGGCGCTTCCTCTTTATACTGACATACGCGTTAAGGCTTTGTTTTTCATGGATTCGTTTGATCAGCTCCAGTACTTTCTTCTCACTAACATAAAATTGAGCTTCGAAGGTATCTATTTCTTCCTTTAGTTGAATCCAGGAGTTATGTAGTTCTTTAAAGTCTATAGGAATATTGAGATGAAGAACAGTATGAGAAACATCTCCTTCAATAATAGGCTCTACGATCACTGGTAGGATAGCAGGATATGGAATTTTGAGATTTTGAGAATGAGACCGCACGCATCTGAGGTAAGGCTCTAGAGGAATGGAATTCTTGTGTCCCAAAGTCATGCTATCAATCTTGTTGACTGCGCCCAAGCACGTACAAACCTTTGATGGTAGTTTTGAGGATCATTCCCATAGTCGAACACAATACCCTTGATGAGCATATCATGAGGACCGTCCCGTCGAGCATAACCAAACTGACGTAGAGCTAAAGAAGGGTTGTAAGTGATGCCCCCTCTTATACCAAGGAGTGGTACATTAGGGAATTCCCCACAGCAATCAATAATAGTGACATATTCCTGATTTCGATAACACCAGTGGATATATGCGTGAGTGAGCGACATCAACCTTTTAGGCCTCCTCAAACCTTATCAGTTATTCATTACTTATCGGGGCAGGTGCGAAATAAACCACCTGGACAATACAAGTATGCAACACATAAGAGTTTCTTGCTTCTTTATAGTACGAGTGTGGAGGGAATACAGGACATATCTGAGTAAAATAGGTACTGGATTATGGGTGAGAAATATCTTGATGGCACTCATTTCTATGAATTGGTCTGGATTAGGGAATAATACCAATCCATAAATCAGCAAATCCAACATAAATTCATGGCATCTAGAAATCCCTGAGCCTTCTCTATCAGAAATTTAAGAGAGAAACCCTTGACTTTGTTCCTTGTTTCCCAATTAGATACAATGTCTGATCATTTCAGATGTAGGGCTACTGCAACGTCTTCAGGTTTCAGAACTTTCTCTAAACCGGTGAAAGGTATCTGATCGAGAATGGGTCCTTCGAGCAACTTAGATAATTCTTCCATTGTGAGCACCAATTGATAATCTGGGAAGGTAAAACAATGATTCTTCGGATCAAAGAACTTGAAAAGAACACTCATCATGCCTTCCTGAAAGCCAATAGTAACCAGATTGAATAGATGACCATGTCTCTTGGTGAACTGAGAATTGTTGGGAACCTTTGGGACTAACTCCTTAAGCTGAGAAGGTATCCTTACGAAGTTGATCCAGATGGTGTTCCTACGACTGGAACCCATGACCCTGTAACATAGAACAGAGATAAATCCCTTAGATCCTTGAAATGGTTAGTCATGATATGATGTTATGATGTTATATGTCATGATATCATGTTCAAGTAGACAATAAAGCACAAGGAAATCACACAAGGACTTTGGTTTAGGCTTGCATGGGGTTTGTAGGTAAGTACCCTCTTGAAGTTTAGTTGGCTCAACCTGTCCTAGAGAAGTAACCGGGTTCTAGGGATCTCAATATCACTAATTTTTCCCACAAGCTTCATCTAGCACGATAACTGACTTGCCACCAAACAAAACTCGGGAGTCGAATCTCAATGAATGTAGTATCGAGTATCAACCAACTTCGGACTGCACCAAATTCGGCTATCTCACTACCTTCTAATGGCTAAGTTGGGTCAATTAAGGTTCTAAGGTCAGTTAGTGCTTATGACACCACGCAGTAGCCTAGTATGCTTCCCGACTGACTCGAGGGATACCAGTACATACCAATGTGTCACACTAACGTAGCCATCATCTCAATCATATCGGTATACGCCATATAGTTTCCATGATCTATTTCTAATTACCTAAAATGTTCCCCAGATCCGGGTATAGGATCTTTGCAAGAAATAACCTAAACAACCCTTAAAAATAAAGCAGACAAATCAAACAAGGAAAACATTTAAAATTGATCTAACACTAAGGTAACCCCACTTTTATTTCTCCCCAGCAGAGTCGCCAGTTCTATAATACGATGGGAGAACTGACTTGGTTTGTGTTTTATTGCAAATGTTGTGGATAGCTAGAATCTCCACCGAATTTTATTTTATCCAATAAGTAAAGGGTGAAAAGAACAGGAAAGACATTCGAGATATTTCTTTGAGTTCAAGGGGTAGGTTATGAAAATGGAAGGTGTTAACACTATTTTCATCCATAGTTATCTACGGGCTCTTAATCGCTAGTTCACTTTATTTGAAAATGCTTTTTGTTGTGTTAGTTTGGAAATATTTTGAAAATTCCTAAGTGCGGCAAACTTTGTAATGATTCTCATATAAGTTGAGAATGCATACAAAGTGTTTGTTTTGAAAATATTTCAAAGAAAAGTGTTTGTGTGAAAAGATGTTTTTTGTGAGCAAGCGATTACAAGATATCTACCTACTCAAAAGTATTTCGTGTTAATTTCCTCCTCCTTTAGATAGTGTTATCCTACCATTAGTTAGTAGGAAACCCTATTGTTGGATGTGAAGGGACAGGCGCGGGTCATTGTACAGTCATAAAGGCATTTTGTAGGGGAACTTTAGCAATTTATCGTAAGGTAATAAGATCATTTACCGAAGGCAACATTCAAAGGTTCATCAAGGAACTAGGATCTTTTGTATCAGAGGGACTTTGCTAAAGCATCCCCACATTCAAGGGACATGACTGTTTTGTTCGAAGGTAACAAGTGAGTTTACCCTAGAGGTGAGTGTGTGAATAGTGTATTGAATTCAGTTATTTAATCTTGTATTTAGGGTTATCTAACGGTTGATTTTAGATCTTTTCATACATACCCTAGTTACTAGCAGTTATAAGGAAAGATGTAAAAGCAAAAAATAAAGGTGCGGAAAGTAAACCTAAAATATCACAAGGCTTCAAGGAAGGGGGTACAAAACCACAAAACTGGGGAGAAAAAGTAAAGCAAATAAAAGCCCTAATTAAACTATTACATACTGTAGAAGTTACATAATTATGAAAAATACTAAATGTGAAAATAATAAAGGTACGCGAAAATTGTAAAATAAGAGGAAAATTGTTTGACAAAAAAAGTTGATGATTAACCTAAAGTCTAATTGATTTTAATTTAGAAAAAGAATTAGTTGATTAAAAAGAATTGATTAATTAGGAAAACCCTAAAATCTAAGCGATTTTAAGTTAATTAAGAAAACCTAAAAAGTTAAATTTGGGTTTTGTTTTAAAGAAAGGGTTTCGAAAAAAATTTGTAAAAGAGTGAGAAACATAGAAATAGAAAACAAATAACCAAATGAGTAGGGGTGGGTGTTGAACCCACTCCCTCAAGCAGTTTCAGCAACAAGCATACCACCAGGCCAAAAGCGTCTTAGTGTCAAGGTAACGCTTCCAACATGTTTTGCAATCAACCTGTAAAAATATGAGAAATTAAAGAAGCAAAACATCAAAAGGCTGTATCGAACCCAGGCCCTTTGAGACAATTCTTAATCGCGCGCGCTCCTGCCACTGGGGTGGTTGTTTCATCCGTTTATATCATTAAAACAATAAATATATAATATATAAACAAATACATTGGTCTGAGAAGCGTCGGAGCCCTAGCTCCGATCTTCTTCTCTGGTGAGCCAATTCTTACACCTGTAAAAATAGAAAACATTAGCGCATGAAGAGGACTATAGCCCCCTAAATCAAGCCTTCTAAATCCAATTGTGGTTTTTCATTGGCTAAAACGTAAGGGATTGAGAGCTATAACGACAACACATGAAACAGGTTCTAGCATGGTGTTTCACGATTAATGGTGCATGGGACCTCCATGACTGTTCTAACATGTGCTATCAATACTCGTAAACAAGTTAAGGATGTTAGTACATGTTAAAGCAAACAAGAAAATAATATATGAATTTCATGTGCATGATGAGATCGTTGATGTCATGTAGTGCGATTAACATGTTTTGGACCATCAAATTTGGTCCAAACTTACTCTATATGCTTGCTGGAAGAGAATGGAAAGAAGGCTTTATGGTAAAGGGCTTGAAAATAGGGTTTTAAAAATTTAGGGTTCTTGAAAAAGTTTGATGTTTTTTGTCAATTTTGAGGCAAAGATTTTCATGTGTTTGTTCCCTCTTGATGTCTGAATATATAGAGAAATTTAGGGCAACCAAGTGATGGGCTTGGACTCTAGTAGTAAGATATAATTTTATCTTATTTTAGTTTATATTATTAATGAATTAAATCAAAAATAATTAAAGTAATTAAAATAAAACAAGGTGGAAGGGTATATGAATTAATTATGAGGTGTATGAAGAGTATAACACACGTTTGGACCTCAAAACATGGCCCAATAGTCCAAAATATTAAGCTTGCTCAATTTGGTCTTCATGCATTTGCTCGAAATTTCCTAACTTGCAATGGTCATAACTCTCTCAATTTTCATCTTCTCAAGGTGATCTTTGACTTTTTGGAAATCTCAAGATGTCCTTTACAACCTCTATGTTGATCCTTATGGATTTTGAAGAATTTATCTTGATTTAAGTGGCCCTGACAAAAAAGTGTCTTTTTGTTGACTTTTGAAATAACTTGTAATGTATTGGCTTATATCTCTCAAATGATGCATTTTTTGACTTGAAAATAGAGATAAAATGTTGTAGAGAATTTAATTTCCTTCAAAACGGGCTTTGGTTAGGGAAAATATGATGAAGCATGTGAAAGTTATGCTTGGTCAAAGTTCAGTTGACTTCTCCTAAGGAAACCCTAATTTGGCAACTTTTGACTTTTGATGATTTGAGGGCTTTTCTTGAGGAATCATGATCAAACCTTGATCAAATGATGAATTTCACTTCAAAATTTTGATGTTGACCAAAAATCTTGAAGTTTGACTGTATGTTGACCATAGTTGACTTTGACCCAATACAGTTGATTTTCAGCCATCTGAGCAAACTTGTGATGGAAGGCTTTGAAACTTGTCATGAGCATTCTTAAAGATATATGAGGAACCATGAAAAAAAACTTGAGACCTTGAGAACCCAATCTTACTTGTGAAACACAAAACCCTAGTTGTGGACCCATTGCTTATGAGGAGAATTTGTTTGATCAATTATTGAGCCACCTTGAGCATTTGAGGACAATTTGAGAATGTTTTGAAAAAAAATGGGAGGGAAAGGGCTCCAGCGCTTCTCCGGAGAGCCAATGTAGTTTTGTAATACAGTGGGAGAACTGACTTGGTTTTCTTTTTATTGCAAATATTGCGGATAGCTAGAGCCACCACCGAATTTTCTTTTATCCAATAAGGAAAGGGTGAAAAGAATAGGAAAGAACTTCGAGATTTTACTTTGAGTTCGGGGGATAGGTTATGAAAAGGGGAGGTGTTAGCACCCTTTTTCGTCCGTAGTTATCTACGGGATCTTAGTAGCTAGCTCACTTTGTTTGGAAATGCTTTGTGTTGTTGTAATACGGTGGGAGAACTGACTTGGGTGTTTTTAGCGCAATTATTGCAGTTAGCAAGAGTTGGCACCGACTTTTATTTTATCCAATAAAGGAAAGGGTGAAAATAACAAGAAAGACCTTTTGATAATTTTCTTGAGTTCGGGGGTAGGGTATGAAAAGGGAAGGTGTTAGCACCCTTTTCATCCGTAGTTATCTACGGGCTCTTAGTTGCTAGCACACTTTGAAAATACTTTGTTAATGTGTTTGTGTTTGTTTGAAAGTATTTTTTTAAAAATGCCTTCGTTTAGGCAAACTTTGTAATGATTCTAATCTCTACAAGAATGTATACAAAGTGTTGAATTTTTGAAAATATTTCATGAAAGTGTTGGTGTATTTGAAATGTTTGTGAGAAAGCAACTACGAGCTTTCTACCTACTCAAAAGAAAGTATTTATTCTTTTACTCCTCCTTTAGATAGTGTTATCTTACCTTTCATTAGTAAGATATCATATCATTAGATGTGAAGGGACAAGCGTGGGTCATCGTACAGTCATAGAAGGAAACATTATAGGATACGTTAGAAATTTGTTATGAAGGACTAATATCGTTTGCCGAAGGTAACATCGAAGGGTCATCGAGGGACTACGATCTTGTAATCGAGGGTCTTTGCTAAAGTATCCCACGTTCGAGGGACATGACTATTTTAATCTGAGGCAACAAGTGTGGGTTAACCCTAGAAGTGCATGTGTGCAAAATGTATTGTTTACATTTAATTTGTCTTGAATTAGGGTTGTATACTTGTTTGACTTTAAGTCTTGCCATACAAACCTTAATTACTAGCAACAATATGGAACCCAGGCCCTTTTAGACAATGCTTTATCGCGCACGCTTCTGCCACTGGGGTGATTGTTTCATCTGTTTATATCATTGAAACAATAAATATATAATATAAAAAAAATACATTGGTCGGAGAAGCGTCAAAGCCCTAGCTCTGATCGTCTTCTTTGGTGATCCAATTCTTACACCTGCAAAAATAGCAAATGTTAACGCATTAAGAGGAGTCTAGCCCCCTATATCAAGCCTTCTAAATCCAATTGTGGTGTTTTCGTTGGCTAAAACGTAAGGGATTGAGAGCTATAATGAAAACACATGAAACCGGTGCTAGCATGGTGTTTCACAATTAAGGGTACATGGGACCTCCATGACTGTTCTAACTTGTGCTATCAATACTCGTAAACAAGTTAGGGATGTTAGTACATGTTAAAGCAAACAAGAAAATAAGATATGAATGTCATGTGCATGATGAGATTGGTGATGTCATGTAGTGCGATTCACATGTTTTGGACCATCAAAATTGGTCCAAACTTACTCTATATGCTTGCTGGAAGAGAATGGAAAGAAGGCTTTATGGTGAAAGGGCTTGAAAATAGGGTTTTAAAAATTTAGGGTTCTTGAAAAAGTTTGATGTTTTTTGGCAATTTTGAGGCAAAGATTTTCGTGTGTTTGTTCCCTCTTAATGTCTGAATATATAGAGAAATTTAGGGCAACCAAATGATGGGCTTGGACTCTAGTAGTAAGATGTAATTTTATCTTACTTTATTTTATATTATTAATGAATTAAATCAAAAATAATTAAAGTAATTAAAATAAAACAACGCGGAAGGGTATATGAATGAATTATGAGATGTATGAAGAGTATAACACACGTTTGGACCTCAAAACATGGCCCAATAGTCCAAAATATTAAGTGTGGTTAGCATGTTTTATGATTTTCTCAGAAAAAGAAAGTTTTAGTTTTAAATGCGTATGCAAAAGGGAGAAGAAAAGAGTCTATGGGAGACTAGACTATTTCTAATCATAATGTTATCATACAATGGTAGTTATAAAGTTTGGATTAACAAAAGGGAAATGTCTACCTAATGTTATCATGCATGGCTTGCAACCTGAAGTCTAACTTTCATTTAAAAGGAACAAGAACATCTTAAGGGAACATGGTATGTACAAGGATAAAAAACAAGCAAGCTCAAAGAATTACACACATGAAATGGTAAACAAAAGAAGCGAAATGCTTTCGCTAAGGGGAGCGAATTACCTGAAGCAAACAAGCGGGAATGAAATATAAAAGAAGAGAAATGTTTTAGCTAAGTGTTTTACCCCAAAAATTTCCATCTCATTTAACAAATATTTTCTCACAAGATCTCATTTGGTTCAAGACTGTACAAGGATTGATCAGCCCAAGACACCTCCTTAAGCACTGATGACTGAAATTAGGGTTTGAGATTGCACAAGGATAATTGAACTTTTAATTATTCATTTGACTTTCATGGATCACTATGGACCCTCAATATTGCTCATGTCAAGTTTCATGTTTTGGATCACATTTTTGCTTAGTCAACTGATCAGTTGACGTAAAAATCAGCTGTATTAGGGGGAAAAGTCAATTATGGTCAATTTACAGTGAAACTTCATAATTTTTTATCCATATCAACATTGTGAACTCATATATGTCATTTTATCAAGTTTTGACCACAATTCCTCAAGAAATTTGATCAGATCATCAAAAGGGCAAAATGGTCAAAATTAGGGTTTTGACTGAGAAAGGGAAATTTCTTATTTTTGACCTAGAAAATGATTAATTGGTTTGAGACATGATCTCAAAAGTTCAATTTCATCATTTTGACCTAATAGCATGACACAAAATATCCCTCAAGATCATTTGATTGATAGTTGATTTTCAGTTAACTAATCAGAATTCAACTGTACACTGAAAAGTCAAACTTTGACTTTTTGGTCAAAATCAAGTGTCAAAGATCACAATTCATCAAAACATGTCAAAATATTAAACTTGTTCATCAAGAAATCAAAAATTCAAGATTTCATTTTGAAAAGTCAAAGTTTCCAAACATAGAAATTTTTCTGTGTTGAAAACTTCATGTTTTTTCACAACTTTGAGCCATTTTTTCACCATGATGCAAGATGATTCAAAGGAAACTTTAAACATGAAAGTTGTAGATATCAATGATACCTAAAACATTTCTTTACACAACTTTTCCTAGAAATTCATGGATTTCAAGTTATGATTTTGTGAATACATGTTCATGAAACTAAACACTTAGTGAAAAATTTTCCCTAGTTTAGGCAGGATTTTAACCTAACTTCATGGAAATTTTTCACATAGTTACAAGGGGAATTTTCAAAAGAGATTCAAAGAGGGGTTGTAGAGCATATTACAAGATTTCTAAAATATCTAAGAACTCCTTGAGATCATGTTTGAGCAAGGAGAATCGAAGGCATGAAGTTGGCATTTCATTCTTGAATTATAGGTATTTTCATGTAGAACAAGAATTCAAATCCATGCTAGGCTGCATAATCTTTGCTTTGCAGGCCTCAAACTTACTTGGCACTCCATAATTAATGTTTGGCACACCTGTTAGAGGCGTCAACTCAAGCATTCAATGCATTGCCCATGATTATTTCTATTTTTGGAAGAAAGTGCACATTGCCATTTTGGAAAAGTAGCTTTATGCACAAAATCTGTTCTTGAGCTTTGCACTTGTTCTCTTCTGATCATACACGACCTATAACCCAAAATAAATTTGTCTCAAGCCTCTAACAAGTCAACCCATGCTTGAACTTTACTTTGAAACCATGTTTTCACTTTTCTTCAAAATCAAGTAACATACCGATAACTTATACTTGTGTGATTCTGACCCTCTCAAGCCTCACATCCTTTTACTTACTTATGCACAAGTCATTTGCACCAAAACACACGCATACACAAGCCCTCAACTCCCTAGAACTCAGAATTGTATCACAAAACTCCATTGTTGCATAATCTTACCAAAAACTTGAAACTCACATCTCCCTCGTGTGTTTCCAAGCCTTTTGGTTCCTAAAGCTTCTAAGAATCAAATACAACTCATCCCTGACCCTGTTCTATAACTGTAACTCCATCTTCATCAACCTCTATAACCAAAAACAGAGCTCTGCAAGTTGACTTCTCCAGAACTCCTCAGCCACTTTTAGCTCAAGCCAAGTATCACATTAGCTTCCTGGGAACTTGAGGAAGCTAACCCAATCACTGGAACTCATCAAAAGTTGCTCAAACTCAAAACATGATACCCTCTTGCAAGGTGATTTTTCTGACTTTTGAACTATTCATATAGGCATTGTTAGGCTTGCATTTATGAAGATAGAATGTAGACATCATTACCCTGAAACTATACATGTCCATAGATTTCATTTATGTTGCTTGAGCATGAAGAATTTTGAGTTTAAACTTGCTGAAACATTTAGGTCAGAATTTGGTACTTTCACTAATTCATCTTTATCTTTGAATGTTAGCTTAAATTAGTTACATGGTTGGATTCGTGATGAAAAAATACACAAGTTTCATGTTTACATTTTTGAAAATGCTTGAGGAATGAGCAAGTTACAGATCCTTTGGCTGGAGGATAAAGATGAAGTACAGTCAGGGCAAGTTTTATGTTATGTATTTATTTTTGTGCCAATGTTAACGGATGTATAGCCACCCCAGTGGTAAGGCAGCGCACTGGTAACCAAGAGGGCGTGGGTTCAACATCCAGCGCGTTGCCTTTTATTATTTTCATACTTTTTTCCACATTTTTGTTTCTTTACAGCGCCTAGGCCCACCTTTGGGTTTTCTCCATTTTTGCTGCACCACACCCTCTGTTCTCTTGCTACCACACATGTCCAACCCTTTTTTATTTTTCTGATTTTTAAAAAAAAAACATCATTTGGGCCAGATTCAAAAACTACTTTTCTAACAAACTAACAAGTTTAATTTCACACCTCCATAACTATTTCTCTATATTTTATTTTTATTTTATTTTCTTTATTATTTTTATTTTTTTTTTATAATTATTATTATTATTATTATTTTTATGATTATTATTATTCTTATTAATAAAAAAATCAAAAATATATTTTTATTTATTATTTATATACTTATAGTTTACTTTCCTTATAAAACTAAAAAAAAACATTTTTTTAAACAAACTTAATTTCTTTTTCTTAATAATAATTAGATTTAGATTTAGTTATTTTATTATTTTTATTATTTAAAATTAAGTTAGAATTTAGGTTTTCTTTAGTTAATTAATTACCATATTATTTTCATTAAGTTTAAACCCTTTCATAAAAAAAACCCTAAAAATACTTCAAACTTAATTTCTTTTCTTAATTAGTTTAGGTATAATTTTTATTTAACTTTAATTAATCATTTTTCTTAATTAGGTCAAGACTAAGCCCCTTTCATAAAAAAACAAACAAAAATCATTTCTTTTCCCAGTTACATTCTTGCAATTTTATTATCAATTTTATACAATATTCAATATGGTTGTAATAATTATTTAGATTTAATTTTCATGCAATTTCCCCATTTGTAAATTTGTACATCCCCTCCCCTGTTTATGTAATAGCTTAGTATTTTTATTTTCCGAAATTTAATGCTTTATATAAATGCTAGTAAATTAGGGTTTGTATGGAAAGATAAAACCAATGCTTAGAAAACCCCAATTCAAGACAAAACAATGCATGTAAATCAATACACTTGCACACTTACACCCTTAGGGTAAAACAACTTGTTGCCTTGAGAAATAAATGGCCATATTATGCATGTGGGGTATCTTAGCAAAAACAAACAAAATACAAGATCATAGTCCCTCGATGATGCTATCAAAGTTGCCTTTCAAAAAATGATCTTAGTCCCTTAAAGAAAATACTAAGATGTCTTACAACATTGCTAATCATGACTATACGATGAGCCTTGCCCGTCCATTTTACATCCAAAGATAGAGTTACTTACCAAATCAATGGTAAGATAACAATGTCAAAGGAAAGAGGAAATAAACATGAAAGACTTTTGAGTAGGTAGAATGTTCCTAAGTTGCTTACTCATTTTCAAACCAAAACATCCTTGCTATTTTCAAAAATACAAACACCAACACTTTTAAAACATCTTACAAACTTGAAACATTTTCAAAAGATCAACACTTTGTATACATTCTTATGAACGAGAATCATTACAAATTTTGCCTAAACAGTGGCGCCTTTTCAAAATACTTTTAAAAACACACAAAGCACATTTTAAAACAAAAGCAAGTGATCTAGCAAGCAACTAAGAGCCCATAGATAACTACGGATGAAAAGGGTGCTAATACCTTCCCTTTTCATAATCTACCCCCCGAACTCAAGAAAACATCTCAAAGGTGTTTTCTGTTCTTTTCAGCCTTTCCTTTTGGATAAAAGAAAAGTCGGTGGCGACTCTTGCTAACTGCAACAATTGCGATCAAACCCAAAATATCCAAGTCAGTTCTCCCACCGTGTTACACTAAGGGGAGCAGATCAATCAAAGAAAACAAGTGGGAATAGGATGTAAAACAAAAATGTGACGTCCAAAGCGACTGAACACCTAACAAAGATATAGAATATCGAGGTAGACAACAGAAGGCAATATGAACAATCACGGAGCATCGGTATCAATCAATTCAAACTTCTAACAAAGTGTGGGGGTTTGATTGCGAAACCCTTTTCCACTTGACGACTTGATAACAAGAATAAGCACAACTATGAAGCATCGTGATGCGTCAAGATCTAAGGATGACACAGACGAAATTGCGGGGGTTGATTACTAACCCCTTCCAGCTCACCTCCTTTTGAGGAATTATCATTTGTAACATATGCGAGCTCAAATGTAAACACATCGACAAAATACCTACACAAAGGTAGGGTTTTAAACAAACTACACAGAAGTAGCACACAATGGCAAATAATGCGTAATTTCCCTAAACGGGTCTTTAAATAAACCAGAGGGGTTCCTGACATGATCAACAACAGAGAACTCTACCAATCATCTATATTCCTACTTCTCATGGAATCAGAAAGCAGTAAAGTTCCTACTTCTCATGATATCTAGAAAAGCATTACAATGCGAAAAGATAAACTGGAGTCATAATGATACCAAACAAACAAAAGTTCGTAGCACAGTACACAAAGCAGAGAAACCCCAAAAACTTCAAGTAAGCTTCACCAAGCAACAGAGAAGAGCCAGAAAAATAATGCTCGGGATAAGTGTCAAAGCATCATCGATGTGAAAATAAATCTCAATCAGAATCTCAAGCATATCAGTATATTGCTCAACAAACCTACATAAGACTCAGATCTCAACAAGTAAAGGTAAATTACAAATCTCAAGTAATCGGATAATCCTGATTTAATTCCTAAAAATGTCTCTTAAAATTTAACATTTTTTTTATTAATGCTTTTGTTACATCAATATTTTTTATTAACAGAATTGCTATCTAACAATTATGAAAACAAAAGGCTAGAGAAAAGCTAGAAAAAAACTATACACATGGGTGTGTGAGTTTGAAGTAAAGAGTGTATTGTAGTAATAATGGATCACAGGCCCAACCCAATATCTACATCTAATCTTTTATACCTCACCAAAAACCAGCTTCTAAAAAATGTCCATGTGCCTCAATGGTGTATACCTCGGTCCACTAAGATCATACCAAGATCTATCTACCTTTTCTTTAGCTTCATACATCTCCAATGTTATCAATAAAAAGAATTAGAAAAAAAACAACAAAATAAATGAATGGCATGATTTTGTGCCTAGGGTTCCCAAACCGTGTGACGGTCATACTTCAAGAGAAACAAAGTCTTCTTCCTCTTCCCTCAAGCTCCTCACAGCGACAACTCTCCCTTATGCTCTCTTCATACTAGGTATTTGTTTCACGGCACTCCATCGTCTCATCAACTCACTTCTCCTTCGAGTTTCTATCACGCGCCACCATTTTCTTTGATTCAACTCATCCACTATGGATTCTTAAAATCGGTTTCACGATTCATTGATGATAATGTGATGCGTTGGCGCATTGATGCTATTGCAGTGCAAGTTGAAGATGATGTAGAGTTCTTGTTTGAAGCTATAACAAGTAGATTGATAATACAGATTTGTAGTAGAAGGTGATGATGATAAAGCCATGGATTCAATGGGGTTGTAATGAAAGTAGATCCGGTTCAGTGATGAGGCTTGAAGTTGGTGCAGGTTGAAGATGTGCAATAATGGATAATAATGCAGAGTTGATGTTGGGGTTGGAGCTACGCTGAGGTGAGTTTCTGAGTTATAGAGAGAAGGTTGGAGATTAAAGGTGGAGGTCGTTGAAGAGAATGCATAGATGCGTCTTTGTTCTTAGAAATTAGAAGAATGAAATGTACCAGTGAGTTTCTGAATTTTTACTCTGAATTTTATGTATATGTGTGTGTATGATTCCGCTCTTCTTTTCCTTCTTCTTGTGCTTATGTCATGTTGATGAATTTGTAGAAGTGAAGTTAGAAGAGAAAGAGTTCCTTTAGAACTTGTACTCAAGTCACCTAAAGAACCATAATCCAGTACTTTCTAATGAGGTTTCCAAGTACTTCCACAATTCCCTCTCATTCGATTTTTTTCGATGAGACACCAACGCTCAACATATTAAACGATCCACATTACACTCACTTAGCCTCACACGATGGTTACGTATCCTCCAACTCTAGAATTACTTTCTTCATCTCTGCATCATCAGGAATATAAATTCGATTACGGAATCTCAATACACCCTGCGCATCTAACTTGAAATCATCATTCTCAGACTGATCGAGTCCAACCACTGAATCTACCAATTTCACATCTAACTTCTGAGCTTCTTTTATAATGTCCAGAAAATCATTGTTAATCTTCAACATCCCTAACATAACACTCTTCGGTTTCACTTCGAAAACTAAGCTCATATCTCTGAACTATTCAATTAACTCCAATTCTTTAACAATCATTGCCGATATATGTAAAGTCTTTCGACTTAAAGCATCAGCCACGAAATTAGCTTTACCTGGATGATAATTCAAATCGAAATTATAATCTTTGAACAACTCCAACCATCTTCGTTGTCTCATATCCAATTGAGATCTCAACAACGTCCTTCCACACCATTTTTGTGATAGAACCTCTCCAATTCTTATTTTACGCATGCCACTACCTTGGCATCATAAACACGACTCTAATTTGTCTTAAAAGCATCTCCCTTTAAGAGGACATCTTCATCATTGTTAATCATCATAAGCTGCATCTCTATGGGCTCCTCCAATAATTTCACATCCTTTTTAATTCTGAACATCTCATTTCTTAACTTATTCGCCAACAACATATTATTCTTGACCTCGTCTCGAACAACTGCAATAATAATCATTTATGCCCAAAAATCCTCTAGTTTCTTAAACAACTTCAGAGTTCCTCCATATGGGAATACATCAACCATATTTTAAAACACTTTCATATGATATAATATATTTCTATCTCCTCATAGGTTCAAACGGAACACCAATCTGATACCCAGAACACAAGATATGAATTTCCAAAGTTATCCGAAAATGCGAACACCGACGTCATGCAATGACATACTATTACACACCTTACGATAACATCAGAACAAAATTTCTTTGTACCAGTACCAACACTTACCATCCTTGAAATCACACTCATCTCCTTGCATTTCCGACTCTGACTCGCGATTCAAAATATTCCAACAACTTCAATAAATTTTACAATCACTCACAAGGATCCCACGACAAGGTCTATAGAAATATGTCACTCTATCACCGTTCAAACATCGACATCTTACACAAGGGCTACTCAAACTGACAACTTCACAGTCCACTAGCAGCGTTGAAACATCACAACTTTCTAAATTCCATCTTCTAAAAATTATCCTTGTTACTTAATAATCACCTTCAGAAACATCAGAGATTTACACTGTACCTGTATATCAATAACCGTTACATTGCTCCTCATCCTTTGAGAAGTAAAGATCAACAATGTTTGATCATCCTCCCTCAAGGCGTTCCAACTTGATTAACAAACAAAATCTTTAATCCATGTCACCTTAGGATTCGGGAAACAACAAAACTTCAATAATACTTGCACTACCGCCATACCAAACCAACATCTTACAACCGAAAGATATATGAGAAGCAAAGCTTCGCCCCCACTTATCTTCAAACCAACTTATGCATACAATTGATTGGAAAAGCAAAGAAGTACTGACAGTTTGTCGAACACATGTCACGTATTAAGAAACAACACATCGAAAATATTCAACTGTTACACTACTCTACTAACTCAACAACTTGGTCGGATGGACCAACCTACTCTGATACCACTAATATAACACCCCATTTCTACCCAATGAGTTACATAAAATCAGAGTGACAAAATTTTCTAACAAACAAATGGAATGCTACACTTTCAACTTAAAACAACGACATTCAATCACCTATAGTTCAGATATATAACACATAAAATTCGGATGAAACGATAACAACCTATTTAGTCTTTAAAAATAAACCAACTTTTATTACTACGCAGCGGATTCACAAAATTCAACTGAAACACCATAGCATCTTGTCCAACTCAAAACAACATTAAGACAACAAGTCTTTAATGAAAAAAACTTAAAAATTTAGCAACATAATGAAAACCAACAATAAAGAAAACATGCGTTCATCCCCCCGAGTCCTACATATTAGAGCGATAACATTGACTCAGACTAAAGAAGGTAACATCTATCCTTCTTGATTACATGCATGTTACCAACAGAGGACAACATTCAAACAGAAGGCGTGAGATATCGAACCATATAATTGAGAGTATGATAAACAATATATTAGATCAGATTATATAAAATCACCACTTCACAACTTTCAACCAACATTAATCATCACAAGTCAACAACGCAACAACTTAAATATGCAATACGGAATGCGACTCGTTACAATGCACATGCATGTGGTACCAATGGAGCAGAACTCCCAACTTAAAAATGGAGCAGAACTCCTAACTTAATAATTTCCAATTAATAGAGGCATCAACAAGGCATATGACTTCTTCATAATTTGCCAATCCAGGTTGTCGCGAAATATGCAATTGTATGTGACTCAATGAATACACTGTCACATATGTAGTGGTAGAAATTCTTAAGACTAAGCCATTGGATTTACTAGACTTATAAAAATCAAAATCAAAATCGCCACCGTGCTTTATTGTTTCCAAAGGAATGGGAAAAGAGCGAATAACCCAAAAAGAGGGGGAAAGATTCAAGCTAAGGGGGTTGGTTATGCAAAGGGAAGGTATTAGCACCCTAAACATCTACGGTACTCCACAGGAACCTCTTTGTAAAAATCTGTATATTTTGGCTATAAAAAATGTTGTATGTAAAATAGATGGTGGATGTGAGAAAAGAAACATATTTTTTATGATTTTTGCACCCGCCGCAGTTGCGAACCTTTAGTGTCTATGTATCACCTTTCGTGCAATAGGGGATCAGGGTACACGTAGTTCCTCTTTGAAAATTTTAAAACATAAGTGTGTTGGTTAATTTTATGAGATAAGACATTATCGTCATTGTTCGTGTGGAAAACATACTTAATACTCACAATCATGAGAAAAGAGAATTTACATCATCTAAAAGTGGAGGATATGCTTGGATTTTAAAATCAACAATGCCTCACTCAACACCCAAATGTAAAATATCTTTCTTCACTACATAATGTAGAAGTATAGTTGTTTGCATCACTACAATGATTGACAAGAGTCTAATCTTTTGAGAAATGTTTAAAAATAAAAAGCCAAAGTGGCAAAATGGTTTGAAATGAGATTGATTGACTTTTAGTCTTCTCACAAAAAATGTCAAGGTATTATTAAGTTGATTGAAATTTATTCATGAAAATGTTTTGAAAATGCATGGACCTAAGTCCAAGTTTATTATGAAAGTGGTTCAAGTTAAAAAAAACACGAAGAGTTTTCAAAAGGAGGAAGAATATTTTTGAAATTAAAGAAGATGGGAGGAGAAGAAGGGACTATCCTAAACATAAGTTAAAAGCTAGGGATAAGAACCATCTAACCAACAAGAAGAAAATACTTGACATTATGAATCAATATAGAATTCCCATTCTTTGGATTGAAACCAAGCAAGCAAAGATACTAGACCTCTTGAGAGAACTAAACTTCAAGTGTATTAAGTCTTTATAAAAATTGGGCAGAGTAACGACTGTATACGGGTGAATTCCAAATTACAAACAAAGAATGTAATCACAATAACCTGAATACAAAACAAACAAACAACCCAATGTCTTGAGGTAAACCTCAAGAACTCCAGACAAAATATCAATTAAGGTCATAAGGTCTCCAACATAGGCCAAGGTTTCTAACCCTAAGTCCAAGAAGTCCAATACTCCATTATGCCAAGGATAGTAACCAAATAGTCCAAGTACCATTAAAGTTTTTTTTATGGTTGATGTTGATTATTAAGTGTATTAGAAGAGAAAAGAAAAGGCTCAAGTGAGCAAAAATAAAAATGACATGAAATGTAATGCTTAAAGTAAATGGTACATAAAGCATAAAAATAAAAGGGCATAAAGTAAAAACAATTTAATAATTAATGGTTAGTTGGATGACCATCTTGAAACTTGCATTTGGAACTCCTTAGAGGATTGGTAGAACCAAATCCTCCACACAACAAGTTGCATTTGCTTTTTGTCAAGTATATCATGCATTTAGAATCCTCACAAGTACCATTTAATGATCAACGATGTTTAAGTGATTTGCATTGACCAAAAGTGATGTAGATCCATTAGAGGATTGGTAGGACCAAAGCCTCCACACAATGAATCTCAAGGTTTTTGGATTAAAGGGATCAAATTAACATGCTTGGGCTTGCAAACAAAGGTTTGGGCCACGAATGATCATTCATTCCAATCGGTACAAAATTTAGCGCTATGTTAAGCAATCGTAAGTAGACTTATATAGAAGTCGCGCCTATTTTAAGGTCGGTCAATAGCAATCTATGCACCATTTGTTTTGAGACATGATATAGAGATCATACTCCAATAACACTTAGTGCAATAAGAAAAGGATGAGATGAAGAGGGGTGGGAGATAATATACAAACCACATTTGAATTAAATTTAAAATCAAACTATTATTAAAATCATTCATCAATTTTTGTGGAGTTAGACTCAACACCATGGATCCAATGATGTTAATAAAGTTGATGATAAAAATTTTAACCCAAGATCAGCCAAAAAATAATCACAAAATAATATTGCATTTAATATATACATTAAAATGTTTTTTAAAATATTTTAAAAATAGGAATAAAAGAGAAAAATATCAACTATGTTCAAATTAATCAAGAAATAAAAAGTAGGACCATAGAAAAATCAGAGAAGGACTCAAATATTTTTACAAAATTTTTGGTAATTTTTTAAGGTCAGAAACTATTTTTAAAATTAAAAAAATGAGTAAAATAAACCAAAAATGATAAAAAAATAACAAAGTCAGAAACAAAAATAAAATGAGATCACCAATATTTGTCACAATATCATTGGATCATTCTATAAATTTTTTAGAATTTAAAAATGTATAAAAGTATTTTTAAACATTTAAAATAATTCAAATAAAGTGAAAATTTATAAAAAATACCAAAACACAAAATTAAATTCTGAAAAAATAAAAATCAGAATGAGAATAATCAAAAATATTTTTCATAATTTTTTCAGATTTTTTGGACTAAAAATGATTTTTTTATGATTCTTTAAAGTTTAAAACAATTAAATATAAAAATAAGAAAATAAAATAAAAACCAAAAAGATGTGGACCAATGGATGAGAGTCAAAATGTGTTAGTAATCAAATCCAAGGGATCTGGCGCGCTGTGCATATCATAGTTGTTAGTGGATAAAGCATATAATCATTAATTAAATCAGATTTTCAAAAAAACAGATGGCGCGCCTTCATTGGTTGGAAGATTACACGTTGGTCATCTTTAACCTCCAGCCAATGTGAATGCAGGTGACTCAAACTGTAAAATCAGAAGCTCAGACCTATGCCATTTTCTTTGTCTCTTCAAGACAAAGACAATTACACCTTTGCGACAAATTTATATAAACTGTAGCTCAAGCAATTTGGAAGGAAAGTTTTGAAAAGGGATTTGAAATTTCATGGTCAAAACAAGTTTCCAGATAAAAGTAAGTGTTGCAACTAGAACCAGGGCAATGACAGCATCCGAATGATATCAAATTTTGAAGAATTGGTGAAGGAATCTACCTATTGAAGTTGAGTTGCAGAGCTCTGAAACTGGACTTCTATGTAGAAATATAGGGCACGATTCTTGAATGTAATTATATGGTTAGCTTCATGGAAGATCAAGGAAGGTAAATTGATAGAAAAATTGGAATGAAAAAGGCTTGAAAACAGATTTCGAAGTTGCAGAATTTTCAGTTATGGAACAAGTTTGGCAGGGTGATTCTGGCAATCCAAGCTTGAGGAAATGAATGGGGATGACCCTCTATTTATATGGAATCAAATTGAATGTCCAAGCGTGTGAAATGATGAAGTTTGGAGGGAAATCGTGTGAAGTTGCAAACAAGAAAAGTGCGACTTCTAATTTGATCAAAACTCATCCAAAATGCGCGTTTTGTTGTGCTAATCACTTCTGGAAGTTCACTAAACTTGTTTAGAGGAAAAAACGCATGGAAAACTTGTGATTAGAACCCAAAACAAAGATTTCAAAATCTGACTTGTAATGAAACTTTAGTTTCAAGTTACCAATTTCAAAATAATGGCATTTTCACCTCAAGGGATCTTATGACCTGATTGTTGATGCTTTAGAAAGATGAGGTTACAAGCTTTGCAATGGAAAAATAATGGAATCAAATGGATGTTTGAGGTGAATGTTGCAATGAGTCAAAGTTTGGGAAAAAAGGTTGACTTTCCATACTTAGAAATTTTTCAAATTTTTCTTCAAAAGTGACCTATAATGTTTTGCATCCAAACATGGCATTCCACTTGGAATTTGCTCTTAACCAAAAAATATTGCATGAAATAGACCTCTTGAATGAAATTTTGAAATTTGAACCATTCAAAATCTCCAAAAATTGAGAGAGTTATGAATTGTTGAAGTTGCAAAAAATCATGAAATGACCTATAATCTTTTGTATACTTAGGGAATCTTCCATCCACTTTCTCACTTTGCATATAAAAGAAATCATAAATTTCACATCCTCAATATCTTTATGGAAAAAGAATGGGCTCAAGGTGATAAAAATTGACCAAGTTATGATCATTTGAAGTTACACATGGAAAATTGGGGGTTCATCTGGAGGACTTGTAATCTTTCTTCATCATCAAGCATCTTCCACATGAAAAATCCTAGAAACTTTTGAAGTGATTTGTTGATAACCCTTTGAAGATAAGTATATTGGAATCACTAAAAAATACCAAAAGATGAGAAAGATATTTTTCGTTGAAGTTCAAAACCCTAACTCCTTAAATCAAGAGAATGCTTTGAGGAGCTTTGTCAATTTTGAACAAACTTCTTGTACCAACACAAATTCTTTGTAAATAGAAGTTGTTGAGGATGAAAATTAGAATTCATAGCCACCAAAACCACTTCCATATCTTTAAAATTTAGAGAAATATGCACTTGTGATCAATGGGAACAAAGTCTTGTCCAAGCATGACAACTTCTCCAATCAACCCCTTGTACTTTTGAATCAAATTTGATAACCTTGAAATATGGTGAACCAAAATAACATTTCCATTCCATTTCTTCCAAAACAACTTAAATGGTGAGGTTTGAACTTCTCAAGCTTTATTGACTAGGGCATGGAAATAAACTCATCAACCCATGGAGCAACTTGCTAAGTCTCATTGCCTTTACCTACATTAGAAACAAGTAAGGAAAACCAACATTGCATTTTATTAACTAAAAGGAAAAAATCAAGACAAAATATTCATGATCACAAAAGGGAACAAGTCAAGGTGCTTGATGATTCCTCAAAGAGAAATGCTAGGGATACGGAGAAGAATCAAGAACCCTGATGTGATCTTGATGTGATTGAATCAATATGGGATGATGAAGGGATCTTAGGGGGAAAAGTGGGGTACAATAGCTGCCTTTATTTAAGTTTATTCTATCCGGAGATACGAAGGTTAAAAATCTTTGTGTCGATGCGATCGAAGATACTTAAATATAAAACAAACCCTATTTTTGGCCCTAAGATGCCATGCAATGCTTATGAATATGAGTGCACATGGACAACTCCAAAGGGACGCAAAACACCACTGGGGACGTAACAAAATAAAGAAACAAGAGAGCCACCCAACCAGGAAAATAAATCACTGGTGGATCAAAAGACCTGAATCTATTGGGGTAACACCCAAAGAAGAGATAAGGTAGCATCAACTCAGCTAAAGAGGATATAGTACAATATAAAAGTGATTGACAACTAACTGTGAACTACCAACTCAATAGTCGAAGGTAGAAGATTGAAAAGATAACACCAACATTCACTGAAGGTGAAACTACCAATGTTCACTGTAGGTAGAAAGAGGAAAGAAATGACAACATTGACGTTCACTGAAGGTGAGCTAAAAGATAACAATCACCGACTTTCACTGAAGGTGACCTACCAACATTCACTGAAGATAGAGATAAGATATATCAAAGCATCATCGTTCACTGACGATGAACTACCAACGTTCACTGAGGGTAGTAAAAAGATAACAATCACCGACTATCACTGAAGGTGACCTACCAACTTTCACTGAAGGTAGAGAGAAAATATATCATAGCACTGCCGTTCACTGACGATGAACTACCAACGTTCACTGAGGGTAGAAAAAAGATAACAATCACCGACTTTCATTGAAGGTGACCTACCAACTTTCACTGAAGGTAGAGATAAAATATATCATAGCACCGCTGTTCACTGACGATGAACTACCAACGTTCATTGAGGGTAGAAAAAAGATAGCAATCACCGACTTTCACTGAAGGTGACCTACCAACTTTAACCGAAGGTAGAGAGAAAATATATCATAGCACCGCTGTTCACTGACGATGAACTACCAACGTTCACTGAGGGTAGCAAAAAGATAAAAAGTTTCCCAAAAATTCTAGAGTTTCACCTAGTATGGGTCTCAACTTCTTTTGGTAATTGTCCTAAAACTCTAAGATCACTTTTTTACCGAGGCAACATCGAAAGGGTCATTGAGGGACTAGTGATCTTTTGAATTAGAGTACAACCACTAAACATTCTCACATTTCGAGAGTAGTGACCATTTTCCAAAGGCAACCGAAGTGGGGAAAAACCGTTGGAGTGAGCATGTGCAAGTGTTTGTTTTTCAGTTAATTATCTTTGCACAGTTAGGGTTTTCTACTGCTTTAAACATTTATCTTTTGCATACAATCCTATTATCAATCATCTAAAAATTTAATTAATAGCAGAAAATAAAGTGCGAGGAATTTAAACCTAGCTATTAAAAGTCTTTGGGGAGGGGGTTACATAACCAAACTTGGGGAAAAAAGCGGTAAAATAAAAGCAGTAATAAACCTAAGTTAAAAGCTATTACAAACTCGGAGCAATTACATTAATTGTAAAAAATAATGAAAGAAATATGCGCGATGAATGACACGGGAATAGATTAAATATCCTACAGAATCTACTTAACTAAAGAAAATATTTTCTGTATTTTTATTTAATAAAATGAAGTAAAGTTGAATTTTGCAAATTAGTCCTAATTTCTAATTAATTTTAATTAAGGAAAACAAATCAAGTTACCCTAATTAAATTAATTTATTTTTAAACAAAATTAATTTTAATAAAAAAACTAATTCTAACATTTTTGTGATTTCTTGATTTTATGATTTAATTAAAAAATGGTTTTTTAAGATAATTAGAATAAATAATTAAAACAATAAAAAATTAAAACAAAAATTAAAATGGGTCTGATATGAGAAGCAATTTGGGGGTGTGGAACTGAATTTGTGTTAGTCCCAAGATTGATGGCCCAATGACTGCGTCTGATCCAGTGCTCCCTGCTCCCTGGAGATTCACCAGGGGCATTCATACCAGGAACGTTAGATCTATGGCTGCGTAGATCCAACGATGAACATTTGATGGTACATAACATGCACGCTTAACCTTGGAGCACCATATCTATAAGAATAAATTGGAAAAATGATATGTAAGAGGCAGGGTTCGAACCCCTGCCCTTACACACACGCCAAGCCTTAACACCCATTACCTCAACCACTGTGCCATCCTGGTCATTCGTACATACAAGAAAAACAAAATATTATAATATGAAAATAAATCAATGGACATGTTTCAAAATACGCGCGTTGTGGGTCCCTAGAGATTTGAATGGGCCAATCAGTGAACACCACACCATCACCTTCATTGATCCATTGTTTTAGGTTTTGGACATTTACCTACAGTTATTTCCGTCACTATAGGCTATAGTGACAGATTTTGTTCGTAGCTACAAACCTGCAACATTCTAAAACACGATAAAAGCAACATAAATTCAAACCAAAGACAAATGAGCATGATAGCACCCCTAATTTTGTCCAATTTTGCCTCTAGCTAGGGTTCCCCAATTTGAAGCTTTGGAACCCTAACAATGACAAATGATTATACTTGCACTCAAGCTTAAATTGAAATATCCAAAAACATTCACATGATGATCATGAACACAAATATGCAGTCAAATCATATTTATAAAGGATGAATGAGTGAAATCGATATTAGAAAAGATAAGGACAAATTGTGAGTGCAAGGGCGCGGTTCTGGACACTGGAAGCTTTGGGAATGATCGTGATAACTTCCTAGATGTCCAAGGATTATTGTTTGATCCTTAGAACAACTTGAATCGGCCTTTAGAAGTGAAACCGATATGCACTTTTTGTTGGAAAATTTGGAATTTTTCTCTCTGTTTTGAAGCTAGCTGCGCATCTGTTCCTTTTTTCTCTAGTTCTTGAGTGTCCTGGTATAAGTAGTGAATCAATCTAGGGTAATAGAATTGGAAAGAATCAAAAGATGTTATGGTATTTAAGTTTGCTTCCAATCTTTCTAAACATGGATATTTCTTCCCATTCTCAAACTTGCACGATTTGTTTGGCTATTTGACAGCTCATGATATATCCAATCAATGCCAAAACAAATCTTATCCCATTTATTTGATTTATTTTTTATTTGATTTGATTTGATTTGAATTTTAAATAAATAAAATCAAAATAAATTAGATAAATAAATAAATGATGCAAGGAGGGTCCCATGGGTCGTGGACCATGCTAGGGATAAGATTCAATCTTGAAAAAGATGGGCCCATGTGGGAAAAAAAATGCAATTTTGAGCATTGTTGACTTTGTGCGAATTTCCAAAAATGGCCAACTTTGGCAATGCATATCTCTCTCAATTTTGACCTCAAGAGGGTTTTCTTGGACTTTTTAGAAATCTTAGGATGTCCTCTAAACAACCCTTTTTGTTTCATCTCCATTGGGTCTTCCATGTTTAGGTAAGAAGCTTTGACCCAAAAGGTGTTTTTGTTGACTTTTTAAAAGGACCTCTAATGTCTGATTTTATATCTTTTCATGAGTGAATTTATTGAACTTGAGGGATGAATTTGAATTGTAGGGAATTGTATTTTATTCAAAATGAGCTTTGGATGAGAAATTTCTGATAAAGTATGAGAAAGTTATGCCTGGTCAAAGTTTGGTTGACTTTTCCTACAGAAACCTTAATTTAGCAACTTTTGAGTTTTGATGAATTAGGAGCATTCCTTGAGGAATCATGATCAACCCTTGATCAAATGATGGATATTACTTCAAAAGGTTGATGTTGACCAAAAATCTTGATGTTTGACTATATGTGGGTCACAATTGACTTTTGACCTAGTATGGTTGATTTTCAGGCATTTGAGCAGTTTACTGAGCAAACTTCTTGTGCAAGGCATGAAATTTGGCATGGATGATATTGAGGACATATTATGGAAATGGAAACCATTTAGGATCCTTGTAACTCAAACATCTTGATGAGGAGTGAAACCCTAGTTTGAGGCTCATTGTCTTAGAAGGAGGATTTGTCTGGTCAATCCTTAGTCAACTTAAGCAATTGAGGACCTCTAGGAGTATGTTTTGAGTAAATTGAGACGGCAAATTTTGGGGTGCAACAACAGAAAACTGCAAACTATCCACTCATAGAGAATATAGCAAAAAAGTAACGTAGATTTTTATGGGGAAGTATGAGTTGCTCAAATAAAGAGATCCGCTACTTGCTGTTATAGGAAGGATGGTAAAAATGACTTTCTGGGGAAAGCGATATGGCTTCTTGGGGAATGAAATATGACTTCCTTGGGAATGAAATGTGACTACTCGGGGAATGAAGAACATATTCTTGCTATGGAGATAAAAGTTTTCTCGTGCCAAAATAAATGGACATTTCCCAAACCAATGCTCGAAGCTCGCAGAAATCCATAGTGATAATAATGCTGGGAAACAAGGATTCAAACCAGAAATAAACTGGAATGAAACAATCAACCAAAATACATCCTTTGAGAAACAAACTCAAGAGGGTAACCCAATCTATCCAGACAAAGAGCTGTACAGGAAGGCTAAAACAAAAATCTTCCACGAGGGATAACTCAGTGGGGAAATTGAAAGAATATACGCTTTATGCTTAAGGCCAACACTCTATTGGAGAGAGGACAACATAACTCTGCAAAACAGGGTAGTATGTCAACAAAATATTAATTAATGTGAATAAGAAATTATTTTCTAAATTTAACTATGCATGATGTATGTGTGAATGTATGAGTGGTATCATATATATGCTGACAAAACAAACATATAACACTGGGAGTAACCAGGCAAAACTAACTCGGGCACAATCAACATTCGAATAAATTATATCCAAGATGAACAATCCAAGAAAAAGTAAGCTCCAACTGAGGAAACAAAACCTACTTCCTGTTTTAACTTTACTGGGGAGAAACGTAATTCGGAAGTAAACAAATCAAAGCGACAAAATAGTAGAGATACATGGATATAACATCCTACTCCAGGCTTCACCAGGGAATAGCACTCAAACTTCAATGGGGAAACAAATGTTTTCAAATTTAACACTTCTACTGGGGATTGCAAAATCAATTTCTAGTAAAGGAGATTGACACCAAATCATCAAAGCATTCACTAGGGAATTCAGGCCCATTTTGAAAGAGGAAAAACACACAAACTTCGTTAAGGCATATAATGTCCCATTATCAAGACATTAATTGGGGATTTCGTGATGACTTCATTGGGGAGGTTAACACCAAATTCTCAAAGGGAAAACCAATATACGTTCTTCACTGGAGAAACCGGAGACCCGTGTTCTTCGAGAGTAATTTTTGTACCAACTTCTCTGGGAAGAAAGAATTTCTATTAAATAAACTAAACCTTTATTGGAGAAATCTCGGATTGAATCTTCATATCAGCAAACTCAGAAAAGAGGAGAAATGAATCAAAACATAACCAGTGACACTGGAGTCACAAACCTAATACAGCGAAAACATCTTGAGAAAAACTTCCCCGGGAAACAAAACTTCTTAAAACAAGTGGAGTTCGTCCATTCCTGGGATCACCACTTTTGGTTTTTTTCACTTGTGTCACAAATTTTAAAGTAAAAACAAATTGTAAATTCTTTTTGAAAATCACTTTTGTTATTTAATCTTTTCGCTTTGAAAGTTATTATCAATAATAAATGGAGTCTTGGCAAGCTAAATAAAATAAGAAATACAAAGAATTGGGTAAAAGGTCAAATTTCATTAAGAGAATGGTAGTCTGCGAATGGCGAGACTCCGTGGATGATTACAAAGTTCGTAAAATGGTAATATATAATGGAAAAGATACATTGAGATACAATGACCACTATCCCCTCTAACAACTTTTGAAATCCTGAGCAGCAGCTTCCGTTGAAGTATGATGAGGATCTGAGAAGATTGTTGCTTCAACGATCAAGTCTTGCCCGATGTAGTTACTTGCCAAGAAAGTCCCTAACTTTTGCCTAAGCTGCCCTTGCGGGTTTTCAACTTAGCGGGAAATTTGTTCTGTTTATGTCGCTAATTTTTGCCTAGACCACCCTTTCGAATTTTCGGCCTACCGAGATGCTCTTTTTTTCCTAAGCCGCCCTTTTGGGTTTTCAACTTAGCGAGCTGTACTTTTATTTCTTTAGGTGAAGTATTTCTTGACTGCATCAGCATTCATGGGACGTGGGAACTCCTCGTCATCCATAGTTTCAAGAATTAATGCACCGCCAGAGAAGGATTTCTTGACAACATATGGGCCTTCAAAATTGGGAGTCTACTTGCCCCTAGAATCAGCGTTAAAAGACATGATCTTCTTGAGCACGAGTTCTCCTTCTCTGAATTCACGAGGTTTGACCTTTTTGTCAAAAGCTTTCTTCATCTTTTTTTGATATAATTGTCCATGACACAAAGTTGTCATTCTCTTCTCTTCGATCAAATTCAATTGGTCAAACCGGTTCTGGACCCATTCAGCCTCTGACAACTTGGTTTCCATTATCACACGCAAAGAGGGAATCTTAACCTCGATTGGGAGCACAACGTCCATTCTATACACAAGGAAGAACGAGGTTTCTCCTGTTGAAGTGCGGACAGATGTTCGATATCCATGCAAAGCAAAAGGGAGCATTTCATGCCAATCTTTATAAGTAACAACCATTTTCTGGATAATCTTCTTGATATTCTTATTAGAAGCATCAACAACCCCATTCATCTTCGGCCTGTACGGAGATGAAATGTGATGGACAATCTTGAATTCTTCAAAGTTCTGTCATCGTCTTATTGCTCAGATTTGATCCATTGTCAGTGATAATTCTGTTCGGCACACCATATCGACATATAAGATTATTCTTAATGAAGTGCACAACCACTTGCTTAGTTACATTAGCATATGAAGCAGCCTCCACCCACTTGGTGAACTAATCAATTGCTACCAAGATAAAACGATGTCCATTTGAAGCTTTGGGTTCTATCATCCCAATCATGTCAATACCCTACATAGAGAAAGGCCACGAGGAAGAAATAACATTGAGAAGTATCGGAGGCACATGAACCTTGTCTGCATAAATCTGGCATTTATGACACTTCTTTGTAAATTTGTAACAATCAGATTCCATTGTCAGCCAATAGTAACCTGCCCTTAACATCCTTTTAGCCATCGAATGTCCATTGGCATGAGTGTCAAATGAACCTTCATGAACCTCATGCATCAACATGTCTGCTTCATGTCTATCCACGCATCTGAGCAAGACCATGTCATAATTTATTTTGTATAACACATTTTCACTGAGGAAGAAACTGCCAGCCAATCTTCTCAATGTCTTTCTATCTTCGAAGCACCAATCAGGTATTCCTGAGTCTGAAGAAAATGCTTGATGTCAAAATACCAAGGTTTTTCATCTGCTAACTTTTCTGTTGTAAACACATGAGCGGGCCTATCTAGTTGCCGAACCATAATTCGAGGTATATCATTCCAAGTATTCACTTGATACATAGAAGCCAGTGTTTCCAGAGCGTCTGCCATTTGATTGTCATCTCTAGGAATGTGATGGAATTCAACTTTATTAAAGAAGGGTAACAACCTTCTAGCATAATCTTTGTAAGGGATGAAGCCGGGGTGACGAGTATCTAACTCTCCTTTAATCTGATTTATCATCAAAGCTGAATCGCCATATACATCTAGAATTTTAATTCTGAGATCAATAGCTTCCTCGAGACACATGATGCAAGCCTCATATTCTGCCATATTATTAGTGCAATCAAATGTCAACCTTGCAGTAAAAGGAATGTGTGATCCGTGTGGAGTGACAATCACAATACCAATTCCTTTACCATAAGCATTCATAGCTCCATCAAATATCATACTCCAACGAGATTCAAGATCAGGACCTTCCTCAGGCAATGGTTCATCACAATCTTTCATTTTCAGAAACATCACATCCTCATCGGGGAATTCATACTTCACAGAATGATGATCCTCAACTAGTTGGTGAGCAAGATAATCTATCGACACACTGCTTTTAATAGCCCTTTGAGTGCGGTATTCGATATCATATTCAGATAACAACATCTGCCAGCGGAAAATTCACCCAGTAAGAGCAGGCTTTTCAAAAATGTACTTGATTGGATCCATTTTGGAGATCAACCAAGTGGTGTGATTCAACATATACTTCCGCAAACATTCTGCCGCCCAGGCCAGAGCATAACATGTCTTTTCCAGCATGGAATACCGCGACTCACAATCAGTAAACTTTTTGCTGAGATAATAAATGGCATACTCTTTCTTGCTCGTTTCATCCTATTGTCCCATAATACAACCCATGGATTTATCTAACACTTTCATATACATAATCAATGGTCTTCCTTCGACAGGAGGGAGCAAGATAGGACGTTCAAGCATATATTCTTTAATACTTTCAAATGCCATTTGGAAGTCATCCATCCATACACAACCTTGATCTTTATTTAACAACTTAAAGATCCGTTCACATGTTGCAGTCATGTGGGAAATGAATCTGGAAATATAATTCAAACGCCCGAGGAACCCTCTGACTTGCTTTTCAGTTCTTGGCGCTGGCATCTCTTGAATTGCTTTGACTTTATCAGGGTAAACTTTAATTCCTTTCTGTCTAACAATGAAACCTAACAATTTCCCCGATGGACACTGAAGGTACACTTATTTGGATTCAAGCGGAGATGATAATTCCTCAAACACTGAAACAACCTCAACAAATCTTCTACATTCCCTTCTTCAGTCTGGGATTTAGAAATCATATCATCAACATATACCTCAATTTCCTTGTGCATCAGATCATGGAATAGGGTTGTCATAGCCTTCTATTACGTTGCACCAGCGTTCTTCAACCCGAAGGGCATCACTCTGTAACAGAATGTTCCCTAGGGTATGATAAACATTGTTTTTTCCATGTCCTCAGGTGCCATCCTTATTTGATTATACCCGGAAAATCCGTCCATGAACGAGAATACTTTAAATTTTGTTGTGCTATCCACTAATATATCAATGTGTGGCAATGGAAAATCATCTTTTGGACTAGCTTTATTTAGATCTTCGTAATCTACGCACATGCGGACTTTTCCGTATTTTTTCGGTACTGGGACAATATTAGCAATCCATTGAGGATACACTGACGTCACAAGAAAACTGGCATTAATCTGCTTTAGAACCTCCTCTTTTATCTTCACTGCCATATCTGGGTGAGTTCTTCTCAACTTCTGTTTGATTGGCAGACACTCTGGCTTCAACGGCAAACAGTGCTCTACAATATTTGTATCTAGACCATGCATATCTTGATAAGACCAAGCAAAAATATCCACATACTCTTTCAACAACTCAATCAACCTACTCTTTACATCAGGATGTAGCAAAGCTCTAATCTTGACTTACTTCGGATCTTCTTCTGAACCCAAATTGATTACTTCTAATGGCTCTTTATATGGTTAAATGACATTCTCCTCGCGCTTAAGTAATCATGAGACCTATTCCGCAATCTCATCATAGTCTTCTTCTTCGGCCCCATACACAGGACATTCAAAATTGGGAGAGGGTGCAAGGTCATTGTATTCAACAGGTTTTTTAATTAATTTGCATCTATGATTTATGATTGCATTTAGAAACTGACACATATAACAAGTGATCATGCAGATTGTATTTCATTTATTATTTATTTTGAAAGGTTTTTTTTATTACCATTTTCCATGAAAAGGCATAAAATAAAGATACTATTTGGGAAACAAAGACAACTTTTATTATTGATTTTAAAAGTCATAGCAAACAGATAAGCCCTACAATATTAATACTTCCACCTTGGGCAGAGTGAAATCTTTTCAAAAAGATTAACAAATGAAATTACTTTGAAACATGTATGGAAGAGGGTACATCAAGGGTGATCCAGTTCTGAACCCTAACTCCGTGCCTCACGTAATTTGGCATTTCCTTCTCTTCTTCATCTTCCATAATGGCGTTAATCCTGGAAACAGTCGGATGAAGATAACCCCCGCTACGGAAAATGTCTTGATACTTTCCTGTAGTAAACTTCAGCTTCATTCTCTTACCTTTGTCATTCTTCAAAGAGAACCCCAAGCCGGATCTGTTCTTGTTTACAGGTGGATCAACAATTTGTCCCCATACTTCACTATGACCCTTACGTACAACCTGTTGCACATCCTTAAGCGAAACCATGGAATTATCATTTCCTCTTATATTATCAATGGATAAAGCTTGGAATTGGGTTCCAACAACAGCTTCATACACCTCCACAATGCTGAAAGAGGACAAATGAGATATCAATAATGCATGTTCTCCATTTATGATTACCAGTTTTCCTTCACGTACAAACTTCAACTTCTGGTGTAAAGTTGAAGTGACAGCGCCTGCCTCATGTATCAATGGCCGTCCCAACAAACAGCTGTAAGCAGGTACAATATCCATGACCTAGAAAGTAATTTGAAACAAATGTGGGCCTTTATAAATAGGTAAGTCCACTTCACCAATAACAGATTTCCTTGATCCATCAAATGCTTTCACAATAATTCCACTTGGGCACATGGGCGTTCCTTGATATTTCAACTTCATAAGCGTGATCCTTGGTATAACGTTCAAAGCGGATCCATTATCAATCAGTACATTGGATAGTGAATCATTCTTGCAATTCATAGAGATGTGGAGGGCCAGGTTGTGATTCCTTCCTTCATCTGGCAATTCATCATCGCAAAAACTCAAGTTATTACATGACATAATGTTTCCTACTACACTTCTGAATTGACCTATAGGCATGTCACTTTCCACAAAAGCTTGATCCAGTACCCTCATCCGAGATTCTCTATGAGTAGAGGAGTTCAGCAATAAGGCCAAGATAGATATTTTTGAAGGAGTCTGCAGTAGCTGATCTACAATTCTGTAGTCGCTCATCTTGATTATCTTCAAAATATCATCCACTTCATTCTCTAACGTAGCTCCACTAGATTCACCCGTAGCCTTCTTGGGTTCAACATTCTCAGCAAGTTTCTTTCCAGCACTAACATCTCCTTGAACAACTAGTGTAAATACATGACCGTTGCGGGTCACTCTATTATTCTCAGCAATATTTCCAACATCAGGGATTGGCGGGATGGGAACTTCCACACCATCCTCTAAGATTGCAGCATTATACTTGTAGGGTACAACCTTATCTGACTTGTAGGGAACAAGACCCGCAAACTAATCACCAAAGGGGTAACAGATGGCTTGCTATAATACTCAACTTCAAAACGGGCGGGTGCACCAAAACAAGGTACAATTACGTTTACCCCTTCTTTAACAAAATCAGTCATTATTGAGTCATTTCTAGAAAACAAATCCTCATCTGAGGAGAAATACTCATCTGCAGAGGCATACTCTCCATCCGACTCTTCTTCAGTCAAGAAAACCATAATCAAATCAACTTCATGGTAATCATCCCTTTGACCTGTAACCTTGATAGTTCCATTGTCCAACAACAACTGAACACCTTTCTTCATGATTGAACATCCTCGGGAATCTCGTCAGCAAACTCGGTAAGATCCATATTGGTGTTCCACCTGACCAGCCAAGTGGCAGAAAGTAGAATGCAATTGCACAAGGTCCTCATTCATATACTCTACATAAAAAATTTGGAATTCTCCAGGACATCCAGAAACCATATTCACCTCCTCTTCATACTCTGCCCTAGGCCTGATTATGTGGATGAGGCCCTCATCCATCATCTCTTGTAAATCATCCTTTATCTTATCACAACCTTGTATGTCTGTACTGCAAATAGCACAACCGGAATGGTCATGCATATAGTATCTAAATTCACAGAGGTCTGCATGCATTTTCACCAAATCTCCTCTAACCAGATTAATATAAAAAATCAGGAAGTCGCCTGGACAACCGGCCACCATATTCACAGCATTTACTCCTCCATTCTTGGGTATAGGATTGTCTTTCACATTAGGGCCCACATCCTTGAAAGATAGAATACCAGACTTCACCAATTTATGCACCTCAGTCTTCAAAGGATAACAATTCTCAACATTATGCCCTGGTGCTCCCTGTTTAAAAGCACATGTTTGGTCTGCCTTGTAATACCAAGGCAATGGTGATGGTACAACGGGAGGTGGTCGAGTCTGAACCAACTTCTTTTGAATCAATGATGGTAGTAACTCCATATAACTCATAGGAATAGCGTTATAACTCTCCCTTCTCTGGTTATATCCTTCATTCCCCTGCTGGGATGGTCTCTGATAAGCAACAGTGGTTGGAGCTACACCAACAACTGAAATAACTGAGGTGACTTGCTGATGACGCTGATAATTTCTTCTTGGAGGATTAACCCTCCTCTCTTGCATAATAGCATTTTCATCCCCTTCCTTCTTGTTGGTAAACCCATAAGACGGCTTCTTCGCACCTCCAGATCCTTCACTCTTCGTTAAACGACCCTCTCTTATAGCCTCTTCTAAACGGATACCATGCCTACCATTTCAGTAAAGTCACTTGGCGCACTTGGTACCATCCTCTCGTAATAGAAAGTACCCAGAGTCTTCAAGAAAATCTTAGTCATCTCCTCTTCCATGGGAGTAATCACTTGGGCGGCTACCTCACGCCATCTATGTGCATATTCTTTGAATGATTCCTTGTCTTTCTGAACCATGACCCTGAGTTAATCACGGTCAGGCGCCATGTCCATGTTGTACTTGTATTGTCTAATAAATTATTCTCCCAAGTCATTGAAAGTATGGATGTTGACGCTGTCCAAACTCATATACCACTTCAACGCAACACTTGTCAAACTATCCTGAAAAAAGTGAATCAACAGACGTTGATCATCAGTATGGGTAAACATTCTCCTTACATACATCACCAGATGAGCACAAGGGTAAGTGTTGCCCTTGTACTTCTCAAACTCCGGGACCTTAAACTTTGCAGGTATCTTAACATTCAGGACCAAGCATAATTCATTCACATTCTGCCCGAATAACTCTTTTCCCTTGAGGGCCTTCATCTCCATTTGCATTTTTTCAAACTGCTCTTGAAAATCATCCATTATGTCATAATAACCCAAGTCTTCACTTGGTGGAGGAAAAGGACGACACACGTCATTGTTAACAAATGGAACCATATTCACCGAAGGAGGTGCAACAGGAACATGTACCACAGGAGGTGCAGGAGTAACAATAGTCTGAACAACTGGAGTATCTTGAGGACCATGATTGAAACCTTCAGGAGAAGATTTCTCTGGAATTCCCCATGGATAACCTTGAGGCATGCGTTTCTGAACAACAACTGGGGTAGCGGACACAGGAACAACCGGAGCTTCAGTAGTAGCCCTTGTTGGTTGAGGTTGAACACTCAGTGGCTGATTCTGAGCAGCCACCAGAGATTCCATCAGAGCAATAAGATTGGCCATGCCGGCCTTCAAAGGAGAAACCTCCTCACACAGCTCGCGATTCTCTTGTTCTAAGTTGTCCATCTTCCTTCTGATATTAGTCCGAGTGTTGTAGTGGTGAGTCAGCTTGCTGAACGAAGTAAAGAAGCTTAGTAAGACACCTGGATATGCATAAAAAATGAAAGAAATATGTGCAATATGATGCATGATATGTGTTGTACCCCAAAATTTTCCCTCTCATTTATCAAATATTTTCTCACAAAGATTTCTCTTGGTTCAAGACTGCACTAGGGTTGGTCTGCTAAAGATACCTACTTAAGCACTGATGACCAAAATTAGGGTTTGAGATTGCACAGAACAATTGAACTTTCAATGCTTCATATGACTTTCATAGATCATTATGGACCCCCAATATTACTCATGTCAAGTTTCAAGCCTTGGATCACACTTTAGCTCAGTCAATTGAGCAGTTGACCTAAAAATCACATGTATTGAGAAAAAGTCAACTATGGCCAATTTATAGTAAAACCTCATAATTTTTTTATCCAAATCAATATTATAAACTCATATGTATCATTTGATCAAGTTTGGACCATAATTCCTTAAGAAATTTGATCAAATCATCAAAAGGGCAAAATGGTCAAAATTATGGTTTTGACTGAGGAAGAGCAATTTCTAATTTTTGACCTAACAAATGATCAATTGGTTTGAGCATGGTTTCAAGAGTTAAATTGAATTTTTTTTACCTAATGGAAATACCTAAAACATTGCTCAAGATCAATTGGATTGATAGTGAATTTTCAGTCAACTGATCAAAAGTCAATTGTACACTTAAAAGTATAACTTTGACTTTTTGGTCAAAATTCAATGTCAAAGATCAAAATTCATCAAAACATGTCACAATATGAAACTTATTCATCAAGAAATCAAAAAGTCAAGATTTCATTTTGAAAAGTCAAAGTTTTCTAACTTAGAAATTTTTGAAAGTGTTTAAAACTTCATGTTTTCTCATAACTTTGAGCCATTTTTTCGCCATGATGCAAGAGGATCCAGAAGAAACTTTCAACATGAAAGTTATAGATATCCATGATACCTAAAACATTTATTTATACAACTTCTTCTAAAAATTCTTGGATCTCAAGTTATTGATTCATAAAGTCGTGGTCTTTAAATTGAACACTTAGTGAAATTTTGCCCTAGTTTTGGTCAGGATTTTGACCTAACTTCATGGCACTTTTTCATATAGTTCCAAGGGGAATTTTCAAAAGTTGTTCAAAGAAGGTTTGTAGAGCACATTAAAGGCTTTCCAAAATGTCCCAGAACTCCTTGAGATCATTCTTGAGTAGGGAGAATCTAAGAGAGGAAGTTAGGGTTTTCAAACTTGAAATACAAGTCATTTTGTGATGAACAAGAATTCAATTTCAAACCTATGTTGCACAATCTTGCTTTGCAGGCCTCTAAACCTCAATATCTCTCCATAATCAGAAGATTACACTTGCTTTTGATCTATTATCCACTTGATTCAAGCTTTATCCAAGTAAATTTTCCATTTATAGCACAAAGTAACATTTTATTCTTGTAAAGAAGCTTTGATCACAAAGTCAATGTATAGAGCTTCGCACTTGTTCCTTCTGATCACAAGCAATGTCAAAGGCAAAATAAACATGTATAGAGCCTCCCATAAACTCAGGCCATGCATGTACTATGCCTTGAAACCATATTGTCACTTTTCTTCAAAATCAAGTAACATAGCCATAAGTCTATATCTAATATTTCTGACCTCCTCAAGTGGACCAACCTTTTCCATATAATTATACAAGTGTATTGCAACATAACACACGAATATACAAGCTCCCAAACTCCCTTAAAACTCAGATTGCTCAAAACCTCCATTTTTGTGTCATTTCTGACTTTGAACTTCAATCTTCAAAACCACTCGTGCATTTCTTAGCCTTTTAGTTTCAAAAGCTTCCTCATATCAAATAGAAACCACCCTTGTCCTTGTTTGCAAACTGTAACATCATCTTCATCAACTTCCATAGCCAAAAACAGAGCATTGCAGTTGGACTTCTCCATGCCATTTCAGCCACTTTCAACTCAAGCTAAGCATTGCATTAGCTTCGTAGAGGTCCAAAGAAGCTAACCTGATCATCACCACTGCCTGAAACAAGCTCAAATCCATTTCACGATTTCCAGTTTTGAGGTATTTTTCTTGAACTTCTATCTTAATATTTAGGCATTGTTAGGCTTGCATTTGTGAAGATAAAATGTAGACACCATTCCTACGAAGCTGTACATATCCATAGTTTGCATTTATATGGCCTGAGCTTAGAGAATTTTAGAGTTGATGTTTTCTGAAGTTTTTAGGTTTTAAATTAGGGCCAGAAAAATGCCCATTCATCTTTGACTGTTAGCTTAAGTTATTTATATGGTTGGATTCGTAGGAAGAAATGCCACAACTTTCATGTTTGAACTTTTCATTTTTGTTGAGATTTGAAGAAGATACAAGTTCTTTGGCTGGAGGTTAAAGATGAAGTGTAATCAAGATGTGTTTTGTGTTATGTATTTATCCTTTCACATAAGTTAACGGATGTATCACCACCCCAGTGGTTAAAGCGCGCGCTTGTTCACCCTTAGGTACTGGGTTCAAGCCCCATCGTGACCTTTTTCCATTTTTCACAATTTTCTGACTTTTTTTTTGTGTTTTTTGAGCGCTTGGGCTTTTCATGTGGGTCTGGCCATTTTTTCTCACAATACTCCTTGTGTTACTGATCCACCCTCCTGACTTATTTTTATATTTTTATTTTTATTTTATTCTTCATTATTATTATTATTATTATTATTATTTTCATAAATCAAAAAAATCCAAAAAAATATTTTTATTTATTAATCATACTTATATATTTTATTTTTCCCATAAGACAAAAAGACTACAAAATATTTTCTTAAAACAAATTAATTTCTTTTTTTTCCTTAAATAATTAAGTTTTAGACTTAGGATAAATTAGTATATTATTTATTTTTTAGTTAAAATTAATTTGGGATTTTGTTTATGTTAATTAATTAATATTCATATTATTTTCTTTAATTTAAAACCTTTTCATAAAAAAACCCAAAAATCCTTTTCAAATTAATTTCTTTTCTTAATTAGTTTAAGTTAATTTTATTTAATTTTAATTAATCATTTTCTTTAATTAGGTCAAGACAAAAAACCCTTTCATAAAAACAACAAAAATCATTTCTTTTTCCATTTATATTCTTGCATTTTATTTTCAATTTTGTACAATATTCAATATGGTTGTAATAGATAACTAGGTTTAATTTTCTTGCAATCCCCATTTGTAAATTTGTACACCCCGTCCCCTAATGATGTAATAGCATAGTAACTTTATTTTTCGCAATTTATCGCTTTATATAAATGCTAGTAATTAGGGTTTGAATGGAAAGACTAAAACAAATCAATTAGCAAACCCTAATCAAAGACAAATCAAGCATGAAAATCAATACACTTGCACACAAGCACCCCTAGGGTAAAATCCATTTGGTTGCCTTACAAAAAATGGCCATGTTATGCATGCGAGGTATCTTAGCCAAAACAAGTAAAATACAAGATCATAGTCCCTCGATGACGCTATCAAAAGTTTCCTTTCAAGATGATCTTAGTCCCTAAAGAAAAAATGATAAGATACCTTACAACATTGTTAATCATGGTTATACGATGACCCACGCCCGTCCTGCTTACATCCAAAGATAGGGTTACTTACCAATTCAATGGTAAGATGACAATGTCAAAGGAAAGAGGAAATAAACATGAAAGACTTTTGAGTAAGTAGATTGTTCCTAGTTGCTTGCTCAATTTTCAAAACCAAAAACATCCTTGCTATTTTAAAAACAAAAACCAACACTTTCAAAAAAACATCTTTCAAACTTGAAAACATTTTCAAAGGACCAACACTTTGTATACATTCTTACGAACGAGAATCATTACAAAGTTTGCCTAAACGATGGCGCCTTTTCAAAATACTTTCAAAAACTACACAAAGCACATTTTCAAACAAAAGCAAGTGATCTAGCAAGTAACTAAGAGCCCATGGAAAACCATGGATGAAAAGGGTGCTAATACCTTACCTTTTCATAATCTACCCCCCGAACTGAAGAAACAATCGCAAAGGTCTTTCTTGTGCTTTTTCACCTTTCCTTTTGGATAAAAGAAAAGTCGGTGGTGACCTTTGCTAACCGCAACATTTGCGATAAAATGTTAAAAAACCAAGTCAGTTCTCCCACCGCATCACAGAACTGGCGACTCTGCTGGGGAGATTTCAAAAAGTGGGGTTACCTTAGGGTTAGATCACATTTACTTGCTTTCTTTGTTTGACTTGTATGCTTTACATTATGTTTCTTTGTTTGGGATTGAATCCTCTACCCATATTTGGGATACCTTATAGGTAAGTAGCAATACGTTGTGGAAACTATGCGGGGTATACTGACACGGTCTAAGCAATAGCTACATTAGTGCGACATATTTGTGGGTACCGGTAGCCCTTGAGTAGTTAAGGAGAATACGAGGCCTCTGAGTGATATCATGAAGCACTAATGAACTTTTAGAACCTTTACTTGACCAACTTGACCTTTAGAACATAGTGAGATGAACGACTTTGGTGCAATCCGAAGTTGGTATATACTCGATACTACACTCATTGAGGTTTGGATTTTTGGGATATTTCGGTCGCCATTAAAGAGGCTTGCGCTGAGAAAACAAACCAGTGATATTAAGCTCCTTAGAACCCGGTTACTATTACTAGGACATGTTTGAGCCAACTAAACTTCAAGAGGGTACTTACCTATGAGACTCCATGCAAGCCTAAACCTAAGGACTTGTTTTCTTTGTTTGTATATATTTACTTGTACATAACATCATAAACATCATAACATCATACTCATACTCACTAACCATTTCAAGGATTTTTTGGATTTATCTTTGTTTTGTTTTGTAGGACATGGATTATATTCGCAGGAAAACCATTCAAGTCAATCTCGTAAGAATCCCTCCTCAACTCAAAGAGTTAGCATCAAGGATTCCTGAAAATTCTCCATTTACCGAAAGACATGGTCGCCTACTAAACTTGGTTACCTCCAACACTGATGAAGACATGATGAAGGTTCTCTTTCAGTTCTTTGATCCCTTACACCATTGCTTCACATTTCCCGATTATCAACTTGTCTCGACTTTGGAAGAATTCTCCCAACTCTTGAGGATTCCCATTCTCAATCAACTACCTTTCAACGGTACGGAAAGAGATCCAAAGCCAGAAGAGATTGCTCAAGCTCTACACTTGCAACCATCTGATATCACAACTAATTAGGAAACAAGGAGTGGTGTCAAAGGTTTCCTAGCAAAGTTCTTGTTTGAGAAAGCCCAACACTGTTGGAACTCTTTGGATTTTCAAGCCTTTGAGGAAATTGTGGCTCTCCTCATCTATGGGATGGTTTTGTTTCCAAATCCTGACCAACTCATAGATGTGAACGCCATCAAAATCATCATGTCTCGTAACCCGGTGCCTACTTTGCTAGGGGATATCCTACATTCCTTTCACACTCGCACTATGAGGAAAAGAGGTATCCTTATGTTTTTTACTCCTCTCTTGGAAAGATGGTTTATTTTGCATCTTCCTCAATATATATTGAAGAAAGAGCAAGGTTCAAGGTGGTCCCATAGGTTGATGACGCTCAGACATTCATATGTTCATTGGTGTTCCTGCTCTTTGGAGAATGTTACTATCATCGACCGTTGTGGAGAGTTCCTTAATGTCCCTTTGCTTGGAATTAGAGAAGGTATCACTTACAACCCTTGCTTAGCCTTAAGACAGTTTGGTTATGCCCGAAGGGATGGTCCACACGATATGCTTATTCAAGGTTTGGTATTTGACTACGAGAGCAACGATCAAGGTCACGGCCAGAGATTTATCCGAGCTTGGAGGATGTTGAACAAGGTGGATAGCAAGACACTAGGACACGAGAATTCCATTACCCTCGAGCCTTAACTCAAATGGGTGCGAGCTCGTTCTTAGAAACTTGTGATGCCTTATCCCTCTATCTTACCAGTAATCATGGAGCTTGTGGTTGAAGGAGATGTTCCCTACACTATCCTCCATCCCGACATGCCTACCTCTCTCAAAGACTTACAAAAGGGTTGGATCCAGCTGAAGGAAGAACGAGATGCTTTCGAGGCTCAATTATATGCTAGTGAAAAGAGGGTCTTGGATCTTACAAAGCAGCTACAAGAAGAGCAAAGTGTGAACGCTTATCTCGCACCAAAGAGGATGCGTTCAGTCTTTTTATCTTAGAAAGTTATTTTGTAAGCCCAAGAGGCGTGATGTAATCTTTCTTGTTTTGTCTAATGAGAATTAACGTTTGTTCAGTCTGTTGTCTATACAAATTTAGATTTCATTAATCCTTGAAATCATTTGCATGTACATATTCCATGCATCATAACATGACAGATCTTTGCATAACAGGTTTCCTTATCTTTTTGCTGTTTATTTCAGCAAGATGGATCTAGAGCAAACTGTGAAGGATCTCCAAACCCAAAATTCTAAGTTTCAGGAAACTCTACTCGCCCTAGCCAAGGGGTAGCAAGATATGATGGCTTTGTTGGCCGTTAAGAAGAAGCCAAAGAAGAAAGCTCTACTCAACATGGGTAGAAGGTTCAAGGAGATAATCCGTCAAATCCAAGTAGGAGGAGATTCATCTGAAGAGGACGAGAACCAGGTTGGTGAGGTCAAAAGTACTCAGGCTGAATGTGCTAATGATCAATAATCCGATGATGATTATTTTAACGAGCAGTATCCACCCGCTGATATCAAATACAAGCAGTTAGAAGACATATTGAAAGCTGTTGAAATCCAAGTCGTCCCCGGTTTAGATATTGATAATTTTGGTTTTCATCTCAAGCCCTTCAACATTTGATCTAGGCTAATTTAGTGGCAATGCGCGATCCTCCCCGGCAACCCTAACACCTCGTCAGCAAAGTATAATCCGAACGCTAAGTGTGCTTACCATTCAAGCAGCCCCGGGCACGAGACTGACCAGTGCTGGACCTTGAAGAACAAAATCAAGGATTTGATTGATAACAAAACTATTGAATTTGATCCTCCTCCAACACCGAATGTAATTACCGCTCCAATTTCGAAACATGACAAGAGTGTTAATGTTATCGATGATACAATTTTTGTTGCCTCTGTTGAGGAATTGACTACTCCACTGAATGTAATCAAGAACAATCTGTTGAAAGTTGGGATCTTCCCTGGCTGTGTAAAAGACTGTGTGTGTTGTACAATACAACTCAATGGATGTGAAGGGCTGAAGAAAGGCATACAACGCCTGATGGATAGCCACAAAATTCTATTTGAAAAGACTCCACTTGCCAAAAGTTTGATTGACAAATGTGAAGACCTCTCCATTATTACCATCTCAAGCAAGCCTCTTAGGATCACCTCCAAAGGTCCTATTAGGATTTCAAACGAACCCAATGTTGCGCCCTTAATAATTACCAATCCCGGACCAATTCCCTACTCTTCCAATAAGGGAGTACCATGGAATTATGGTGCTAAGGTGTTCTATCATGGGATTAAACAAGATGGATGGATCAAAGAAGAAAAAGACGACAATGTTGGAAACATAGCTGGCTCAAGCAAGGTAACTAGAACTGGGAGAATATTTTCACCCAATATCTCACCACCAGTTGTTTCAAGGACGCCCATCCGCATTTCTGCTGCCAAGCCAAGTACTGATACAAGAGGAAAGGAGAAGGTTGTTAAGCTTGATGTGATTGAAGTACCCTCCAAGGATGTAGCTGATGAAGAACCCTCAACTTGCGAGATGGACGAGATCTTGAAGATCATAAAAAGAAGAGACTTCAAGATTGTAGAACAATTAGGGCAAAACCCTTCTAAGATTTCCATGTTGTCATTGCTGCTTTGCTCTGATGCCCATGCTCGAACATTAATCAAGTTACTGAAAAAGGCTCATGTCCCCCATGAGACAACAACATACCAATTTGTGAATTGTGTGGCTAGCCTGACAGCTGATAATGGCTTGGGATTTTCAGATGCTGATTTAACACCTCTCGGGAAGAATCACAATAAAGCTTTACATGTTTCTGTCGAGTGAAAAGGGACTACCTTAGCACATGTGTTAGTCGACACTAGTTCTTCTCTGAACGTATTACCCTAGGGGCGTTAGACCGTCTTGACTGTGAAGATTTAGTCTTGAAGCCAAGTGATATCATTGTAAGGGCATTTGACGGGTCAAAGAGGACTGTTCACGGGGAAGTAGATCTTCCAAACAAAGTGGGCTCCCAAATCTTCAACTCCACCTTCTATATTATGGATATTCGTCTGGCCTATTCTTGTCTGTTAGGTCTCCCATGGATCCATAAAGCTGGGGCGGTAACCACAACTCTCCACCAGAAACTCAAATATCCAGTCAAGGGCAGAATAGTCACCGTTTGTGGAGAAGAAGAGTTTATGGTGAGCCACCTTAATTATTTAAAGTACGTAGAGATGGATGGAGAATTCATTGAGACCCCGTGTCAAGCCTTTGAGGTTGTACCACTGATAGTTGCTGCTACCAAATGTTCTTCTGATGAATCTAAAGCTGTTAAGGCCACACCAAAGATGGTTTCAGTCAAGGATGCCTGCACAGCAATTGAAGAAGGAACTGCGATACTTTGGGGCAAGTCCTCGACATCCCATTTAAAGTGGACAAGTTTGGTTTAAGGTTCGTCGTCAAAGTTCAGAAGGAAGTGAGGCGTGCTCGTGCTGAAAAGCCACCTCTCCGCATTGGAAGCCATGAAGTCAGCACCGTTGGTGATTCTAAAGAAGAAGTTGCATTTGAAGACTGGGTGTACCCAACTACAACGGAGCTGAAGAATTGGCACGCGAAGGACTTTGTTCCCATCTCCTTTGTTGAGGAGTAATCTACTTGTTATTGCTTTTCTTTCAATTCAAGAACATGTTGTCTGTAATATTTTAACAATGACTTTTCGTCCATTTTCCTGGCCCGGGGCACTTTGGTCCATTTGTCAAGGGTTTTATTTATGTTCATCTAATCAAAGGAAGAATTGTCACTATCTGTGGTGAGGAGGAGTTCATGATAAGCCACCACAAAGCTTTCAAATATATAGAGACAGATGGAGAATTTATAGAGACCCCGTGTCAGGCTTTTGAAGTTGTGCCACCAATGATTGCTACTGCCAAATGTTCCTCTGATGTGTCCAAAGTTGTTAAGGTCGTGCCAAAGATGGTTTCATTTAAAGATGCTTGTGCTGCAGTCGAAGAAGGAAGTTATGATACTTGGGGGCAACACCCCGAGATCCCGTTCAAAGTAGACAAATGTTGTATGGGTTTCACTATTAAGGCCCAGAAAGAAGTGAGGCGTGCTCGCGCAGGGAAGCCCCATCTCCGTATTGGCAGTCGTGAAGTTAACGTTGTAGGTGATTCTGATGATGAGGTTGCATTTGAAGATTGGGTATATCCTACTACAACGGAGCTCAACAATTGGCACGCAAAGCTCTTCATTCCCATCTCATTCATTGAGGAGTAATTGCTTGTTTATTGCTTTCTGTTAATTCAAGAAGATTTTGTCTATAATATTAAACAATGACTTTTAAGCCATGTGCCTGGCCCGGGGCACTATGGTCCATTTGTCAAGGGTTTTATTTATGTTCATCTTATCATATGATCATTTAATACAAATCATTGGACTTTTGCATTCAAATATTTGTGCTCATTGTCTTTCTTTTTCTTCAAATACATATTTCAAAATAGCCATGTATCTTACATGCAAACACACACACTCTTGCAGGTCCTCATCCACTCTGGATCTCATTGCCAATGACTCTACTATTGCCGACTATGATTTCGAATGTCTAATTAACCAAGCCGAAGACGAAGGCGAGGAAGATTGTGAAATACCGAGAGAACTAGCCAGACTTCTATTACAAGAGGAAAAAGCTATTCAGCCGGATGAAGAGTCAGTTGAAGTCATCAATCTGGGTACTGAGACAGACAAGAAAGAGGTCAAGATCGGCGCTAATCTGGAAATCAGTGTCAATAGAAAATTAGTTCAGATGTTTCATGATCATGTGTAAGTGTTTCCATGGTCGTATGAAGATATGCCAGGGTTGGATACCGACATTGTAGTCCATCATCTTCCGACAAAGGAAGATTATCCTCTTGTCAAAGAAAAAGTTCGTCGCATGAGGCCTGACATGTCTGAGAAGATAAAAGCTGAAGTGATGAAACAATTTGACGCATGATTCCTAGTTGTGACGTCTTATCCCAAATGGGTTGAAAACTTGGTGCCAGTGCCATAAAAAGACAGAAAAGTTTGTATGTGCATAGATTATAGGGATCTGAATAGGGCAAGCCCCAAGGATGATTTACCTCTACCTCATATTGATGTCTTGGTCGATAACACTGCTCAGCATAAAGTCTTCTCTTTCATGGATGGTTTCTATGGCTATAATCAAATTAGGATGGCTCCTGAAGACATGGAGAAGACCACTTTCGTTACGCAGTGGAGCACCTTCTGCTACAAGGTCATGTCGTTTGGATTAAAGAATGCAGGGGTAACATATCAAAGGGCTATGGTAGCTTTGTTTCATGATATGATCCATCATGAAATAGAGGTCTATGTGGATGATATGATTGCAAGGTTACAAACTGAAGAGGAACATATTGATCACCTATACAAGCTATTTGAGAGGCTGAAAAAGTACAAGTTGAGGTTGAACCCTAATAAGTGCACATTTGGAGTACGATCTGGAAAGCTTCTAGGTTTTATTGTCAGTGGTAAAGGCATCGAAGTCGATCCTTCCAAGGTAAAGGACATCCGAGAAATGCCAGTCCCCCACTTTGAAAAAGAATTTAGAGGATTTTTGGGTCGTCTTAACTACATTGCTCGCTTCATATCACACTTACCTTCTACTTGTGAGCCAATCTTTAAACTCTTGAAGAAAGATCAGGTAGTCAGATGGAATGATGAATGTCAAGCTACCTTCGACAAAATCAAAGAATATCTGCAAGAACCTCCTATCCTCATGCCTCCAGTTGAAGGAAGACCCTTGATTATGTACTTGACGGTGCTAGAGAATTCTATGGGGTGTGTTTTGGGCCAACATGACGAGTCAGGCCGAAAAGAGCATGCTATTTACTACCTGAGCAAAACGTTTACCGACTATGAAACCAGATATTCACTTCTCGAGAAAACTTGTTGTACTCTGGCATGGGCTTCTCGCCGGCTAAGACAATATATGTTGACTCATACCACTCTACTGATTTCTAAGATGGACCATATCAAGTACATCTTCGAGAAACCTGCTCTTTTGGGACGGATAACTAGATGGCAAATGATCTTGACTGAATACGATATTTAATACACAATGCAAAAGGCCATTAAAGTAAGTGTATTAGCAGATCATTTGGCCCATCAAGATGTTGATGATTATCAGTCTATGAACTTTGACTTCCCAGATGAAAACATCATGCTAGTGACCGACCACGCAAAACCTGGACCGTATGACGGACCTGAACAAGGATCCTAATGGACTATGGTCTTCGATGGGGCTTCCAACACCTTGGGTAACAGAATTGGTGTTGGGATCATATTCCATGAAGGTTGTCACACTCCTTTCACTTCCAAATTGTGCTTCGATTATACGAACAACATGGCTGAATACGAAGCATGCATTTTGGGTCTGAGGGCTGCCATTGATTTGAGGATCAAGCATTTTGAATGTGATTGGGGATTCCACTCTAGTGATTAGCCAAGTAAAAGGAGATTGGGACACTAAGAACCCTAATATTATTCCTTATAAGGAGCTCGTGCTATCTCTGATTCCTTACATTGAAGAGGTCACATTTGAACACTTCCCTAAGGAAGAAAATCAGTTAGTCGATGCTTTGGCCACCATGTCTTCTATGTTAAAAGTCAAATGGGACAACGAAGCTCCTTTGATTACAATTGATAGGTTTGACGAGCCTGCACACTGCTACGAGCTTGACACTGACACAGAAAAGCCATGGTACCATGAGGTTAACAGATACCTTGAAGCACCAGAGTATCCCGAAGGAGCATCCATCAATGACAGAAAGTTATTACGAAGATTTTCGACCAAATTATTCCTAAGTAATGGAATCCTGTACAAATGCAACCATGATTATAATCTACTCTGATGTGTGGACAAGAAGGAGGCAGAGGAAATTATGGCAGATATGCATGATGGTCTCTTTTGGACTCACTCTAGCAGACATACTATGGCCAAGAAAATCCTGAGAGCTGGTTACTATTGGTCAACGATGGAGACTGATTACCATCAACACTCAAGAACTTGCCACAAATTCCAAATCTATGCTGACAAGGTCCATGTGCCTCCTATCCCTCTGAATGTCATGACCGCTCCGTGGCCATTTGCAATGTGGGGCATTGACATGATTGGATAGGTCAAACCCACTGCTTCCAATGGACATTGCTTCATTCTTGTCTCTATCGATTACTTCACCAAATGGGTCGAAGCCGCCTCATTTGCCTCAGTCACAAAGAGTGTGGTAGCTAGGTTCATCAAACACAACCTCATTAGTCGCTATGGCATCCCCGAAAGGATCATCACCGATAATGGGACTAACCTCAACAATGCTATGATTACAGAACTTTGCATTCAGTTCAAAATCAAGCATCACAATTCTTCTCCTTATAGACCTAAAATGAATGGCGCAGTGGAAGAGGCCAACAAAAACATTAAGAAGATTATGCAGAAGATGGTAGTGACCTACAAGGACTAGAATGAGATGTTACTGTTTTCTCTTCTTGGCTAACGCACTTCAGCTAGAACATCAACTAGGGCAACTCCCTTTTCTTTAGTCTATGGCATGGAAGTTGTCTTGCCAGTAGAAGTTCAGATTCCTTCACTAAGGATTATGAATGAGGCAGGCCTAGGCGAAGACGAATGGATTCAAACAAGATTGGATTAGTTGAACTTGATCGATGAAAAATGACTGGTTGCTGTTTGTCATGGTCATATGTACCAAAAATGCATGATCAAGGCTTTCAACAAAAAGATCAAACCTCGAGTATATCAACTGGTGACTTAGTGATAAAGCGCATCATTCTGCCATAAGGAGACCCCATGGGCAAATGAACTCCCACCTACGAAGGGCCATTTGTTGTCAAGAGAGTGTTCTCTGGTGGTGCCATGATGCTGACTACCATGGATGGTGAAGACTTCCCACATCCTGTAAACGCGGACATAGTTAAAAAATACTACGCATAAGAGACCCGCTAGGTCGAAACACCTAGGCAAGATAAGGGCATCCCGGAAAACCAAAAGGTTTGGGCAAAATTTAGGGATATATGCAAAAGATTATACACCCGGCAAGTTGAAAACTCTAAAGGGAGGCTTGGACAAAAATGGGTATCCTGGTTGACTGAAAACCCGAAAGGGAGGTCCAGGCAAAAATTAAGGATTGAAAGCGTATGACTATGTCCCGTGGAATCACCACAGTCAACTTTATTACCAAGGTCCAAATTCAAACGGTCCAAGATCAACCCAATCAACTTCTATCAAACGGCAAAGGGCATTCGAAGACATTGGGGAAATAGTAGAGTTGGAACGCGATAAGATCACTTCCACGTGGCTATTATATTTGTTTTCAAAATTTTGTTTTCCTTTCGACGATTTATTCATACTAGGATCTTCGTCTCTTTGTGAAAAAACGCCTATTCTTGGGAAAAATATCAATACAAATATACTTTGAAGTGCAAATTTTTTGTTTTTGTTTTGAATGCAAAATTGTCCAATGACTAAAATTGAACGGACATATGCATATGAACATGATTAAAAATATTTGGCATGTGTGTCCTGCTAAGCAACATCAAGCATCTCTTTAATGTATATGGAATATCCCCAGAGTTATTTCATTAGCATTATCCCCACAAGACTGGCTACAATAAACCTTTCCCTAACGGAGTTACCCACAAAGTCTCTTTGCATAGGTTGATTCCCAGCCAGAGTCTTAATCTCTTAACATCTCTCTCCCCAGCTAAGTTGGTCCTAAAGGAAGAAGCCTTGTGGATCTCTTCCTAAATAGAACTCGCCTTGTCAGCAGTTCATCAAGTATTCCCCAACAGGGTTTATTTCCCCAACCAACTACAGATTCCCCAACTGAGTCATCTCTCTAAGCTTGAGTTTTTCTCCCAAATTATTATAAATCAAAGGGCCACAACCCCTAATCCCCAGTGAAGTCGCCAACAAAGTCTTTGCTATCTCCGAAAGTTACTGTGAAGCTTGGAATCCGACCAGATAATAGTTTTAACTTTAGTAAGTTGTTGTGAAGCCTGGATTCGACCAGATAACAGTCAACTTCATTCATTCAAATACTATGAAGCCTGGACCCGACTAGATAATAGTACACCTTTCAAATACTATGAAGTCTGGACCCGACCAGATAGTAGTACAACTCTTAAAATACTATGAAGCCTGGATCCGACCAGATAATAGTTAACTTATCAAGACATTGTGAAGCCTGGACCCGACCAGATATAGTGAAACTTTTCAGTTACTATGAAGCCTGGACCCGACCAGATAATAGTTAACTTCTCAAGACATTGTAAAGCCTGGACCCGACCAGATGATAGTATAACTTTTCAGATACGATGAAGCCTAGACCCGACCAGATAATAGTACAACTCTCAAGATACTATGAAGCCTGGACCCGACCAGATAATAGATAACTCCTCAAGACACTGTGAAGCCTGGACCCAACTAGATAATAGTATAACTTTCAAATACTATGAAGACTGGAGCCGACAGATAAATAGTGTAATGTCTCCAAGTACTTTTAAGCCTAGAAACAACCAGATAAAAGTTTAACTCTTCGAGATATTGAAGAACCTGGACTCAACCAGATAAGGGATTGACTTCTTTTCCCTAGTAGAGTTTGCCTCTACCCTAACAAGTTACTATGAAGCCTGGACTCGACCAGATATCAGTTCAACTTCATCAAATTATTGTAAAGCCTGGACCCGGCCAGATATCAGTTCAACATTATCTTTCCAAGAAAGTTATTCTGAAGCCTGGATCCGACCAGATAGCAATTAACTTTATTCCCTCAAAAATTTATTGTGAAGCCTGGAATCCGACCAGATAACAACTAGTTCCAAGCAAGTTATTGTAAAGCCTATACCCGACCAGATATCAGTTCAACTATATCTCTTAAGACAAGTTTATTGTGAAGCCCTGACCCGACCGGATAGCAATTAATTTTATCCACCTCAAAGATCTGCGAAGCCTGGAACCCGACCAGATAACAGTTCAACTTCAAGAAATTTTCTGTGAAGCCTGGATCCGACCAGATAACAGTTAATATATTCTCCCCCAGTAAGTTACTATGAAGCCTGGAACCCGACCAGATAGCATTTGACTTCCTCATCCTCAGCAAGTTACTGTGAAGCCTGGATCCGACCAGATAACAACTAGCATTCAAGAGATAATCCCCAACGAAAGCATTCTTTTAACAAATTTGAAGATGTGTATATTTTTCATTCCCAACAGTAATCCGGGATTCAGTTTCCCAGAACTCCTAAGTAATAGTCAGGGATTTATTTTCCTGAAAAAATATGTATCACACATTCATACATCATAGCATATGCATATGAAATACATTTAGCACAATCTCATTCATCTTGTGAACGTCATGCATACATTTGCATTTAACTAACCCTTTTTTCCACAGGTAAAACATCATGTTTCAGTATAGATCGACCAAAGATTTGTGCTAATGCTTCTTCCAGTATTTACCATCATTCCTCCAAATGGAATCTATAAGTCCATTCCCAATACACCTTCGAGTGCTATTTCTGGGCACTTTAATGTTCAATCATCTTTCACCTTCAAGTCACGAATGGCAGATTCGCCAATCTAACTCTTCAGGTTTAAAAAGATTGAACAAGGGCATCTGTTGTACCCCAAAATTTTCCCTCTCATTTCTCAAAAATCTCTCATAAAATCTCCATTGATTCAAGACTACACAAGGTTTGATCAACTCAAGACACCTCCTCAAGCACCGATGACTCAAATTTGGGTTTGAGTTTGCACAAGGACAAATAGACTTTTAATGCCCCAAATGAATTTAATGGATCATTAGGAACCCTCAATATTACTCATGTCAAGTTTCAAATCTTGGATCACATTTTTGCTCAGTTAGTTGATTAGTTGACCTAAATCAGCTATATTGGGGAAAAAGTCAACTATGGTCAATTTGCAGTCAAACTTCATAATTTTTTATCCATATCAACATCAATAACTCATATATGTCAATTGATCATGTTTGGATCACAATTACTCAAGAAATTTGATCAGATCATCAAAAGGGCAAAATGGTTAAAATTAGGGTTTTAATTGAGGAGGTTCAATTTTTGACTTTTGACCTAACAAATGACTTATTGGTTCAAGATATGATCTCAAGGATACAAATAAATCATTTTTACCTAATGGCATGGCTCAAAACATTTCTCAATATCAATTGATTGATAATTGAATTTCAGTCAACTGATGAAAAGTCAACTGTACACTGAAAAGTCAAACTTTGACTTTTTGATCAAAATCAAGTTTCAAAGATTACAATTCATTAAGACATGTAAAAATATGAAACGTGTTCATCAAGAAATTGAAAAGTCAAAATTATCTTTGAAAAGTCAAAATTCTAAGACTTAGAATTTTTTCTAAGTGTTAGAAAATTCATATTTTTTCATAACTTTGTGCAAAATTTCCACCATGATGCAAGATGATTCAAGGGAAATTTCCAACATTAAAGTTGTATATCTCAATGATATATAAAACATTGTAGGACAAAACTTTTCCTATAAATTCTTGGATTTCAAGTTATGAATTTGTGAAGACATGTCCATGAAACTTAAAATACTTAGTGAAATTTTTCCCTAGTTAGGTAGGATTTTGACCTAACTTCATGGCAATTTTTCACCTAATTCCAATTTGAATTTTAAAAAATGTCCAACATTAAGGTTGTAGGGGATGTTACAAGCTTTCCAAAATGTCCAAGAACTTATTGAGATCATGTTTGTGCTAAGAGAAATGAATCCATGAAGTTAGGGTTTCATTCTTGTTTTGAAAGGCAAATTTGGGAAGAACACTTGATCCAATCTTCAAGCATGCTATACAAATCCCACTTTGCAGGATTCTACCTTGAATTTCACTCCACAATTAAATGGTTACACAATTTTTAGAGCTTTGATCTAAGCATTTGAAGCATTGTCCAAATGGTTATTCCATTAATGGCACAAAGGTAACACTTCCATTTTGGAAAAGCAAGATTTATTGCAAAAGTCAATGCATAGAGCTCCTAACTTGTTTCATCTGAGTACAACAAATGCAAAAGATAAAAGCAACATGTATAGAGCCTCCATGAAACTCATACCATGCTTGTACTATGCCTTGAAACCATGTTTTCCACTTTTCTTCAAAATCAAGTAACATAGCCATAACCCTATATCCCACAGATCTGTCAACCTCAAGTCCTCTAAACTTTGTATTATAACTATACAAGTTATTTGCAAGAAAACACATGAGTTCAAACACCCTCAAACCCTCCCAAGCACCCTGATACATAGAATCTGCCCAAACTTGACAGTTTTGAGCCAAAACATAGCCATCTCCAAATCCACTCGTGCGTATTAAGTTTTAATCATCCAAACACTTAATATACATCATATAAAAGTGATCTAGACCCCTGTTTCCTGATTGTAACCCCTCCATCACCATCCACCATTTTCAAAACTGAAGCTTGCAACTTGACTTGAGTTGGGAGTTTCATCCATCCTCAAAGCAAAGTAGGAGTTGGAATACACTCAAGGAGGTCCAGACAAGCTAAAGGAATCATCAGGCCATCTCAAAGGTTGCTCAAACTCCATACACGAATCCAGCTGCAAGAGGTAAGTTTTCAAACTTCTATCTCTTCATACAAGCATCTTTTGTGCATACATGCTGAAGTAAAAATGTAGATATCATTGCCCTGAAGCTGTACATGTCCATAGTTTTCATTTATATTGCCAGAGCTTAGAGAATTTTAGGATTGAATCTCTGAAAAAAGTTAGATCAGAATTTGGTACTTTTAGAAATTCATGCTCGTCTTTGAGAATTAGCTTAAATTATTTACATATTCAGAATCGTGATGAAATTTCTAACGAGTTTGATGTTGGAAGTTTTGTGAATGGATGAGAAATGAGTGAGTTACAGGAACCATGGGTGGAGGTTTAAGATGAAGTTCATTTCTGGAACTTGTTTTGTATTATATATTTATTATTTCAGTTATATCAACGGATGTACAGCCACCCCAGTTGTAAAGATCATGGGTTCAAGTCCCAGCGCTGCCCTTTGCTATATTTTCCAATATTTTCTTTCTTTTTTGTTACAAACAACCAGCGCATTGACTTAGCATGCTGGGCCCTTACCATTTTGCTTCTCCACACCCCCACTTCACTGCACAACAAAGGCCCAACTTTTCTATTTTTATTTGTTTTTCTGATTACAAAAATCTCATTGGGCCGGACTAAAAACTATTTTTCCTAACAAACTACCACATTCCACTTCAAACCCCCCTGACTTTTATTTTTATATTTATATTTTATTTTGTTATTATTATAATAATAATAATAATTATTATTATTATTATTATTAATATTTTTTTTTATTAATAAAAAATCCAAAAAAATATTTTATTTATTTATATATCTAATATATTTATATTCACCTATATTTTTATTTTCTTTATAAACTAAAAAGACAAAAAAGTATTTTCTTAAACAAATTTAATTCTTTTTCTTAATAAATTAATAATTAAATTTAGGGTTAGTTATTTTCTTTTTTATTTAAAATTAACTTCGAATTTAGGTTTCTTTTAATTAATTAATTTCCATACTATTTTTATTAAAACTTAAAACCTTTTCTTAAAAAAAACCTAAAAATGCTTCAAACCTAATTTCTTTTTTTAATTAGTTTAAGTTTAATTTTATTTTATTTAATTAATCATTTGTATCTTAATTAATTAGGTCAAAACTAAACCTTTTCCTCAAAATCCAAACAAAAATCCATTTCTTTTTTCCATTTACATTCTTGCAAATTATATTCATTTTACTTCTTGTACATTATTCAAATTCAATATGGTTGTAATAGATAATTAGGTTTATTTTCTTGAAATCCCCATTTGTAAATTTGTATACCCCATCCCCCAATGATGTAATAGCGTAGTAAATTTACTTTCCGCAATTTATCGCTTTATATAAATGCTAGTAATTAGGGTTTGAATGGAAAGATAAAATAAATAACTTAGAAAACCCTAATCCAAGACAAACAAATGCATGAAATATAAACACTTGCACACATGCACCCTTAGGGTAATTCCACTTGTTGCCTTATATAAAATAGTCATGTTATGCATGTGGGATGTCTTAGCAAAAACAAATCAAAAATACAAGATCATAGTCCCTCGATGACGCTACAAATGTTGCCTTTCAAATGATCTTAGTCCCTCAAAGAGAAATGCTAAGATATCTCACAACATTACTATCATGACTATACGATGACCCACACCCGTGCCTTTACATCCAAAGATAAGGCTTCTTACCAATCAATGGTAAGATAGCAATATCAAAGGAAATGAGGAAATGAACAAAAGACTTTTGAGTAGGTAGAAACGTTCTTAGTTGCTTGCTCATTTTCAAAACAAACATCCTTGCTCACTTTCAAAACAAACACTTTCAAACCAAACACCAAACACTTTCAAAACATGAAATATTTTCAAAAGTCCAACACTTTGTATACGTTCTTATGAAATAAGAACCATTACAAAGTTTTCCTAAACGAAGGCGCCTTTTTAAAAATACTTTCAAAAACCACCACAAAGCACATTTTCAAACAAAAGAAAGTGATCTAGCAAGAAACTAAGAGCCCATAGATAACTATGGATGAAAAGGGTGCTAACATCTTCCCTTTTAATAATCTACCCCCAGAACTCAAGAAATAATCTCAAAGGTATTTCCTGTTCTTTTCCACCTTTCCTTTTGGATAAAAGAAAAGTCAGTGGCGACTCTTGCTAACCGCAATAATTATGATCAAACGCAAAACATCCCAAGTCAGTTCTCCCACCGTATTACAAATGGAAACAGTTATAATTTGCAAATGATGTGTAACCGTTGTTATTTGGCATCATCCTCTACAGAACATTAAACAATGATTCTACTTAAGACGTTGTTTTTGGGTAAACAATTATTGCGAGTGGATAAGGGAACGCCTCAATTTGGAACGACCTTAAAATCGGTCTCATAGACAACAACAATGGATTTTGTTGGATTTGGAAACAGTTTTCATCTGTTGTCGTATAGTCAAGATGTTGTAGTGGAGATACTTCCCAAGAGAATCCTAGGCCCTAAAGGCCTCTACAAATACATCTACTATGTAGGAGAAAAGGGAGAGATCTTAAGACATACACATAATTACACCATGCAGCATAACGCTTATCCAAGATTATCTCTCATATGATTAAACACCCCTCAGAAGCTTATACTTAAATACATTGTTCATCAATAGAGCATCTCTCCTCATGTGAGCAGGACCCATAAACGTCATAACACACCACCATATAGGACTTCTCGTAGTCGTCATGGGAAAACCCTAACCACCATACATCATTATAAATCTACTAAATCCTCTCAGTCCTCCTGCTTTTTCAGGAGGAATGCACTGTACTTTTTTTACCAGTATAATACTCATCTATTTTCTATCATTTTTCAAAGAATCAATGTTGGTGTTGAAGTAAATAACCAAAATTCAGAGGGAATTTTTGCGTCATGGAGGTGTTGATAAGAAAGGCATATTTTGGGTTAGTTGGAAAGACATTTGTAAGTCCAAAGAAGACGGTGGCTTAGGGATCAAAATGTGGTGGATTTTGATTTTTCATTGTTATGAAAATGGAGGTTGAGGTTTAAATCTGAAAGGAAATCAATATGGAGAGGAACTTTAAAGCATATATATGGGATGTTGGAAGCCAATATATTGGGTGGTACGGAGTATTGGGGTAACATGAGAGCATCATTGTGGTGGAGGGATTTCAAATTATTATGTATGCAGGAAAGAACACTCAATGATTGGTTCCTAGATTGCATTTCATGCAAGTTAGGCACAGATGATAAAATTCACTTTTGGAAATTCAAATGGGTTGGCGTTGAACCATTAATGGAAACCTATCCATTATTATTTGATCTTACTTCTAAACCAATTGGTCCTGTAATGAAATGGGATCATATCTAGACAAAAAAAGGTGTTTGAATTGGCAAATCTCAGATGGTAAGGAGTCCTGCAGAGGTACATTTTTCATATTTAGGAATTGTAGTCTATCTGGAGTGAATATGAATTGAGAATGGATATCAAAGACAAATTCGTAAGGATCAACGATATGGAAGATAAATACTCTATCAGTCCTGTAATACGGTGGGAGAACTGACTTAGTTGTTTTGTGTTTGATTGCAATTGTTGCAGATAGCAAGAGTCGTCACCGACTTTTCTTTTATCCAATAAGGAAAGGGTGAAAAGAACAAGAAATACCTTTGAGATGTTTTCTTGAGTTCGAGGGGTAGATTATGAAAAGGGAAGGTGTTAGCACCCTTTTCATCCAAAGTTATCTATGGGCTCTTAGCTGCTTGCTAGATCACTTTTGAAATGCTTTGTTTGAAAATATGCTCTGTGGTGGGTTTTGAAAGTATTTTTGAAAAGCGCCTTTGTTGAGGAAAACTTTGTAATGATTCTCGTCTCTATAAGAATGCATACAAAGTGTTGGACTTTTTTTAAAATATTTTCATGTTTTGAAAGTGTTTGGTGTGTTTTGAAAACATGTTTACTTTGAAGATGGATTGTGAGCAAGCAACTAAGAACGTTCTACCTACTCAAAAGTCTTTTGTTCATTTCTCTCTTCCTTTGATATTGCTATCTTACCATTGATTGGTAAGAAGCATTATCTTTGGATGTAGAGGGACGACCTTGGGTCATCGTATAGTCATAGAAGGAAATCTATGAGACTTTTTATCAATTTTCGTTAGGGACTAGATCGTTTACCGAAGGCAACATCGTGGGACATCGAGGGACTATGATATTTTTATCGAGGGTCTTTGCTAAAAAGCCCTTATTCGAGGGACATAACTATTTTCCAAGGCAACAAGTTAGATTATCCTATAGGTGCATGTGTGTGAATAGTGTGTTTGATTGCATGCATTTTCGTCTTTGAAATTAGGGTTTTCTAACAATTGATTTTATCTTGCCATACACAACCTAAGTTACTAGCATTTATGAAAGCGATAAATTGAGGAAAATAAATTTACTACGCTATTAGATCATTTAGGGATGGGGTGTATAAATTTACAAATGGGGATTTGCAAGAAATTAAATCCTAATTATCTATTGCAACCATATTGAATTTGAATAATGTATAAGGAATATAATGTACAAGACAAAATGGAAAAAGGAATAGATTTGTTTTGTTTTTGTTAAGGAAATTTAATAAAGTTAAAGAAAAGAAAATAAATAGGAAAATGTTTTTTGGTCTTTTTCATTGTAAGAAGTTTAAAAAAATAAACTAAATAACTTAAACATATTTTTGGTGTTTTTGTGTAGAAAACAGTTTTTTGTGTTTAAAACAGTTTTTTTTGTAGAAAACAGTTTTTGTATTTAAAATCGTATTTTGTGTAGAAAAACAATTTTGTGTTGTTTGGGCTCAGGGCCTGTTTGTTTGTTAGGAAACAGAGGGTCAGAAACATAAAAGAGGTTGAAGCCCAACTGTGGAGGCCTAAGTGTATTTCTTGTAAACAAAACAAAGTGAGAAAACATGAAAGATGAATAAAAGAGGTTGAAGCCCAATTGTGGCGCTGTTTGTACCACTGGGGTGGTCTGTTTCATCCGTCGGTTATACAGTTTGCACAAAGTATAAAATGAATTCAGTTCTGGATGTTTAAACATGAATTCATCTTATTCCTTTGAGCGCAGGGATGCATCACTCATTTGTTGAGCTTCGAAAGGCTTCATTTCTCAGCCAATCAAAAGATGTTAAAAACTTCCTCAAATTTGAATACAAGTCTAACCACATAATTTCAACAGTTATGGGTCGAAGGTTAGCAGTACCAAAATCAAAACATAACTAGTCAAAGTTGAAATTTTTAATGTACAAGCAATGAAAATCAAAACTAAGAGCAATGGTCAGCTTCCTAGATATGATATCTACATTTTTTATTGTATGTACAAATGATGTTTGAATGAAAAGTTCCAAGTTTAAGAAAACTTACCTCTTGAAGTGTCAATTGAAAGAGCTCTGTATGACTTCCAGGAATGATTCGATGATGGGTTAAGCCTGTAGGGACCTTCCTGAAGTTATTTCAGTTGCTGCTTTGTTTTGAAAATCACTGAATCGAAGGTTAGTGTGTGGTATTTAGGAATGAATCGAAGGGTTCACTAACTTCCTTGAGTGGGTTTTTTGAAAGCTTTAGGAGTGTCTCAAAGGCTGGTATATTGAAGCTAGTGGGGTAAATCGAAAGGTTGATATATGGGAGCTAGGGAGTGAGTCGAAAGGCTGGCTAATGCATGAATGGGTTTGATATTTTTGAGAGTTTGAGAGTTTGAGAGTATGAGAGTGTTTGATGATTTTTTCCACCCAACCAAAGTATTCTTTTTATTTGCAAAGGGTCTCTCTATTTATATAGAAAAGGTTTGTGGTAACCAGAACCCTGAGATAACATGTTATGGTGGAAAATGAAAGAATCAAGTTTTATGGATTTTCATAGTTCCCAAGTTCAAGTACAAGTGGGGGCCTGATGCTTTTTGGCTGCAGGAGATTTGACTTATGCTTTTGACACTGCTTGTGTTTAGATAAAATCAGGTTGGGAGCTCAAAAAACTAACTTTGTGATTAAAGTGATCTTTATGAAAAAAGGATACGTAGCTTTTTTCCATTTCATCCAAAATGGTATAATCCAATGGATAAAGCTTCAAATCTTTGTGTAATGTATCACAAATTTGTGTAAGACTCTGATTATGTAAAGATTTGGAAGAAACATAGCCTGACAAGTGGGGTTTGGAGGATAAGGCTATGATATTTGATCAATGTTCTTCAACCAAGCTTACTTGAAGGGTTCAGAGTTTGATTCAAAGTATGTAGCTTCGAAAGAAACTAATATTCCAATCGAAGATTTATGGATTAAACTTGATCGTAGGAGGCCAAATGCCCAATCGAAGCTTGTATAAGGATAGCCATTGTCCAAACAAAGCTTGCATGCAGGAGGCTATTGCCTTCTGAATCTAAGCAAGCCTGCAGGAGGCCACTGCTTTGTGAATCAAAGCAAGCCTATAGGAGGCCACTGCCTTATGAATCAAAGCAAGCCTATAGGAAGCCACTGCCTTCTGAATTGAAGCAAGCCTGCAGGAGGCCATTGCCTTCTGAATCGAAGTAAGCCTGCAGGAGGCCATTGCTTTGTGAATCAAAGCATGCCCGCGGGAGGCCATTGCCTTCTGAATCGAAGCAAGCCTGTAGGAGGCCATTTCCTACTGAATCAAAGTAAGCATGCATGTGGCACTTGCCTTCTGAATCGAAGCAAGCCTACAAGAGGCCATTGCCTTCTGAATTAAAGCAAGCCCTTCAGGAGGCCATTGCCTTCTGAATTGAAGAAAGCCTGCAGGAGGCTATTGCCTTCTGAATCGAAGAAAACCTGCAAGAGTCCACTGCCTTCTGAATCGAAGTAAGCCTACAGAAGGCCACTACTTTGTGGGTTGAAGAATGCCTGAAGGAGGCCATTCCTTTGAATTAAAGAAAGTAATGAAGGAAAATGTTGCTTAATCAAATCTTATGAATCAAGCTTGCTCGAAGGAAGTCAAATGCTCAATCGAAGCTTAGAAACCAAAGCTAATTTTCTCTTCTTCAATTTGATGCTTGAGAGCCCAATATGATCCATGGAAACTACATGGGGCATTAAAAGTCCAATTGTACTTGTGCAAATTCAAACTCTAGTTTTGAGTCATCATTGTTGAGGAAGTATCTTGCTAATCAAACCTTGTGCAGTCTTGACCTAATAGAAATCTTGTGAGAAAGAAATGAGAGGGAAAATTTTGGGGTACAACAGCTGCCCCTGTTCAATCTTCTTAAACCTGAAAAGCGAGTATGGCACGTTGTCGTTCGTAGCTTGAAGGTAGAAGATGATTGAACACTAGAGTGCCCAGAAATTTTCACTCGACTATGTGTTAGTTGATTGTGTAGGGAATGGGCTTAAAGATGCCATTTGGAGATATGATGGAGAGTTGTCAGATATGGGATTATAGATGCCATCCAAAGGTGATTGTTGATAGAAATTAAACCAAGTCTAAACTTGACTGTAACTGGGAGAAGTATCAGAATAAATCTTTTGTTGATTTAACTCTAAATGATATACTAGAATGGACCCATATTAAGCCGTGTCTGGAAATGTATTAGAAGGAATCTGTGTAAGATTGCTTCAGGATAAATCCGTATGAAACTGTATCTGGAGAAGGAATCCGTGTAGTATTGCTTCAGGATGAATCTGTGCGAAACTGTGTATGGAGGTATATGAAAAGGAATTTGTGTAAGATTTATTTATAATGAGTCCGCGTGAAGCTACATCTAAAAATTTATGATAAGGAATTTGTGTAAGATTGCTTTATAATGAGCCTGTGTAGGGCTTATTTAGGAGATATATGAGTGGAAGCCTCGGTAGGGCTGCTTCAGGATGAATCCGTGTGAAAAATCACCTGGAAATGTATGAGAAGGAACCTGGGTAGGGGTGCTTCATCTGTAAATTCATGAGAAGGAACCTGGGTAGGGCTGCTTCAGGATTATTTTGTGTAAAACTTCATCTGGGAATTCATGAGAAGGAACCTGGGTAGGGTTGCTTCAGGATGAGTTCGTGTAAAACTTCATTTGGGAATTCATGAGAAGGAACCTGGATAGGGTTGCATCTGGATGAGTCTGTGTAAAATTGCATTTGGGAATTCATGAGAAGGAACCTGGGTAGGGTTGCTTCAGGATGAGTCAGTGTGAAACTACATCTGGGAATTCATGAGAAGGAACCTGGGTAGGGTTGCTTTAGAATGAGTCCGTGTAAAACTTCATCTAGGAATTCATGAGAAGGAGCCTGGGTAGGGTTGCTTCAGGATGAGTCTGTGTGAAACTACATCTGGGAATTCATGAGAAGGAACCTGAGTAGGGTTGCTTCAGGATGAGTCCGTGTAAAACTTCACCTGGAAATTTATGAGAAGGAACTTGGGTAGGGCTGCTTCAGGATGGGAAAGAATCTATGTAAGATTGTTCATGATGAGCCCGTGTAAAGCTGCATTTGGAAGTCAGAAGGAACCCGTGTAAGATTGCTTCATGATGATAAGGAATCCATGTAAGATTGCTTCATGATGAGCCCATGTGAAGCTGCATTTGGTCACGTAGGTAGTTGCTCTGTCTTGCTTCAGAAACTAATCTTGGACCTATTTAAAATTGTTGATGATAACTATCTGTTGATTGATCTTTTCCTAAAAAGGTAAAGTGTTAGCTTTATGAAATGTCATGATGTATGAAATGCATGGTGTTCTCAAAATAAATGAGATTGCGCTATATGTGTATGCATATGCTATGACGTAAGAAATATGAAATGTTGTTGGAATTTATTTTTGTCTGGGAAAATAAATCCTTGACAAATGCTGGTGAGCCTTGGGAAATTAAATCTCTGAATGCTATTGGGGATGAAGAGTATGCATACCTTCAAACCTTATTTCAGAATATTTCTGCTGGGGATTCCTGTTTTGTTGTTTGAGGAGAACTCTGCTGGGGAATATTGACTTTGCTTGAGGGAAACTCTATGGAGAGTGTTGATTTCTTCTTGGAGAAAAGAGTTCAGGAGTTTTAGTTGTTTGTTGCTCTACTGGGGAGTTATCTCTTGATTGGAGAGAATGGAAGTTAACAACTTGTTGAGGATAAAGAAGTTAACTATTATCTGGTCAGATTCTAGGCTTCACAGCAACTCACTGGGGATAGTGGCAAACTCTACTGGGGAAGAGGAGCTTTTGAACTGTAATCTGGTCGGGTCTAGGCTTTGTAGTAACTTTCAGAGATAACACTGACTCTGTTGATGACTTCACTGGGGATTAGGGGTTATGGTCCCTTAATTTGTGACGGTCTGAGAGGCAAATTCAAGCTGGGGAATTTGTAGTTTGTTAGGGAAATAAACCTTGTTGAAGAGAATCGTTGACGAACTGTTGAAGAGGTGTTTTCTTTTGGCAGAACTCCTTGAGGATTCTTCTTGAGACCAACTCAGATGGGGAGAGGTTTTTCAAAGACTGAAACTCTAGCCGGGGATTGCATGGATCCAATTTTATGGGGACACCCATGAATTTGGCCTTGAGGGGTTTGTACCCTTATCCATGAAGATTATTCTGTGAGGATAACCTTATTGAGATGACTCTGTAGGGACTTGACTGGGGATCACCCTATGAAAAGGACTTTGTGGGAGATTTATCATTGCCCCTAGTAGTAAGTGTTGTAGCACTTCCAGAAAATGTTTGCTTAGTCATATGTGACCTTTTACTGGAATTCATGCTCAATGCCCCAAGTGATTCAAATGCAAACCTGCCCCTAGTTATTCAGCACTTCTTGAGAGATTTCTTGGAATCTCGACTCGACTGCCCCAGATGAGTTGGACAGTGACATGTCATGCCCCTTTTCTTATAGGTAATTTGTCCTTGGAAGTTTCTTCCCATTTGAAGTGATTATGTTTCTTGAGAAAATTTCCGTTCATTGGATGTTCGTCGTGCGAATTTCTCTGTTGTCAAACAAATATCCATATGCAAACATCGGTATTCAAACAATGCAAAGTTTATGTTTGTCTTGAAGTTTTGAAAATAAATTTTTAGTAAATAAAAGAATTTTGTAAGCATATGAATTCAACTTAGGATTTACAATAAGCCTTACAGGAGTTAGGATACCTTTGGTAACAGTATGCTTTCGAACTAACCCATGCTTCAATTAGGATTTTTAAAGGGTTGTAGCGTGGCCTGGTTCACAATTTAAGAAACAAAGGATAAGGCTCAAAGTTATTTGTACCCAACCCGTTCTCCATGATATTCTCCAGTCCTAAACTTAGTTAATTATGCGTTTGAATTCCAATTGAATCTGGAATGACGTTTTGTTGATGGTTCAGAAACTTGGAAGTTTATATGTGAAGGTCGTCATTTTTGTAACATTTTTCATGTTGTCGAGGATTTGTAGTGACCTATTTTTTGATTTATTATCCCTAATTTTTTCCTGACTATTTTGAGATTAAAGTCAGCGGGATGCCCCAGTTTTTCTTAAGTCTCCTTCGTAGGTTTTGACTTAGTGGGCTTTTCTTTTGAGAGATAATGACTGCCAATTTTATGGGGAACCATCGTCGTCTTTTGATTCGGAAGGATGTTTTTGATGTCATTCGTTGTTTATGAAGTGAAAGTTTGCGACTGAACGCGCATTTAAATTAACTGAGAAACTACCATGCCCCGGGTTTTGATTAAAGGTTTCAATTTGTGTAAAAAATAAAACTCCTACTTCTTTGGCTCAAAGGGGTTGACTAGGGATTATCTTCATTATAACTCCAGTGTTTAGGAATTGAAACAACGCCTATACATCGTCAGCAAGGTCTGTCCAAAAGCATATTGTATGAGATTAGGGTATCATTTTTGTCATCCTCCCTCTAAAGGCTTACAACTTTTAAATAAGAGTTCAATATCATAAAGGGAGTAAAAAGCACAGTTTAAACATAGTGAAAACGAATGGATTAATTCAAGACAAACATATGCAATGAATTAATGAAACAAAGTTTAACATTAATAGATAAGTGTTTGAACAAACAAAAAAGATTACAATTGAAAATTCAACATGAAATGGACGCTCTCATTAATTTAACATGGGAGCAGTGATCACGTTGGGGGTCTCAGGAGGACCGAATTCAATCTCCTTGGCATCAATCATGTTTTGAATCTTGTATTTCAGCGCCCAACAATCGTTAGTATCATACCCAGGACTTCGGGAATGATAGGCGCACATTGCATTAGGATTGTAGTTTGGAGAAGAAGTTTTGGGGTTTGGATGAGGTCCTATCAATGTAATCAGATTCATCCTCAACAGATGTTGCAATGCTTGTGACAATGGCAAGTTGATGTTGGTAGTTTGTCTCTTGGGCTCGTCTTGTCTTCGCTGATTTCCCAATTGTTGTTGTTGCATTGATGCAGGACTAGAGATCATGACTGCCCCCACAGATTGGCCGTGGTTACTCTTGTTACGACCTTTTTGGCCGTACACAACATTGGAATCTTTCTTCCCATTGTATGGCTTCTTCTGAGTATCAGAGGATGTAGCTCCTTGGATCTTTCCGCTTCTGATTCCATTTTAAACTTGTTCCCCAGTTAGAATCAGCTCAGTGAACCCATCTAAGGAGATTACGATTAGGTGATTAAAGAAGGGTCCTGTCAAAGTTCCCATAAAGATATCAATCAGCTCCCTGTCCATTAAGGGTGGCTGCACCCTGCCAGCCAGGTCTCTCCACTTTTGGGCGTATTCTTTGAATCCCTCATTAGAACCCATGGTCATATTCTGCAACTGCACACAAGTTGGTGCAAGATCAGCATTGTATTGGTACTACTTGTAGAAAGCAGCAGCTAGATCTTCCCAAGTGTGGATGTGGAAACTCTCCAATTGATAGAACCATTCAAGTTGAGTCCAAGCTAGACTCTCTTTGAAAAAGTGGACCCAGGGTTTCTGATCAGTGGTGTGTGGCTGAATCTTGCGGACATAAGATCTCAGATGAAGCTTCAGACAAGAGACCCCATCATACAAGGAAAAAGAAGGGATCTTAAATTTGTGGGGAATGACCACCCCAGGAACCAAACCTAAGTCTCCAAAGTCTAAGCCAGACACAACTTGGATCTCCACATCCTTTATTATGTCTTCAAGTTGTTTGTACTTTTCATCTGCCGGTGGATATTACACCTCAGAATAGCCTTCGTCATCAGTAGCTTAGTTAGCTCTAGTGCTTTTAGCTTCCTCTTCTTGATTGTCTTCTTCTTCAGAAGAAGTATCTTCTTTTTGAGATAGTTAGGCAGGTCCCTTGAACTTTCTTCCTATTTTGAGGGTGACAACCTTCTTCTTAGTCTTCTTCTTACTCTCTTTGGTGAAAAGTGTTTTCAGATCTTCCTTCCCCTTGGCTAAGTTCAGGAGCATTTGTTGGAACTGGGCATTCTGAGCTTGGAGATCTTTAACTGTTTGCTCTAGAGCCACCTCTATTAAAATAAACAGTAAGCATATGAGAAAACTTGTATGGGGAGAACCTGTTATGATGACATGCATGATATGTGGATGCAATGTTTTCAAGGATCTCGCAGGGTAAACACAAGAAGATGTTAGAAGTTGAACTTTGATCACAGCTTTGAGTTAATAACTTCTAATTTTTGAATGTTCTTCCACGGGAATCAAGCTCACCGTGTCAAGTGGGTAATAGCCCTTGACTCAAGTTATCATGCTTTGGTCTTTGACGACATTTGGTTAGAGGAGAATAAATCCTCTTGCCCCTTGATAGACGTCTGGTTTATCATGACCCTGCATCACAAGCCCTTGAGATCCTTGAAATGGTTATTCAAAATGCTATGGTATGATGTCATGATGTTATATACAAGTATGCAAAGCAAACAAGTCGTTTATGTAGAAATAATCATATACACACAAAGCAAACAAGTCTTTAGGTTTAGGCTTGCATGGGGTTTTATAGGTAAGTACCCTCTTGAAGTTTAGTTGGCTTAACCTATCCTAGAAAGTAACCGAGTTCTAGGGGATCTCAATATCACCGATCTTTCTTCATTAGGCATTGTCTCAACACAATCAATCTTTTCTTGCAGCCGAGATATCCCAAAAGTACAATCTCAATGACCGTAGCGTCGAGTATCAACCAATCTTCGGTCGGAACTAAAGCAAGCTATCTCACTACTTCCTAATGGCCAAGTTGTTCAATTAAAGGTTCTAAGGTTAGTTAGTACTTCATGACACCACATAACAGGCCCGTATTCTCCTCGATTAAACACAAGGGATATTGGTACCAACAAATATGTTACACTAACGTAGCCATCGCTTCAACCATGTCAGTATACCCCGCACAGTTTCCACAATCTATTGCTACTTACCTAAAAGGTGCCCCAGATCCGGGTAGAGGATCAAAGCAAACCCAAACAAGGAACCATAAACGTAAAGAAAACAAATCAAATAATGAAAGCAATTAAATGTGATCTAACTCTAAGGTAACCCCAATTTTAAGTTTATCCCCAGAAGATTCGCCAGTTCTGTAATATGGTGGGAGAACTGACTTAGTTGTTTTGCGTTTAATCGCAATTGTTGCGGATAGTAAGAGTCTCCACCGACTTTTCTTTTATCCAATAAGAAAAGGGTGAAAAGAACAGGAAAGACCTTTGAGATGTTTTCTTGATTTCAGGGGGTAGATTATGAAAAGGGAAGGTGTTAGCACCATTTTCATCCATAGTTATCTATGGGCTCTTAGTTTCTTGCTATATCACTTTTGAAATGCTTTGCTTGAAAATATACATTGTGGTGGGTTTTGAAAGTATTTTTGAAAAGCGCCTTCGTTGAGGCAAACTTTGTAATGATTCTCGTCTCTATAAGAATGCATACAAAGTGTTGGACTTTTTTAAAAATATTTCATGTTTTGAAAGTGTTTGGTGTGTTTTTAAAAGATGTTTGTTTTGAAGATGGATTGTGAGCAAGCAACTAAGAACGTTCTACCTACTTAAAAGTATTTTGCTCATTTCTCTCTTCCTTTGATATTTCTATCTTACCATTGATTGGTAAGAAGCCTTATCTTTGGATGTAGAGGGACGAGTGTGGGTCATAGTATAGTCATAGAAGGCAACCTATGAGATGTTTTAGCAATTTTCGTTAGGGACTAGATCGTTTACTGAAGGCAACTTCGAGGGACATCGAGGGACTACGATCTTTTTATCGATGGTCTTTGCTATAACTCCCATATTCGAGGGACATGACTATTTTCCGAGGCAACGAGTGAGATTACCCTAGAGGTGCATGTGTGTGAATAGTGTGTTTGATTGCATGTATTTTCGTCTTTGAAATTAAGGTTTTCTAACGATTGATTTTATCTTGCCATACACACCCTAAGTAGCTAGCATTTATGAAAGCTATAAATTGCGGAAAATAAATTTACTACACTATTACATCATTTAGGGATGGGGTGTATAAATATACAAATTGAGATTTCCAAGAAATTAAATTCTAATTATCTATTGCAACCATATTGAATTTGAATAATGTATAAGGAATATAATGTACAAGACAAAATGGAAAAAGGAATAGATTTGTTTTGTTTTTGTTGAGGAAATTTAATTAAGTTAAAGAAAAGAAAATAAATAGGAAAATGTTTTTTTGGTCTTTTTCATTGTAAGAAGTTAAATAAAATAAACTAAATAACTTAAACATACTTTTGGTGTTTTTGTGTAGAAAACAATTTGTTGTGTTTAAAACAGTTTTTGTGTAGAAAACAGTTTTTGTATTTAAAACAGTTTTTTGTGTAGAAAAAAAGTTTTGTATTGTTTGGGCTCAGGGCCTGTTTGTTTGTTAGGAAACAGGGGGTCAGAAACATAAAAGAGGTTGAAGCCCAACTGTGGAGGCCCAAGTGTATTTCCTGCAAACAAAACAAAGTGAGAAAACATGAAAGATGAACAAAAGGTCTCGCTGGGGCTTGAATCCAGGACTTTCTACATGGAAAGGCTTTTAGCGCGCATTGTTTTTACCACTGAGGTGGTCTGTTTCATCTGTTGGTTATACAGTTTTCATAAAATATAAAATGAATTCAGTTCTGAATGTTTAAACATGACTTCATCTTATTCCTTCGAGCGCAGGGATGCATAACTCATTTGTTGAGCTTCGAAAGGCTTCATTTCTTAGCCAATAGAAAGATGTAAAAAACTGCCTAAAATTTGAATACAAGTCTAACCATATAATTTCAACAGTTTTGGGTCGAAGGTTAGCAGTACCAAAATCAAAACTTAACTAGTCAAAGTTGAAAATTTTAATGTACAAGCAATGAAAATCAAAACTAAGAGCAATGGTCAGCTTCCTAGATAATATATCTACATTCTTATTGTATTTACAAATGATGTTTGAATGAAAAGTTCCAAGTTTAAGAAAACTTACCTCTTGAAGTTTCAATCAAAAGAGCTCTGTATGACTTCCAGGAATGATTCAATGATGGTTTAAGCATACAGGGACCTTCCTGAAGCTATTTTAGTTGCTGCTTTGTTTTGAAAATCACTGAATCGAAGGTTGGTGTGTGGTATTTAGGAATGAATCGAAGGGTTCACTAACTTCCTTGAGTGGGTTTTTTGAAGGCTTTGAGAGTGCCTCAAAGGCTGGTATATGAAAGCTCGGGGGTGAGTCGAAAGGCATTTATATGGGATAGAAGGAGGCAGTAGTAAGAAGAGTGTTGTGCCCCCAAAATTTTCCCTCCCATATTTCTCAAAACATTTCAAGAAAGATCTCCAAGTTACTCAAGGTAGTCCAAGGGTTGGCCAGACAAGCTCTCTCTTAAGGCAGTCTACCCCAAACTAGGGTTTCATTTTGCATCAAGATACTTGAGTCCAAGTGATCCTAAGTGCTCACCAATGTCCTAATATGTTCTCAAGATCATCCATGTCAAGTTTCAAGCATTGCAAAGGAAGTTTGTTCAGTCAATTGCTCAAAGGTCCAAAAATCGATTGTGCTAGGGCAAAAGTCAACTGTGGCCTACATATAGTCAAACTTCAAGATTTTTGGTCAACATCCTCATTTTGAATTATATTTAATCATTTGATCAAGGGTTGATCATGATTCATCAAGGATTGATCATAATTCATCAAGATTCAAAAGTTGCTAAATTAGGGTTTTGTAGGAAAAGTCAACTCAATTTTGACCAAGCATAACTTTCTCATACTTTATGAGAAATGACCCATCCAAAGATCATTTTGAAGATGATGAAATTCCCTACAATCCATCTTCAGCTCCCAAGATCAAAATATGCACTCACAAGAAGTTATGAATTTGGACATTATAGGTTATTTTGAAAAGTCAACAAAAACACCTTTTTTGTCAAAGCTTCATACTTGAGCATGGAATATCAGATTGAGATGAGACCAAAAGGTTTGATTAGAGGACATCTCAAGCTTCCTAAAAAGTCAAAGAACACCTCTAAATAGACAAAATTGAGGAAGTTATGCATTGCTGAAGTTGACCCTTTTTGCAAAATTGCCAAAAGTCAACTATCCCCAAAACTTCAAATTTTGCCAAATGGGCCCATTCTTTTTCACTTGTTTTGAGTTGGCATCATAGCCCACGTGCTATAGCCTTTTCCACTTGTCCATATCATATTTTTATTAATTATTTTGAATTCGAAAAGATTTATTCTTGCATCCATAGTTTAAAATAATGGCATAATCTTGATCACCATAACATTTGCAAACTTTTGGCATTACTCAATTTCTTTCATATGGCCTGTGCTGTAACTCACCATTGTTAGGTTTTCAAGCTTGTTTTTAGGGCTTTCAGTTTCAGGAACAATTGGCCTTCATAATGGGCATGGTTGTGATCAGGAGGACGAGACGAATCTAACCATGGTGTTAGATTCCATTTACATGGCCTGTGAAAGGTTTTGAGAATGCTTGGTTTGTAGCGACGAACATTTGTCCATGGGTATAGGTTTATCAGGTTTTAGCTACGGAGCAGGGAAGAAGAAGCATACGTGGATCCACCTGATTCGCCCATTCAAAATATTTGCGTGCATTTTTTATTTGTTTTCCAATTTTTTTTGTTTTACATATTACTTTCAGCATTTGATTAATGAACAAATAAAAACAAGTGCTCCAGTGGTTACCAGGTGGACATTCAAGGCGTTAGAGGCTGGAGGTCAGGGGTTCGATCCCTACCTCCAGCATTTGTTATTTTCCCATTTATTTTCAGGTTATCATATGCATGTGCAAGCCAAGCGCCCACCATAGACCTTCATCATCCATGCGCCAGATGGCCAGATGGCCAGATCTGGTGGTTACTACTGAGGGTGCACCAAAGGGCCAGTCAAACGCAATGCACTGAATTACAGAAAGTCAAAATGGATCAACACAAATGGGCCAAATTCTTTCTATGCACACCCCCTCTATTCAGGCCCATCTCTCTCTTTCTTTTTTTTGTTTATATTTTCATTTAATTATTTTTATTTATTTACTAACCCAAAAATAATTTTCTTTTTATCAAAAAATCACAAAAAATATTTTTATGTCCAAATAAATTTTTATTTTTATTTTTCATCAATAAATATTAATTAAATTAATTAGGTTATTAATGTTAGATAATTTTAATTTATTTTTGCAAATAATTAAAATTAATTAGAATCAATAGGTTTTTATTACTAATTTAATTATTTTATCTCTTTCCTAAAATAACAAAAATCCAAAAATATGTCATTTAAATTATTTTTCATTAATTAATTTAATAACCAATTAATTTAGCATTTAAATTTTAGGATTTAATTTCTTTTCTTAAAAAATACTAAAAACAACAAAAATATTTTCTTTTAATTAGGAGAGTCAAAACCCTAGTTTCGCATTCGATTCAATTTTCCCGCGCGTTTTATTTTTATTCAATTATTGTATCTGCTCCCGGTTTGTAATAATTAAATTAGGACATTTATTTACTTTTACCGCTTTTATTTTCAAAGGGTTGTTTTTTGGCAATGTAAATACCCGACGCCTTGTAATAGTTTAGTTTAAATTCCGCACCTTTAATTTCTGCAAATATTCAACTGTTAGATGTTCGATAATAGGGTTTGCATGACAAGAATGAATGTTTAATCATGAAACAGTTAGATCACCCTAAACATGTGCAAAGATAAAAATAACTGAAATCAATACACTCGCACATGCGCACTCCAAGGGTACACTCCCACTTGGTTGCCTTCATAAACGGTCATTGAGTATAGGTTATTTTAGAGGTCGCCCTCTTGTCTAAAAGATCATAAGTTGCCTCGAAAAGGTTGCCTCAGATAAATGATCTAAGACATTAGGGTTACCACTAAGACATCCTAACATTTCTTTAGTGACTGTATGTCCCTTTCGAATTGACCCTCAAACTCCAACGACGGTGCTACCTACACACTAATAGTAGGATAGCATTGTCTAAAGGAAACAAACATAGAACCATTCCTTTTTCGAGTAGGTAGATTAGTTCTTAGATACTTGCTCATCCAAAACAAAACTTTTTCACACTTACACTCTTTTACAAACAAAGTTTTCAAAAACACTTCATTACACTCTTGAAGACAGACGCAAGAGTTAAATCGAAGTTAAAAACAAAAACTTTTCAAAACCCACAAACACAAATAAAAACAATTTTGAAAATGATGAGCAAGTACCTAAGAGCCCGTAGATAACTACGGATAGAAAGGGTGCTAATACCTTCCCTTTCTATAATCTACCCCCCGTACTCAGAAATATCTCGAAAAAGGAATTTTTCTGTGCTTTTTTCCTTTCCTTGTTGGATAAAATAAAAGACGGTGGCGACTCTTGCTTACCGCGACATTTTGCAAACACAAACGCAAAACGCAAACCAGCAAAAATTCCTTAACGAAATAGGGAAACACGTCCCGGTTCTGGCCACCGTATCACAGAACTGGCGACTCTGCTGGGGAGAATCTTACCGACCCATTCGTGGTTGCGAGCCTCAGCTGGGGAGAATTAACACCATTGTTCTTTTCTTACTTTGCGGGGAGTGTAGATGTTACAGCTCCGTGGCCTTTTGCAATGTGAGGCATCGACATGATTGGTAAGATCAGACGTACTGCGTCCAACGGGCATCGTTTCATCCTGGTAGCGATTGATTACTTTACAAAGTGGGTTGAAGCAGCTTCCTTTGCTACTGTAACCAAGAACGTCGTGGCACGGTTCATTCGGCACAATCTGATATGTCGATATGGTGTACCAGAGAGGATCATTACGGACAATGGTACAAATGTTAACAATAAGATGATCACTGAGCTCTGCAAGCAGTTCAAGATACCACATCATAACTCTTCTCCTTATCGGGCGAATATGAATGGGGCTGTAGAAGAGGCTAATAAAAATATCAAGAAGATTGTGCAGAAGATGACGGTGACATACAAAGATTTGCATGAGATGTTACCATTTGCTCTTCATGGGTACCGTACCACAACGCGGACGTCAACAGGGGCAACACCCTATTCCTTGGTTTACGGCATGGAGGCAGTCTTACCCATTGAAGTTCAAATACCCTCTCTTCGGATTATGAAGGATGCAGGTTTAAGCGAAGATGACTGGATTCAGACCCGACTTGATCAACTGAATTTAATCGACGAAAAGAGACTTACTGCTATTTGTCATGGTCAGACATATCAATAAATATTAATTAAATTAATTAGGTTATTAATGTTAGATAATTTTAATTTATTTTTGCAAATAATTAAAATTAATTAGAATCAATAGGTTTTTATTACTAATTTAATTATTTTATCTCTTTCCTAAAATAACAAAAATCCAAAAATATGTCATTTAAATTATTTTTCATTAATTAATTTTATAACAAATTAATTTAGCATTTAAATTTTAGGATTTAATTTCTTTTCTTAAAAAATACTAGAAACAACAAAAATATTTTCTTTTAATTAGGAGAGTCAAAACCCTAGTTTCGCATTCGGTTCAATTTTCCCGCGCGTTTTATTTTTATTCAATTATTGTATCTGCTCCCGGTTTGTAATAATTAAATTAGAACATTTATTTACTTTTACCGCTTTTATTTTCAAAGGGTTTTTTTTGGCGATGTAAATACCCGACGCCTTGTAATAGTTTAGTTTAAATTCCGCACCTTTAATTTCAGCAAATATTCAACTGTTAGATGTTCGATAATAGAGTTTGCATGACAAGAGTGAATGTTTAATCTTGAAACAGTTAGATCACCCTAAACATGTGCAAAGATAAAAATAACTGAAATCAATAGACTCGCACATGCGCACTCCAAGGGTACACTCGCACTTGGTTGCCTTCATAAACGGTCATTGAGTATAGGTTATTTTAGAGGTCGCCCTTTTGTCTAAAAGATCATATGTTGCCTCTAAAAGGTTGCCTCCGATAAATGATCTAAGACATTAGGGTTACCACTAAGACGTCCTAACATTGCTTTGGTGACTGTATGTCCCTTTCGAATTGACCCTCAAACTCCAACAACGGTGCTACCTACTCACTAATAGTAGGATAACATTGTATAAAGGAAACAAACATAGAACGATTCCTTTTTCGAGTAGGTAGATTAGTTATTAGATACTTGCTCATCCAAAACAAAACATTTTCACACTTACACTCATTTACAAACAAAGTTTTCAAAAACACTTCATTACACTCTTGAAGACAGGCGCAAGAGTTAAATCGAAGTTAAAAACAAAAACTTTTCAAAACCCACAAATACAAAGAATAACAATTTTGAAAATGATGAGAAAGTACCTAAGAGCCCATAGATAACTACAGATAGAAATGGTGATAATACCTTCCCTTTCTATAATCTACCCCCCGTACTCAGAAATATCTCGAAAAAGGAATTTTTCTGTGCTTTTTTCCTTTCCTTGTTGGATAAAATAAAAGACGGTGGCGACTCTTGCTTACCGCGACATTTTGCAAACACAAACGCAAAATGCAAACCAGCAAAAGTTCCTTAACGAAATAGGGAAACACGTCCCGGTTCTGGCCACCGTATCACAGAACTGGCGACTGTGCTGGGGAGAATCTTACCGACCCATTCGTGGTTGCGAGCCTCAGCTGGGGAGAATTAACACCACTGTTCTTTTCTTACTCTGCGGGGAGTGTAGATGTTACAGCTCCGTGGCCTTTTGCAATGTGGGGCATCTACATGATTGGTAAGATCCGACCTACTGCATCCAACGGGCATCGTTTCATCCTGGTAGTGATTGATTACTTTACAAAGTGGGTTGAAGCAACTTCCTTTGCTACTGTAACCAAGAACATCGTGGCACGGTTCATTCGGCACAATCTGATCTGTCGATATGGTGTTCCAGAGAGGATCATTATGGACAATGGTACAAATCTTAACAATAAGATGATCACTGAGCTCTGCAAGCAGTTCAAGATAACACATCATAACTCTTCTCCTTATCGGCCAAAGATGAATGGGGCTGTAGAAGCGGCTAATAAAAATATAAAGAAGATTGTGCAGAAGATGATGGTGACATACAAAGATTGGCATGAGATGTTACCATTTGCTCTTCATGGGTACCGTACCTCAGCGCAGACGTCAACAGGGGCAACACCCTATTCCTTGGTTTACGACATGGAGGCAGTCTTACCCATTGAAGTTCAGATACCCTCTCTTCGGATTATGAAGGATGCAGGTTTGAGTGAAGATGACTGGATTCAGACCCGACTTGATCAGGTGAATTTAATCGATGAAAAGAGACTTACTGCTATTTGTCATGGTCAGACGTATCAATAAATATTAATTAAATTAATTAGGTTATTAATGTTAGATAATTTTAATTTATTTTTGCAAATAATTTAAATTAATTAGAATCAATAGGTTTTTATTACTAATTTAATTATTTTATCTCTTTCCTAAAATAACAAAAATCCAAAAATATGTCATTTAAATTATTTTTCATTAATTAATTTTATAACAAATTAATTTAGCATTTAAATTTTAGGATTTAATTTCTTTTCTTAAAAAATACTAGAAACAACAAAAATATTTTCTTTTAATTAGGAGAGTCAAAACCCTAGTTTCGCATTCGGTTCAATTTTCCCGCGCGTTTTATTTTTATTCAATTATTGTATCTGCTCCCGGTTTGTAATAATTAAATTAGAACATTTATTTACTTTTACCGCTTTTATTTTCAAAGGGTTTTTTTTGGCGATGTAAATACCCGACGCCTTGTAATAGTTTAGTTTAAATTCCGCACCTTTAATTTCAGCAAATATTCAACTGTTAGATGTTCGATAATAGAGTTTGCATGACAAGAGTGAATGTTTAATCTTGAAACAGTTAGATCACCCTAAACATGTGCAAAGATAAAAATAACTGAAATCAATCGACTCGCACATGCGCACTCCAAGGGTACACTCGCACTTGGTTGCCTTCATAAACGGTCATTGAGTATAGGTTATTTTAGAGGTCGCCCTCTTGTCTAAAAGATCATAAGTTGCCTCGAAAAGGTTGCCTCAGATAAATGATCTAAGACATTAGGGTTACCACTAAGACGTCCTAACATTGCTTTAGTGAATGTATGTCCCTTTCGAATTGACTCTCAAACTCCAACGACGGTGCTACCTACTCACTAATAGTAGGATAGCATTGTCTAAAGGAAACAAACATAGAACGATTCCTTTTTCGAGTAGGTAGATTAGTTCTTAGATACTTGCTCATCCAAAACAAAACTTTTTCACACTTACACTCTTTTACAAACAAAGTTTTCAAAAAACACTTCATTACACTCTGGAAGACAAACGCAAGAGTTAAATCAAAGTTAAAAACAAAAACTTTTTAAAACCCACAAACACAAAGAAAAACAATTTTGAAAATGATGAGCAAGTACCTAAGAGCCCGTAGATAACTACGGATAGAAAGGGTGCTAATACCTTCCCTTTCTATAATCTACCCCCCGTACTCAGAAATATCTCGAAAAAGGAATTTTTCTGTGCTTTTTTCCATTCCTTATTGGATAAAATAAAAGACGGTGGCGACTCTTGCTTACCGCGACATTTTGCGAACACAAACGCTAAATGCAAACCAGCAAAAATTCCTTAACAAAATAGGGAAACACGTCCCGGTTCTGGCCACCGTATCACAAAGAGAAATAAGGATTTGAGGAGAACGTGAAGCTGCTGGATTTTGAAGGAAACGACAAGAACGAAGATTCAACCCAGAAATTGTAGAGCGACCTTCGATCCAAGGTAAGGGTGGGGTTCTGGCTTTATAATTTGGTTCATGATGTTTGATATATGGGGTTAGATGTAATTGCTGTTTGTTCTTGCATAAATTGCATTATGAATGATGTATGATGAAGATTTGATGAATTTTTGATGAATAAGAATGTTATTATGTTGTTTGATCAATGGAGTAATAGAGTGTATATTAAGTGATGAATTATCACGATCATAATAAGGTTTTTAGGGTTGTAGTATGATTCTCGTAGCAAAATACAGTAGAAAACACAGAAAATTATGCAGATTGTCGAAGGATGTGTCGACCTCAAGTTGGATGTGTCGATACATGAAGGATATTCGACTCAGGATGAGTCGACACGAAGAGAAGATGTGTCGATACATGAGTGTGTGAGACTCAGGATTAGTCGACCGGTGTGATGCATGTGTCGATACATGCTGTGTTTTGAAGTTAGGATGAGTCGATGCATAGAGGGCTTGCGTCGATACATGTTAGTTGCAAGACTCAGGATGAGTCGATCGGTAAAGTGCATGTGTCGATACATGCTGTATTAATATCCAGAATGAGTCAATCCATAAGGAGGATGTTTCGACTCATAGTATACATATGAAGTAGGATGAGTCGATCGAAGGAGTTTTGTGTCGACCCATACTGAATAATTTTTGACAGAATCAGTTTTTTTAAATTGTTGTAACTTGAGTTTTAGGATGCCGTTTGAGATGTTGTTCGAAACGTTGATTAGCTAACGCGATGAAATATATTCTAGAGGATTAAAATGATGGATAAGAAGTGTAATCCCAGTAACTAATTTAAGATTTAGGATTATTTCCCGTAGATGACAGTTATGCTGGATTTTGGACAGAATGATGAATATGAGATGTTAGAGACTGCTATTAAAAATATGACAGTAGGATTAGTGACAATAATGATGTACAGTAGAAGAATAATAGTATGGGTTACTGTATTATTAATATACAGCTGCGTTATTAGTAAGATGTGGTTATTAAAGTGGTGTTTGATAATTTATGATGAACCAATGATGTTTGATAAATAAGTAATGTTAAATAAATTATTTTGAGATGTTTATGAGATGCTGTAATTGAGATGTTTTGAGATGTTTATGAGATGCTGTAATTGAGATGTTTTGAGATGTTTATGAGATGTTGTTGTTTTGATATGTTTATGAGATATTGTTCCGAGATGATTGAGATGTTGTTGTTTGAGATGACTGAGATGTTGTCGTTTTGAGATGATTGAGATGTTGTTGTTTTGAGATGTGTTTCGAGATGTTGTTAACTGAGTGTGTTATTACATTCATGTTGAGTCGCATACATTGCATTTTTTTTGAGATGGAGCTTATGCTCGTTGAGATGCCCTGGATTGGCAAATTTTGAGATGAAGGCTATGCCTTGTTGATGCCTCTATTAATTGGCAGATTAGATTTTTGAGATGGGAGTTCTGCTCCAATGGTACCACATGCATTTGCATAGTTTCGAGTCGTATCATATGAATGAATAATGAGATGTATTTGATGTTGATGAATGAGTATATATGTTGTAATTGTTGTTGATTATGAGATGAGAAGTGGTGATATTATTAATCTAATTTAATATATTAATTATCATGCACTTTATTATATTGTTGGATATCTCACCCCTTCTGTTTGAATGTTTCCCCTATGTTGGTAACGTGCAGGTAATCGAGAGTGAAGGTTGTATACCTTCATGGCCACTTTTCACATGCTTCCACTTGGAATTTCAACTTGCATTACAAAGATGGATTGTAGTACACATTCCAAGCTTTCCAAATTGTCCAAGAACTTCTCAAACACCCTTGTGGTTAGGGAGAATCGAATTGGCAAAGTTGGGCAAAAGTCACTTTGTTCATGGCCAAATTCATGTTCATAACACTTTGCATTTTTCAAGTCAGCTTGCACAAGCTAGATTACAGGCCTCTAATCCCATTCTCACTCGATAATTTAATGCATATCCTTTGTTTTCAAGTCTTACTTTGTGTGTTTAACCATTACATACAAGATTAAGCCATAAATGGAAAAAGCATTTTAGCCATTTTTGAAAAGATCAACTTTATGTCAAAGTCCATATCTTTGAGGTACAAGGAAATCTCTGAGGCACAAATGTGTGGACATATCCCATTGATCAAGAACAAAATTTGCAGCATGTTTGAGGGGCCTGTATGAGCCTGTAACCTAACTTGGCATTTTTGGCTTAAGAAGGAAGAAAACTTGCATTTTGAACAACAACTTACATTCCTGCAAGAACCAACTAAAACAAACTTTCTCCATATATTGCATACTCCCTAACCAACCTGAAGCACGACCAAACCATCCCTAAAACTCCCTCATTCACCAAAACACCATCCTACTGCAAAAAACATAGTCCCTTCTGCAACTTGACTTCTATAAACCTTTCCACTCGTGCACTTTAGCCAAAAAGAGTTCAAACATGTTCCATATCACCCACTGAAGCTATCTCAAGCATTGAACACAAACTGTAACATCCCTAACATCACTTGCCATTTTCAGTTTTCAACATTGCAGGTGGACTTCCATAGCTCGATCCAGTCAGTTTCAAAGCAAGCTAGAGGTTGGAGGAGCATCCTTGGACCTCAAGCAAGTTGTACAAGTCCTCACATTCCATTGAAAGTGCCTCCATTATTGCACACGATTCAAGCTGAACAAGTAAGAGTTTGAACTTCTATCTCTCTATCCAAGCATATCTAGGCTTAGGTTTGTGAAGAATTTATGTCCTACTCATGGCCCTGAAGCTACCCATATCATTACTTTTCATTTATGTTGTGTGTACTGAGAGAATTTTGAACCTGAATATTGAACAAAAGTTAGGTCAGGAATTGGGGGAGAAGAAATTCTCTCTCATTTCTGAGAGTTAGATCAAGTTCTTTATATGTATGAATTCGTGGTTTGATGCTTTACATTTTTTGTGTTATAAGTTTCTGTTAAAAATCAAAGAATCAAGATGTTTGAACAAGGTAGGAAAGGCGCGCGTTTTTGACAGAAATGTTGCTGGAGGTTGAAGAAGCTTGCTTTGGGCTGGGCCTGACTTGTTCTTTCTATTTGCACCATATTTTTTCACATACACCCCCTTGGCCCATTGTGTGTTTTTTTAATTATTTTTGACTTTTTATTTTTTCCTCTGACTTATTATTTTTTGTCAAAACATAAAAAATATTAAAAATATTTTTTCAACCATTTTTGCATTTATTTTGAATTTATTTGTTTTGTTTACACTTGTATATATAAATAAATATAATACTTTTTATTTAAACCCTAAAAAATAATACAAAATACATTTTATTTTCTGATTTTATGTTATTTTATCTTTTGAAAACATTTCCTAAAAAATATACTTTTTTTGTAAATAATAAATATTTTTATTTTTTGTGTATATTTAATATATTTAATATTTAATATAAATACTTATATAGTTATTAGAATATTTAGGATAAAAATACAAAAATAATACATTTTTATTTTTATTAATATTTAACATCAAAAATTACCTTTTTACAATATACTTCCCTTTTATTTTATTTTTTTTATATAATTAATAAATATTGTATATAGTATAAATAATAAATACCATTTATTTACAAAAATTAGGGTTTTGCCCTAAACATGAAAATATCCAAAATTAACCTTTTTTATTATTTTTATTTCACTTGTAAATAAATCATACACTTACACAAATACATTGATACACTTACATTGCTTTATTCTTATACATTGATCATTTTAAATTTGCGATTGATTCGATTTGGTTGTAAATTTATTTGGATACTACTCTCCTATTAAGTCTCATCCCCATTTGGACATTTGTACCCCCATCCCCATGATTATTTTGTAATAATTTAGGACTTTAAATTCCGTATTTTAAAGCTTTCTAATTATACCATGATAGACTTAGGGTTTGTATGCAAAAATCAAATAACAAATAGCTTGACCTAATTCAAAGACAACAAAGCATGAAAATGGACAACACCAATCACACTTGCACCCCTAGGGTCACTCCACTTGTTGCCTTCAATAATGGGCCATGTTGTATGTTGGGTGTCTTTGGCAAAACAAAACAATTCAAATGATCATAGTCCCTCGATGACGCTTTCGAAAGTTGCCTAAAAATGATCAAGTCCCTTAAAGGAAAAGTTGCCAAAGACACTTGGCACCATTGCAATCATGGTCTAAACGATGACCCGCGCCCGTCCCGTTAACATCCTAACACAAGATTGTCCACCAAATACAATGGTGGAACAAAATTGTTAAAAGGGTTAAAACATAGGAAAAACCTTTGAGTAAATTTAGGGGTAGACAACTCTTAGTTACTTGATCAAACTTGCAAAACACAGTTGCCTACTTTTCAAAACCACACTCCACAACACTTTCAAAAACACTTTCAAAACAACTTTCAAAAACATTGAAAACTTTTCAAAAGACAAGTACACCTTTGTATACATTCAAACATGAATCATTACAAAGGTTGCCACCACATTGGCCTCTTTTCAAAACATTTTCAAAACCCACACACAAAGCACCATTTCAAACAATTGAAAACACAAGGCAAGTGATCTAAGCAAGTAACTAAGAGCCCATGGATAACCATGGATAGAAAGGGTGCTAATACCTTCCCTTTCTATAATTTACCCCCCGAATCCAAGAAAACATCTCAAAGGTTTTTGCTGTGCTTTTTAACCTTTCCTTAGGATAAAATAAAAAGTCGGTGGCGACTCTTGCTCAACCGAAACATTTGCAAAAACAAACGCAAAACCCAAGTCAGTTCTCCCACCGTATCACACATGGCATATCATGACCAATCATTTCAAGGATTCCCTAGGGCTCATTTTTGCTCTGTTTTGTAGGATATGGCATTTTCCCGTAGGAATACTATACAGATCAACCTTGTGAAAGTGTCTCTCCAACTAAAGGATATGGCATTAAGGGTTCTTGAAGGTTATCATTTCACTAGAAAGCATGGTCAGTTGCTCAATCTGGTCACTGCAAAACCTGATGAAGAGTTGTTAAAAGTGTTGTTTCAGTTCTTCGACCCAGTGCACCATTGTTTCACCTTCCCGGATTACTAGCTAGTACCTATTATGGAGGAGTTTTCTCAGTTGTTGGGGGTACCTATTCTTGACCAGTTGCCTTTCAATGGTACGGAAGAACATCCAAAGCCAGAAGAAATTGCTAGAGCTCTGTCTTTACAACGGACTCACATAGTGGCAAATTGGGAGACAAGAGGGAGTATCCAAGGAATTCCGGTTAAGTTTCTACTTGAGAAGGCCTATCATTTTTGGGATACCTTAGATTTACAAGCTTTCTAAGAGGTGTTGGCACTTCCCGTTTATGGGACGGTACTTTTCCTTAATGCTGATCAACTCGTAGATGTGAGCACTATCAAGTTTTTCTTGTCTCATAATCCAGTACCTACATTACTCGGGGATATTATGCACTCTTTGCATGCTCGCACTCTAAAGAGAAGAGGAACCCTCCTGTGTTGCACTCCTCTATTAGCTAGGTGGTTTATTTCGCACCTACACAGGTCTGTTTTGAAGAATGAGCAGGGTTTGAAATGGTCTCGTAGGCTGATGTCCCTCAAGCATTCAGACACTCATTGGTGTTCGCGGTTCTCGGAAGATATTACCATCATTGATCATTATGGTGAATTCCCTAATGTCCCTCTCTTAGGCATTAGGGGAGGAATCACGTACAACCCTTGTTTGGCCTTACGTCAGTTTGGTTATGCGAGAGGAGATGGTCCACATGACACGCTCATCCAAGGAATTGCCTTCAACTATGTGAATGGTGCTCAGGAATACCGCAAAAGGTTCATAAAGGCTTGGGGCATGGTGCATAAAATTGATAGCAAGACGCTAGGGAACAAGAATTTCATTCCTCTTGAGCCTTATCTCTGATGGGTACGAGCTCGCGCCCAAAGTCTTAGGATGCCTTACCCATATGTCCTATCAATAACTGTGGAGCTAGCTGCTGAAGGGGACACTACTTCACTTGTTCATCATCCCGGCATGCCAACCGATCATGAAGAGTTACAGAAGTCTTGGGTTCAACTCAAAGAAGAGCGGGACACATTTGAAGCTCAGTTCTATGCCAGCGAGAAGAAGGTCCTGGAGCTCACTAGGCTACTTCATAAAGAAAGGAACATAAATGCCTACATCGCACCAAAGAGGATGCGCTCCTGGGAGACCTAGTTTCTTTCAGTTTTGTTTTGTTTAATTGTAAGCCTAAAAGGCATTCTTTGTAACAATTTGAACTTATTAATGCAACTAATGTGTGTTTTTTGGTTAAACAAATCTGAGCCTTTTAGGAATCCTTGAAATCATTACATACGCATATCATCCATGACATTGCATAAACAGGTACCATTACAGGTTTCTCATCCTCCTCGTTGTTCATTTCATGCAGAAATGTCTTCCGAACAAAGCATCAAGGATCTTCAGGCACAAAATGCCCAGTTCCAACAAATGTTCATCAGTCTGGCAAAAGGGCAAGAGGATCTGAAATCCCTCATTCTGAAAGAGAAGAAGAAGAAGAAGAAGAAGAAGGTTGTCGGTATTCTGAGTATGGGCCGAAGGTTTGGAGAGCGGTTGAAGCTTCCGACTGATCTGACCTCTTCATCCAAGGAATGGGAAAATCAAGAAGGAGAGAAGGACCCTAGTCCTGCAGTCTCTGATAATGATATTGATTACAATGATGAGCAATATCCTCCTGCTGAGGATAGATACAAACAGTTGGAAGATCGTCTGAGTTCCATGGAAGTTCAGAGGATACCTGGACTAGATTTTGAAGAACTGGGATTGGTATCGGGAGTAGTCATCCCGCAGAAGTTCAAAGCTCCAGATTTTTCCAAGTATGATGGGGTTTCCTGCCCAAAACTCCATCTTCGCTCTTATGCCAGGAAGATCCAACCCCACACAGCTGATAGAAATTTGTGGGTTCACTTCTTTCAAGATAATCTGTCAAAGACTCAACTTGAATGGTTCTACCAGCTAGAAGGAGCAAATATCTGAAACTGGGAAGATTTGGCTGCTGCTTTCTACAAGCAGTATCAGTATAATGCCGACCTTTCTCCCACTCGTACTCAACTCCAGAGTATGTCCATGGGTGCAGGTGAAGGTTTTAAAGATTACGCGCAAAAATGGAGAGACTTGGCTAGGAGAGTTCAACCCCCTTTGTTTGATAGGGAGTTGGTTGATATGTTTCTGGGGATGCTGTCAGGTCCATTTTTCAATCATTTGATCGGTAGTTCATCAGTTGGTTTCACCGAGTTGATCCTAACCGGGGAAAGAGTAGAAGTTGGGATTCGAAGCGGAAAAATATAGAAGGATGCCTCTTCAAGTTCACTAAAAAAGCCTTTTGCTGGTAAGAAGGAGGCCAGTGCCATCTACAGCCCAAGAGGCTAAAACAGGGCTGAACATCGTCAGACAGTAAGTGCTGTGATGATACCTAGACCTGCAGTTGCTCCACAATGCAACAATCAATAAAGGGCGGAAAGACCAAAACGGCAGTTTACCCGCATCAACATGACATTGGCTGAAGTTATGCCTCACCTGCTGAGATCTAAATTGGCAACCTTGAGAGAGGCTCCCAAGAATCCAAATACTACATCTCCCCAATATAATCTGAATGCCCGGTGTGCCTATCATTCTGAGAGTCCTGGCCACGATACAAATGATTGTTGGGCTCTGAGAAACAAAATACAAGACTTGATTGAAGCTAAGGAGATAGATTTTTATGCTCCGGAGAAGCCGAATGTTATAACTGCTCCCATGCCTAAGCACGTCCGTAGAGTTAATGCTATTGATACTGATTTGTTTGTTACCTCTGTCGATGAAGTTTCTACTCCTCTCATGATTGTCAAGAAGAATTTACTGTTGGCCGGTTTATTTCCGGGTTGTGGTGAAGGTTGCCACATGTGTTCGCTTCTACCGTCTAGTTGTTGTTTGCTGAAATTAGGTGTCCAACGCCTGATAGATAGAAAAGAGATTATGTTTGAGAAAAATATGATTCATGTTGTTCCAAATGAAGACGTTGCCATTATAACCATTTCCGCCAATCCTTCTAAGGTTTCCTCAAGAAGACCTGTTAGGATTACATTCGCTCCAAGAATTGCTCCACTAATAATTATTGTTCCTGGTCCTGTCCCGTATGTCTCGGATAAAGTTGTCCCATGGCATTATGGTGTCGATGTATACTATCATGGCATCAAACAAGACTTGAAATACGAAGAGGCTGATCCTGATATTGGTAACATTGTTGGAACCAGCAAAGTTACCCGAAGTGGAAGGGTTTTCTCTCCCGAGATTTCCCCTAAGACTATTAGCAAGCCTATTATTTTCCTATATGTTGTTCCTGCTAGTACATCTGCTACTATTCCTGTTCTTACTTCGATTGTTACCCCTGTCGGCGAATCATCTGATACCCGCGGCAAAGAAGTTCTAGGTGAGCCTGCCCAGATGGAGGCGCCTAAGAAAATTGTCGTGGAAGCCTCTAAGCAAGAAATGGAGGAGATACTGAAAATCATCAAGAAGAGCGACTATAATATGGTCGAGCAGCTGGGGAAGACCCCATCGAAGATATCCATGTTGTCTTTGCTATTGTGCTTTGAGGCCCATGCGAAGGCTTTGATCGCATTTCTCAAGACTGCGCATGTGCCGCAGGAAACTTCAGCTGATCGGTTCAAAGATTATGTGGCCAGCCTGACTGCTGATAATGGGTTGGGTTTCTCAGATGTCGATCTGACTCCGAAAGGTAGAAAGCATAATGATGCTCTGCATGTCTCGATTGAATACAGGGGCAACACTATGGCTCATGTGCTAGTAGATATTGGGTCTTCACTGAATGTTCTGCCGAAGAAGGCGTTAGACCGTTTGGATTACGAGGGTCTAACTCTAAAGCCTAGTAACATTGTGGTAAGGGATTTTGACGGATCAAAGAGAATGGTGCACGGGGAAGTGGATATCCCTGTCAAAGTAGGTTCTCAGACTTTTGGGTCCACCTTCTATGTGATGGATATCAGGCCGTCATATTCTTGTTTCCTGGGTCATCCTTGGATCCACGAGGCTGGGGCAGTCACCTCCACACTCCATCAAATGCTGAAGTACCCAGTAAAAGGAAAAATCGTCACAGTGCAGGGTGAAGAAGAATATATGGTGAGTCACCTCAACTCCTTCCGCTACGTAGAGATGGACGGGGAATTCATCGAAACTCCTTGTCAGAATTTTGATGAGGTCCCTCAGATCTTGGCTTCGACTGAAACTACCAGCAACAAACCTCCTTTGAAGATGGCTTCTCTCAAGGACGCCAAGGCCGTGGTAGAAGAAGGTGGGTGTGCCAATTGGGTTCAGCTCCCTGATTTCACCCATAAAACTGACAAATTTGGTTTGAGCTTTACTACAGGGGCTCAAAGGGCTGTTAGACACACTCGGGCTGGAGGACCTCCCCTACGCATCAGGAACCGTGGGATTAATGCCATTGAAGACATTGAAGAGGAATCAGACCTTGACAGTTGGATCTACCCAACTACCAACGGTGGACCGAGCAACTGGACGGCTATGGACTTCATACCTGTTTCTTTTATTCCGCAATAATTGACTTATTTGTTTTAAAGATTTGTAATAAACAATGTGAAACTTTATGGCCTGGTGCCTCGCCCGAGGCACCTTTGCTTGTGAGGGCTATTATTTGTCATTTCATAATCATTAATAAAGAATTGGACGTTTCTGGCATACAAATTTTGCGCTCTCTGTTTTTCTTTTCTGTTTTTCACTTTATCAAAACAACTATTTCTCTTGCACACACTCACCTATCACAATGCAGATCCATATCCACTCTAGATCCCATGGATAACAGCTCTGCTATTTCCAGTTATGACTTCAAAAATCCGATCAACCAAGCCGAGGACGAAGGTGAGGATGATTGAGGTGCCTGGAGAGCTTGCTAGACTATTATAGTAGGAGGAAAGGGCCATACAACAGCATGAAGAGCCAGTTGAGTCAGTGAACTTGGGTACTTAGGAAGACAAAAAAGAGGTTAAAATAGGTGCAAATCTGGAGCTTAGTGTCAAACAGAGGTTGATACAGATGTTGCACGACTATGTTGAAATCTTCGCCTGGTCCTATGAAGACATGTCTGGTTTAGACACTGATATTATGGTACATCGCCTGCCGACTAAAGAAGATTGTCCTCCGGTTAAGCAGAAGGTCCGCGGTATGTGCCCTGAAATGTCAGAGAAGATAAAGGCGGAGGTCATGAAACAGTTCGATGCAGGATTCTTAGTTGTCACTTTGTATCCACAGTGGGTTGCTAACGTTGTTCTGGTACCCAAGAAAGATGGTAAGGTACGGATGTGTGTTGATTACAGAGATCTGAATAGGGCAAGCCCCAAGGATGACTTCCCACTTCCTCACATTGATGTTCTGGTTGACAACACTGTGCAACATAAAATCATCTCCTTCATGGATGGTTTCTCGGGCTACAGTCAGATCAAGTTGGCTCCTGAATACCTGGAGAAGACAACCTTCATTACATAGTGGGGCACCTTCTCTTATAAGGTGGTGCCTTTCAGGTTGAAGAATGTTGGGGCAACTTATCAGCGCGCCATGGTCGCTTTGTTCCACGACATGATTCAACAAGAGATCGAAGTTTATGTCGATGATATGATAGCCAGGTCTCAGAATAATTAAGAGCACCTTGATCATCTCCATAAATTGTTTGACAGGTTGAAGATAAATAAGTTGAGGTTGAATTCGAACAAGTGTACCTTCGGGGTAAGATCTGGAAAGCTTCTGGGTTTTATCGTCAATGATAAAGGTATTCAGGTAGACCCTGCAAAGGTAAAGGCCATACAAGAGATGTCGGTTCCTCGTACAGAGAAGGAGGTCAGCGGTTTCTTGGGACGTCTGAATTACATCGCTAGGTTCATTTCATATCTAACTGCTACTTGTGAGCCAATCTTCAAGCTTCTGAAGAAATATCAAGTGGTAAAGTGGAATGACGAATGCCAGACCGCTTTCAAAAGAATCAAGGAATACCTTCAAGAACCACCCATTCTGATGCCTCCAGTTGAAGGAAGACCTTTGATATTATACTTGACAGTGCTAGACAATTCAATGGGGTGTGTGTTGGGGCAGCATGACGAGTCTGGTCGAAAAGAGCATGCCATTTATTACCTTAGCAAAAAGTTTACCGACTGTGAGACCCGATACTCATTGCTCGAGAAAACTTGTTGCGCTTTGGCATGGGGTGCTCGCCGGCTGAGACAGTATATGCTGACTCACACTACCTTGTTGATATCAAAGATGGATCCGATCAAGTATATTTTCGAGAAGCCCGCTCTCTCCGGAAGGATAGCAAGGTGGCAAATGATCTAAATTGAATACAACATACAATATACAACCCAAAAAGCAATTAAGGGAAGTGTATTGGCTGATCATTTGGCTCATCAGGCCGTGGATGACTACCAGTCCATGAATTTTGAGTTCCCGGATGAGAATATCATGTTGGTGACTAATTACGAAAAGCCTGGACCGGATGAATGACCTGAGGAAGGATCCCGATGGTCTATGTATTTTGATGGAGCCTCAAACGCATTGGGTAATGGCATTGGCCCTGTAATTATATCTCTTGAGGGCTGTCATACTCCGTTCACTGCCCAATTATGTTTCAACTGCACCAATAACATGGTGGAGTATGAAGCATGTATTATAGGTCTTCAAGCTGCTATTGACCTGAGGATTAAGTTCTTAAGTGTATTCGGGGATTCCGCTCTGGTGATAAGTCAGATCAAAGGTGAGTGGGATACGAAGCACCCGAATCTCATTCCTTACAGAGAGTATGTACTGACCTTGCTCCCACACTTTGAGGAGGTAACCTTTGAACATTTCCCACGAGAAGAGAACCAGTTGGCGGATGCACTAGCTACCATGTCTTCTATGTTCAAAGTTAGGTGGGATAATGAAGCTCCCCAAATTACCATTGAGAGGTTAGATGAACCAGCACACTGCTGTGAGATCAACACCGAAGAAGTGGCAGACAAACCCTGGTTTCATGAAGTCAAAAGGTATCTCGAGGTTCAGGAATATCCCGAAGGGGCATCTGTCAACGATAAGAGGTTCCTGAGGAGGTTCGCTGCAAAGTTCATCCTCAGTAATGGGATCCTCTATAAGCGCAACCATGAATCTACATTACTACGGTGTGTAGACAAGAGCGGAGCAGAGAGGATCATGACAGATCTCCATGAAGGAACTTTCGGAACCCATTCAAGTCGACATACCATGGCTAAGAAGATCCTACGGGCAGGATATTACTGGTCCCCTATGGAAGCCGATTGTTATCAGCACTCTCGAACCTGTCATAAATGCCAAGTCTATGCTGATAAGGTGCATGTACCTCCAGTTCCCCTAAACGTCCTGAAAGCTCTCTGGTCCTTTACGATGTGGGGCATCGACATGATTGGCGAGATCAGACCTACTGCGTCTAACGGACATCGTTTCATCTTAGTAGCCATTGATTACTTCACAAAGTGGGTTGAGGCAGCTTCCTTTGCTACAGTAACCAAGAACGTTGTGGCACGGTTCATCCGACACAATCTGATTTATCGATATGGTGTACCAGAGAGGATTATTACTGATAATGGTATGAATCTCAAAAACACAATGATCACCGAGCTCTGTAAATAGTTCAAGATACAGCATCATAATTTTTCTCCCTACCGGCCGAAGATGAATGGCATTGTTGAAGCAGCTAACAAGAACATCAAGAAGATTGTACAGAAGATGATGGTGACATATAAAGACTGGCATGAGATGTTACCATTCACTCTTCATGGGTACCGTACCTCAGCACGGAAGTCGACAGGGTCAACACCCTACTCTTTGGTGTATGGTATGGAGGCAGTCCTGCCCATAGAAGTCCAGATACCTTCTCTCAGAATCATGAAGGATGCGGGTTTAAACGAAGACGACTAGATCCAAATTCGGCTTGATCAGTTAAATCGAATCGATGAAAAGAGGCTTACTACTATCTGCCATGGTCAGGCGTATCAGAAGCGAATGATCAAGGCTTTTAACAAGAAAGTCAGGCATCAAGAATATCAAGTCGGGGATCTGGTGATCAAGCGCATCATACTGCCGCAAAGTGATCCCAGGGGCAAATGGACTCCCACGTACGAAGGGCCATTTATGGTTAAGAACATTTTCTTGGGAGGAGATATGATTCTAACCAACATGGATGGTGACGACCTTCCTCGCCCTGTCAATGCAGACATAGTGAAAAGATACTACGCCTAATCAAAGATCCGCTAGGTCGACTAGCCTAGGAAAAATAAGGGCTTCTCGGCGAACCAAAAGGGTTCAGGAAAAAGTAAGGGATGGAAATGAAAAAATCTATACACCCGGCAAGTCGAAAACCCGAAAAGGCGGCTTGGGCAAGAAAGGGTATCCCGGTGGACTGAAAATCTAAAAAGACAGTCCAGGAAAAAGTTAGGGATTGAAGCGTAACACTATGTATCTTTGGATCATCTTGCAACCAGACTTCGGTATCGACTATCAAGCTTAGACGGCGCCAATCAATTTGATCCACCTTTGACCAAGCAGCAAAGTGATGAGACGCTTGAAGATATAAAGGCAATAGCAAAGTTGGAACCCAATGGGGTCGTTTCGTATAGCTGTTTTTCTTTCTTTTACACAAATTGTAATTTCTATCTTTCAACGGAGTTCTCTTACTAGGACGTCAGCCTCCTTGTACAAAACGCCTATTACAGGTCAACTTCAAAATCAATACAAATCATTTTCACAAGAAACTTCAATTTGTTTTCTCTTTTTTCTGTTTTGTTTTGCAAGAATGTCCAATGATTTATTTTTGATATATGCATTTGAAAATGATTGTTGCCGATAAATATTTACATAAGAAACAAAAGACAGTTACCCGTAATTCCAGAAACAGGGAAAAATAAGGAGTGCCAAACCCGACGGTTCCTCTGCCTAGCAGGTATCAGGATAGAGTCAGCTTTGGAACATGATTATTTGTATATACACTCCCCACAGAGTAAAAGTACCCAAAGGCATTGATGTTAGTTTCCCTGAAGCAGGACGTAACTATCTCCATCCGAAGTTTATAATTGCGGGCTAGTCAGTAAAATCCATCCCCCAAGCGGAGTTTATTTCTATAAATACAGAAGCTCAATCTCCAACAAGGTTCACCACCTCCAGCAATAGAATTTCATCCTCAGCTAAATTTACTCCTCCAAGTCAGCAGGTCTACCAACAGAGTATCTCTTCCCTCAAAGTTTGGTCACCAAAGAGTTTATTCTCCAGCATCTTCTTCCTGACAGAATAGTCACAACTCTCTAGCATTAATCAGGGATTTATTTTCCCAGACGCGAGCATACCCCGATAGCATTTCATGAACATAAATCATGACATACGCATACATGACATATACAACATAATCTCATTTATTTTGAGAACATCATCTCACCCTGCATTTAATGAATCGCATATAACTAACCCTAATATCTTTTTAGGAAAAGAGGATTAGCTTTAGAAAATTCAGTAGTTACACATATCACATCTACAAACGACTAATGGAAACTCAGTTCCCAAAATCAAACGGGTCAACTAATTTACACTATCTCTTTGAAGCAGCCTTACTATCCAGGCTCTCATATCGAAGTAACCCTACTATCCAGGTTCCTTCTTAGAAGCCCTACTATCCAGGCTTTCATACCAAACCCTATTATCCAGGATCCTTCTCACAACCCTACTATCCAGGCTTTCATACCGAAGTAACCCTACTATCCAGGTTCCTTCTCATAGCCCTACCATCCAGGCTTTCATATCGAAGTAACCCTACTATCCAGGTTCCTTCTCATAGCCCTACCATCCAGGCTTTCATATCGAAGTAACCCTACTATCCAGGTTCCTTCTCACAGCCCTACTATCCAGACTTTCATACTGAAGTAACCCTACTATTCAGGTTCCTTCTCATAGCCCTACCATCCAGGATTTCATATCGAAGTAACCCTACTATCCAGGTTCCTTCTCATAGTCCTACCATCCAGGCTTTCATATGAAATAACCCTACTATCCAGGTTCCTTCTCACAGCCCTACTATCCAGGCTTTCACACCGAAGAAACCCTACTATCCAGGTTCCTTCTCGCAGCCCTACTATCCAGGCTTTCATACTAAAGAAACCCTACTATCCAGGTTCCTTCTCACAACCCTACTATCCAGGCTTTCATATCGAAGTAACCCTACTATCCAGGTTCCTTCTCATAACCTTACTATCCAGGTTCTCTCTCTCTTACCCCCAAACAGCGGTCCACAACACTCTAAGACTAGAACCTGATCAAACACGATTAGTTTCGCATTTCCCCAGTAAGTCGCGGTGCAGCTTGTACCCCGACCAGATACACAGTACACTTCCGCTTCCTCAAGCCTGAGTTATTCCCCAGTAGAGTAACAGACAACTGAAGCTTCTAAAACTCTAGTTCTCCCAAGATAGGAAATCAATATCCTCTAGATGGCATCTTTAAGCCCATCTTCTACAATACTCTGTCGCATCTAGGATGGCATCTTTAAGCCCATCTCCGACAATATTCAATCCTCGACCTCCAAATGGAATTTGTAAGCCCATTCCCGATATCACAAATTAAAAGCCACTTCATGCAAGCGCAAATTTCTGGTCACTCTAGTGTTCAATCATCTTCCACCTTCAGATCACGAAAGGCAGAGCAGCCAATCTACATCCTCAGGTTTAAGAAGATTGAACAGGGGTAGCTGTTGTACCCCAAAATTTTCCCTCCCATTTTACTCAATCAATGGTAATTCAGGTCCCTAAGTTGCTCAAGGAAGTCCAAGACTTGACTAGACCAACTCTCTCCTAAGGCAGTATACCTCAAATTAGGGTTTCATTTTTCATCAAGATGCTTAAGTCCAAAGGATTCCAAATGCCTTCCAAGGTCCTAATATGTTCCCAAGATCATCCATGTCAAGTTTCATGCCTAGCACAAGAAGTTTGCTCAGCCAACTGCTCAAATGCTTGAGAATCGACTATACTAGGTCAAAAGTAAATTGTGGCCCACATACAGTCAAACATCAAGATATTTGGTCAACATCATCATTTTGAATTTTTATCCATCATTTGATCAAGGATTGATAATGATTCCTCAAGGGATGCTCCAAATTCATCAAAACCCAAAAGTTGCTAAATTAAGGTTTTGCAGGAAAAGTCAACCCAACTTTGACCAAGCATAACTTCTTCATACTTTATAAAAAAATTTCCATCCAAATCTCATATTGAAGAGGATGCAATTCCCTACAACTCATATTCATCTTAAAAGTTCAAAATATGCCCTCACAAACTGATATGAATTTTGACATTATAGGTCATTTTGAAAAGTCAACAAAAACACCTTTTGGGTTAAAGCTTCGTACATGAACATGGAAGACTCAATTGAGATGAGAACAAAAGGGTTGCTTAGGTAACATCCTAAGCTTTCTAAAAAATCCAAGAACACCTCTCTAGGGTTAAAATTGGAGGAGATATGCCTTGTCAAAGTTGACCTTTTTTGCAAAATTGTCAAAAGTCAAATGTGCTCAAAAATGCATTTTTTGCTAAATGGGCCTAACTTTTTGTGCTTGCATCCCACTTCAAACATGGCCCACGACCTTTGAGTCCATTCTTACATTATTTTATTATTTATAATATTTATTTTTGATATTTTATCCAATAAAATGAAAAATTAAATAAAATGAATAAAAGGAATAATGTAAGATATTAATTTCAAATCTTTTTCTCATCAAAGTAAGGAGCAAGATATGCTGACATGGCAAAGAAAATCCGTGGAAAGGGCAAGATTTGATTTGGTCCAAATATGCAATAAATCATGTTATTAAAATCCTTTATTTTCTCATTGAAAGAAAAGATTTCTTTCAACTTTGTTAACCTAATTTTGATTCATTATATAGGTATGCTCACTCAGAAGCACGTGAGGAAGGAGAGACAACCCTAAGTGCTCAAACAAAAATTGCAAAAATAATTCTAAATCGTGAAAACAAAAAGAAAAAGTTCTAGCCTCTTTCAATCCAACCTAAGCATCCCATTCACACCCAGAGGTTCCCAGGAACACGTACCACCCTTTTAATCAAGCAATCACACGCCAGAACCACCATCCATGGTCATCACCGTTTGGAAAACTTCTGGAAATTTAATCTTTCTTTTTTCGCATTGTTGAATGTTTTAATGCTTTGATTATTACTCAAGACCTTCATTAGGACAGGTTGGACGCTTTGCATTAGAGTATCAAGGCTTAAATCACGTGATGCCATTGTTAGGGCATCACAAACTGAAGCTTGCGAAACATTCAATCTAAGGCCCTTCAGGCTAAACTAACCCCATATTTGGATTCCTGGGAAACTTTCAGGGGGAGTAGGGTCTTTTGCACCTTTTAAATTCCATGTTTTGCAGGTTTTGGGATTTTCACCTTCCCGGAGAAGACGACCGGAGCGCAGCTCCGGTGTCGTTGACTCGTCTCCCTCTGGAGAAGACATTTAGACTGCAGGCGTGGTGTTTCTTTATATAATGTGATTTGGTTCTGGAAATACTTACGTGTTTATGTTTTGCTGACTGGGATCTAATGGCTTGTTTGATATATATTATTTTTATTTGATTATATGTATGAGTTAACATCCAGCACATTTGGCCAGAGGAAGGAAGTTAGAAGCTCATGTCCTGGGTTCAATCCCAGGCATGAGCTTTTGGCATTTTCTCCATTATTTTCACCATATCCAGCACACCTCATCTTCTGAGGATCATCATCCTCTGGATCCATCTCCAGCAGATCCAGCACACCTCATCTTCTGAGGATCATCATCCTCTGAATCCATCTCCAGCAGATCCAGCACACCTCATCTTCTGAGGATCATCATCCTCTGGATCCATCTCCAGCAGATCCAGCACACCTCATCTTCTGAGGATCATCATCCTCTGGATCCATCTCCAGTAGATCCAGTACACCTCACCTTCTGAGGATCATCATGTGCCTTTTGATCCCATCCTCTGGATCCATCTCCAGCCAGATCCAACGGCACCATACGCAGGTCCACCATGAGTCCCCAAAAGATGGTCTCATTGGATCAGGCGCCAGACTCTGGGCCATCCTTCTGGATGTCAGAAGTTCACCACCCCCAGATTTGCTGACAGCAGGCCCATTTGGTTATTTTTACTATCTTTCTTTAATTTCTTTTCTTTAACTATTTTGTTTTTTTAATCAATACAAAAATTATTTTATTAAATTAACAATTCAAAAAAATCACAAAAAGACTTACTTTCTTAATAAATTTTCTTTAATTAATTAATTTAATTAGGAAATTAGGTTAATTTAATTTCTTTCATAATTTAAAAACAATTAGAAAATAGGTTTAATTAATTTGCAATTAAATGTTTTCTAAAATAAAAATCCACAAAAACAAAAATGTATTTCTCTCAATTAAGGTTTTAAGGTATTAATTACCGCCCTCGTATTTAATTTGCCGCGCGCTTGTTAATTATTTTTTTCCATTATTTTGTAACTGTTCAGGGTTTGTAATAGTTAAATTAGGGTTTTATTTCTTGCTTTAAATCCCTGATTTTTGGTTATGTAATTAATCCCCTCCCCGAAGCCTTGTAATAGCTAGGTTTTACTTCCTCGCACTTTTAATTTCCGCAATCTTTAACTGTTAGATGTATGGGTAATAGAATTGTATGGCCAGAATGCATGAAAAATTAAAACAGTTAGAAAATCCTAATGTGCAAAGATAATATTAACTGAAAAAGCACACTTGCACATGCTCACTCTTAGGTTATACTCTCACTCCGGTTGCCTTCGGTAAACGGTCATGAAACATAGGATATTTTAGTGGCTATCCTCTATGTCCCAAAAGATCAAAAATGACCCTTTCGACTGTTGCCTCGGAAAAGATCTTTAGGACTCTAGGATGGTTATTAAGGTGTCCTCACATTGCTTTTGTGTCCGTACGTACCTCTCGAATGTCCCTTACAAACTCCAACGACGATGCTACCTACTCCTTAATAGTGGGATAGCGCTGTCTAAAGGAAATAGAATAGAAACAATCTTTTTTTCGAGTAGGTAGATGCTAATAGGTACTTGCTCAATGAAAACTTTTCACACAAACACCTTTCAAAAACAGTTTTCAAAATAACTTTGTCACACCCTTGAGGACTGATATAAGGGTTATCACGAAGTAAAATATTTTCAAGATAAACACACAAAAGCAATTTGAAAAATGAGCAAGTACCTAAGAGCCCGTAGATAACTACGGATAGAAAGGGTGGTAACACCTTACCTTTTTATAATTTACCCCGTACTCAGAATATCTCGAAAAAAAGTTTTTTCTGTTCTTTTTCCTTTTCCATCATTGGATGAAAAAAAATCGGTGGCGACTCTTGCTTACCGCGACATTTTGCAAACAAAAAATGCAAAACGCAAACCAGTAAAAACAGTCGGTTCGGCCACCGTATCACAAACACCATATAAAATTCAAGTAGCATTGAATGAATAGAAATAATATAAAAAGATAAACATAATATAAAACCATAAACACAATATAAAAACAAAAACACAATTTTATTGAATGACAGAACATATAACATTTCACTAGTACCTTTGTCACTAACATCTCTTTTGTTTCTTGGTTGGAATATGAATTACTTGACTCTTAACAAATCGGACAGATGGATTAATCCAAATTCCCTCATTATGATCATTTCTAATATATGATTCATCCGCTATAATATTCTCATCTTGATCATTTCGTACATATGACTCATTGCCTCTAACATATGACTCATTATCAACCTCAACATCACTTTGATTTACATTGTTATCATCAATCACTTTGTTAGATAAAAGAACTATATACCATTTGGAACTTGTTGGATCATTGACGTAGAACACTTATTTCGCTTGAGAGGCTAGAATAAATGGCTCATCTTTGTACCCCACCCTATTAAGATCCATATGTAAAAATCCCAACTTATCCATCCGTATGCCGCTATTATGTACCCACTTGCAACCAAATATACGCATCTGAAACTTCTCATAATCAAACACCCAAATGTGCTCGATAACCCTAAAATATGACAAATTTGCATATTTGGGGTTTAAGTCATTCATACTTGAAATGTGCATTGCTTCAGCTAAAATAGTGACACCAATATTTTGCATAGTACTTTTATCATCTTGTTCTTTGGTATAAAATGTGTATCTATTAATTGCGTATGCGCTATAAGAAAACACGAGCAAACTCGGACCATATGATAAATATCTCAACCTTTCTGTTATTGAAGAGGGATCTAAATCAAACTTTGAATAAATATGATCTTTGAACTATTGTATAAAACTTTGATTGTGCTCTCGTACTATCCAATTTTCATTTCTATTCGGATTTAAACCCCAGAGTACATCCTTTTGCATTTCAACATACGACTCAACCTCATTGTCATTGTGCAGAACATATAAATACACTTGATCTCGTTCAACCCTTGATACTGTCACAATTTTATTTCCGATTAAATTTTTTCCTTCCTTCCTTTCGATAATATGAGATTTGGGTAGTCCATTGGATTGAACATTGGTCAAATATTCAGTATAAAACTCAATTGCTTCTTCAACAATGTATTGTTCGACCATACAACCCTCTGGCCGACTTTGATTTTTCACGTACCCTTTTAATATTTTTCATATAACGCTCAACAGGGTACATCCATCTCATATAAGCTGGTCCATACAATTGTGTCTCTTTCACAAGATGAACAACAAGATGTACCATAATATCAAAAAATGAGGGAGGGAAATATATTTCAAGCTCACACAAAGTAATAATTATTTCTTTTTTCAATATTGGTAAGATCTCATGATCGATCACCTTACTACAAATTGACCTGAAGAAAAAACACAATTTAGTTATGGCGCTTCTTACTTTTTCTGGAAAAATAGAACGTATACCTATTGGTAGAAAATACTCCATTATAAAATGGAAATCATGTGTCTTTAAAATCTTTAACTTGAGGTCTATCATAGACGCAAGTCTTTTAATATCTGAAGAGTAACCTTTTGGAACTTTAACTTCACTTAGAAACTTACATAATATTTTTTCTCCTTTCTAGATAAAGTATAAGAAGCAGGCGATAAATATGTTCGTGTTCCTTTCTTCATGGGTCCTAATTCAGTTTTTATTCCCATTTGTATCAAGTCCTTTCTTGCTTTAAGGCCATCATTAGACTTTCCTTGTATATTGAGTAACATACTGTTGTACCCCAAAATTTGCCCTCTCTTTTCTCAAGAGATCACCATGGATCCCAGGTTTTCTTCTATCAAGTTTCCAAGCCTTGAACTGCAAATTTTCCAAGAAAATCACTCATAAGGGCAAAATGGTCATTTGCACACTAAAAAGTCAAACTTTGACTTTTTGATCAAAATCAAGCTTCAAGAATCATATTTCATCAAGACACGTTGAAATATGAAGTTTTGTTTCATCAAAATCTAAAAGGTCAAAATTCTAAATACTTAGAATTTTTTCTAAGTGTTTAAGAAAATATGTCAATTTCAGAACTTCTGACCAGGTTATCACCATAACGCTCAACAAATTCTGGACATTCTCAAGGCAGGGTTTGGTCAGAACTTCTAGGCAAGTCTTCACAAAAGCTCTGTCAGAGTTTGCCAAGGCAATTCAAAGAAGGTTAAGGAGCGTGCTGCAAACTTTCTAGAAAGTCTGAAAGCTCCTTCAGAACATGCTGGAGCCAGAAGATAAGAGGATCAAAAGATGGGTTGCTACGCTGAAGCAGAACTTCTGATCCAGAACTAAGCTTTGGTGTAGAGTTTCACGCTGCAGGATTTCTGGTTGTGATAAGTCTCGTCATCATTTAATGCTTATTTAATGCTCACAACCACCTTCTGAGTCTTTATCCAAAGGATTTTCACCACGTGTACCTCTACTGTCTTGGGATAGCAACTTTGCTACTAAGCCCATGCTTTGCTTTTTTCTTTTCCTTAATTCCTGCTGACAGCCACCATGCTTGCTTCAAAGACAAGGTAGCGCTTCAGCACATGAAGGCTATTTTTAACGCTTTGGTCAGAACTTGATCAAATCCCAAAACTTTCCTTATACAACTTGCTGCAGACCTATGACCAACAGCTGGCTCAGCCTACGCCTGCATCCCATGATTACACCAAACTAGCATACGAAAACTATGATGAAAAAGCAAAGGTACAGGATTCCTAAACAGGTTCAAATCCCACTTGCTTTTTCCCCAAAATCACAGCAAATTCATCTATAAATACTTGGCTCCATCACTCGTTCAAGGGGATGGTGTGATACGGTGGGAGGGGACTGGCTGTTTTTGGAATGCTGGTTTGTGTTTTGCGTTTGTTTTCGCAAAATGTCGCGGTAAGCAAGAGTCGCCACCGTCTTTTATTTTATCCAACAAGGAAAGGAAAAAAAAGCACAGAAAAATTCCTTTTTTGAGATGTTTCTCGGGTCTGAGGGGTAGATTATAGAAAGGGAAGGTGTTAGCACCCTTTCTATCTGTGGTTATCCACGTACTCTTAGGTACTTGCTCAAAGTGTTTTCAAAATTGCTTTTCTTTATGTTTGTGGTTTGAAGAAGTTTTTTGTTTGAAAGGTGTAAGTGTGAAAAGTTTTGTTTTGTTTTAGAAAGAGAAAGTACTTAAGAACCATCTACCTACTCGAAAAAAGGAATCAATCTGTGCTAATGTCCTTTAGACAATACTATCCCACTATGAATGAGTAGGTAGCCTCGTCGTTGGAGTTTAAGGGTCAATTCAATTAAGGGACGTGCGGTCACTAAAGTAATGTTAGGACGCCTTAGCAGTAACCCTAATGTCTTAGATCATTTTTCCGAGGCAACTATGATCTTTGGACAAGAGGGCGACCTCTAAAACTTCCTATACTCAATGACCACGTTCGAAGGCAACCAAGTGATGTGTACCCTAAGAGTGTGCATGTGCGAGTGTGTTATTTTCAGTTTATCTTTATCTTTGTACATGTCAATGGTTATCTATGTTGATTTTAGGTTCAAACATTCGATCTTGTCATGCATTCCCTATTATCAAACATCTAACAGTTTATAAGTTGCGGAAATTAAAACTAACTATTACAAGGCGTCGGGTATTTACATCGCCAAAAGAAACCCTTGAAATTAAAATACGGAAAATAAATAAAGCGGTAAAAATGTCCTAATTAAGCTATTACATTCCAGAAAACATATACAATATTGAATAAAACGGATCGCGTGCAGGAAATTAAATCGGGCGAGTTTTTAGGGTTTTGACCCCTTTTTTGAAAGAAAGCATTTTTTTGGTTATTTTGAATTAAAAAGAAATTAGATCTAAGTTAATTAATTAAATTAATAAATAAATTAATTAATAAAAATATTTTTGGGTTTTTGATATTTAAAGAAATAAAAATAACTTGATGAATGTTAATAAAACCCTAATTGTCTAAATTAATTTTAATTATTGCAAAACATATTAAAGTTATTCTTAATTAAACTAAATTAATTAAATTAATATTTATTAATAAAAATAAAGTGCTGAAAATAAATTTAATTAAGAAAATATTTTTTGGTTTTTTATTTTATTAAGAAAAAAGCTTTGATTGGTTAATTAAATAATAATAACAATAAATAAATAAAAGAAAATAATAAAAAGAAAGAAGAGAGTTTAGGAGTATATGGGCCTGATTTTGGAGGTTTGTGTAGCAAGTTCAAGGCCCAATTATGCAGGCCTGTGTTTGACTTTTCTGATTCTCCACGTGCCCTCCGACTTGATCCCACCATAGACCTTCATTCTGGACCACCAGATATGGCCTGGGGCCATCTGGAAAGCATTTGAGTGAGGGAGTATCATGTACTGCGCGCTTGAGTTTACATGGAATTACCTGTTGAAAAATAATAAAAAGCAATATGTCGAACCCAGGTCCTGTGAGTCACAACATACACTCCACTACCACTCAACCAGCGCGTTTTAATTGTTAATACAATGGATAATAATTATAATATGGGGAAAAACAATAATATGCTAGAAATTTAAAAAAAACACACGCGAAGTTTCAACTGGCCAACCAGAGGGAGACGCGTCATCGTCTTCCTCGTTCATCCCTGTAATATTTCCTGTGGATTCATATCCGCAGTTGAATCCCTAGGTCAACCCTAAAATCCATTCTAGGCCATGGAAATTGATCCCAAGAACATGGTCATGCTCGTCTGCCTCCCCTGGTTACATCCATCTCCATTAATGGGGATGATTTTGCCTGAAAAAGAAACGCCTAAAAACACAAACCAAGAACCCTATATTCGGCTAGGGGGTTACAGGCTATATAAATGCAATCAAATAATGCAGAAAGCTTGTAAATTAAACAAGGATCATAAATATGTCAACGATTTACCAAGAAAATGCAAGAATGTGGAGTTTCGATTTCGAACACAGGGCGGTTTCTTGAGGTACTTACAGCGCGTTTGAGAGGGTATGAGAGTTTGTTAGGGATTGGTTTCGCTTCAAGGATTGCCCAGCAACTGATTAGCGTTGAGATTTGGTGTTGAGACTGCCTCTAAGCACGATTTCAGTTTCACTCTTTTTGGCAATTTTTTCAAGTTTGCTTTTGATGATTCTGCAGCCGTCAACCTCAAATTCGTGTGCCTTTCACTTGTATATGTAATAAGCAATGCATTAGGTCAACAATTTTGGACTGAATCCTTGTGCATTGATGTTTTGAGATTTGATTTGATTCACCATTGATAACCTTCCAATTTTGTCCAAAATCCAATCTTTTTGGCACATGGAATGTATGATACGAATTTGATTTATTTGATGATGATGATTAGGTCCTGAAATATCCAAAAGGAGATCAAATAATCAATGTTTGGATTTTATTTGATTTAAATTGATTTAAAATGAAATAATTCATTCAAAAATCAAATTAAATAATAAAATTGACAAATGGTCACAAGGCTGAAGCTAGGACACGTGTGGAGTGTGACAAGATCAAATCAAGTGGAAAGGAATGGGCCCATTTGACAAAATTTGAAGTTTTGGGGATAGTTGACTTTTGGCAATTTTGCAAAAATGTCCAACTTCAACAATGCATAACTTCTTCAATTTTGAACTTTTGGAAGTGTTCTTGGACTTTTTAGAAAGCTTAAGATGTCCTCTAACCGACCCTTTTGGTCTCATATCATTTTGATATTCCATGCTCAAGTTATAAGCTTTGGCAACAAATGCGTTTTTGTAAACTTTCAAAAATGACCTATAATGTCCAAATTTGTAACTTTTTGTGAGTGCATTTCTTGATCTTGGGGTATGAATATGGATTGTAGGAAATTTTATCCTCTTCAAAATGAGATTTAGATGGGTCATTTCTCATAAAGTATGAGAAAGTTATGCTTGGTCAAAGTTGAGTTGACTTTTCCTGTAAAACCCTAATTTAGCAACTTTTGAGTCTTGATGAATTTTGAGCAATCCTTGATGAATCATGATCAACCCTTGATCAAATGATAAAATATCCTTCAAAATTAGAATGTTGACAAAAAAATCTTGAAGTTTGACTGTATTTGGGGCACAGTTGACTTTTGCCCTAGCACAGTCGATTTTTGGACCTCTTGAGCAATTAACTGACCAAACTTCCTCTGCAAGGCTTGAAATTTGACATGGATGAACTTGAGAACATATTAGGACATTTGGGAGAACTTGAGGTCATTTGGATGCAAGGACCTTGATGCAACACAAAACCCTAATTTGAGGTTGACTGCCTTAGGAGATAGCTTGGCTGTCCAAATCTTGAGCAAACTTGAGCAACTTGGAGATTTTTCTTGCAATGTTTTGAGAAATATGAGAGGGAAAATTTTGGGGTACAACAGCTTCCCCTGTTCAATCTTCTTAAACCTGAGGATATAGATTGGCTTTCGGGCCTTTCGTGATCCGAAGGTGGAAGATGATTGAACACTAGAGTGCCCAGAAATTTGCACTCGCATGAAGTGGTATCAGCCTGGTGATGTAGGGAATGGGCTTACAGATGCCATTTGGATACTGTTGATAGGTGGTCTGAACTTAGACTGGAATAGGAATCAGGGAGATCTTATCGTCGATCTGACTGAATCAGAGAAGGTCTTGGAATAACTTTGATTGGATCGGCATCAGAAAAATCTTAGGATCGATTTAACTGGACCAGACAAAAGTCTTGGCATATCTTCAACTGGAATACGAATCAGGGAGATCTTAGGGTCGATCTGACTGAACCAGAGGAGGTCTTGGATTAACTTTGACTGGATCGGCATCAGAAAAATCTTCGAATCGATTTAACTGGACCAGACAAGAGTCTTGGAATAACTTCAACTGGAATACGAATCAGGGAGATCTTATCAGTGATCTGACTGAACCAGAGGAGGTCTTGGATTAACTTTGACTGGATCGGCATCAGAAAAATCTTCGAATCGATTTAACTGGACCAGAAAAGTGTCTTGGAATAACTTCAACTGGAATACGAATCAGGGAGATCTTATCGGTGATCTGACTGAACCAGAGGAGGTCTTGGATTAACTTTGACTGGATCGGCATCAGAAAAATCTTCGAATCGATTTAACTGGACCAGACAAGAGTCTTGGAATAACTTCAACTAGAATACGAATCAGGGAGATCTTATCAGTGATCTGACTGAACCAGAGGAGGTCTTGGATTAACTTTGACTGGATCGGCATCAGAAAAATCTTCGAATCGATTTAACTGGACCAGACAAGAGTCTTGGAATAACTTCAACTGGAATATGAATCAGGGAGATCTTAGGGTCGATCTGACTGAACCAGAGAAGGTATTGGATTAACTTTGACTGGATCGGCATCAGAAAAATCTTAGGAGCGATTTAACTGGACCACACAAGGTCTTGGCATATCTTCAACTGGAATACGAATCAGGGAGATCTTAGGGTCGATCTGACTGAACCAGAGGAGGTCTTGGATTAACTTTGACTGGATCGGCATCAGAAAAATCTTCGAATCGATTTAACTGGACCATACAAGAGTCTTGGAATAACTTCAACTGGATTACGAATCAGGGAGATCTTATCGACGATCTGACTGAACCAGGGGAGGTCTTGGATTAACTTTGACTGGATCGGCATCAGAAAAATCTTTGAATCGATTCAACTGGACCAGACAAGAGTCTTGGAATAACTTCAACTGGAATACGAATCAGGGAGATCTTATCGGCGATCTGACTGAACCAGAGGAGGTCTTGGATTAACTTTGACTGGATCGACATCAGAAAAATCTTCGAATCAATTCAACTGGACCAGACAAGAGTCTTGGAATAACTTCAACTGGAATACGAATCAGGGAGATCTTATCGGCGATCTGACTGAACCAGAGGAGGTCTTGGATTAACTTTGACTGGATCGGCATCAGAAAAATCTTCTAATCGATTTAACTGGACCAGACAAGAGTCTTGGAATAACTTCAACTGGAATACGAATCAGGGAGATCTTAGGGTCGATCTGACTGAACCAGAGAAGGTCTTGGATTAACTTTGACTGGATCGGCATCAGAAAAATCTTAGGAGCGATTTAACTGGACCAGACAAGGTCTTGGATTAACTTTGACTGGATCAGCATCAGAAAAAATCTTAGGAGCGATTTAACTGGACCAGACAAAAGTCTTGGAATATCTTTGATTGGATCGGCATCAGAAAAATCTTAGGAGCGATTTAACTGGACCAGACAAGGTCTTGGATTAACTTTGACTGGATCGGCATCAGAAAAATCTTAGGAGCGATTTAACTGGACCAGACAAATATCTTCAACTAGAATACGAATCAGGGATATCTTAGGGTCGATCTGACTGAACCAGAGAAGGTCTTGGATTAACTTTGACTAGATCGGCATCAGAAAAATCTTATGAGCGATTTAACTGGACCAGACAAGGTCTTGGATTAACTTTGACTGGATCGGCATCAGAAAAATCTTAGGAGCGATTTAACTGGACCAGACAAGGTCTTGGTTTAACTTTGACTGGATCGGCATCAGAAAAATCTTAGGAGCGATTTAACTGGACCAGACAAGGTCTTGGATTAACTTTGACTAGATCGGCATCAGAAAAATCTTAGGAGCAATTTAACTGTACCAGACAAGGTCTTGGATTAACTTTGACTGGATCGGCATCAGAAAAATCTTAGGATCGATTTAACTGGACCAGACAAGGTCTTGGGATATCTTCAACTGGAATACGAATCAGGGAGATCTTAGGGTCGATCTGACTGAACCAGAGAAGGTCTTCGACATAGTTGAGAACTTAACTGCATCTTTCCTGAAAGGTAAAGGTCAGTCATATGCAATTCATGATATGGATCAAGCAATGATGTTCTCAAAATAAATGAGATTGTGTGGTATGATGCGTATATGCATGTATTATGATGTATGGAAATGTAATGTTTTAGCTGGGAAAAATAAATCCAGGATAGCTGCTGGAGAATAGAGTTGAATTCTTCGCTTCCGCTGGGGATGGTGAACGAAGAGAAGTGCGAGAATAAACTTGCAGGAGAAGATAACTCCGTTGGGGAATAAACTGATGAGAAGATTACTCTGTGGGGAAGAGATGCTCTACTGAGGATTCCACTGATAAACTCCACCGGGGATGGATTATCGTTGTTGGTGATATTGAATCCTGTTGAGGATTGAATTCCTGTTTGTGAAAGAAAAGAATTTCGCTGGGGATGGTCTTTCAGAGTCTACTTGCTGGGGATAACCTGTTAGACTCTTATGGGGATAACCTTTTGAGTTCTGCTGGGAGTGATCCTTTGAACTTGGCTGGGGAGATTTATTTTTGTACTCCGTTGGGGATAAACTTCCAGAGTCTACTGGAGATGATGCTTCGACTCTATTGGGGAAGCTTTTTCAGACCGCGCTGGGGAAATATAGACTCCACTGGGGGGGGGTATCTTGTATTCTACCGAGGAACATTCTTATACTCCGTTGGGGAATATTAAGACTGCCGGGGATATCAAGCCCTTTTTAGTGCTGATGGTAGATCAACTCTGCTTGGGGAGAGCATTCCTGATTCGTTCATAGTTGCAAGCCCATCTGGGGAAGAGCTACCATTATTGTCTTACTTTGTGGGGAGTGACGGTATCTTAGCCATATTCTTCAGCTGAATCTACCTTTGTACCTGATGGACAAAGCAACCGTACAGTTTGGACAATTTTTATTGCCCCTGTTTCTGTTATTACCGGTAATTCATCTTTTGTTTCGCGTGTAAATATTTCTGAGCAGCAATTAATGTCAAATGCATATATCAAAAATGAACATTGGACGTTCTTTGCAAAACAAAACAGATAAAGGAAAAACAGTTTGAAATTTGTTTGAAAATGAATTTGCATTTATTTGAAGTTTGACATGTAAGTAGGCGTTTTTGTACAAGAGGCTGACGTCCTAGTAAGAGAACGCCGCCGAACAAATAGAATTTATACAAAAAGAAAACAAAATAGTTATGTGAATAATCCCACTGAGTTCCAACTCTTCTATTGCCCTTATGTCTTCAAGCATCTCATCACTTTGCTGCTTGGTTGAAGATGAATCAGATTGATTAGTGTCGTCCGAGCTTAATAGTTGACACCGAAGTCTGGATGCAAGGTGATCCAATGAGACATAGTGTTACGCTTTGATCCCTAATTTTTTCCTGGACCGCCCTTTCGGGTTTTTCAGTCCATCGGGATACCCTTTTTTGCCCAAGCCGCCCTTTCAGGTTTTCGACTTGTCGGGTGTACAGTTTTTTCATTTTTCATCCCTTATTTTTGCCCGAACCCTTTTGGTTCGCTGGGAAGCCCTTATTTTTTCCTAGGCCAGTCAACCTAGCGGGTCTTTGATTATGCGTAGTATCTTTTCACTATGTCTGCATTGACGGGGTGAGGAAGGTCGTCACCATCCATGGTGGTTAGAATCATAGCTCCTCCTGAGAAAATGTTCTTAACCACAAATGGCCCTTCGTAAGTAGGGGTCCACTTGCCCCTGGGATCACCTTGAGGTAAGATAATGCGCTTGATCACCAGATCCCCAACTTGATACTCTTGTCGTCTGACTTTCTTGTTAAATGCCTTGATCATCCGTTTTTGGTACGTCTGACCATGACAAATAGCAGTAAGTCTCTTTTTGTCGATTAGGTTCAACTGATCAAGCCGGGTCTGAGTCCAGTCATCTTCACTCAAACCTGCATCCTTCATGATTCGGAGAGAGGGTATCTGAACTTCGATGGGCAAGACAACCTCCATACCATATACCAAGGAATAGGGTGTTGCCCCTGTTGACGTCTGCGCTGAGGTACGGTACCCATGAAGAGCAAATGGTAACATCTCGTGCCAGTCTTTGTATGTCACCGTCATCTTCTGCACAATCTTCTTAATGTTCTTATTAGCCGCTTCAACAGCCCCATTCATCTTCGGCCGGTAAGGAGAAGAGTTGTGATGCTGTATCTTGAATTGCTCGCAGAGCTCAGTGATCATCTTGTTATTGAGATTGGTACCATTGTCCATAATGATCCTCTCTGGTACACCGTATCGACAGATCAGGTTGTGCCGAATAAACCGTGCTACGATGTTCTTGGTTACAGTAGCAAAGGAAGCTGCTTCAGCCCACTTTGTAAAGTAATCAATTGCTACCGGGATGAAACGATGCCCGTTGGATGCCGTAGGTATGATCTCGCCAATCATATCAATGGCCCACATTGTAAAAGGCCACGGAGCTGTCAAAACGTTCAGAGGAACTGGAGGTATGTGCACCTTATCAGCATAGACTTGGCACTTATGACATGTCCGAGAATGCTGATAACAGTTAGCTTCCATTGTGGACCAAAAGTATCATGCCCGAAGGATTTTCTTTGCCATCGTGTGTCCACTAGAATGAGTTCCGAAAGTACCTTCATGTAACTCCGCCATGATCCTTTCTGCTTCATTCTTATCCACACAACACAGTAAGGTCGAATCATGGTTACGCTTGTAAAGAATGCCAATGCTGATGAAGAACTTCGCCGCGAACCTTCTCAGAAACTTCTTGTCATTAACAACTGCACCCTCGGGGTATTCCTGAGCCTGAAGGTACCTCTTTACTTCATGAAACAGGGCTTTTCTGTTACCTCTTCAGTCTCAATGTCACAGCAATGCGCAGGTTCATCCAATCTTTCGATGATAATCCAGGGACCCTCGTTGTCCCAATTGACTTTGAACATAGAAGACATCATAGCCAACGCGTCCGCCAACTGATTCTCCTCTCTAGGGAAGTGTTCAAAGGTTATCTCCTCAAAATGTGGAAGTGAAGTCAATACATACTCCTTATAAGGAATAAGATTTTGGTGTTTCGTATCCCACTCGCCTTTGATCTGACTGATCATGAGAGCGGAATCTCCGAAGACACTCAGAAACTTAATCCTTAGGTCAATTGCTGCTCGAAGACCCATGATGCATGCTTCATACTCCGCCATATTGTTGGTGCAGTTGAAACATAGTCGGGCGGTGAATGGAGTATGAGAGACTTTAGGAGATATGATCACGGCGCCAATGCCATTGCCTAAAGCGTTTGAAGCTCCATCAATGTACATAGACCATCGGGATCCTTCCTCGGGTCCTACATCCGGTCTAGGTTCTTCGCAGTCAGTCACTATCATGGTATTCTCTTTCGGGAATTCAAAGTTCATAGGATGGTAATCATCCACTGCCTGATGTGCCAAATGGTCTGCCAACACACTTCCTTTGATTGCGTTTTGGGTCGTGTACTGGATGTCATACTCAGTCAAGATCATCTTCCATCTTGCTATTCTTTGGGACAAGGCAGGCTTTTCGAAGATATACTTGATTGGATCCATCTTTGATATTAACAGAGTAGTGTGAGTCAGCATATACTGTCTCAGCCGGTAAGCAGCCCATGCCAAAGCGCAACAAGTTTTCTCGAGCAGTGAGTATCAAGTCTCACAGTCGGTAAACTTTTTGCTAAGGTAATAAATAGCATGCTCTTTTCGGCCAAACTCGTCATTTTGCCCCAGTACACACCCCATTGAGTTGTCGAGTACTGTCAAGTATAAGATCAAAGGTATTCCTTCAACTGGCGACATTAGAATAAGAGGTTCTTGGAGATACTCTTTGATCCTTTCGAAAGCGGCCTGGCATTCATCGTTCCAATGTACTACTTGATCTTTCTTCAGTAGCTTGAAGATTGTCTCACAAGTAGCGGTCAGGTGTGAGATGAATCGGGCAATATAGTTTAGTCATCCCAGAAAGCCTCTGACTTCTTTCTCTGTTCTGGGAGCTGTCATTTCCGGTATAGCCTTCACTTTTTCCGGATCCACTTGAATACCTTTGTCGCTTACGACGAAACCCAGCAACTTACCAGATCTCACCCCGAAGGTGCACTTGTTCGAGTTTAACCTCAGCTTGTACAACTTCAACCGGTCAAACAGCTTCTGCAAATGGTCAAGGTGTTCCTCCTTAGTTTGGGACCTTGCAATCATATCGTTGACATATACTTCAATCTCATGATGGATCATGTCATGAAACAAAGCAACCATGGCACGCTGATACGTTGCCCCAGCATTCTTCAATCCAAAGGGCATGGCCTTGTAGCAAAAAGTACCCCATTGAGTAACAAAGGTCGTCTTCTCCATATCTTCGGGAGCCATTTTAATCTGATTATAACCGGAGAAACCATCCATGAAGGAGAAAACTTTATGTTGCGCGGTGTTGTCAACCAGAACGTCTATATGAGGTAGAGGGAAGTCATCATTGGGGCTTGCCCTGTTCAAATCCCTATAGTCAACACACATTCGAACCTTACCATCCTTCTTCGGTACAGGAACCACGTTGGCCACCCACTGAGGGTAAGAAGTAACTGCTAGAAAACCGGCGTCAAACTGTTTCATAACTTCAGCCTTGATTTTCTCAGACATCTCCGGGCACATTCGGCGGACCTTCTGTTTCACTGGAGGACATTCTTCCTTGGTAGGCAGGAGATGAACCATAATATCAGTATCCAAACTAGGCATATCTTCGTAAGACCAAGCAAAGATCTCAACATAGTCATGCAGCATCTGAATCAATCGTTGCTTCACACTAGGCTCCAGATTTGTCCCGATCTTGACCTCTTTCTTGTATGTCTCTGTACCCAGATTCACTGTTTCCTCTGGCTCTTCATGTGGCTGTATAGCCCTCTCTTCTCGGAGTAGCAGTCTTGCAAGTTCACCAGGCACTTCGCAATCATCTTCACCTTCGTCTTCGGCTAAGTTGATCGGATTTTCGAAGTCATAACTGGCAGTGGCAGAGTCGTTACCAGTAGGATCCAGAGTGGATGTAGACCTGTATATGTGAGTGTGTGTAAAATAGATGTTTTGCAATATATAATAATAGAAAATCAAGGAGCACAAAATTTGAAATGCAAGAAAACGTCCAATGCTTTTATTAATGATACAGTGCCCCGGGTAAGACACCGGGCCATAAAGTTTAAAACATTGTCTGTTACAAATTCAAAACAAAAAGTTTCATTACTGGGTAAAAAAAGTAATAGGGATGAAGTCCTTTGTTGTCCAGTTGCTTGGTCCACCGTCAGTCATAGGATAGATCCAACTGTCGAACTCAGCCTCTTCAACATCGTCTTCAATGGCATTCACTCCCGAGTTGCTGATAAACACGGGAGGTCTTCCGATCCATGCATTCCGAACAGCCCTTTGAGCCTCTGCAGTGAAACCCAAACCAAACTTGTTAGTCTTCTGTGTAAAATCAGGGAGTCGGCCCCAACTTGCACACCCACCTTTCTCAACAACAGCCCGGGCATCCTTGAAGGAAGCCATCTTCATAGGAGAATCTTCAACAACAGTCTCAGCTGACGCCAGTGTCTGGGGAACCTCTTCAAAATGCTGAAATGGGGTCTCAATCAACTCCCCATCCATATCTACATATCGGAAAGAGTTGAGGTGGCTAACCATATACTCCTCCTCTCCTTGTACTATCACAATCTTCCCTTTGACCGGGTACTTCAGCTTCTGATGGAGTGTTGAGGTTACGGCCCCAGCTTTGTGGATCCATAGACGACCCAGCAAACAAGAATAAGATGGTCGAATGTCCATCACATAGAATGTAGAGTTGAAAACCTGAGAACCAACCTTAATCGGGATATCAACTTTTCTGTGCACCATCCTCTAAGACCCATCAAAGGCCCTGACGACGATGTTACTTGGTTTCAACTCTAACCCTTCACAGTCCAACCGGTCTATAGCTTTCTTAGGCAAAACGTTCAACGAGGAACTAGTATCCACCAATACATGAGCAAGAGTAGTGCCCCTGCATTCAATGGAGACATGCAGGGCATCATTGTGATTCTTCCCTTTAGCAGTCAAATCGGCGTCAGAGAAACCCAAACCATTATCAATTGTCAGATTAGCCACACAATCTTTAAACTGATCGGCTGACGTCTCATATGGTACGTGTGTAGTCTTCAGAAATGTAATCAGAGCCTTGGCATGGGCCTCTGAGAATAGAAACATTGATAGCATAGAAATCTTGGGCGGGGTTTACCCCAGCTGCTCGACTACATTGTAGTCACTCTTTTTGATGATCTTTAAAATCTCTTCCATCTCTTGTCTAGAAGCTTCAACAGTAATCGTCTTCGGAGCCTCCGTCTGGGCAGGCTCACTGGTGATCCCTTTGCCCCGAGTGTCAGAGGACTCGGTGACAGGGGTAAGAATAGGAACTTGAACAGGAATAGCAGCAGGTACACTGGAAGGTGTAATAACAATAGGTTTTCGAGCAGTTGGTGGAGAGATATCAGGCGAGAAAAGTCTTATGCTGCGGGTGACTTTAGCATGTCCAACAATATTGCTGACGTCAGTATCAGCATCCAACTCTTGTTTAACTCCATGAAAATAAACATCAGCCCCATAGTGCCAAGGGACAGCTTTATCGGAAGTGTAGGGGATAGGCCCTGGAATAGTGATGATCAATGGTGCGATTCTTGGAGCAGATGTAATTCTAACAGGCTTCCTCGAGGGAGCCTTGGAAGAATTATCGAAGATGGTAATGATGGCAACTTCTTCAGTAGGAACCGAAGGAACAAGAGTCTTCTCAAACAGAATTTCTTTACTATCCATCAGGCATTGGACACCTGATTTCAAAAGATGGCAACCAGTTGGTAGGGCAGAACACATACGGCAACCTTCGTCACAACCCAGAAATAAACCGGCTTGCAAAAGGTTCTTCTTCACAGTCATCAAAGGGGTAACAATGTCATTCATAGAAACTATAAACGAGTCTTCATCTATAGCATTCACTCCATGCTTGGGAATAGGAGCAGTCACAACATTAGGTTTTTCGGGCGCCTCGAACTCGATCTCCTTAGCATCAATTAAGTCCTGTATCTTATTCTTCAAAGACCAACAATCATATGTATTATGCCCCGAGCTATCAGAGTGAAAAGCACAGCGGGCATTAGGGTTATACTTCGGTAATGTTGTATTTGGATTCTTCGGGGCCTCCCTTGGAAACACTAGATTGGTTTTTAACAACTGCGGCAGAATTAAAGATAAAGTCATGCTGAGACGGGTGAATTTCCTTCGAGGTCTCTCGTCCTTTTGCTGACTGTTGTGCTGAGGAGAACCAGCAGGTCTTGAAATAACAACCGCATTAACAGTTTGGCGGCGCTCAGGTCTATTCTGGCTTTTCGAACTATAGACAGCATTGGACTCTTTCTTAAAAGTCTTCTTCTCGGTGCTTGATGAAGCACCCTTTTGTATCTTACCAGCCTTAATACCAGCCTCAATCCTCTCACCGGTCATTATCAGCTCTGTAAACCCAGATGAAGAGCTTCCGATTAGATGGTTGAAAAATGGACCAGACAAGGTCCCCAGAAACATATCCACAAGCTCCTGATCAGCCAAGGGTGGTTGCACTCTCCCGGCGAGGTCCCTCCACTTCTGAGCATAATCTTTGAAACCTTCGCCCGTTCCATAGACATGCCCTAGAGTTGGGTACGCGTGGGAGCGAGGTCGGAATTGTATTGGTACTGCCTGTAGAAAGCAGTAGCCAAATCCTCCCAACTGCGAATACTAGCTCCGTCCAACTGGTAAAACCATTCAAGCTGAGTCCCTGAGAGACTGTCTTGGAAGAAGTGGATCCATAGGTTCTTATCAGTGGTGTACGGCTGAATCTTCCTTACATATGATCAGAGGTGCAACTTCGGACAAGAAACTCCGTCATACTTAGCAAAAGCTGGTGCTTTGAATTTTTGGGGAATTACCACCCCAGATGATAGATCTAGATCACGAAAGTCCAGACCAGGCACTTTCTGAACTTCCATCTCACTCAACCGGTCCTCCAGTTGTTTGTATCTATCCTCGGACGGAGGATACTGGTCTTTGTCAAAGTCTGTCTCGTTTTCTGAGACCACAGGGCTAGGAGCCCTCCTTTCTTCCTGATTATCTTTCACTCCAGATGAGGTGGTCAAATCAACTTCATCCCGTAGCCTGTTTCCAAACCTGTGACCTGTATTAAACAGGATTGTCCTCTTCTTCTTCTTCTTCTTCTCTTTCAGAATCAGGGTCTTAAAATCTTGCTGACCCTTAGCTAGATTCATGAACAACTCTTGGAATTAGGCATTTTGGGCCTGTAGGGCCTTGATTGCTTGCTCAGTTGAAGGTTCAGCAGACATGATGAGTGCTAAAATAAACAGCGAAGAAGATAAGAGACCTGTAATGGGTACCCGTTATGAAGTGCATAGGATGAAATGCGTATGACATGATTTCAAAGATAATCGAGAGATTCAAATTTGTAAACTAGAAAGGAAACACACTTTATTAGATAAACTTTGAAATTCAAATTGTTCAACTGATGCCATTAAGGCGTTACAAGAAAGGAAATACTGAAAAGTAAATAAAAACTGGAAAGGAAATAATCAAAGGCCAATCAGTGCTCCCATGGTCGCTTCTTGTCGGTGCGGACGTAGTCATTGAGAATCCGCTCGTTCTCCAGCTGCCTAGTCAACTTCTGGATCTTCTTCTCTTACTCATTAAACTTTTCCCGGTAAGAATCACTCTCTTCTCTCAACTGTATCCAAGACCTTTTCAGTGCCCCAATGTCAGTGGGCATATGAGGATGGAGGATGGTAGGAAGAACCCCCTCTTCATTAGCAACTTCAACAATGATAGGCAGGATGGCTTCATATGGCATACCCAGCTTTTGGGCACGGATACGGACCCATCTGAGATATGGCTCCATCGGAAGCAAAGTCTTTGGACCCAGCTCGTGTGGATCAGATCTGTGAACTCTATCCCAAGCCCTTATGAATCTGCGACGTTGCTCCTCGCTACCCCCTTGAAAATCAAAGATGATACTAGGCATTAGTAGCTCATGAGGTCCTTCTCTTCTGGCTCGCCCAAACTGACATAAGGCCAAGCATGGATTATAGGAAATTCCTCCATTGGTTCCTATCAGTGGAACATTGGGGTACTCCCCATAGTGATCAATGATAGCCACCTCATCCATACCCTTTATAGTCCAGATGATGTCATTATGAGAGAGAGACATAACCCTATAGGCCCAGCCCATGCCTTCTTTGTTCTTTAGCACTAATTTGGGGAGGTGTGAAATAAACCACCTCGCCAATAATGGAGCACAGCACATCAAGGTTCCCCGATTTCGGGCGATACAGGCATAAAGCTGATGAAGAATGTCACCCAAGAGAGTGGGTACAGGATTAGGAGAGATGAAGATTTTCACCTCATTCACATCAACAAAGGAGTCAGGATTCAGAAACAATACCAAGCCATATATCAGAAGAGACAGAATATCTTCGAATGCCTTGAAGTCTAGACTATCCCAGAAATAATTAGCCTTACCAACCAAGAACTTAGTCAGAAAGCCCTTTGCTCCACTTCTAGTCTCCCAATTAGCCATTACCTCATCCTTTGTCATATGAAGGGATGAAGCAATCTCTCCTGGCCTAAGAATCTTCTCCCAACCAGTAAACATGGTTTGCTCCAGAATAGAGATACCGAGCAGCTCAGAGAACTCTTCTAAGGTGGGAACCAACTGGTAGTCCTGAAAAGTAAAGCAATGGTACTGCGGATCATAGAACTGGACTAGGACACTCATCATCTGCTCGTCCAATTTGGAAGTGACCAAACCCAAGAGGTAACCATGCCTCCTGATAAAGGAAGTAGTATCAGGCATCTTTGCAATCAACTCTTTAAGCATGGTGGGAACCTAGACAAAGTTGATCCGAATGGTATTCCTACGCATGGGCATCATGACCTACAAAACAGAGCAAAGATGAATCCCTCCTGTCTTTGAAATAGGTTAGTCTAATGCAAGATGTATGCGATATTATGATGTCATGATATCATGATAGTAAGCACACCACAAGTATCCACAAACAGCAAACATGGTAAAGGCACACAAGTCACACAGAGAGCCCTTAGATTTCAGGTTGGCAAGGATCTTAGGTACTACCCTCTTTCAGTTCAGTTGGTTTAAACCTGTCCTAAAAATAGTAATCGGGTTCTAGAGGATCTCAATATCACTGACTACCCTCAATCGGCCATAATTCCAGTTTAGTAACCTTTTCTTGCGGCCGGAATCATCGCGAGAGTTTAGTCTCAATGAGTGTAGCATACTGCTACTGTTCTATGGCCAAGTTGGTCAAATTAAAGGTTCTAAGGTCAGTTGGTGCTTAATGACCCCTTAGAAGACCCATATTCTCCCCATTCCAATACAAGGGATATTGGTACAGACTAAAGTGCCACACCAATGTAGCTACTGCTTCAACCGTATCGGTCTACGCCGTACATTTCCCTCACAGTTTATTGCTACTTACCTAAAGGGTATCCCCAGATCCGGGTTAGGATCTATAGTAACTCCGATACAAACCCACAAATATAAAGCATACAAAGCAAACAATTGAAAACACAATGATCTAATCCTAAGGTACACCCCACTTATAATATTCCCCAGCAGAGTCGCTAGTTCTGTGATACGGTGGGAGAGAACTGACTGTTTTTATAATGCTGGTTCGTGTTTTGTGTTTGTTTTCGCAAAATGTCGCGGTAAGCAAGAGTCGCCACCGTCTTTTATTTTATCCAACAAGGAAAGGAAAAAAAAGCACAGAAAAATTCCTTTTTTGAGATGTTTCTCGGATCCGGGGGGTAGATTATAGAAAGGGAAGGTGTTAGCACCCTTTCTATCCGTGGTTATCCATGGGCTCTTAGGTACTTGCTCAAAGTGTTTTCAAAATTGCTTTTCTTTATGTTTGTGGGTTTGAAGAAGTTTTTTGTTTGAAAGGTGTAAGTGTGAAAAGTTTTGTTTTGTTTTAGAAAGAGAAAGTACTTAAGAACCATCTACCTACTCAAAAAAAGGAATCAATCTGTGCTAATGTCCTTTAGACAATGTTATCCCACTATGAATGAGTAGGTAGCCTCGTCGTTGGAGTTTAAGGGTCAATTCGATTAAGGAACGTGCGGTCACTAAAGCAATGTTAGGACGCCTTAGCGGTAACCCTAATGTCTTAGATCATTTTTCCGAGGCAACCGTTTTGAGGCAACTATGATCTTTGGACAAGAGGGCGACCTCTAAAACTTCTTATACTCAATGACCACGTTCGAAGGCAACCAAGTGAGGTGTACCCTAAGAGTGCGCATGTGCGACTGTGTTATTTTCAGTTTATCTTTATCTTTGTACATGTCAATGGTTATCTATGTTGATTTTAGGTTCAAACATTTGATCTTGTCATGCATTCCCTATTATCAAACATCTAACAGTTTATAAGTTGAGGAATTTAAATTGCGGAAATTAAAACTAACTATTACAAGGCGTCGGGTATTTACATCGCCAAAAGCAACCCTTGAAATTAAAATGCGGAAAATAAATAAAGCGGTAAAAATGTCCTAATTAAGTTATTACATTCCAGGAAACAAATACAATATTGAATAAAACAGATCGCGTGCAGGAAATTAAATCGGGCGAGTTTTTAGGGTTTTGACCCCTTTTTTGAAAGAAAGCATTTTTTTTGGTTATTTTGAATAAAAAAGAAATTAGATCTAAGTTAATTAATTAAATTAATAAATATATTAATTAATAAAAATATTTTTGGGTTTTTGATATTTAAAGAAATAAAAATAATTTGATCAATGTTAATAAAACCCTAATTGTCTAAATTAATTTTAATTATTGCAAAAGATATTAAAGTTATCCCTAATTAAACTAAATTAATTAAATTAATATTTATTAACAAAAATAAAGTGCTGAAAATAAATTTAATTAAGAAAATATTTTTTGGTTTTTTATTTTATTAAGAAAAAAGCTTTGATTGGTTAATTAAATAATAATAACAATAAATAAATAAAGGAAAATAATAAAAAGAAAGAAGAGAGTTTAGGAGTATATGGGCCTGATTTTGGAGGTTTGGGTAGCAAGTTCAAGGCCCAATTATGCAGGCCTGTGTTTGACTTTTCTGATTCTCCACGTGCCCTCCGACTTGATCCCACCATAGACCTTCATTCTGGACCACCAGATCTGGCCTGGGGCCATCTGGAAAGCATTTGAGTGAGGGAGTATCATGTACTGCGCGCTTGAGTTTACACTGAATTACCTGTTGAAAAATAATACAAAGCAATATGGTGGACCTGGGATTCGAACCCAGGTCCTGTGAGTCACAGCATACACTCCACTACCACTTAACCAACGCATTTTAATTGTTAATATAATTGATAATAATTATAATATGGGGAAAAACAATAATATGCCAAAAATAAAAAGAAACACGCGCGAAGTTTAAACCGGCCAACCAGGGGGAGACGCGTCATCGTCTTCCTCGTTCATCCCTGTAATATTTCCTACGGATTCATATCCGCAGCTGAATCCCTAGGTCAACCCTAAAATCCATTCTAGGCCATGAAAATTGATCCCAAGCACATGGTCATGCTCGTCTTCCTCCCCTGGTTACATCCATGTCCATTAATGGGGTTGATTTTGCCTGAAAAAGAAACGCCCAAAAACACAAACCAAGAACCCTAGATTCAGCTAGGGGTTTATAGGCTATATAAATGCAATCAAATAATGCAGAAAGCTTGTAAATTGAACAAGGATCATAAATATGTCAACGATTTGCCAAGAAAATGCAAGAATGTTGAGTTTCGATTTCAAACACAGGGAAGTTTCCTGAGGTACTTACAACGAATTTGAGAGGGTATGAGAGCTTGTTAGGGATTGGTTTCGCTTCAAGGATTTCCCAGCAACTGATTAGCATTGAGATTTGGTGTTGAAACTGCCTCTAAGCACGATTTCAGTTTCACTCTTTTTGGCAATTTTTTCAAGTTTGCTTTTGATGATTCTGCAGCCTTCAACCTCAAATTCGTGTGCCTTTCACTTGTATATGTAATAAGCAATGCATTAGGTCAACAATTTTGGACTGAATCCTTGTGCATTGATGTTTTGAGATTTGATTTGATTCACCATTGATAACCTTCCAATTTTGTCCAAAATCCAATCTTTTTGGCACATTGAATGTATGATACGAATTTGATTTATTTGATGATGATGATTAGGTCCTGAAATATCCAAAAGGAGATCAAATAATCAATGTTTGGATTTTATTTGATTTAAATTGATTTAAAATGAAATAATTCATTCAAAAATCAAATTAAATAATAAAATTGACAAATGGTCACAAGGCTGAAGCTAGGACACGTGTCGAGTGTGACAAGATCAAATCAAGTGGAAAGGAATGGGCCCATTTGACAAAATTTGAAGTTTTGGAGATAGTTGACTTTTGGCAATTTTGCAAAAATGCCCAACTTCAACAATGCATAACTTCTTCAATTTTGAACTTTTGTAAGTGTTCTTTGACTTTTTAGAAAGATTAAGATGTCCTATAACCAACCCTTTTAGTCTCATCTCATTTTTATATTCCATGCTCAAGTTACAAGCTTTGGCAAAAAAAGGTGTTTTTGTTGACTTTCAAAAATGACCTATAATGTCCAAATTTGTAACTTTTTGTGAGTGCATTTCTTGATCTTAGGGTATGAAGATGGATTGTATGAAATTGCATCCTCTTCAAAATGAGCTTTGGATGGGTCATTTCTCATAAAGTATGAGAAAGTTATGCTTAGTCAAAGTTGAGTTGACTTTTCCCACAAAACCCTAATTTAGCAACTTTTGAGTCTTGATGAATTTTGAGCAATCCTTGATGAATCATGATCAACCCTTGATCAAATGATTAAATATCCTTCAAAATGAGAATGTTGACAAAAAATCTTGAAGTTTGACTGTATTTGGGGAACAGTTGACTTTTGCCCTAGCACAATCGATTTTTGGACCTCTTGAGCAATTGACTGACCAAACTTCCTCTGCAAGGCTTGAATTTTGACATGGATGAACTTGAGAACATATTAGGACATTGGGGATCACTTGAGGTAATTTGGATGCAAGGACCTTGATGCAACACAAAACCCTAATTTGAGGTTGACTGCCTTAGGAGATAGCTTGACTGTCCAAATCTTGAGCAAACTTGAGCAACTTGGAGATTTTTCTTGCAATTTTTGGAGAAATATGAGAGGGAAAATTTTGGGGTATAATAGATGGATTTTGAAAAGAAAGAACCATCAAAAAGATAGAAAAGGAAGTTATGAAACCTTCATAAAAATCCAGATTTCTCATACACAAAAACAAGTCTTTGTTCTTACCTTTGAACCAAAGAACACAACCACTCTTCCGTCTCTCTTGTTGACTCAGAATATCCAAAGGCAGCCACTCAAAGCTCCAAGCACGCTCCAGGTAAGTCTTTCTGACTTTACTTGCTTTTCATTCTGAACACTATTAACATGTAAATATCATAGCATTAATGTTGTACATATCATTGCTTAAGTAGAAAAACTATGGTTAGAACTTCTAGAATAATGCTAGGCTCAGACTTAGGGTTAGAACTTCTATGATTTGTTGTGTTGCGATCATTCTGATTTGCTGAACTGAATAAATTGCTGATGTGATGATTAAGAGTTGAAACGTAACACATAACTTCTGTTTTTCACTCACTGTTAACACACACTGAACTTCTGATGCTTACGTGCTGATAACGTACTGAACTGTTAATATTCATTCACTGACTCAGTACAAATACAGAACTTCTGATGTTCACTCATAGTCTTAGCATAACACATAACTTATGAATTCTCCTCACATGTCAAATGCACTAAACTTCTGATGTTTCCATCAGCTGTTTTCAAACACTTTGAGTTTCTGATTTTCACATGCTGACAATACGGAACTTCTGACTTTTGGTTCACTGGCTGAACACCACCCAGAACTTCTGTTGTTTTCCCTCTAACGCTTTTTGCAGGACTTCAGCACATAGCAATCCAAAACTTTTGTGTTTTTCCTCTAACATGTCTTGCAGGACCTCAGAGTGTACCAACTCAGAACTTTTGATATCCACTGACGTCTCCTGCTGAGTCACGCACCTGGCTTTAGAACTTCTGATCCTTGTTTCTTTGTTTGCAGCAACATGCTGTTTCTACCTTGCATTTATTTTTCCTTTTCATCTTTTTTATTATTAACATAAAAAACATAAAAATATTTTCCTTTTAATTTATTTCCTTAAGAAAAAAACATTTTCTAAACAAATCCATTTCTTTCTTACACTGTGCATTTCAATATGGTTGTAATAATAACTTAGGATTTATTTTAACTTACAATCCCCATTCGTACATATGTACCCCCATCCCCTAAATATTGTAATAGCGTAGAATTTCATTTTCTACAATTTACTGTTTTCCTTATACTGTATAGTAATTAGGCGTGTATGGAAAGACATGAAAACAACAAGCAGATAACCCTAACCAAAGATTAAATGCATGTAAATCAAACACGCTATTCACACATGCAACCTTAAGGTTAATTCCACTTGTTTCCTAAATAAAAATGGTCATGTTATGCACGTGGGGTGTCTTAGCAAAAACAATCGAAATACAAGATCATAATCCCTCGATGGCGCTATCAAAGTTGCCTTTCAAAATGATCTTAGTCCCTAAAGAAAAGTGCTAAGTCATCTCACAATATTGCTATCATGGTCATACAATGACCCAACGCTCGTCCCTTCACATCCAACGATGGGGCTTCTTACCAAATCAATGGTAAGATAGCAACATCTAAAGAAAGAGGAAAAGCACATCTAACACCTTTTTGAGTAGGTAGGTTCTCTCTCAATTACTCGCTTGCTCACAACAAAAACATTTTATACACTCACACTTCCATTTGAAACATTTTCAAAAGACAACACTTTGTATGCGTTCTTATAGAGACGAGAATCATTACAAAGGAAACCCTTTTCAAAATTACTTTCAAAAACACATCTCAGAAACACATCTTTGAATTATTTTCGAAACAAACACTTTGTATGCGTTCTTATAGAAACGAGAATCATTACAAAGTTACATTTTCAAAATACTTTCAAAAATCACACCACAAGCACATTCAAACAAAATCAAGTGATCTAGCAAGTAACTAAGAGCCCATGGAAAATCATGGATGAAAAGAGTGCTAATACATTCCCTTTTCATAATCTACCCCCCGAACTCAAGAAAACATCTCGAAAGGTCTTTCCTGTGCTTTTTCATCTTTCCTTATTGGATAAAAGAAAAGTCGGTGGCGACTCTTGCTAACCGCAACATTTGCAAACACAAACGCAAAAACCTCAAGCCAGTTCTCCCACTGTATCACACATACCAATAACACTTTCAAATACATTTTTTTTCAATATGCATAATATCAAGAAAATGTCTTACATACAACGACTTCCAATACGTGAATTCAAAAAAAATTGACCTCTTCTTCCACCCACCTTTGACAAGCGTATGTGCAAAAGGCTTGCCAAACTGGATACTCATATCTTTCACCTTTTCAAAAACTTGGTCACCTGTCAATGTAGGTAGAGCTCTATCATGTTCTGGATTTCCATTGAATGCCTTTCTCCACTCACGGTAGTGATGATTAGAATTTAAGAATCTACGATGACCGAGAAATACATTCTTTTGACAAAATTTCAATCACTTCCAATTTGTGTGTTCTTCACAAATAGAACATGCTTTTTGACCTTTAATGCTATACCCTGATAGATTTCAATATTGCCGGAAAATCATTAATTGTGCCAAACAACATCGTCCTCAAATTGAAACTTTCTTTCATATATCCATCATAAACCTCCACACCGTTCTCCCACAAAGTCTTTAAATCTTCGATTAACGGTTTCAAGTAAACGTCTATGTCATTCCCTGATTGTTTAGGTTCAGAAATTAACATAGATAACATCATGTACTTGCGCTTCCTACATAACCATGGAGGTAGGTTATAAATCATAATAATCACAGACCATGTGGTATGTAAGATACTTTGAAGACTATGCGGGTTCATTCCATCAGTAGATAATGTCAAGCGAATGTTTCTTGCTTCTCCTCCAAAATCAGGATAATCATTATCAATTTTCAACCACTGTGGTGAATCTTTCGGATGTCGAAACTTTCCATCAATAATTCTTTCATCTTCATGCCAAGTCAAGTGTCTTTCATCGGTTTCACTATGAAACATGCGTCTAAATCTCAGAATTATAGGAAAATACCAAAAGACTTTTGCTGGAGACATTTTTTTCTTATATCGAGATAAACCGCATTTATGGCACTCATTTAACGATGCATATTTGTTTCAAAACAAAATGCAAGCATTTTGACAAGCGTGTATCTTATCATAGCTCATGCCAATAGAGCACAACATTTTTTTGGCCTCATAGGTTCGATTAGGAAGAACATTATCCTCTGGAAGCATATCTCTCATAATGGCTAATAACTCTGTGAAACTTTTATCCGACCATCCATTGCCCGCCTTTAAGTTGTACAACTTTAATACCGCAGACAGTCTTGTGAATTTAGTGCAACCTTTATACAACGGTTTCTCTGCATCGCTTACCAACCTCTCAAACATTTTGGAACAATCCTAAAGATCTTCTTCAAATTCTTCTGCAATCTCTTCGACTCGATCATAATCGTATGTATCTGTGTCATTGTCGTCTGAAGCATATGTCGTATTATCCCCCGGTTCAACATTCTCGTAACTTTTCTCACCATGGAATATCCAACTTGTGTAACTTCGATCAATTCCACGCCTCAATAAATGCGATTGCAGCCCAACTGCGTCAACCCGACCCACAAAATAACAACTTAAGTAATGACATTTCATTCGATTGGCGTGTTCAATAGCAAACTTAACGAATTCCAATACTTCATTCTCGTACTCTATGGACAACCGATTGGCAGACATCCATTTTATCCATGGTCTTACTATTAAGTAAGCTAAACAAAAACAATACTTAAAAAAAGAACAAAGACTAAAAAGCTTAATACCAATTAGGCATATTCATCGAAAATAAAAATACTATAATTATTCAAGCAACTATAGCAAATTAAAAGAATAACTAAATACCTGTAGAGAAGTCAACAACTTCTGAAACCACACAGTATAATATTCTTGGAAACGCTCAGAAACTCCACTCTTCCCAAGTAACCTATATAAATGATCAATTAATTTTATTATAATAAAGAAATCTATAGAATAAGAATTACATTAGAATATTTATACAATATTAAACATATATGTATACACCATTAAATAATCACTAATATTCTTTTTAACATGTATTTTACTAATAAAACAATATTAAACTAATAAAACAACATTAAATAATCACTAATATTTATACCATTCATCAAGAATATTTATATTATCGATGGCCGTCAAAAATCATCACTAATATTTATATCTATATTATCACTAATATTTATACACCTTCAAGAATATATATTATTGTTTCTATTCTATATTATCACTAATATTTATATTATCGTTTCAACTTTACATTATCATCAAATAATCACTTATATTATCAACTTTACACCATCAACTATATGAGTTCTTTCAATTTCAATTTCAACTCTATGTGAAGTGCTTTCAATTTCAACACTATAAGTGTTATTACGACAACCTCTCAAACCAAAATGTATAGCTCAATTATTGTGACATTTACACAAACACGTTACATGCAAAACTCATTGTGACATTTTCACAAACGCCTTACATGCAAAAACCACACGCCACACAAAACACAACATAATGCAACATTATCAACACTAAATCAATACTAAATCAACAATATCAACTAAACCAAATGCAACATTATATATCAACATTATCAAATATATCAAAAATCATACCTAGAGGAGAAGAGAATCTTGGTTGTGAATGGAAGAAAGGATGAAACGGTCTTGAATGGAAGAAGGATGAGAACCTTGAAAAGGATGAAACAATTTTCGTTTAGAATCAAATGAAAAACTTCGCGAAAATGGGTTCGTGTTCGTAACTGTGTTGGGTTTGTGAAAATGGATTTTTGAAAATAATAATGTTATTGTGTAATAGTACTGCTGGGCGTGTTTTACTTTTTTTTATAACAGGACTTTAGGCAGAGCTTTCAAAAGCGTTGTGTAAGCCCACCCTTAGTCAGCGCTTCTAGTAGAAAGTGCTGCTTAATCCCCCCTTTAGGCAGCGCTTTTACAAAGCGCTGCGTAAGCCCACCCTTTAGGTAGCGCTTCTCCAAAGCGCTACAGTACCTACCCCCTTTAGCAGCGCTTTATAAAACCACATTCACCCCCCTTTAGGCAGCGCTTTCACAAAGCGCTGCTTAAGCCCACCCTTTAGGCAGCGCTTCTAAAAAGCGCTTTGTAAGCCCACCCTTTAGGCAGCGCTTCTAAAAAGCGCTTTGTAAGCCCACCCTTTAGGCAGCGCTTCTAAAAAGCGCTTTGTAAGCCCACCCTTTAGGCAGAGCTTCAGTACCTACCCCCTTTAGCAGCGCTTTACCAAACCATATTGACCCCCTTAGGCAGCACTTTTTTAGAAAGCGCTGTCTAAGGTATACGACCAAATTTCCGTATTTTTAAAATGGACCTTTAGCAGCACTTTTGATAAGAAGCGTTGTCTTAGATTTGCTGTCTAATCTTATTTTTAGCGTAGTGGTTGAATACAAGAAGATATCACAGCTAAGTGTCACGGGTATTGAAGATGAAGAATCGAAGAAGGCCATACAGACTATGGCAGACCTAATTTCCATAAAAAAATCAACATCTTTAGATAGAGATGTTTCTTGAATAAGATGCCAACAATGGATCATCTAACCAAACGAGGAGTAATCAACTATGATGAAGATAAAGTCTGTGTGTTTTGTTTTCATGTAGAGGAGAATCTTTCCAATGTGTTCTTTACTTGTCCATTCTCCGTGCTGATTTGGGACACGGTAGCTTGGATTGATGTGGAAGTGACCCATCCGAGGGAGGGTGTTGCACACTTCATGTGGTTCTCAAATCTATTGCAAGGAAGAGTTCCAAAACACAATTTCATGTATTCTGGTTGGCAACTTGTTGGGGCATTTGAATCAAGAGGAATAGTATCCTCTTCAAATGAGAAATTCTCAATGTAGGTGAAGTCATAGAAAGTATTAAACCGATAGCATGGACTTGGCATGTAATGGGTCTGAAATCTAAAAGGTGTATCAATTACTACAACTGGTGTAAGGATCCTTTGAAATCTCTTAATTTACTTTAACTCCGTTGTATTAGGGTAGAGTACTCCTTGTACTCCCATAATATCATTCCTTATAAAAAAATAGTGAGAATACTCCTTGTATCATTTTTCTAAATATAAAAATCCTTTTGTTGTTAATAAAGAAGATTATATAGTTAACAATTGTAACCTAAAGATGGATTAACTATGTTAGAATTCAACTCTGATCTATTAGTTTCTAATCAATTAGAAATATAAAAAAAAAATAAATACATTCATAAACTTAATAATTTAAAGGAGTAATATTTAATATCATAATCTCTTAGGAGTTCTAATGTTTAGCTTATTCAAGCTCCGAATATTCTCCAACAAAGTGCATCAGAAAAGATGTCATTCACAAGCTTCACCCATACATATATATGCCGATACACAAAAGATGTTATGAAGATAATTACCCCAACCCCAAAATATACTAGTTCCATGGATTGTAGTTTGAAAAACTGGTGCCGATAAATTGATCACTGAAAGGCACACCGAAGGGAGATGGCGGAGGAGGAACCAAAAACTCCCCAAAGGGAGATGGTCGAGGAGGACGTAAAGGCTCGCCACAGGAAGATGGTGGTGGAGGAAGTGAAAGCTCGCCAAAGATAGATGGTGGAGGAGGAGCTAGAGGCGCCTGCAGCGGTATGTAGAGTTCTGGCTGATGAGGAACCTGAGGCTGGGATTGAGAGACCGGTTCACCAAAAGATAAATCAGCCATTGCTTTATTCATGTCATGAATTTGCCTCTTAAGGATATCTGCTTCTTGCTTCATCAATTCAATCACAGCTGCAATATTTATAATCAGAAAGATAATAATCACAAATTAATTCTTTAAATTTATGAAAGTGATACACAGTTATTTCCATTATTAAATTGAATGTGAATTGATTAGGGAAAGAAATACCTCTTTGCTGTTGTTGATGCTGTAAAGTAGACTCTATCTGGTCTTTGATCCTCTTGCGCTCAGCAGCTAATTGCATAACTTCATTCTGCATCACATGAGATATTAATACTTTTAACAAACCCTACAACTTTATGAACTATATTTAGTTTCTGTTTAATTAACTCCTTGCTTTTTTCTTCGGTAACATTTTGTATAATCAAACCATTACTATAGCAATTTCAGAAACATTCTATTATATATATAGATCTTTATAAACAAATTAAGATTAGATTTTTACCATCGCCATCACACGCTCTGCAATTACATTATCGGCTCTAATCTGAAGTAACTCGACTCTTTTTTCCAGCTCTTTCTCATATTTCCTTTTCTTCTCCTTAGATTTTTTCGCAGCAACCCTATTAGAAATAATCCTACATGGTCCAAGCATTAACATCACATAATTTGGTTTGTTCTTATTAAATTAAATCACAATTGAAACAAAAAAAAGAGAAAACAATCAAATTTTCATGCACGCAAATATACTAACTTGATCCAAAATCTTTGCAAAGAATTCAATTTTTGTACTATCAAACCTAAACACTTAAAGTGAAGAGACTATTAATGGATTTAAAAATTAGTTCTATCTTTTTAGCCTAAAAATTTGTTAAAAAATTAGTAAAAAATATTATAATAATTAAAAATAAATAAAATAATAAATAAAAACAATATTATAGTTTTGTAAACCTCTTTGCTTTACTGGGATCAGAAATTTCAAGTTCCGCAAGCTTTTCCGGAGGTATGACTGTTCTCTTCCAATAAGACGGTGGTGCTGAGGACCCGCTACCAAAACAAAAACGGTTGCTGTCACGGCGGGGGCCTAATACACTCGCTCCACCGCCGTTTCCACGGCATGCAGCTAGGGCACCATTCCTTCCTATCAAATTGACATTATCAGATACCTCAGAGAAGCTCAGAAGCTTTGGCGGCTGTGCAGGTGCAGGAATAGGAGCAATAGGCGGCAATGATGAAGGTGGTAATGGGATGTCGAAGAGGCTGAAGTCGAATTCACTAATATCCATGCAAAGCATGTTTTCTAAGAGTTCATTGGAATCAATGGTTTGGGTACAATTGGAAGTGTGCTGCTTCTCACTCGTAGCAGGAGTAGTTCCGATGAAGTTGCTAAGATCCATTTCCTTGCTTCTGATTTGGTGCTTGTAAAAAGATGAATTTGGTTGATGTGAATTTGCACTTACTTGCATTCAAATTTAAAACGGACATTTGACTAGAATGGTGACAAATTAATTTATGAAACAAACACCAAGTTTTGTTTGTATCTTTCGGTTTTTCAGGGAAGAATGCGTTTCATTCATCAAGATTTCAGGCTTTTATTTTCGTACGAAACTTTTCAATCTTTACCATTGAATCATGGAAATTTCATTTTCATGGCCATTATTAGACTTCTCAATCTCAATTTAAACCCTCTATGTACAAATTGATTTTTCATACTTTCAAAACCCTATGTTTTATTTTTTTAATAGTGTCATTCTTTTTTGTTTTATTTTTTATTTAAATATTAAGTAATTTATTCTTTCAATTATCCTTATAATGGGGAGAAAAAAATATTAATTTTTTTATAAAAACTTTCATTCATAAAGTTTTACCCTAACCTAATATCATTCTTTTAGATAAATTGTAAGACATAAAATTATTTAAAGTTTCGTAATTAGTTAGAAATCATTCAAGGTTGTTGTTTACTAACCTTAAATAAAATACTTTTTGACCGACTTTTGTGATTCATCTCATGGAATGACATTGTTATTATTTTATTTGCTAATAACATTAAGAAATCTATTCCTAATCATACTAAAAATTATGATCGTAAAAAAATTTAAATGATATACTTAGCAATACACCATTTTTTCTGTATTTGTAATAGAAATAATTTATTCTCTCAATTAATCTGAAAACTGAAGGGAAATTTTATTATTTTATTTTATTTTTTATTTATAAAAGAAATAATCTTTCACTTCGGTTGTTCAAAAATAACCGAGGAAAAAGTGTCACACTTTTATTTTTAAATAAATCTTTATCATCCATTTATTGAGTATCAACGCTCAAGACACTGTTAAAACATTAATCTACGAGAATTCAATGATTCGTGTGAAACTCTCACATCATCCATTTAGAACCATAGTATATATCTTAGATGTTAGGTTGTGAATCACAAACATTAATAGTGAAAATATTATGATTGAAAATTAAAACATACGTCAAAAGAGTCTTTTGTGATGGATTACAAGAGAAATATATAATATTGATTCAAGGATTGTGTTCTTTACCTAATCTATTGTTTTTATACATGATACATTATTTTTATCATCTAAAATTTGTTAATTTTATATCCGAAACAAATAAATACGAGATCATTGTAAATATAATAAAATATACAAAAATGCCACAAATTCTAACATTGGCTCTTCATTAAGATTCATAAGGATGATAATGAAGAAACTCAATTTTTTTCAACATAATGATACTTATAGATTTAAATAAATATATTATAAAATTATGAAAATTTATATTTTAATGATATATATATATATATATATATATATATATATATATATATATATATATATATATATATATATATATATATATATATATATATATATATATATATATATATATATATATATATATATATATATATATATATATATATATATATATATATATATATATATATATATATATATATATATATATATCATTGAGAATAAAAGTTACGTGTTATCAACAAAATACGAAATTAGTGTTGTTAGAATCGAATCTACTACTAATAAAAAAATTTATGACATCCTTCGTTATTTCACTTATAGAATTAAAGTAAAATCCCTTTATTTTGTTGGGAAAATAAATTTTTTACAGTAGTTTCTTTGTTATAAATAATTTTCTTATAACTTATTTTCTTGTTATTTTGTGTATTTTTATTTTCCAAACGAAATTCACTAGAAACTAATGTTTATGGTGTATGGTCTTTTCACATTTTCAATACATTTATTGATATTAACTAATATTTATTTTTGTCATTTCATAATAACAATAAAACTTTAATATATTATATATTATTTTTGAAATTAAATATTTTTTTATTAATGGAGTAGTGATTTAAGATAATGATACTTCTCTTATAAGTTTTCTAAAATTTATCTTTATATAAAGATATTTTATTATTTATACTATTATATTTTATTTATTAACTTTATTTTCATTTTATTAATTCACTAATTAAAAAATATTTTAATAAATAATATTAATTTTATTATCAAAGATAAATTATTGATGAAATATAAATAAATAAAAAGACACATTTGACGAAGTTCACATTATTTTAGGTGACTAATTTGTCATTTAGTATTCAATTTCAAAAGAAAAACATGCTCATAAGTCATGTACTTTTCTCTTGAATTTGGATCTATTCATGCTTTTTCTTTCATGTTTTTGTCATGTTTTCATCTTAAACATTGATTAATTTTTTCTTTCTCTTTTGTATTAGAGTTTCTTCATGGTGTTACATTCAATTAGTAGATTAGAAAAAACAGAGAGAGCTGAACCTGAACCAAAACAGTATGAGAAAATCCAAATTCTTTTTTTTGATTAAAATTAATCAAGTACTTTGTTTGAACTTGTTTTTGGTTTTGTTACTTCACTTAAACGAAACGTACTTATGTTTAAGAGCGCTGACTAGCATCTCTCACGTAAGACTTCTTTCTTTCTTTATTCTTTGTACTTTTATAATTTAGAGGGGTTTTTAACTCCGTAAACTAACTTCAAGTACACTTAGCAACTATGTGTAATGACAAGTGTGACTATTAACCGTTGAAAATATTAAAGTTTGTGCCTAGAAAGTAAGGGTATTCAAAAATGAACTAATCTAATAGTAAATCACAAATCAAATCAAATAAAATCAAAATTGCAAAAAATTGTATTTAGTTCGGATGTGTTTGGACTAATTTTAACAAAACCACGCTGTTTGGTTCAGTTTGTAGTTTGTATTTTGCAAACCAAAACAAACCGTCAAACTGCATTATATTATAACTCGAATTTTAATTAACTCACATTCAACCCAAACTTAAATCTATTATGCTTAAGTCTTACGATTACGAACGATTTTCTCTTCCTCACACTTAAGATTTCAATTTCAGTCTTCTCAAATCTCTCCTAGCAGTATATTGCATTCTTCTCCAAATACATTTTACATCTTTTTCTTTAACCTCTACTTTCTTATATTCTTTATTTTTCACCTTCTCATTTTAATGATATTGTTCTCTCTTTCAATTTCGTTTTTAGCACACCTCTTCTTCTCTAATTTTTTTTCTCGTTTATTATTTCTTTTTCATCTCGACTAATCTCCCATTTTCTCTAACTTTTGCTTTATTATAATGTTTTTGAAATTTTTTTATGCTATTGTTTTATGATAATTATTCCATTTTTGTCTAGTATTTTTTACACATTAAATGGGAAATTATGGTACAAATATGATGAGTTTTATGGTTATTTTGTAGTGTATGAATGAGTAAATATAAAGTTATGTTGTCATCTATATGTTTAGGTATGATTCAATAAAAATTAAAAAAAAAAATCGAACCAACCGAACCGAACTAAACTGCTTTGGTTTGATTTGATTTAGTTTCTTAAAGTCAACTGAACAAAATCGCACGTTTTTTTCAGTTCGGATTATTTATTACGTAAAAAGCGTCCAAACAACTGCGAACACCCCTAATATAGAGAAGTTCCTTTTTCTCTTTAACTTTTACTACTCAGCTAATCAAATCATAGCTTTGCAACCGTAACTATTGATTGAACCCAAGGAATAGCTAAAAGATGTAGGGCAACGTCTAAATGGAACTTAAATTGAAATGTAAATATATTAAAATATGGGAAAAGGCAACAAATTCTAATATTTACTCTTCGTCAAGATTCATAAGAATGATGATGAAGTAACTTAATAATTTTCAACATAATGATACCTGTAGATTTAATCAAATATGATGTAAAATTATTCTTATTTAAAATTATAAAAAAAATTATTTTAAGGAAAAGTTATGTCTTTTTAATAAAATATGAAATTAATATTGTTGGGAGTCAAATTAATGACTAATATAAATTTTTACAACATTCTTCATTATTTCACTTATGAAACTAAAGTAAAATCCTTTTTTTCAATTGAGGTAAAAGAAATTTTTTACAGTAATTTCTTTATTATAATAATTTATTTATAATTTATTTTCTTGTTATCTTGTGTTTTTTTTTTATTTTGCAACAAAAGTTCACTAGCAATTAATGTTCATGGAGTATAGTCTTTTCACATTTTCAGTATATTAATTGGTATAAATTAATATTTATTTAAAAGTTAACAAATTTTTATAATAATTTAAAACAAAGTATATATTTATAGATATTTTTTTAACAAAGACAGAGAGATTAACCAGTAATTTTTATATACCAAATTATATATTATTGACATGAATTATTTTTGTCATTTCATAATAACAATAAAACTTTATTATATTATATATTATTTTGAAATTAGATATTTTTTATTACTGGAGTACTGATTTAAGAGAATAATACATCTCTTATAAGCTTTCTAAAATTTATCTTTATTATAATGATATTTAAATTATTTATGCTATTGTATTTTAATTTATAAACTTTCATTTCTTTTATTAATTCACTAATTAAAAAATATTTTAACAAATAAAATTAATTTAATAATAAAGACAAATTATTTATTATTTTCAAATAAATCTTACAAGATATTTTTAGTTAAATTGATTAAAAATAACTAAGAAAAGACACATTTGTCGACGTTCACATGATTTTAAGAGATTAATTTATCGTTTAGTATTCATTTTCACAAGAAAAACATGCTTATTAATGATGTACTTTTTTTTTGGTAAAATTTATCATGTATTTTGTTTGTATTTATTTTTTGTTTGGTTACATTACATAAACGAAACATACTTATGTTTAAGGGTGCTGGCTAACATTCTCACGTAAGACATCTTTCTTTTTCCTTTGTACTATTACGATTTAGAGCAATTTTTAACCCTGCAAACTAATTTCAAGTACACTTAGCAATCATATCCAATGACAAGTGTGACTATTAACGGGTGAACATATTAAAAGTTTGTAGGTAGAGAATAAGGGTGTTCAAAATTGAATCGATTTAATAGAAAATCACAAACTGAAAATCGCAAAAAACTGCATTTAGTTTGGATGTGTTTGGACTATATTTTAACAAAACCGCGCAGTTTGGTTCGATTTGCAGTTTGTATTTTGCAAACCGAAGCAAACCGAATCAAACTTCATTATATTATAATTCAAATTTCACTTTACTCACATCCAAGCCAAACCTAAACCTATTATGCTTTAGCATTACGATTACGAATGGTTTTCTCTTCGTCACACGTAAGATTTCATTTCCAGCCTTCTCAAATCTCTCCTAGTAGTATATTGCATTCTCCTCCAAATACGTTTTACATCTTCTTCTCTAATCTCTAGTCTCTCATATTCTTTCTTTTTCACCTTCTCATTTTTATGCTATTGTTCTCTCTTTCAATTTCATTTTTATCACACCTGTTCTTCTCTAATTTTTCTCTCGTTTATTCTTTCTTTTTCATCTTGATTAATCTCTCATTTTCTCTATTTTTTACTTTATTATAATATTTTTGATATTTTTTTTATGCTATTGTTTTATGTTTATTATTCTATTTTCGTTTAATATTTTTTTACACATTAAATGGAAAGTTGTGGTTCAAATATGACGAGTTTTATGAATACTTTATTGTGTATGAATGACTAAATACAAAGTTATGTTCTCATCTATATGCGTAAGTATCACTCAATAAAATTTTTAAAATAATCGAACCAACCAAACGAAATTAAATCGCTTTGGTTTGATTCGATTTTATTTCTAAAAGTCAACCGAATCAAATCACACGTTTTTTGTCTCTTAGAGTTCAAATAATTTTTTGTGTCAAAACTGTCACACCGCGAACACCCCTAATAAAAAGAAAAACTTTATTTTCTCTCTAACTTTCACTACACATCTAATCAAATCATAGTTTTGCAACACTAAGGTGACCGCTAGAAGCAGCAGAACAACGTCTAAATGGGACAGAAAGAGAAATGTAAATATATTAAAATATGCGAAAATGCAACAAATTTTAACATTTATTATTCATCAAGATTCATAAGAATGATGATAACGTAATTCAAAAAAAATCAATTTAATGATACTTGTACATTTAAACAAATATAATGTAAAATTATTCATATTTAAAATTATAAAAATTTGTATTTTAATGAAACAATATATATATATATATATATATATATATATATATATATATATATATATATATATATATATATATATATATATATATATATATATATATATATATATATATATATATTATCGAGAGGAAATGTTATGTCTTTTCAATAAAATACGAAATTCTTGTTGTTTGAAATTGAATCCATAATTAATACAAATTTTTATAACGTTCTTCCTTATTTCACTTATGAAAGTAAAGTAAAATCTCCTTTTTTAATCGATACAGAAAAAGTTTTTTAGAGTAGTTTCTTTGTTATAATAGTTTTCTTATATATTATTTTCTTGTTATCTTGTGTTTCTTTTATTATTCACTAGCAATTAATGTTCATGGTGTATGGTCTTTTCACATTTTTAATACGTTTATAGATATTGTTTTACCAAGATAGAGAGAGTAACTAGTCATTTTTTTATATCAAATTATATATTATTAACATGAATTATTTTTGTCATTTCATAATAATATCATACATTATTTTGAAACTAGATATTTTACTATTAGTGGAGTACTGAATTAAGAGAATAATACTTATCTTATAAGTTTTGTAAAATTTATCTTTATTATAATGATATTTATATTATTATATTTTTTTTTATTAACTTTCATTTCTTTTTATTAATTAACTAAATAAATAATATTTAATAAATAAAAATAATTTTATTATTAAAGATAAATTATTTATTATTTTCAAATGGATCATACAAGATAATTTTTATTAAATTAATTAAATATAAATAAAAAAAGAAACATTTAACGAGGTTTACATGATTTTAGGGGATTAATTTATTGTTTAGTATTCAATTTCACAAGAAAAACATGTTTATTAATCATGTGCTTTTTTTTTGGTAAAGTTAATCATGTATTTTGTTTGAATTGTTATTGGTTTTGTTACTTAACGTAAGACATCTTTCTTTCTGTTTACATTGTACTTTTATAATTTAGAGGGGTTTTTAACCCAGCAAATTAATTTTAAGCACACTTAACAATCATCTCTAATGACAAGTGTGATTATTAACGAGTGAACCAATTTAATAGAAAATTAAAAATTGAACCAAATTAAATTGAAACTGCATAAAAGTATATTTAGTTAATTTGATTTGGTTTGCAGTTTGTATTTTATAAACCGAATCAAACTTTATTATATTATAACTCAAATTTCACTTAACTCACATCCAATCCAAACTTAAACCTATTATGTTTTAGCCTTACGATTACGAACGATTTTCTCTTCCTTACTCTTACGATTTGAGTTTCAACCCTCTCAAATCTCCCATAACATTATATTACATTCTTCTCCAAATACATTTTACATATTTTTATTTAATCTCTACTCTCTTATATTCTTTCTTTTTAACCTTCTCATTTTTATGTTATTGTTCTCTCTTTCAATTTCGTTTTTAGCACACCTCTTCTTCTCTAATTTCTTCTCTCGTTTATTTTTTCTTTTTCATCTTCACTAATCTCTCATTTCCTCTAGCTTTTGCTTTATTATAACGATTTTGATAATTTTATGCTATTATTTTATATTTATAATTTCATTTTTATCTAATATTTTTTTATACATTAAATGGGAAGTTGTTGTTCAAACATGGTGTGTTTTATAGTTATTTTGTAGTGTATGAATGACAAAATACAAAGTTACGTTGTTATCCATATATGTAATTTTTACTCAATAAAAGTTATAGAAAAAAACTCGAACCAACCGAACATAACTAAACCGCTTTGGTTTGATTCAATTTTAATTCTAAAACTCAACCGACTAAACCACAAGTTTTTTCTCTCTTGCGATTCGGATAATTATTTGCGTCTAAATTGTCCAAACCATACCGCGAACACCCTAGTAGAGAGAAGCTATATTTTCTATCTAACTTTCACTATCCAACTCATCAAATCATAGCTTTGCAACAATAGCTATTGATTGGACCAAGGTGATAGCTAAAAGATGCAGGGCAACATCTAAATGGGACACAAACAAGAATGTAAATATATTAAAATATGCATAAAATTAACCAATTCTAACATTTGCTCTTCATCAAGATTCATAAGATAATGATACTTGTAGATTTAAACAAATATAATGTGAAATTATTCATATTTAAAATTATAAAAATTTGTATATATATATATATATATATATATATATATATATATATATATATATATATCATTGAGAGAAAAAGTTATGTCTTTTCAATAAAATACGAAATTATTATTGTTGAGAATCAAATTCATGACTAATACAAATATTTATGACATCCTTCGTTATTTCACTTATGAAACCAGAGTAAAATCCGTTTTTTCAATCGAGGCAATTTTTATTTTTACAGTAGTTTCTTTGTTATAATAATTTTTTTAAAATTTTATTTTCTTGTTATCTTGTATTTTTTTATTCTCCCAACAAAATTCACTACCAATTAATGTTCATGGTGTATCGTCTTTTCACATTTTTAATACATTTACTAGTATGAAACTCGTGCTATCGCACGGGTCCTTTCTGGATTCACATTACACGTCTACTAAATAATCATTTGTAAAGTTTATCTTCGTTTATTCAGTTAGTTCGTATTCACATAGTTATAACTTATGATCATTGATACATATTTATAATAAATCGTACAATGGATTCTCTAACTTCAATTATATAAAACAACAGTAAAAGAAAGGTTTAAAAGATGGATATTAAAATTAATAGTTTACAACTGGTATATCATAGATACGTTCACATCTACCCGTGAGTCTATGCCCGCAAGGATCTTCATTACGATGAACAATATACAACTGTTAAATTGAGAAATAAAATAAAAAATAAAAAGAACTCTTAGATTAATATACATGACCAAGAGAGTATTAAGTTTAATGTTAATCAGATTTTGTTAAAAAGATTTTAAAAATTAGTCAAAAATGAATTGTATAGTGAAATAATATATAACGACATCAAAAGATAGATTTAAAATATGAATATTAAAATTATTAGTCTACAACTGGTATCTCATAAATACTTTCGAATCTATTCGTTTTGACATATACATTACACGTTATGCCTAATATACTTTTTGAATTGAAAATAACGATTGCAACTTATTCCCGTTTATAAAAATAATTGTATCAACAATAAAAAAAAATTGTTTATAAAAATATTTTTAAGTTATTCCCGATTAAAAAAAAATTGTATCAAACATATACTTTTCTCGTTTATAAAAATATTTATAACTTACTCTCATTTAGAAATATAATTGTATGAGCAAAAGAATTTTTTCGTTTATAAAAATAATTATATCAATATAACTGAATGAAAACATATATCAAAATGAAATAATAATGAAATTACATAGATAAAAATAAAGATAATACAAAAAAATTGTATTTATCAAATAAAAAATTAGAAACAATAAAACATATAATAAAGATATATAGAGTCAGGGGTAGTTTCTAATTCCTTATTTATTATTTATATTCATTTCATATCTCTCTCTACACTCCAACAATGTACCATGTTGTACTAAAACTAAAATATCTTTACATCAACTTTTAGTCCAGGAAAATAAAAGTAATGAAACTAAAACTACTATTTGAAAGAAACCACTCTCTTATTTAAGTTACTTCCAATATTCAATCTTTGAAAAAAATCATCACTTGCAACAATAAATATGAAGCCAAGTTCTCTATGAAAATATTATATGAACATGAGGGTTTGTGAACCAATATACTAACCTTAACAACCATGGTACCTGTGTGTAATATCTATGTCTTTTCATCTTAATCATATATATTCTCTATCTATTTCTTTTAATTAAATAAGAAAAAGTTTATGAACTAATAATTTGCTACGACAATTTGTATTAAAATTGTCATAAATAATGCCACAAACTACATCTTTTGAGATATGAGAAGAGGAAGTTGTTATTCAATATTTATAGTTGAAAAAAAAATCATGTATAAAATTTTTCATAAGTTTAATCTTGAAACTAACTTAAAGCATATAATTTTTTTAACTCTTACACAACACTTTTTGTAAGAGTAACACATACACAATAATTAAATCGATTAACATACAAAATCTGGTACAAAATAGATATTATAAATCACGTTAGAGATAGAGAAAAAAAAGTAATATATTATACTAACTATGGATAAGGACTAAAAAAATGAAATAGAAGTCATAAGATTTCATCTATATTATTCCATTTTATCTATGTAGACACCACATAGTGCTTCCCCCTACTGCAATATCTAGTTAATACCAGTCTCTATTTTCCTCTCTTCCTTGTTGGATGCATCCTACTGCTTGAAGAAAAATAAAATATATTATTATGTACAAATTTATTGGTAATTATGGATTGAATATAATGATGCAAGAAGAAGTATGTGTTTAATGCAAAAGTAAATAGTCATGAGAATTCACTAAGGAAGTGGTAATTTTTCATGGATTTTGTTAACACATACAACTAAGACAATCAAAATAATCAACAAACCTCATTTCTAAAAGCCTGATCAATTTGTGCAGCAACAAAGGCTAGCTTGTTTCCACCAAATTATATATGATGCAGATGTAACACTTTTTGTTCAACAATCGATAGAAAATTCCGATGAATGTATGGTATTTGATAATGAAGCACTATATGACACCTGCTTCAGAACCCTCAAACTCACCACACCAAGTTGTAAGTATACTGGAGAAGGAATGGATGAGATGGAATTTACTGAAGCGGAAAGTAATATGAATGACCTTGTTGCTGAATATCAACAATACCAAGATGCCCCGGTCGATGAAGATGGTGATGATTACCAAGAAGAAGAGGATGATCAAAGCTGAAGATACTCTACAAACTTGATGCTTCTCATACTGCAAGTAATGTTTCATGGACATTAATATATTTGTTCTTTGATTATCAAAAAATATGTATTCAAGTTCTTTGGTTTTCAAAATGTATGGTCACGTTTTTGATTTACTCTTGTTGCCAATTCTACCTGTTTTCATATACTTTTCTATACATTTCAATAACAGTTTCTTGATATAATAATAGTCACTAACACTAAGGCCTAATACCATTAAGTTTCTTTTAGCAACAGAAGCACCTTTTAGAGGCACTTATGAAATTCCATGAGAACTCAGAGGCATAGCGCTTGGTGTAGCCAGGTGCTTTGAACAAATTAACAATCGCTATTGTTCAGCGTCAACGCTGTCAAATCATGGCTATAGCACCGTAGCATAGGGGAATTTGAACAAACTATTAATTTCTACAATTGACAATATTGGTTTAGTGATTCTTGCATGCAGATACTAACTATCAAATGTTATTTTGTCATGTATGGGCATGAGGTATTATGTTATTAATAAAAAGTCAAACAACTGACCTCTTTCAGTGAGTTAATAAATTTCCAATTTACAATGTCTTCACCTTCACACACAAGCAATATGTTACTTGGATATCCTCTTAAGTGTACCTACAAATCAGTGAATACAGATATTGAGTATAGCTATACATCGAAAAGATAACTTCATAATGACATTAAATGTTTGTAGTGAATCAATCTAAATTCATAAAGAAAAATATCCAATGAGCATGATAAATTGATAACTAATTATCATTCTTTTCAAACAACATTGCTATTTAAAATACTAACTAATAAGGTTTGAAACATCACAGCTTTAATCACCTTAGCAAGTGTTTGTTTTGGAGGATGATCAGCAACCTGATTCTGCAACAAGTTCTAAAAAATATGACAACATCCAGCAAAGAAATTGGGTAATCATTACAGATGAGAATCGTTACAATTAGGTAATAATTAAATTAACATGAAAACATCTCGGCATTTAATTCAACTTATAATTATTATATTAGAAACAAAATATAAAACCTCTGATGAAATGAAATGCACATATATGTTAGTTACCATGTGATCATGAATATATTTAGGAAGATGAACATCTATCAGTTACCCTGTGATCTAGATGTTCTTGTATTTTAGCAGCTAATTACATCAACTCTTTAATGTTATCAATCATACACCTACATGATTCAAATGAGAATAAGGCATCTCTTGTAGTTGTAAAAATAAAATGTATAAAGATTGAAATGAAAAATTGAAATGAAATCCAAATCTAAACGCTAAGATCTGTGACATTAAATCTAATATAGACAACAATCTAGTTTAGGAAGTGTGATACGGTGGAAGAACCGACTGTTTAATACTGGTTTGCATTTTGCATTTTTTGTTCGCAAAATGTCGCGGTAAGCAAGAGTTGTCACCGACTTTTATTTCATCGAATCATGGAAAAGGAAAAATAACAGGAAAAAAAACCTTTTTTCGAGACATTTTGAGTACGGGGGGTAGATTATAGAAAGGGAAGGTGTTAGCACCCTTTCCATCTGTAGTTATCTACGGGCTCTTAGGTACTTGCTCATTTTTCAAATTGCTTGTGTGTGTTTGCTTTAAAAATGTTTTACTTCGTGATAACCCTTGTACCAGTCCTCAAGGATGTGACGAAGTTTGTTTTGAAAATTTGTTTTGAAAGGTGTTTGTGTGAAAAAGTTTTTATTTGACCAAGTACCTACTAGCATCTACCTACTCGAAAAAAGATTGCTTTTGTTCTATTTCCTTTAGACAGCGCTATCCCACTATTAAGGAGTAGGTAGCACCGTCGTTGGAGTTTGTAAGGGAAATTTGAAAGGGACAAGTACAATCACTAAAGCAATAGTTAGAAAACTTTAGTAGCAACCCTAGAGTCTTAAGATCTTTCTGAGGAAACATTCCCGAGGCAACATTCGAATGGGACACTTTGATCTCTTTAGACTGGAGGGCAACCACTAAAATCTCCTATGTTTAATGATTGTTTACCGAAGGCAACCGAAGTGATGTAAACCCTAGAAGTGAACATGTGTGAGTGAATTGTTTTAGTTATTTAGTCTTTGCACATAGGGTTTTCTAACTATTTTAATTTTTCATGAATTCTTGCCATACAATCCTATTAATACATCTTACAGTTAATAATTAGCTGAAAGTAAAAGCGGAAATAAACCTAGCTATTACATGGCTTTGACAGTTACATAATTGGCCTTGACGGGAAATAAAAGTACGGAATTTAAAACCCTAATTAAAACTATTACAACCTTGAAACAGTTACAATAATAATGGCAAAAAAAAAATAACAAGCGAGAGAAATTAGGGTTTTGACCCTTGACTAAATCTAATATCAATTGATTAAAGAAAACATCATTTTTTGTCATTTTTTGTTATTTAAGAAAATAAGTAATAATTGAATAAAAAAAGAACCTAATTACTAATTAACTTTAATTAAGAAGAATAATTAAAATGCATTTTTTGTGTTTTTGTTTAAAAAAGAAAAATCATTAAATCAAGAATTTAAACCTAATTTTCTAATTGATTTTTAATTGTAAAAAATAATTTAAAGTTACCCTAAATTAAATCAATTAATTAATTTAAAAATTAAATTTGATAAAAAAAAGCTAATTCTAAATTTATGAATTCTTGATTTTGGGATTTTTATGAAGAAAAAAAATGATTTTTTTAAAATAAAATAAATAAATAAATTACAAAGAATAAAGAAAAATAAGAAAATAAAAAAAGAAAGATTTAGAAATTGACATGGAATAGCAATGTTGGGGGCATGTACTTTATTTTGGTAAAATTAATCATGTATTTTGTTTAACTCTTTTTTTTTGGTTTTGTTACTTCATGTAAACGAAAAAGACTTATGTTTAAGGGTGTTGGCTAGTATCTCACAGAAGACATCTTTCTTTCTTTTATTTCTTTGTATTTTTATAATTTAGAGGAGTTTTTAACCCTATAAACTAATTTTAAGTACACTTAGTAACCATTTGTATTGACAAGTCTGACTATTAACGAGTGAATATATTAAAGTTTGTATATAGAGAGTAAGGGTGTTTAAAATTGAATCAATCTAATAGAAAATCACAAACTGAATCAAATTAAATTGAAATCGCATAAAACTGTATTTAATTCGGATTTGTTTGGATTATATTTTAACAAAACCGCGCAATTTGGTTTGGTTTGAAGTTTGTATTTTGCAAACCGAATCAAATCTCATTATATTATAACTCAAATTTCACTTAACTCACATCCAATCCAAACACAAACTTATTATGCTTTAGCCTTACGATTCCGAACGATTTTCTCTTCCTCACTCTTAGGATTTCAGTTTCAGCCTTCTCAAATCTCTCATAACATTATATCACATTCTTCTCCAAATACATTTTACATATTTTTCTTTAATCTCTACTCCTTATATTCTTTCTTTTTCATCTTCTCATTTTTATGTTATTGTTCTCTCTTTCAATTTAATTTTTAGCACACCTCTTCTTCTCTAATTATCTCTCTCGTTTATTCTTTCTTTTTTATCTTGACTAATCTCTCATTTCCTCTAATTTTTACTTTATTATAATGTTTTTGATATTTTTTATGCTATTGTTTTAGGTTTATTATTCCATTTTTGTCTGATATTCTTTTACACATTAAATGAGAAGTTGTTGTTTAAATATGATGAGTTTTATGGTTATTTTGTAGTGTATGAATGACTAAATACAAAGTGATATTGTCATCTATATGTGTAATTTTTATTCAATAAAAGTTATAGAAAAAATCAAACCAACCAAACCGAATTAAACTGCTTTAGTTTGATACGATTTTAATTCTAAAAGTCATAAAATTGGAAGACATAAAATTATTTAAAATTTCTTAATTAGTTAGAAAATCATTCAAGGTTGTATATTGTTGTTTACTAACCTTAAACAAAATACTTTTCGACTGACTCTTGTGATCAATATCATGGAATGACATTGTTGTTATTTCCTTTGCTAATAACATTAAGACACTTATTCCTAATCATACTAAAAATTATGATGGTAAAAAATTTAAATGAGAAACTTAGCAATACACCATTTTTTTCTATATTTATAATAAAAGTAATTTATTCCCTCAATTAGTTTGAAAACGGAAGGGAAATGTTATTATTTTAATTCATTTTTCATTTATAAAAGAAATAATCTTTTAGTTTGGTTGTTCAAAAATAAATGAGGAAAAAGTGTCATACTTTTATTTCTAAATAAATGTCTATAGCTCATATATTGAGTATCAACGCTCAAGACACAGTCAAAACATTAATTTACGAGAATTCAATGATTCGTGTGAAACTCTCACATCATCCATTTAGAACCATACTATATATCTAATAGTGAAAATATTATGATTGAGAATTAAAACATACGTCAAAAGAGTCTTTTGTGATGGATTACAAGAGAAATATATAATATTGATTCAAGGATTGTGTTCTTTACCTAATCTATTGTTTTTATACATGATACATTATTTTTCTCATCTAAAATTTGTTAATTTTATATCAGAAACAAATAAATACGAGATCATTGTAAATATAATAAAATATGCAAAAATGCCACAAATTCTAACATTGGCTCTTCATTAAGATTCATAAGGATGATGATGAAGAAACTCAATTTTTTTCAACATAATGATACTTATAGATTTAAATAAATATATTATAAAATTATGAAAATTTATATTTTAATGAATATATATATATATATATATATATATATATATATATATATATATATATATATATATATATATATATATATATATATATATATCATTGAGAATAAAAGTTACGTGTTATCATCAAAATACGAAATTAGTGTTGTTAGAATCGAATCTACTACTAATAAAAACATTTATGACATCCTTCGTAATTTCACTTATAGAATTAAAGTAAAATCCCTTTATTTTGTTGGGAAAATAAATTTTTTACAGTAGTTTCTTTGTTATAAATAATTTTCTTATAACTTATTTTCTTGTTATTTTGTGTATTTTTATTTTCCAAACGAAATTCACTAGAAACTAATGTTTATGGTGTATGGTCTTTTCACATTTTCAATACATTTATTGATATTAACTAATATTTATTTTTGTCATTTCATAATAAAAATAAAACTTTAATATATTATATATTATTTTTGAAATTAAATATTTTTTTATTAATGGAGTAGTGATTTAAGATAATGATACTTCTCTTATAAGTTTTCTAAAATTTATCTTTATATAAAGATGTTTTATTATTTATACTATTATATTTTATTTATTAACTTTATTTTCATTTTATTAATTCACTAATTAAAAAATATTTTAATAAATAATATTAATTTTATTATAAAAGATAAATTATTGATGAAATATAAATAAATAAAAAGACACATTTGACGAAGTTCACATTATTTTAGGTGACTAATTTGTCATTTAGTATTCAATTTCACAAGAAAAACATGCTCATAAGTCATGTACTTTTCTCTTGAATTTGGATCTATTCATGCTTTTTCTTTCATGTTTTTGTCATGTTTTCATCTTAACGATTGATTCATTTTTTCTTTCTCTTTTTTATTAGAGTTTCTTCATGGTGTTACATTCAATTAGTAGATTAGAAAAAACAGAGAGAGCTGAACCTGAACCAAAACAGTATGAGAGAATCCAAATTATTTTTTTTGATTAAAATTAATCAAGTACTTTGTTTGAACTTGTTTTTGGTTTTTTTACTTCACTTAAACGAAATGTACTTATGTTTAAGAGTGCTGACTAGCATCTCTCACGTAAGACATCTTTCTTTCTTTATTCTTTGTACTTTTATAATTTAGAGGGGTTTTTAACTCCGTAAACTAACTTCAAGTACACTTAGAAACTATGTGTAATGACAAGTGTGACTATTAACCGTTGAAAATATTAAAGTTTGTGCCTAGAAAGTAAGGGTATTCAAAAATGAACTAATCTAATAGAAAATCACAAATCAAATCAAATAAAATCAAAATTGCAAAAAATTGTATTTAGTTCGGATGTGTTTGGACTAATTTTAACAAAACCACGCTGTTTGGTTCAATTTGTAGTTTGTATTTTGCAAACCAAAACAAACAGTCAAACTGCATTATATTATAACTCAAATTTTAATTAACTCACATTCAACCCAAGCTTAAATCTATTATGCTTAAGTCTTACGATTACGAACGATTTTCTCTTCCTCACACTTAGGATTTCAATTTCAGTCTTCTCAAATCTCTCCTAGCAGTATATTGCATTCTTCTCCAAATACATTTTACATCTTTTTCTTTAACCTCTACTTTCTTATATTCTTTCTTTTTCACCTTCTCATTTTAATGATATTGTTCTCTCTTTCAATTTCGTTTTTAACACACCTCTTCTTCTCTAATTTTTTCTCTCGTTTATTATTTCTTTTTCATCTTGACTAATCTCCCATTTTCTCTAACTTTTGCTTTATTATAATGTTTTTGATATTTTTTTATGCTATTGTTTTATGATAATCATTCCATTTTTGTATAGTATTTTTTACACATTAAATGGGAAATTATGGTACAAATATGATGAGTTTTATGGTTATTTTGTAGTGTATGAATGAGTAAATATAAAGTTATGTTGTCATCTATATGTTTAAGTATGATTCAATAAAAATTAAAAAAAAAATCGAACCAAGCGAACCGAACTAAACTGCTTTGGTTTGATTTGATTTGGTTTCTTAAAGTCAACTGAACAAAACCGCACGTTTTTTTCAGTTCGGATTATTTATTACGTAAAAAGCGTCCAAACCACTGCGAACACCCCTAGTATAGAGAAGCTCCTTTTTCTCTTTAACTTTTACTACTCAGCTAATCAAATCATAGCTTTGCAACCGTAACTATTGATTGAACCCAAGGAATTGCTAAAAGATGTAGGGCAACGTCTAAATGGAAATTAAATTGAAATGTAAATATATTAAAATATGGGAAAAGGCAACAAATTCTAACATTTTCTCTTCGTCAAGATTCATAAGAATGATGATGAAGTAACTTAAATATTTTCAACATAATGATACCTGTAGATTTAATCAAATATGATGTAAAATTATTCTTATTTAAAATTATAAAAAAAATTATTTTAAGGAAAAATTATGTCTTTTTAATAAAATATGAAATTAATATTGTTGGGAGTCAAATTAATGACTAAAATTTTTACAACATTCTTCATTATTTCACTTATGAAACTAAAGTAAAATCCTTTTTTTCAATTGAGGTAAAAGAAATTTTTTACAATAATTTCTTTATTATAATAAATTTTTTATAATTTATTTTCTTGTTATCTTGTGTTTTTTTTTATTTTGCAACAAAAGTTCACTAGCAATTAATGTTCATGGAGTATAGTCTTTTCATATTTTCAGTACATTAATTGGTATAAATTAATATTTATTTAAAAGTTAACAAATTTTTATAATAATTTAAAACAAAGTATATATTCATAGATATTTTTTTAACAAGACAGAGAGAATAACCAGTAATTTTTATATACCAAATTATATATTATTGACATGAATTATTTTTGTCATTTCATAATAACAATAAAACTTTAATATATTATATATTATTTTGAAATTAGATATTTTTTATTACTGGAGTACTGATTTAAGAGAATAATACATCTCTTATAAGCTTTCTAAAATTTATCTTTATTATAATGATATTTAAATTATTTATGCTATTGTATTTTTATTTATAAACTTTCATTTCTTTTATTAATTCACTAATTAAAAAATATTTTAATAAATAAAATTAATTTAATAATAAAGACAAATTATTTATCATTTTCAAATAAATCTTACAAGATATTTTTAATTAAATTGATTAAAAATAACTAAGAAAAGACACATTTGTCGAGGTTCACATGATTTTAAGAGATTAATTTATCGTTTAGTATTCATTTTCACAAGAAAAACATGCTTATTAATGATGTACTTTTTTTTTTTGGTAAAATTTATCATGTATTTTGTTTATATTTATTTTTTGTTTGGTTACATTACATAAACGAAACGTACTTATGTTTAAGGGTGCTGGCTAACATTCTCACGTAAGACATCTTTCTTTTTCCTTTGTACTATTACGATTTAGAGCAATTTTTAACCCTGCAAACTACTTTCAAGTACACTTAGCAACCATATCCAATGACAAGTGTGACTATTAACGGGTGAACATATTAAAAGTTTGTAGATAGAGAATAAGGGTGTTCAAAATTGAATCGATCTAATAGAAAATCACAAACTGAAAATCGCAAAAAACTGCATTTAGTTTGAATGTGTTTGGACTATATTTTAACAAAACCGTGCAGTTTGGTTCGATTTGCAGTTTGTATTTTGCAAACCGAAGCAAACCGAATCAAACTTCATTATATTATAATTCAAATTTCACTTTACTCACATCCAAGTCAAACCTAAACCTATTATGCTTTAGCATTACGATTACGAACGGTTTTCTCTTCCTCACACGTAAGATTTCAGTTCTAGCCTTCTCAAATCTCTCCTAGTAGTATATTGCATTCTCCTCCAAATACATTTTACATCTTCTTCTCTAATCTCTAGTCTCTCATAATCTTTCTTTTTCACCTTCTCATTTTTATGCTATTGTTCTCTCTATCAATTTCATTTTTATCACACCTGTTCTTCTCTAATTTCTTCTCTCGTTTATTCTTTCTTTTTCATCTTGATTAATCTCTCATTTTCTCTATTTTTTGCTTTATTATAATATTTTTGATATTTTTTTATGCTATTGTTTTATGTTTATTATTCTATTTTTGTATAATATTTTTTTACACATTAAATGGAAAGTTGTGGTTCAAATATGACGAGTTTTATGAATACTTTATTGTGTATGAATGACTAAATACAAAGTTATGTTCTCATCTATATGTGTAAGTATCACTCAATAAAAATTTTAAAATAATCGAACCAACCAAACAAAATTAAATCGCTTTGGTTTGATTCGATTTTATTTCTAAAAGTCAACCGAATCAAATCACACGTTTTTTGTCTCTTACAGTTCAAATAATTTTTTGTGTCAAAACTGTCACACCGCGAACACCCCTAATAAAAAAAAAACTTTATTTTCTCTCTAACTTTCACTACACATCTAATCAAATCATTGTTTTGCAACACTAAGGTGACCGCTAGAAGCAGCAGAACAACGTCTAAATGGGACAGAAAGAGAAATGTAAATATATTAAAATATGCGAAAAAGCAACACATTTTAACATTTACTATTCATCAAGATTCATAAGAATGATGATAACGTAATTAAAAAAAAATCAATTTAATGATACTTGTACATTTAAACAAATATAATGTAAAATTATTCATATTTAAAATTATAAAAATTTGTATTTTAATGAAACAATATATATATATATATATATATATATATATATATATATATATATATATATATATATATATATATATATATATATATATATATATATATATATATTATCGAGAGGAAATGTTATGTCTTTTCAATAAAATACGAAATTCTTGTTGTTTGAAATTGAATCCGTAATTAATACAAATTTTTATAACGTTCTTCCTTATTTCACTTATGAAAGTAAAGTAAAATCTCCTTTTTTAATCGATACAGAATAAGTTTTTTAGAGTAGTTTCTTTGTTATAATAATTTTCTTATATATTATTTTCTTGTTATCTTGTGTTTCTTTTATTATTCACTAGCAATTAATGTTCATGGTGTACGGTCTTTTCACATTTTCAATACGTTTATAGATATTGTTTTACCAAGATAGAGAGAGTAACTAGTCATTTTTATATATCAAATTATATATTATTAACATGAATTATTTTTGTCATTTCATAATAATATCATACATTATTTTGAAATTAGATATTTTTTTATTAGTGGAGTACTGAATTAAGAGAATAATACTTATCTTATAAGTTTTGTAAAATTATCTTTATTATAATGATATTTATATTATTATATTTTTTTTATTAACTTTTATTTCTTTTTATTAATTAACTAAATAAAGAATATTTAATAAATAAAAATAATTTTATTATTAAAGATAAATTATTTATTATTTTCAAATGGATCATACAAGATAATTTTTATTAAATTAATTAAATATAAATAAAAAAAGAAACATTTAACGAGGTTTACATGATTTTAGGGGATTAATTTATTGTTTAGTATTCAATTTCACAAGAAAAAAATGTTTATTAATCATGTGCTTTTTTTTTGGTAAAGTTAATCATGTATTTTGTTTGAATTGTTATTGGTTTTGTTACTTAACAGTAAGACATCTTTCTTTCTGTTTATATTGTACTTTTATAATTTAGAGGGGTTTTTAACCCAGCAAAATAATTTTAAGCACACTTAACAATCATCTCTAATGACAAGTGTGATTATTAACGAGTGAACCAATTTAATAGAAAATTAAAAGTTGAACCAAATTAAATTGAAACTGCATAAAAGTATATTTAGTTAATTTGATTTGGTTTGCAGTTTGTATTTTGTAAATCGAATCAAACTTCATTATATTATAACTCAAATTTCACTTAACTCACATCCAATCCAAACTTAAACCTATTATGTTTTAGCCTTACGATTACGAACGATTTTCTCTTCCTTACTCTTACGATTTGAGTTTCAACCCTCTCAAATCTCTCATAACATTATATTACATTCTTCTCCAAATACATTTTACATATTTTTCTTTAATCTCTACTCTCTTATATTCTTTCTTTTTAACCTTCTCATTTTTATGTTATTGTTCTCTCTTTCAATTTCGTTTTTAGCACACCTCTTCTTCTCTAATTTCTTCTCTCGTTTATTTTTTCTTTTTCATCTTCACTAATCTCTCATTTCCTCTAGCTTTTGCTTTATTATAACGATTTTGATATTTTTATGCTATTATTTTATATTTATAATTTCATTTTTGTCTAATATTTTTTTACACATTAAATGAGAAGTTGTTGTTCTAATATGGTGTGTTTTATAGTTATTTTGTAGTATATGAATGACAAAATACAAAGTTATGTTGTTATCTATATATGTAATTTTTACTCAATAAAAGTTATAGAAAAAAACTCGAACCAACCGAACATAACTAAACCGCTTTGGTTTGATTCAATTTTAATTCTAAAACTCAACCGAACTAAACCACACGTTTTTTCTCTCTTGCGATTCGGATAATTATTTGCCTCTAAATTCTCCAAACCATGCCGCGAACATCCTAGTAGAGAGAAGCTATATTTTCTCTCTAACTTTCACTATCCAACTCATCAAATCATAGCTTTGCAACAATAGCTATTGATTGGACCAAGGTGATAGCTAAAAGATGCAGGGCAACATCTAAATGGGACACAAACAAGAATGTAAATATATTAAAATATGCATAAAATTAACCAATTCTAACATTTGCTCTTCATCAAGATTCATAAGATAATGATACTTGTAGATTTAAACAAATATAATGTGAAATTATTCATATTTAAAATTATAAAAATTTGTATTTTAATATATATATATATATATATATATATATATATATATATATATATATATATATATATATATATATATATATATATATATCATTGAGAGAAAAAGTTATGTCTTTTCAATAAAATACGAAATTATTATTGTTGAGAATCAAAGTCATGACTAATACAAATATTTATGACATCCTTCGTTATTTAACTTATGAAACCAGTGTAAAATCCGTTTTTTGAATCGAGGCAAATTTTATTTTTACAGTAGTTTCTTTGTTATAATATTTTTTTTTTAAATTTATTTTCTTATTATCTTTTATTTTTTATTCTCCCAACAAAATTCACTACCAATTAATGTTCATGGTGTATCGACTTTTCACATTTTTAATACATTTACTAGTAAGAAACTCGTGCTATCGCACGGGTGCTTTCTGGATTCACATTACACGTCTACTAAATAATCATTTGTAAAGTTTGTCTTCGTTTATTCAGTTAGTTCGTATTCACATAGTTACAAGTTATGATCATTGATACATATTTATAATAAATCGTACAACGGATTCTCTAACTTCAATTATATAAAACAACAGTAAAAGAAAGGTTTAAAAGATGGTTATTAAAATTAATAGTTTACAACTGGTATATTATAGATACGTTCACATCTACCCGTGAGTCTATGCCCGCAAGGATCTTCATTACGATGAACAATATACAACTGTTAAATTGAGAAATAAAATAAGAAATAAAAAGAACTCTTAGAGTAATATACATGACCAAGAGAGTATTAAGTTTAACGTTAATTGGATTTTGTTAAAAAGATTTTAAAAATTAGTCAAAAATGAATTCTATAGTGAAATAATATATAATGACATCAAAAGATAGATTTAAAATATGAATATTAAAATTATTAGTCTACAACTGGTATCTCATAAATACTTTCAAATCTATTCATTTTGACATATACATTACACGTTATGCCTAATATACTTTTTGAATTGAAAATAACGATTGCAACTTATTCTCGTTTATAAAAATAATTGTATCAACAATAAATTTTTTTTGTTTATAAAAATATTTTTAAGTTATTCCCGATTAAAAAAAAAAATTGTATCAACAATATACTTTTCTCGTTTATAAAAATATTTATAACTTACTCTCATTTAGAAATATAATTCTATGAGCAAAAGAATTTTTTCGTTTATAAAAATAATTATATCAATATAACTTAATGAAAACATATATCAAAATGAAATAATAATAAAATAACATAGTTAAAAATAAAGATAATACAAAAAAATTGTATTTATCAAATAAAAAATTAGAAATAATAAAACATATAATAAAGATATATAGAGTCAGGGGTAATTTCTAATTCCTTATTTATTATTTAAATTCATTTCATATCTCTCTCTACACTCCAACAATGTACCATGTTTTACTAAAACTAAAATATCTTTACATCAACTTTTAGTCCAGGAAAATAAAAGTAAAGAAACTAAAACTACTATTTGAAAGAAACCACTCTCTTATTTAAGTTACTTCCAATATTCAATCTTTGAAAAAAATCATCACTTGCAACAATAAATATGAAGCCAAGTTCTCTATGAAAATATTATATGAACATGAGGGCTTGTGAACCAATATACTAACCTTAACAACCATAGTACCCGTGTGTAATATCTATGTCTTTTCATCTTAATCATATATATTCTCTATCTATTTCTTTTAATTAAATAAGAAAAAGTTTATGAACTAATAATTTGCTACGACAATTTGTATTAAAATTGTCATAAGTAATGCCACAAACTACATCTTTTGAGATATGAGAAGAGGAAGTTGTTATTCAATATTTATAGTTGAAAACAAAAATTATGTATAAAATTTTTCATAAGTTTAATCTTGAAACTAACTTAAAGCATATAATTTTTTTAACTCTTACACAACACTTTTTGTAAGAGTAATACATACACAATAATTAAATTGATTAACATACAAAATCTGGTACAAAATAGATATTATAAATCACATTAGAGATAGAGAAAAAAAAAGTAAAATATTATACTAACTATGGATAAGGACTAAAAAAATGAAATAGAAGTCATAAGATTTCATCTATATTATTCCATTTTATCGATGTAGACACCACATAGTGCTTCCCCCTACTGCAATATCTAGTTAATACCAGTCTCTATTTTCCTCTCTTCCTTGTTGGATGCATCCTACTGCTTCAAGAAAAATAAAATATATTATTATGTACAAATTTATTGGTAATTATGGATTGAATATAATGATGCAAGAAGAAGTATGTGTTTAATGCAAAAGTAAATAGTCATGAGAATTCACTAAGGAAGTGGTAATGTTTCATGGATTTTGTTAACTCATACAACTAAGACAATCAAAATAATCAACAAACCTCATTTCTAAAAGCCTGATCAATTTGTGCAGCAACAAAGGCTAGCTTGTTTCCACCAAATTATATATGATGCAGATGTAACACTTTTTGTTCACCAATCGATAGAAAATTCCGATGAATGTATGGTATTTGATAATGAAGCACTATATGACACCTGCTTCAGAACCCTCAAACTCACCACACCAAGTTGTAAAAGTATACTGGAGAAGGAATGGATGAGATGGAATTTACTGAAGCGGAAAGTAATATGAATGACCTTGTTGCTGAATATCAACAATACCAAGATGCCCCGGTCGATGAAGATGGTGATGATTACCAAGAAGAAGAGGATGATCAAAGATGAAGATACTCGACAAACTTGATGCTTCTCATACTGCAAGTAATGTTTCATGGACATTAATATATTTGTTCTTTGATTATCAAAAAATATGTATTCAAGTTCTTTGGTTTTCAAAATGTATGGTTAAGTTTGTGATTTACTCTTGTTGCCAATTCTACTTGTTTTCATATACTTTTCTATACATTTCAATAACAGTTTCTTGATATAATAATAGTCACTAACACTAAGGACTAATACCATTAAGTTTCTTTTAGCAACAGAAGCACCTTTTAGAGGCACTTATGAAATTCCATGAGAACTCAGAGGCATAGCGCTTGGTGTAGCCAGGTGCTTTGAACAAATTAACAATCGCTATTGTTCAGCGTCAACACTGTCAAATCATGGCTATAGCACCGTAGCATAGGGGAATTTCAACAAACTATTAATTTCTACAATTGACAATATTGGTTTAGTGATTCTTGCATGCAGATACTAACTATCAAATGTTATTTTGTCATGTATGGGCTTGAGGTATTATGTTATTAATAAAAAGTCAAACAACTGACCTCTTTCAGTGAGTTAATAAATTTCCAATTTACAATGTCTTCACCTTCACACACAAGCAATATGTTACTTGGATATCCTCTTAAGTGTACCTACAAATCAGTGAATACAGATATTGTGTATAGCTATACACCGAAAAGATAACTTCATAATGACATTAAATGTTTGTAGTGAATCAATCTAAATTCATAAAGAAAAATATCCAATGAGCATGATAAATTGATAACTAATTATCATTCTTTTCAAACAACATTGCTATTTAAAATACTAACTAATAAGGTTTGAAACATCACAGCTTTAATCACCTTAGCAAGTGTTTGTTTTGGAGGATGATCAGCAACCTGATTCTGCAACAAGTTCTAAAAAATATGACAACATCCAGCAAAGAAATTGGGTAATCATTACAAATGAGAATCGTTACAATTAGGTAATAATTAAATTAACATGAAAACATCTCGACATTTAATTCAACTTATAATTATTATATTAGAAACAAAATATAAAACCTCTGATGAAATGAAATGCACATATATGTTAGTTACCATGTGATCATGAATATATTTAGGAAGATGGACATCTATCAGTTACCCTGTGATCTAGATGTTCTTGTATTTTAGCAGCTAATTACATCAACTCTTTAATGTTATCAATCATACACCTACATGATTCAAATAAGAATAAGGCATCTCTAGTAGTTGTAAAAATAAAATGTATAAAGATTGAAATGAAAAATTGAAATGAAATCCAAATCTAAACGCTAAGATCTTTGACATTAAATTTAATATAGACAACAATCTAGTTTAGGAAGTGTGATACGGTGGCAGAACCGATTGTTTAATATTTGTTTGCGTTTTTCATTTTTTGTTCGCAAAATGTCGCGGTAAGCAAAAGTCGTCACCGACTTTTATTTCATCCAATCATGGAAAAGGAAAAATAACAGGAAAAAAAACCTTTTTTCGAGACATTTTGAGTACGGGGGGTAGATTATAGAAAGGGAAGGTGTTAGCACCCTTTCTATCTGTAGTTATCTACGGGCTCTTATGTACTTGCTCATTTTTCAAATTGCTTGTGTGTGTTTGCTTTAAAAATGTTTTACTTCGTGATAACCCTTGTACCAGTCCTCAAGGATGTGACGAAGTTTGTTTTGAAAATTTGTTTTGAAAGGTGTTTGTGTGAAAAAGTTTTTATTTGACCAAGTTCCTACTAGCATCTACCTACTCGAAAAAAGATTGATTTTGTTCTATTTCCTTTAGACAGCGTTATCCCACTATTAAGGAGTAGGTAACACCGTCGTTGGAGTTTGTAAGGGACATTTAAAAGGGACAAGTACAATCACTAAAGCAATAGTTAGAAAACTTAAGTAGCAACCCTAGAGTCTTAAGATCTTTCTGAGGAAACATTCCCGAGGCAACATTCGAATGGGACACTTTGATCTCTTTAGACTGGAGGGCAACCACTAAAATCTCCTATGTTTAATGATTGTTTACCGAAGGAAACCGAAGTGAGGTAAACCCTAGAAGTGAGCATGTGTGAGTGATTTGTTTCAGTTATTTAGTCTTTGCACATTAGGGTTTTCTAAATATTTTAATTTTTCATGAATTCTTGCCATACAATCCTATTAATACATCTTACAGTTAATAATTAGCTGAAAGTAAAAGCGGAAATAAACCTAGCTATTACATGGCTTTGACAGTTACATAATTTGCCTTGACGGGAAATAAAAGTACGGAATTTAAAACCCTAATTAAAACTATTACAACCTTGAAACAATTACAATAATAATGGCAAAAAAAAAACAAGCGAGAGAAATTAGGGTTTTGACCCTTGACTAAATCTAATATCAATTGATTAAAGAAAACATCATTTTTTATCATTTTTTGTTATTTAAGAAAATAAGTAATAATTGAATAAAAAAAGAACCTAATTACTAATTAACTTTAATTAAGAAGAATAATTAAATTGCATTTTTTGTGTTTTTGTTTAAAAAAGAAAAATAATTAAATCAAGAATTTAAACCTAGTTTTCTAATTGATTTTTAATTGTAAAAAATAAGTTAAAGTTACCCTAAATTAAATAAATTAATTAATTTAAAAATTAAATTTGATAAAAAAAAGCTAATTCTAAATTTATGAATTCTTGATTTTGGGATTTTTATGAAGAAAAAAAATGATTTTTTTAAAAATAAAATAAATAAATAAATTGCAAAAAATAAAGAAAAATAAGAAAATAAAAAAAGAAAGATTTAGAAATTGGCATGGAATAGCAATGTTGGGGGCATGTACTTTATTTTGGTAAAATTAATCATGTATTTTGTTTAACTCTTTGTTTTTGGTTTTGTTACTTCATGAAAACGAAAAAGACTTATGTTTAAGGGTGTTGGCTAGTATCTCACAGAAGACATCTTTCTTTCTTTTTTTTCTTTGTATTTTTATAATTTAGAGGAGTTTTTAACCCTATAAACTAATTTTAAGTACACTTAGTAACCATTTGTATTGACAAGTCTGACTATTAACGAGTGAATATATTAAAGTTTGTGCATAGAGAGTAAGGGTGTTTAAAATTGAATCAATCTAATAGAAAATCACAAACTGAATCAAATTAAATTGAAATCGCATAAAACTGTATTTAATTCGGATGTGTTTGGATTATATTTTAACAAAACCGTGCAATTTGGTTTGGTTTGAAGTTTGTATTTTGCAAACCGAATCAAATCTCATTATATTATAACTCAAATTTCACTTAACTCACATCCAATCCAAACATAAACTTATTATGCTTTAGCCTTACGATTACGAACGATTTTCTCTTCCTCACTCTTAGGATTTCAGTTTCAGCCTTCTCAAATCTCTCATAACATTATATCACATTCTTCTCCAAATACATTTTACATATTTTTCTTTAATCTCTACTCCTTATATTCTTTCTTTTTCATCTTCTCATTTTTATGTTATTGTTCTCTCTTTCGATTTCATTTTTAGCACACCTCTTCTTCTCTAATTATCTCTCTCGTTTATTCTTTCTTTTTTATCTTGACTAATCTCTCATTTCCTCTAATTTTTACTTTATTATAATGTTTTTGATATTTTTTATGCTATTGTTTTAGGTTTATTATTCAATTTTTGTCTGATATTCTTTTACACATTAAATGAGAAGTTGTTGTTTAAATATGATGAGTTTTATGGTTATTTTGTAGTGTATGAATGACTAAATACAAAGTGATATTGTCATCTGTATGTGTAATTTTTATTCAATAAAAGTTATAGAAAAAATCAAACCAACCGAACCGAATTAAACTGCTTTAGTTTGATACGATTTTAATTCTAAAAGTCATAAAATTGCAAGACATAAAATTATTTAAAATTTCTTAATTAGTTAGAAAATCATTCAAGGTTGTATATTGTTGTTTACTAACCTTAAACAAAATAGTTTTCGACTGACTCTTGTGATCAATATCATGGAATGACATTGTTGTTATTTCCTTTGCTAATAACATTAAGACACTTATTCCTAATCATACAAAATTATGATGGTAAAAAATTTAAATGATAAACTTAGCAATACACCATTTTTTTTCTATATTTATAATAAAAGTAATTTATTTATTCCCTCAATTAGTTTGAAAATGGAAGGGAAATGTTATTATTTTAATTCATTTTTCATTTATAAAAGAAATAATGTTTTAGTTTGGTTGTTCAAAAATAAGTGAGGAAAAAGTGTCACACTTTTATTTCTAAATAAATATCTATAGCTCATATATTGAGTATCAACGCTGAAGACACTGTCAAAACATTAATCTACGAGAATTCAATGATTCGTGTGAAACTCTCACATCATCCATTTAGAACCATACTATATATCTTAGATGTTAGGTTGTGAATCACAAACATTAATAGTGAAAATATTATGATTGAAAATTAAAACATACGTCAAAAGAGTCTTTTGTGATGGATTACAAGAGAAATATATAATATTGATTCAAGGATTGTGTTCTTTACCTAATCTATTGTTTTTATACATGATACATTATTTTTCTCATCTAAAATTTATTAATTTTATATCAGAAACAAATAAATACGAGATCATTGTAAATATAATAAAACATACAAAAATGCCACAAATTCTAACATTGGCTCTTCATTAAGATTCATAAGGATGATGATGAAGAAACTCAATTTTTTCCAACATATTGATACTTATAGATTTAAATAAATAAATTATAAAATTATGAAAATTTATATTTTAATGAAATATATATATATATATATATATATATATATATATATATATATATATATATATATATATATATATATATATATATATATATATATATATATATATATCATTGAGAATAAAAGTTACGTGTTATCAACAAAATACGAAATTATTGTTGTTAGAATCGAATCTACTACTAATAAAAAAATTTATGACATCCTTCGTTATTTCACTTATAGAATTAAAGTAAAATCCCTTTATTTTGTTGGGAAAATAAATTTTTTACAGTAGTTTCTTTGTTATAAATAATTTTCTTATAACTTATTTTGTGTATTTTTATTTTCCAAACGAAATTCACTAGAAACTAATGTTTATGGTGTATGGTCTTTTAACATTTTCAATACATTTATTGATATTAACTAATATTTATTTTTGTCATTTCATAATAACAATAAAACTTTAATATATTATATATTATTTTTGAAATTAAATATTTTTTATTAATGGAGTAGTGATTTAAGATAATGATACTTCTCTTATAAGTTTTCTAAAATTTATCTTTATATAAAGATATTTTATTATTTATACTATTATATTTTATTTATTAACTTTATTTTCATTTTATTAATTCACTAATTAAAAAATATTTTAATAAATAATATTAATTTTATTATCAAAGATAAATTGTTGATGAAATATAAATAAATAAAAAGACACATTTGACGAAGTTCACATTATTTTAGGTGACTAATTTGTCATTTAGTATTCAATTTCACAAGAAAATCATGCTCATAAGTGATGTACTTTTCTCTTGAATTTGGATCTATTCATTCTTTTTCTTTCATGTTTTTGTCATGTTTTCATCTTAACGATTGATTCATTTTTTCTTTCTCTTTTGTATTAGAGTTTCTTCATGGTGTTACATTCAATTAGTAGATTAGAAAAAACAGAGAGAGCTGAACCTGAACCAAAACAGTATGAGAGAATCCAAATTCTTTTTTTTGATTAAAATTAATCAAGTACTTTGTTTGAACTTGTTTTTGGTTCTGATAATTCACTTAAACGAAACGTACTTATGTTTAAGAGTGCTGACTAGCATCTCTCACGTAAGACATCTTTCTTTCTTTATTCTTTGTACTTTTATAATTTAGAGGGGTTTTTAACTCTGTAAACTAACTTCAAGTACACTTAGCAACTATGTGTAATGACAAGTGTGACTATTAACCGTTGAAAATATTAAAGTTTGTGCCTAGAAAGTAAGGGTATTCAAAAATGAACTAATCTAATAGAAAATCACAAATCAAATCAAATAAAATCAAAATTGCAAAAAAATGTATTTAGTTCGGATGTGTTTGGACTAATTTTAACAAAACCACGCTGTTTGGTTCAGTTTGTAGTTTGTATTTTGCAAACCAAAATAAATCGTCAAACTGCATTATATTATAACTCAAATTTTAATTAACTCACATTCAACCCAAACTTAAATCTATTATGCTTAAGTCTTACGATTACGAACGATTTTCTCTTCCTCACACTTAGGATTTCAATTTCAGTCTTCTCAAATCTCTCCTAGCAGTATATTGCATTCTTCTCCAAATACATTTTACATCTTTTTCTTTAACCTCTACTTTCTTATATTCTTTCTTTTTCACCTTCTCATTTTAATGATATTGTTCTCTCTTTCAATTTCGTTTTTAGCACACCTCTTCTTCTCTAATTTTTTCTCTCGTTTATTATTTCTTTTTCATCTTGACTAATCTCCCATTTTCCCTAACTTTTGCTTTATTATAATGTTTTTGATATTTTTTTATGCTATTGTTTTATGATAATTATTCCATTTTTGTCTAGTATTTTTTACACATTAAATGGGAAATTATGGTACAAATATGATGAGTTTTATGGTTATTTTGTAGTGTATGAATGAGTAAATATAAAGTTATGTTGTCATCTATATGTTTAAGTATGATTCAATAAAAATTAAAAAAAAATCGAACCAACCGAACCGAACTAAACTGCTTTGGTTTGATTTGATTTGGTTTCTTAAAATCAACTGAACAAAACCACACGTTTTTTTCAGTTTGGATTATTTATTACGTAAAAAACGTCCAAACCACTGCGAACACCCCTAGTATAGAGAAGCCCCTTTTTCTCTTTAACTTTTACTACTCAGCTAATCAAATCATAGCTTTGCAACCGTAACTATTGATTGAACCCAAGGAATAGCTAAAAGATGTAGGGCAACGTCTAAATGGAAATTAAATTGAAATGTAAATATATTAAAATATGGGAAAAGGCAACAAATTCTAACATTTTCTCTTCGTCAAGATTCATAAGAATGATGATGAAGTAACTTAAATATTTTCAATATAATGATACCTGTAGATTTAATCAAATATGATGTAAAATTATTCTTATTTAAAATTATAAAAAAAATTATTTTAAGGAAAAGTTATTTTTTTTAATAAAATATGAAATTAATATTGTTGGGAGTCAAATTAATGACTAATATAAATTTTTACAACATTCTTCATTATTTCACTTATGAAACTAAAAGTAAAATCCTTTTTTTCAATTGAGGTAAAAGAAATTTTTTACAGTAATTTCTTTATTATAATAATTTTTTTATAATTTATTTTCTTGTTATCTTGTGTTTTTTTTTATTTTGCAACAAAAGTTCACTAGAAATTAATGTTCATGGAGTATAGTCTTTTCACATTTTCAGTACATTAATTGGTATAAATTTATATTTATTTAAAAGTTAACAAATTTTTATAATAATTTAAAACAAAGTATATATTTATAGATATTTTTTTAACAAGACAGAGAGAATAACCAGTAATTTTTATATACCAAATTATATATTATTGACATGAATTATTTTTGTCATTTCATAATAACAATAAAACTTTAATATATTATATATTATTTTGAAATTAGATATTTTTTATTACTGGAGTACTGATTTAAGAGAATAATACATCTCTTATAAGCTTTCTAAAATTTATCTTTATTATAATGATATTTAAATTATTTATGCTATTGTATTTTTATTTATAAACTTTCATTTCTTTTATTAATTCACTAATTAAAAAATATTTTAATAAATAAAATTAATTTAATAATAAAGACAAATTATTTATTATTTTCAAATAAATCTTACAAGATATTTTTAATTAAATTGATTAAAAATAACTAAGAAAAGACACATTTGTCGAGGTTCACATGATTTTAAGAGATTAATTTATCGTTTAGTATTCATTTTCACAAGAAAAACATGCTTATTAATGATGTACTTTTTTTTTTGGTAAAATTTATCATGTATTTTGTTTGTGTTTATTTTTTGTTTGGTTACATTACATAAACGAAACATACTTATGTTTAAGGGAGCTGGCTAACATTCTCACGTAAGACATCTTTCTTTTTCCTTTGTACTATTACGATTTAGAGCAATTTTTAACCCTGCAAACTAATTTCAAGTACACTTAGCAACCATATCCAATGACAAGTGTGACTATTAACGGGTGAACATATTAAAAGTTTGTAGGTAGAGAATAAGGGTGTTCACAATTGAATCGATCTAATAGAAAATCACAAACTGAAAATCGCAAAAAACTGCATTTAGTTTGGATGTGTTTCGACTATATTTTAACAAAACCGCGCAGTTTGGTTCGATTTGCAGTTTGTATTTTGCAAACCAAAGTAAACCGAATCAAACTTCATTATATTATAATTCAAATTTCACTTTACTCACATCCAAGCCAAACCTAAACCTATTATGCTTTAGCATTACGATTACGAACGGTTTTCTCTTCCTCACACGTAAGATTTCAGTTCCAGCCTTCTCAAATCTCTCCTAGTAGTATATTGCATTCTCCTCCAAATACATTTTACATCTTCTTCTCTAATCTCTAGTCTCTCATATCCTTTCTTTTTCACCTTCTCATTTTTATGCTATTGTTCTCTCTTTCAATTTCATTTTTATCACACCTGTTCTTCTCTAATTTCTTCTCTCGTTTATTCTTTCTTTTTCATCTTGATTAATCTCTCATTTTCTCTATTTTTTGCTTTATTATAATATTTTTGATATTTTTTTATGCTATTGTTTTATGTTTATTATTCTATTTTTGTTTAATATTTTTTTACACATTAAATGGAAAGTTGTTGTTCAAATATGACGAGTTTTAAGAATACTTTATTGTGTATGAATGACTAAATACAAAGTTATGTTCTCATCTATATGTGTAAGTATCACTCAATAAAAATTTTAAAATAATCGAACCAACCAAACGAAATTAAATCGCTTTGGTTTGATTCGAGTTTATTTCTAAAAGTCAACCGAATCAAATCACACGTTTTTTGTCTCTTACAGTTCAAATAGTTTTTTGTGTCAAAACTGTCACACCGCGAACACCCCTAATAAAAAGAAAAACTTTATTTTCTCTCTAACTTTCACTACACATCTAATCAAATCATAGTTTTGCAACACTAAGGTGACAGCTAGAAGCAGCAGAACAACGTCTAAATGGGACAGAAAGAGAAATGTAAATATATTAAAATATGCGAAAATGCAACAAATTTTAACATTTACTATTCATCAAGATTCATAAGAATGATGATAATGTAATTCAAAAAAATTCAATTTAATGATACTTGTACATTTAAACAAATATAATGTAAAATTATTCATATTAAAAATTATAAAAATTTGTATTTTAATGAAACTATATATATATATATATATATATATATATATATATATATATATATATATATATATATATATATATATATATATATATATATATATATATATATATATATATATATATATATATATATATATATATATATATATATATATTATCGAGAGGAAATGTTATGTCTTTTCAATAAAATACGAAATTCTTGTTGTTTGAAATTGAATCCGTAATTAATACAAATTTTTATAACGTTCTTCCTTATTTCACTTATGAAAGTAAAGTAAAATCTCCTTTTTTAATCGATACAGAATAAGTTTTTTAGAGTAGTTTATTTGTTATAATAATTTTCTTATATATTATTTTCTTGTTATCTTGTGTTTCTTTTATTATTCACTAGCAATTAATGTTCATGGTGTATGGTCTTTTCACATTTTCAATACGTTTATAGATATTGTTTTACCAAGATAGAGAGAGTAACTAGTCATTTTTATATATCAAATTATATATTATTAACATGAATTATTTTTGTCATTTCATAATAAAATCATACATTATTTTGAAATTAGATATTTTTTTATTAGTGGAGTACTGAATTAAGAGAATAATACTTATCTTATAAGTTTTGTAAAATTTATCTTTATTATAATGATATTTATATTATTATATTTTTTTTTATTAACTTTCATTTCTTTTTATTAATTAACTAAATAAAGAGTATTTAATAAATAAAAATAATTTTATTATTAAAGATAAATTATTTATTATTTTCAAATGGATCATACAAGATAATTTTTATTAAATTAATTAAATATAAATAAAAAAAAACATTTAACGAGGTTTACATGATTTTAGGGGATTAATTTATTGTTTAGTATTCAATTTCACAAGAAAAACATCTTTATTAATCATGTGCTTTTTTTTTTTTGTTAAAGTTAATCTTGTTATTGGTTTTGTTACATAACGTAAGACATCTTTCTTTCTGTTTACATTGTACTTTTATAATTTAGAGGGGTTTTTAACCCAGCAAATTAATTTTAAGCACACTTAACAATCATCTCTAATGACAAGTGTGATTATTAACGAGTGAACCAATTTAATAGAAAATTAAAAATTGAACCAAATTAACTGTATAAAAGTATATTTAGTTAATTTGATTTGGTTTGCAGTTTGTATTTTGTAAACCGAATCAAACTTCATTATATTATAACTCAAATTTCACTTAACTCACATCCAATCCAAACTTAAACCTATTATGTTTTAGTCTTACGATTACGAACGATTTTCTCTTCCTTACTCTTACGATTTGAGTTTCAACCCTCTCAAATCTCTCATAACATTATATTACATTCTTCTCCAAATACATTTTACATATTTTTCTTTAATCTCTACTCTCTTATATTCTTTCTTTTTAACCTTTTCATTTTTATGTTATTGTTCTCTCTTTCAATTTCGTTTTTAGCACACCTCTTCTTCTCTAATTTCTTCTCTCGTTTATTTTTTCTTTTTCATCTTCACTAATCTCTCATTTCCTCTAGCTTTTGCTTTATTATAACGATTTTGATATTTTTATGCTATTATTTTATATTTATAATTTCATTTTTGTCTAATATTTTTTTACACATTAAATGAGAAGTTGTTGTTCTAATATGGTGTGTTTTATAGTTATTTTGTAGTATATGAATGACAAAATACAAAGTTATGTTGTTATCTATATATGTAATTTTTACTCAGTAAAAGTTATAGAAAAAAACTCGAACCAACCGAACATAACTAAACCGCTTTGGTTTGATTCAATTTTAATTCTAAAACTCAACCGAACTAAACCACACGTTTTTTCTCTCTTGCAATTCGGATAATTATTTGCGTTTAAATTGTCGAAACCATGCCGCGAACACCCTAGTAGAGAGAAGCTATATTTTCTCTCTAACTTTCACTATCCAACTCATCAAATCATAGCTTTGCAACAATAGCTATTGATTGGACCAAGGTGATAGCTAAAAGATGCAGGGCAACATCTAAATGGGACACAAACAAGAATGTAAATATATTAAAATATGCATAAAATTAACCAATTCTAACATTTGCTCTTCATCAAGATTCATAAGATAATGATACTTGTAGATTTAAACAAATATAATGTGAAATTATTCATATTTAAAATTAAAATTTGTATTTTAATGTATATATATATATATATATATATATATATATATATATATATATATATATATATATATATATATATATCATTGAGAGAAAACGTTATGTCTTTTCAATAAAATACGAAATTATTATTGTTGAGAATCAAATTCATGACTAATACAAATATTTATGACATCCTTCGTTATTTAACTTATGAAACCAGAGTAAAATCCGTTTTTTGAATCGAGGCAATTTTTATTTTTACAGTAGTTTCTTTGTTATAATAATTTTTTTAAAATTTTATTTTCTTGTTATCTTGTATTTTTTTATTCTCCCAACAAAATTCAATACGAATTAATGTACATGGTGTATCGTCTTTTCACATTTTTAATACATTTATTAGTAAGAAACTCGTGCTATCGCACGGGTCCTTTCTGGATTCACATTACACGTCTACTAAATAATCATTTGTAAAGTTTGTCTTCGTTTATTCAGTTAGTTCGTATTCACATAGTTACAACTTATGATCATTGATACATATTTATAATAAATCGTACAACGGATTCTCTAACTTCAATTATATAAAACAACAGTAAAAGAAATGTTTAAAAGATGGATATTAAAATTAATAGTTTACAACTGGTATATCATAGATACGTTCACATCTACCTGTGAGTCTATGCCCGCAAGGATCTTCATTACGATGAACAATATACAACTGTTAAATTGAGAAATAAAATAAGAAATAAAAAGAACTCTTAGATTAATATACATGACCAAGAGAGTATTAAGTTTAATGTTAATCGGATTTTGTTAAAAAGATTTTAAAAATTAGTTAAAAATGAATTCTATGGTGAAATAATATATAACGACATCAAAAGATAGATTTAAAATATGAATATTAAAATTATTAGTCTACAACTGGTATCTCATAAATACTTTCAAATCTATTCGTTTTGACATATACATTACACATTATGCCTAATATACTTTTTGAATTGAAAATAACGATTGAAACTTATTCCCGTTTATAAAAATAATTGTATCGACAATAAAAAAAATTTGTTTATAAAAATATTTTTAAGTTATTCCCGATTAAAAAAAATTGTATCAACAATATACTTTTCTCGTTTATAAAAATATTTATAACTTACTCTCATTTAGAAATATAATTGTATGAGCAAAAGAATTTTTTCGTTTATAAAAATAATTATATCAATATAACTGAATGAAAACATATATCAAAATGAAATAATAATGAAATAACATAGATAAAAATAAAGATAATACAAAAAAATTGTATTTATCAAATAAAAAATTAGAAACAATAAAACATATAATAAAGATATATAGAGTGAGGGGTAGTTTCTAATTCCTTATTTATTATTTAAATTCATTTCATATCTCTCTCTACACTCCAACAATGTACCATGTTGTACTAAAACTAAAATATCTTTACATCAACTTTTAGTCCAGGAAAATAAAAGTAAAGAAACTAAAACTACTATTTGAAAGAAACCACTCTCTTATTTAAGTTACTTCCAATATTCAATCTTTGAAAAAAATCATCACTTGCAACAATAAATATGAAGCCAAGTTCTCTATGAAAATATTATATGAACATGAGGGTTTGTGAACCAATATACTAACCTTAACAACCATGGTACCCGTGTATAATATCTATGTCTTTTCATCTTAATCATATATATTCTCTATCTATTTCTTTTAATTAAATAAGAAAAAGTTTATGAACTAATAATTTGCTACGACAATTTGTATTAAAATTGTCATAAGTAATGCCACAAACTACATATTTTGAGATATGAGAAGAGGAAGTTGTTATTCAATATTTATAGTTGAAAACAAAAATCTTGTATAAAATTTTTCATAAGTTTAATCTTGAAACTAACTTAAAGCATATAATTTTTTTAACTCTTACACAACACTTTTTGTAAGAGTAACACATACACAATAATTAAATCGATTAACATACAAAATCTGGTACAAAATAGATATTATAAATCACATTAGAGATAGAGAAAAAAAAAGTAATATATTATACTAACTATGGATAAGGACTAAAAAATTGAAATAGAAGTCATAAGATTTCATCTATATTATTCCATTTTATCGATGTAGACACCACATAGTGCTTCCCCCTACTGCAATATCTAGTTAATACCTGTCTCTATTTTCCTCTCTTCCTTGTTGGATGCATCCTACTGCTTGAAGAAAAATAAAATATATTATTATGTACAAATTTATTGTTATATATGGATTGAATATAATGATACAAGATGAATTATATGTTTAATGCAAAAGTAAATAGTCATGAGAATTCACTAAGGAAGTGGTAATTTTTCATGGATTTTGTTAACACATACAACTAAGACAATCAAAATAATCAACAAACCTCATTTCTAAAAGCATGATCAATTTGTGCAGCAACAAAGGCTAGCTTGTTTACACCAAATTATATATGATGCAGATGTAACACTTTTTGTTCACCAATCGATAGAAAATTCCGATGAATGTATGGTATTTGATAATGAAGCACTATATGACACCTGCTTCAGAACCCTCAAACTCACCACACCAAGTTGTAAGTATACTGGAGAAGGAATGGATGAGATGGAATTTACTGAAGCGGAAAGTAATATGAATGACCTACTTGCTGAATATCAACAATACCAAGATGCCCCGGTCGATGAAGATGGTGATGATTACCAAGAAGAAGAGGATGATCAAAGCTGAAGATACTCTACAAACTTGATGCTTCTCATACTGCAAGTAATGTTTCATGGACATTAATATATTTGTTCTTTGATTATCAAAAAATATGTATTCAAGTTCTTTGGTTTTCAAAATGTATGGTCACGTTTGTGATTTACTCTTGTTGCCAATTCTACCTGTTTTCATATACTTTTCTATACATTTCAATAACAGTTTCTTGATATAATAATAGTCACTAACACTAAGGCCTAATACCATTAAGTTTCTTTTAGCGACAGAAGAACCTTTTAGAGGCACTTATGAAATTCCATGAGAACTCAGAGGCATAGCGCTTGGTGTAGCCAGGTGCTTTGAACAAATTAACAATCGCTATTGTTCAGCGTCAACGTTGTCAAATCATGGCTATAGCACCGTAGAATAGGGGATTTCAACAAACTATTAATTTCTACAATTGACAATATTGGTTTAGTGATTCTTGCATGCAGATACTAACTATCAAATGTTATTTTGTCATGTATGGGCATGAGGTATTATGTTATTAATAAAAAGTCAAACAACTGACCTCTTTCAGTGAGTTAATAAATTTCCAATTTACAATGTCTTCACCTTCACACACAAGCAATATGTTACTTGGATATCCTCTTAAGTGTACCTACAAATCAGTGAATACAGATATTGAGTATAGCTATACATCGAAAAGATAACTTCATAATGACATTAAATGTTTGTAGTGAATCAATCTAAATTCATAAAGAAAAATATCCAATGAGCATGATAAATTGATAACTAATTATCATTCTTTTCAAACAATATTGCTATTTAAAATACTAACTAATAAGGTTTGAAACATCACAGCTTTAATCACCTTAGCAAGTGTTTGTTTTGGAGGATGATCAGCAACCTGATTCTGCAACAAGTTCTAAAAAATATGACAACATCCAACAAAGAAATTGGGTAATCATTACAGATGAGAATCGTTACAATTAGGTAATAATTAAATTAACATGAAAACATCTCGACATTTAATTCAACTTATAATTATTATATTAGAAACAAAATATAAAACCTCTGATGAAATGAAATGCACATATATGTTAGTTACCATGTGATCATGAATATATTTAGGAAGATGGACATCTATCAGTTACCCTGTGATCTAGATGTTCTTGTATTTTAGCATCTAATTACATCAACTCTTTAATGTTGTCAATCATACACCTACATGATTCAAATGAGAATAAGGCATCTCTAGTAGTTGTAAAAATAAAATGTATAAAGATTGAAATGAAAAATTGAAATGAAATCCAAATCTAAACGCTAAGATCTGTGACATTAAATCTAATATAGACAACAATCTAGTTTAGGAAGTTTGATACGGTGGCAGAACCGACTGTTTAATACTGGTTTGCGTTTTGCATTTTTTGTTCGCAAAATGTCGCGGTAAGCAAGAGTCGTCACCGACTTTTATTTCATACAATCATGGAAAAGGAAAAATAATAGGAAAAAAAACCTTTTTTCGAGAAAATTTGAGTACGGGGGGTAGATTATAGAAAGGGAAGGTGTTAGCACCCTTTCTATCTGTAGTTATCTACGGGCTCTTAGGTACTTGCTCATTTTTCAAATTGCTTGTGTGTGTTTGCTTTAAAAATGTTTTACTTCGTGATAACCCTTGTATCAGTCCTCAAGGATGTGACGAAGTTTGTTTTGAAAATTTGTTTTGAAAGGTGTTTGTGTGAAAAAGTTTTTATTTGACCAAGTACCTACTAGCATCTACCAACTCGAAAAAAGATTGCTTTTGTTCTATTTCCTTTAGACAGCGCTATCCCACTATTAAGGAGTAGGTAGCACCGTCGTTGGAGTTTGTAAGGGACATTTGAAAGGGACAAGTACAATCACTAAAGCAATAGTTAGAAAACTTTAGTAGCAACCCTAGAGTCTTAAGATCTTTCCGAGGCAATATTCCCGAGGCAACATTCGAATGGGACACTTTGATCTCTTTAGACTGGAGGGCAACCACTAAAATCTCCTATGCTTAATGATTGTTTACCGAAGGAAACCGAAGTGAGGTAAACCCTAGAAGTGAACATGTGTGAGTGATTTGTTTCAGTTATTTAGTCTTTGCACATTAGAGTTTTCTAACTATTTTAATTTTTCATGAATTCTTGCCATACAATCCTATTAATACATCTTACAGTTAATAATTAGCTGAAAGTAAAAGCCGAAATAAACCTAGCTATTACATGGCTTTGACAGTTACATAATTTGCCTTGACGGAAAATAAAAGTACGGAATTTACAACCCTAATTAAAACTATTACAACCTTGAAACAGTTACAATAATAATGGCAAAAAAAATAACAAGCGAGAGAAATTAGGGGTTTGACCCTTGACTAAATCTAATATCAATTGATTAAAGAAAACATCATTTTTTGTCATTTTTTGTTATTTAAGAAAATAAGTAATAATTGAATAAAAAAAGAACCTAATTTCTAATTAACTTTAACTAAGAAGAATAATTAAATTGCATTTTTTGTGTATTTGTTTAAAAAAGAAAAATCATTAAATCAAGAATTTAAACCTAGTTTTCTAATTGATTTTTAATTGTAAAAAATAAGTTAAAGTTACCCCAAATTAAATAAATAAATTAATTTAAAAATTAAATTTGATAAAAAAAAGCTAATTATAAATTTATGAATTCTTGATTTTGGGATTTTTATGAAAAAAAAATGATTTTTTTAAAATAAAATAAATAAATAAATTGCAAAGAATAAAGAAAAATAAGAAAATAAAAAAAGAAAGATTTAGAAATTGGCATGGAATAGCAATGTTGGGGGCATGTACTTTATTTTGGTAAAATTAATCATGTATTTTGTTTAACTCTTTTTTTTGGTTTTGTTACTTCATGTAAACGAAAAGGACTTATGTTTAAGGGTGTTGGCTAGTATCTCACAGAAGACATCTTTCTTTGTTTTTTTCTTTGTATTTTTATAATTTAGAGGAGTTTTTAACACTATAAACTAATTTTAAGTACACTTAGTAACCATTTGTATTGACAAGTCTGACTATTAACGAGTGAATATATTAAAGCTTGTGTATAGAGAGTAAGGGTGTTTAAAATTGAACAATCTAATAGAAAATCACAAACTGAATCAAATTAAATTGAAACCGCATAAATCTGTATTTAATTCGAATGTGTTTGGATTATATTTTAAAAAAACCGTGCAATTTGGTTTAGTTTGAAGTTTGTATTTTGCAAACCGAATCAAATCTCATTATATTATAACTCAAATTTCACTTAACTCACATCCAATCCAAACATAAACTTATTATGCTTTAGCCTTACGATTACAAACGATTTTCTCTTCCTCACTCTTAGGATTTCAGTTTCAGCCTTCTCAAATCTCTCATAACATTATATCACATTCTTCTCCAAATACATTTTACATATTTTTCTTTAATCTCTACTCCTTATATTCTTTCTTTTTCATCTTCTCATTTTTATGTTATTGTTCTCTCTTTCAATTTCATTTTTAGCACACCTCTTCTTCTCTAATTATCTCTTTCATTTATTCTTTCTTTTTTATCTTGACTAATCTCTCATTTCCTCTAATTTTTACTTTATTATAATGTTTTTGATATTTTTTATGCTATTGTTTTAGGTTTATTATTCCATTTTTGTCTGATATTCTTTTACACATTAAATGAGAAGTTGTTGTTTAAATATGATGCGTTTTATGGTTATTTTGTAGTGTATGAATGACTAAATACAAAGTAATATTGTCATCTTTATGTGTAATTTTTATTCAATAAAAGTTATAGAAAAAATCAAACCAACCGAACCGAATTAAACTGCTTTAGTTTGATACGATTTTAATTCTAAAAGTCATAAAATTGCAAGACATAAAATTATTTAAAATTTCTTAATTAGTTAGAAAATCATTCAAGGTTGTATATTGTTGTTTACTAACCTTAAACAAAATACTTTTCGACTGACTCTTGTGATCAATATCATGAAATGACATTGTTGTTATTTCCTTTGCTAATAACATTAAGACACTTATTCCTAATCATACTAAAAATTATGATGGTAAAAAATTTAAATGATAAACTTAGCAATACACCATTTTTTTCTATATTTATAATAAAAGTAATTTATTCCCTCAATTAGTTTGAAAACGAAAGGGAAATGTTATTATTTTAATTCATTTTTCATTTATAAAAGAAATAATCTTTTAGTTTGGTTGTTCAAAAATAAATGCGGAAAAAGTGTCACACTTTTATTTCTAAATAAATATCTATAGCTCATATATTGAGTATCAACGCTCAAGACACTGTCAAAACATTAATCTACGAGAATTCAATTATTCGTGTGAAACTCTCACATCATCCATTTAGAACCAAACTATATATCTTAGATGTTAGGTTGTGAATCACAAACATTAATAGTGAAAATATTTTGATTGAAAATTAAAACATACGTCAAAAGAGTCTTTTGTGATGGATTACAAGAGAAATATATAATATTGATTCAAGGATTGTGTTCTTTACCTAATCTATTGTTTTTTCACATGATACATTATTTTTCTCATCTAAAATTTGTTAATTTTATATCAGAAACAAATAAATACGAGATCATTGTAAATATAACAAAATATGCAAAAATGCCACAAATTCTAACATTGGCTCTTCATTAAGATTCATAAGGATGATGATGAAGAAACTCAATTTTTTTCAACATAATGATACTTATAGATTTAAATAAATATATTATAAAATTAAGGAAATTTATATTTTAATGAAATATAAATATATATATATATATATATATATATATATATATATATATATATATATATATATATATATATATATATATATATATATATATATATATATATATATATATATATATATATATATCATTGAGAATAAAAGTTACGTGTTATCAACAAAATACGAAATTAGTGTTGTTAGAATCGAATCTACTACTAATAAAAAAATTTATGACATCCTTCGTTATTTCACTTATAGAATTAAAGTAAAATCCCTTTATTTTGTTGGGAAAATAAATTTTTTACAGTAGTTTCTTTGTTATAAATAATTTTCTTATAACTTATTTTCTTGTTATTTTGTGTATTTTTATTTTCCAAACGAAATTCACTAGAAACAAATGTTTATGGTGTATGGTCTTTTCACATTTTCAATACATTTATTGATATTAACTAATATTTATTTTTGTCATTTTATAATAACAATAAAACTTTAATATATTATATATTATTTTTGAAATTAAATATTTTTTTATTAATGGAGTAGTGATTTAAGATAATGATACTTCTCTTATAAGTTCTCTAAAATTTATCTTTATATAAAGATATTTTATTATTTATACTATTATATTTTATTTATTAACTTTATTTTCATTTTATTAATTCACTAATTAAAAAATATTTTAATAAATAATATTAATTTTATTATCAAAGATAAATTATTGATGAAATATAAATAAATAAAAAGACACATTTGACGAAGTTCACATTATTTTAGGTGACTAATTTGTCATTTAGTATTCAATTTCACAAGAAAAACATGCTCATAAGTCATGTACTTTTATCTTGAATTTGGATCTATTCATGCTTTTTCTTTCATGTTTTTGTCATGTTTTCATCTTAACCATTGATTCATTTTTACTTTCTCTTTTGTATTAGAGTTTCTTCATGGTGTTACATTCAATTAGTAGATTAGAAAAAAAAGAGAGAGCTGAACCTGAACCAAAACAGTATGAGAGAATCCAAATTCTTTTTTTTGATTAAAATTAATCAAGTACTTTGTTTGAACTTGTTTTTGGTTTTGTTACTTCACTTAAACGAAACGTACTTATGTTTAAGAGCGCTGACTAGCATCTCTCACGTAAGACATCTTTCTTTCTTTATTCTTTGTACTTTTATAATTTAGAGGGGTTTTTAACTCCGTAAACTAACTTCAAGTACACTTAGCAACTATGTGTAATGACAAGTGTGATTATTAACCGTTGAAAATATTAAAGTTTGTGCCTAGAAGTAAGGGTATTCAAAAATGAACTAATCTAATAGAAAATCACAAATCAAATCAAATAAAATCAAAATTGCAAAAAATTGTATTTAGTTCGGATGTGTTTGGACTAATTTTAACAAAACCACGCTGTTTGGTTCAGTTTGTAGTTTGTATTTTGCAAACCAAAACAAACCGTCAAACTGCATTATATTATAACTCAAATTTTAATTAACTCACATGCAACCCAAACTTAAATCTATTATGCTTAAGTCTTACGATTACGAACGATTTTCTCTTCCTCACACTTAGGATTTCAATTTCAGTCTTCTCAAATCTCTCCTAGCAACATATATTGCATTCTTCTCCAAATACATTTTACATCTTTTTCTTTAACCTCTACTTTCTTATATTCTTTCTTTTTCACCTTCTCATTTTAATGATATTGTTCTCTCTTTCAATTTCGTTTTTAGCACACCTCTTCTTCTCTTATTTTTTCTCTCGTTTATTATTTCTTTTTCATCTTGACTAATCTCCCATTTTCTCTAACTTTTGCTTTATTATAATGTTTTTGATATTTTTTTATGCTATTGTTTTATGATAATTATTCCATTTTTGTCTAGTATTTTTTACACATTAAATGGGAAATTATGGTACAAATATGATGAGTTTTATGGTTATTTTGTAGTGTATGAATGAGTAAATATAAAGTTATGTTGTCATCTATATGTTTAAGTATGATTCAATAAAAATTAAAAAAAAATCAAACCAACCGAACCGAACTAAACTGCTTTGGTTTGATTTGATTTGGTTTCTTAAAGTCAACTGAACAAAACCGCACGTTTTTTTCCGTTCGGATTATTTATTACGTAAAAAGCGTCCAAACCACTGCGAACACCCCTAATATAGAGAAGCTCCTTTTTCTCTTTAACTTTTACTACTCAGCTAATCAAATCATAGCTTTGCAACCGTAACTATTGATTGAACCCAAGGAATAGATAAAAGATGTAGGGCAACGTCTAAATGGAACTTAAATTGAAATGTAAATATATTAAAATATGGGAAAAGGCAACAAATTCTAACATTTGCTCTTCGTCAAGATTCATCAGAATGATGATGAAGTAACTTAAATATTTTCAACATAATGATACCTGTAGATTTAATCAAATATGATGTAAAATTATTCTTATTTAAAATTATAAAAAAAATTATTTTAAGGAAAAGTTATGTCTTTTTAATAAAATATGAAATTAATATTGTTGGTAGTCAAATTAATGACTAATATAAATTTTTACAACATTCTTCATTATTTCACTTATGAAACTAAAGTAAAATCATTTTTTTGAATTGAGGCAAAAGAAATTTTTTACAGTAATTTCTTTATTATAATAATTTTTTTATAATTTATTTTCTTGTTATCTTGTGTTTTTTTTATTTTGCAACAAAAGTTCACTAGCAATTAATGTTCATGGAGTATAGTCTTTTCACATTTTCAGTACATTAATTGGTATAAATTAATATTTATTTAAAAGTTAACAAATTTTTATAATAATTTAAAACAAAGTATATATTTATAGATATTTTTTTAACAAGACATAGAGAATAACCAGTAATTTTTATATACCAAATTATATATTATTGACATGAATTATTTTTGTCATTTCATAATAACAATAAAACTTTAATATATTATATTATTTTGAAATTAGATATTTTTTATTACTGGAGTACTGACTTAAGAGAATAATACATCTCTTATAAGCTTTCTAAAATTTATCTTTATTATAATGATATTTAAATTATTTATGCTATTGTATTTTTATTTATAAACTTTCATTTCTTTTATTAATTCACTAATTAAAAAATATTTTAATAAATAAAATTAATTTAATAATAAAGACAAATTATTTATTTTTTTCAAATAAATCTTACAAGATATTTTTAATTAAATTGATTAAAAACAACTAAGAAAAGACACATTTGTCGAGGTTCACATGATTTTAAGAGATTAATTTATCGTTTAGTATTCATTTTCACAAGAAAAACATGCTTATTAATGATGTACTTTTTTTTTTGGTAAAATTTATCATGTATTTTGTTTGTATTTATTTTTTGTTTGGTTACATTACATAAACGAAACATACTTATGTTTAAGGGTGCTGGCTAACATTCTCACGTAAGACATGTTTCTTTTTCCTTTGTACTATTACGATTTAGAGCAATTTTTAACCCTGCAAACTAATTTCAAGTACACTTAGCAACCATATCCAATGACAAGCGTGACTATTAACGGGTGAACATATTAAAAGTTTGTAGGTAGAGAATAAGGGTGTTCAAAATTGAATCGATCTAATAGAAAATCACAAACTGAAAATCGCAAAAAACTGCATTTAGTTTGGATGTGTTTGGACTATATTTTAACAAAACCGTGCAGTTTGGTTCGATTTGCAGTTTGTATTTTGCAAACCGAATCAAACTTCATTATATTATAATTCAAATTTCACTTTACTCACATCCAAGCCAAACCTAAACCTATTATGCTTTAGCATTACGATTACGAACGGTTTTCTCTTCCTCACACGTAAGATTTCAGTTCCAGCCTTCTCAAATCTCTCCTAGTGGTATATTGCATTCTCCTCCAAATACATTTACATCTTCTTCTCTAATCTCTAGTCTCTCATATTCTTTCTTTTTCACCTTCTCATTTTTATGCTATTGTTCGCTCTTTCGATTTCATTTTTATCACACCTGTTCTTCTCTAATTTCTTCTCTCGTTTATTCTTTCTTTTTCATCTTGATTAATCTCTCATTTTCTCTATTTTTTGCTTTATTATAATATTTTTGATATTTTTTTATGCTATTGTTTTATGTTTATTATTCTATTTTTGTTTAATATTTTTTTACACATTAAATGGAAAGTTGTGGTTCAAATATGACGAGTTTTATGAATACTTTATTGTGTATGAATGACTAAATACAAAGTTATATTCTCATCTATATGTGTAAGTATCACTCAATAAAAATTTTAAAATAATCGAACCAACCAAACGAAATTAAATCGCTTTGGTTTTATTCGATTTTATTTCTAAAAGTCAACCGAATCAAATCACACGTTTTTTGTCTCTTACAGTTCAAATAATTTTTTGTGTCAAAACTGTCACACCGTGAACACCCCTAATAAAAAGAAAAACTTTATTTTCTCTCTAACTTTCACTACACATCTAATCAAATCTTAGTTTTGCAACACTAAGGTGACCGCTAGAAGCAGCAGAACAACGTCTAAATGGGACAGAAAGAGAAATGTAAATATATTAAAATATGCGAAAATGCAACAAATTTTAACATTTACTATTCATCAAGATTCATAAGAATGATGATAACTTAATTCAAAAAAATTCAATTTAATGATACTTGTACATTTAAAAAAAATATAATGTAAAATTATTCATATTTAAAATTATAAAAATTTGTATTTTAATGAAACAATATATATATATATATATATATATATATATATATATATATATATATATATATATATATATATATATATATATATATATATATATATTATATATATATATATATATATATATATATATATATATATATATATATATATATATATATATATATATATATATATATATATATATATATATATATATATATATATATATATATATATATATATATATATATATATATATATATATATATATATATATATATATATATATATATATATATATATATATATTATCAAGAGGAAATGTTATGTCTTTTCAATAAAATACGAAATTCTTGTTGTTTAAAATTGAATCCATAATTAATACAAATTTTTATAACGTTCTTCCTTATTTCACTTATGAAAGTAAAGTAAAATCTCATTTTTTAATCGATACAGAATAAGTTTTTTAGAGTAGTTTCTTTGTTATAATAATTTTCTTATATATTATTTTCTTATCTTGTGTTTCTTTTATTATTCACTAGCAATTAATGTTCATGGTGTATGGTCTTTTCACATTTTCAATACGTTTATAGATATTGTTTTACTAAGATAGAGAGAGTAACTAGTCATTTTTATATATCAAATTATATATTATTAACATGAATTATTTTTGTCATTTCATAATAATATCATACATTATTTTGAAATTAGATATTTTTTTATTAGTGGAGTACTTAATTAAGAGAATAATGGTTATCTTATAAGTTTTGTAAAATTTATGTTTATTATCATGATATTTATATTATTTTTTTTTATTAACTTTCATTTCTTTTTATTAATTAACTAAATAAAGAATATTTAATAAATAAAAATAATTTTATTATTAAAGATAAATTATTTATTATTTTCAAATGGATCATACAAGATAATTTTATTAAATTAATTAAATATAAATAAAAAAAGAAACATTTAACGAGGTTTACATGATTTTAGGGGATTAATTTATTGTTTAGTATTCAATTTCACAAGAAAAACAAGTTTATTAATCATGTGCTTTTTTTTTGGTAAAGTTAATCATGTATTTTGTTTGAATTGTTATTGGTTTTGTTACTTAACGTAAGACATCTTTCTTTCTGTTTACATTGTACTTTTATAATTTAGAGGGGTTTTAACCCAGCAAATTAATTTTAAGCACACTTAACAATCATCTCTAATGACAAGTGTGATTATTAACGAGTGAACCAATTTAATAGAAAATTAAAAATTGAACCAAATTAAATTGAAACTGCATAAAAGTATATTTAGTTAATTTGATTTGGTTTGCAGTTTATATTTTGTAAACCGAATCAAACTTCATTATATTATAACTCAAATTTCACTTAACTCACATCCAATCCAAACTTAAACCTATTATGTTTTAGCCTTACGATTACGAACGATTTTCTCTTCCTTACTCTTACGATTTGAGTTTCAACCCTCTCAAATCTCTCATAACATTATATTACATTCTTCTCCAAATACATTTTACATATTTTTCTTTAATCTCTACTCTCTTATATTCTTTCTTTTTAACCTTCTCATTTTTATGTTATTGTTCTCTCTTTCAATTTCGTTTTTAGCACACCTCTTCTTCTCTAATTTCTTCTCTCGTTTATTTTTTCTTTTTCATCTTCACTAATCTCTCATTTCCTCTAGCTTTTGCTTTATTATAACGATTTTGATATTTTTATGCTATTATTTTATATTTATAATTTCATTTTTGTCTAATATTTTTTTACACATTAAATGGGAAGTTGTTGTTTCAAATATGGTGTGGTTTATAGTTATTTTGTAGTGTATGAATGTCAAAATACAAAGTTATGTTGTTATCTATATATGTAATTTTTACTCAAAAGAAGTTATAGAAAAAAACTCGAACCAACCGAACATAACTAAACCGCTTTGGTTTGATTCAATTTTAATTCTAAAACTCAACCGAACTAAACCACACGTTTTTTCTCTCTTGCGATTCGGATAATTATTTGCGTCTAAATTGTCCAAACCATGCCGCGAACACCCTAGTAGAGAGAAGCTATATTTTCTCTCTAACTTTCACTATCCAACTCATCAAATCATAGCTTTGCAACAATAGCTATTGATTGGACCAAGGTGATAGCTAAAAGATGCAGGGCAACATCTAAATGGGACACAAACAAGAATGTAAATATATTAAAATAGGCATTAAATTAACCAATTCTAACATTTGCTCTTCATCAAGATTCATAAGATAATGATATTTGTAGATTTAAACAAATATAATGTGAAATTATTCATATTTAAAATTATAAAAATTTGTATTTTAATATATATATATATATATATATATATATATATATATATATATATATATATAATATATATATATATATATATATATATATAAATATATCATTGAGAGAAAAAGTTATGTCTTTTCAATAAAATACGAAATTATTATTGTTGAGAATCAAATTCATGACTAATACAAATATTTATGACATCCTTCGTTATTTAACTTATGAAACCAGAGTAAAATCCGTTTTTTCAATCGAGGCTATTTTTATTTTTACAGTAGTTTCTTTGTTATAATAATTTTTTTAAAATTTTATTTTCTTGTTATCTTGTATTTTTTTATTCTCCCAACAAAATTCACTACCAATTAATGTTCATGGTGTATCGTCTTTTCACATTTTTAATACATTTACTAGTAAGAAACTCGTGCTATCGCACGGGTCCTTTCTGGATTCACATTACACGTCTACTAAATAATCATTTGTAAAGTTTGTCTTCGTTTATTCAGTTAGTTCGTATTCACATAGTTACAACTTATGATCATTGATACATATTTATAATAAATCGTACAACGGATTCTCTAACTTCAATTATATAAAACAACAGTAAAAGAAAGGTTTAAAAGATGGATATTAAAATTAATAGTTTACAACTGGTATATCATAGATACGTTCACATCTACCCGTGAATCTATGCCCGCAAGGATCTTCATTACGATGAACAATATACAACTGTTAAATTGAGAAATAAAATAAGAAATAAAAAGAACTCTTAGATTAATATACATGACCAAGAGAGTATTAAGTTTAATGTTAATCGGATTTTGTTAAAAAGATTTTAAAAATTAGTCAAAAATGAATTCTATAGTGAAATAATATATAACGACATCAAAAGATAGATTTAAAATATGAATATTAAAATTATTACTCTACAACTGGTATCTCATAAATACTTTCAAATCTATTCGTTTTGACATATACATTACACGTTATGCCTAATATACTTTTTGAATTGAAAATAACGATTGCAACTTATTCCCGTTTATAAAAATAATTGTATCAACAATAAATTTTTTTTGTTTATAAAAATATTTTTAAGTTATTCCCGATTAAAAAAATTGTATAAACAATATACTTTTCTCGTTTATAAAAATATTTATAACTTACTCTCATTTAGAAATATAATTGTATGAGCAAAAGAATTTTTTCGTTTATAAAAATAATTATATCAATATAACTGAATGAAAACATATATCAAAATGAAATAATAATAAAATAACATAGATAAAAATAAAGATAATACAAAAAAATTGTATTTATCAAATAAAAAATTAGAAATAATAAAACATATAATAAAGATATATAGAGTCAGGGGTAGTTTCTAATTCCTTATTTATTATTTAAATTCATTTCATATCTCTCTCTACACTCCAACAATGTACCATGTTGTACTAAAACTAAAATATCTTTACATCAACTTTTAGTCCAGGAAAATAAAAGTAAAGAAACTAAAACTATTATTTGAAAGAAACCACTCTCTTATTTAAGTTACTTCCAATATTCAATCTTTGAAAAAAATCATCACTTGCAACAATAAATATGAAGCCAAGTTCTCTATGAAAATATTATATGAACATGAGGGCTTGTGAACCAATATACTAACCTTAACAACCATGGTACCCGTGTGTAATATCTATGTCTTTTCATCTTAATCATATATATTCTCTATCTATTTCTTTTAATTAAATAAGAAAAAGTTTATGAACTTATAATTTGCTACGACAATTTGTATTAAAATTGTCATAAGTAATGCCACAAACTACATCTTTCGAGATATGAGAAGAGGAAGTTGTTATTCAATATTTATAGTTGAAAACAAAAATTATGTATAAAATTTTTCATAAGTTTAATCTTGAAACTAACTTAAAGCATATAAGTTTTTTAACTCTTACACAACACTTTTTGTAAGAGTAACACATACACAATAATTAAATCGATTAACATACAAAATCTGGTACAAAATAGATATTATAAATCACATTAGAGATAGAGAAAAAAAAAGTAATATATTATACTAACTATGGATAAGGACTAAAAAAATGAAATAGAAGTCATAAGATTTCATCTATATTATTCAATTTTATCGATGTAGACACCACATAGTGCTCCCCCCTACTGCAATATCTAGTTAATACCAGTCTCTATTTTCCTCTCTTCCTTGTTGGATGCATCCTACTGCTTCAATAAAAATAAAATATATTATTATGTACAAATTTATTGGTAATTATGGATTGAATATAATGATGCAAGAAGAAGTATGTGTTTAATGCAAAAGTAAATAGTCATGAGAATTCACTAAGGAAGTGGCAATTTTTCATGAATTTTGTTAACACATACAACTAAGACAATCAAAATAATCAACAAACCTCATTTCTAAAAGCCTGATCAATTTGTGCAGCAACAAAGGCTAGCTTGTTTCCACCAAATTATATATGATGCAGATGTAACACTTTTTATTCACCAATCAATAGAAAATTCCGATGAATGTATGGTATTTGATAATGAAGCACTATATGACACCTGCTTCAGAACCCTCAAACTAACCACACCAAGTTGTAAGTATACTGGAGAAGGAATTGATGAGATGGAATTTACTGAAGCGGAAAGTAATATGAATGACCTTGTTGCTGAATATCAACAATACCAAGATGCCCCGGTCGATGAAGATGGTGATGATTACCAAGAAGAAGAGGATGATCAAAGCTGAAGATACTCTACAAACTTGATGCTTCTCATACTGCAAGTAATGTTTCATGGACATTAATATATTTGTTCTTTGATTATCAAAAAATATGTATTCAAGTTCTTTGGTTTTCAAAATGTATGGTCACGTTTGTGATTTACTCTTGTTGCCAATTCTACCTGTTTTCATATACTTTTCTATACATTTCAATAACAGTTTCTTGATATAATAATAGTCACTAACACTAAGGCCTAATACCATTAAGTTTCTTTTAGCAACATAAGCACCTTTTAGAGGAACTTATGAAATTCCATGAGAACTCAGAGGCATAGCGCTTGGTGTAGCCAGGTGCTTTGAACAAATTAACAATCGCTATTGTTCAGCGTCAACGCTGTCAAATCATGGCTATAGCACCGTAGCATAGGGGAATTTCAACCAAACTATTAATTTCTACAATTGACAATATTGGTTTAGTGATTCTTGCATGCAGATACTAACTATCAAATGTTATTTTGTAATGTATGGGCATGAGGTATTATGTTATTAATAAAAAGTCAAACAACTGACCTCTTTCAGTGAGTTAATAAATTTCCAATTTACAATGTCTTCACCTTCACACACAAGCAATATGTTACTTGGATATCCTCTTAAGTGTACCTACAAATCAGTGAATACAGATATTGAGTATAGCTATACATCGAAAAGATAACTTCATAATGACATTAAATGTTTGTAGTGAATCAATCTAAATTCATAAAGAAAAATATCCAATGAGCATGATAAATTGATAACTAATTATCATTCTTTTCAAACAACATTGCTATTTAAAATACTAACTAACAAGGTTTGAAACATCACAGCTTTAATCACCTTAGCAAGTGTTTGTTTTAGAGGATGATCAGCAACCTGATTCTGCAACAAGTTCTAAAAAATATGACAACATCCAGCAAAGAAATTGGGTAATCATTACAGATGAGAATCGTTACAATTAGGTAATAATTAAATTAACATGAAAACATCTCGACATTTAATTCAACTTATAATTATTATATTAGAAACAAAATATAAAACCTCTGATGA